>JAECXC010000352.1:0-600000 GCA_018152125.1 Drosophila dunni | reverse complement strand
GGCAACCGCAGCCAACCGCACACAGCCGCAGTCGCAACCGCAGTCACAGTACCAGTCAGCAGCAGGAGCCGCCAGTGAGTACAGCCGATCATCGCCGCCGACGACGACGCCGACAGCAGCAGCACCAACAGCAGCAGCACCAAAAGCAGCAGCACCAACAGCAGCAGCACCAGCAACAACCGCAGCAACAGTCGGTGCTGCAGCGAGCCGCACACAATCGCGCCCGAGCAGCGGCACTGTGGGGCCAGCAGCTGCAACTGGAGCCCTCGGCGGCAGCAGCAGATCCGCTCTGCCGCAACAGTCTGCCGCGCCAGCCACCGGCAAGAAGTAGTTGGAGTCCCGAAATGTCCGATCTCACGCCAATTGATCCGCTGCAATTGGAATTCAGCATAAGCAGTCCCAGCCTAATGCGTTCCACAGACACCTCCAATCCCGAGGACGAGTCCTGCGCCGAACTGAGTGAAACGTTTGTGCTGCAGGCAAACGATTCCGATGGCAGTTTGTCACCAGCACACACCACTATTGTCACCGCACGTCGCTCGAGTGCGCCAGCGGCGGTGCAGCAAAGGCAGCGGGAGGAGGAATGGGAAGGGGAACTGGAAGGGGATATGGTAGTGGAACAGCAACCAACTGATATTGCCAATGAGACAGTGACCATTGAGCGTGATTTGTAGTTGTAAGCACAAGTTTTCCAACTTACTCCATTAGGGAGACTTCCATCTTTAACTCTACTCATAAACTCATATGTTTCGGATTGGCTCTTACAAATCAGCAATATTTGATATTAATATTTGTAATTTAACAAAACTTCAAATGCAATAACATAAACTGAATAACAATTAACTTAAATGTTGTTTTAATTAACAGAAATCTTAGAAAAAGTGTCCAAAAATAGGTATTTGAGTTAAGTTTGTGGGAAAAAAGCTTTTCACGTCAGAGTGTATTAACACCAGAAAAACGGTTATCTGCGGTTCGCCTAATATTAAATACCCTTGCAGTCACTCATATTGCGTTAATTTAGTTTCAATCACCTTTTATTTCTATGGTAGCTATATGATGTAGAAGTCCGATTTGGATGAAATTTGGTCAGCAGCTGGGATTGGGACGGTTAGAAATTCTTTTTGCGTGAATTTGGTTGAAATCGGTCAATAGACACTGAAAGTGTTCATACGTAGCATTTCAGCCGATGGTTCCTATGGGAGCTATATGATATAGTGGTCAGATGAAATTTGGTCAACAGTCGGAGAATGATTAGAAATGCACATAGCGTGAATTTGGTTAAAATCGGTCAATAGACACCTAAAATGTTCATACATTTGCATGCATTTCGACGGATTGTTCCTATGGGAGCTATATGGTATAGTGTTCCGATCTGTTCGATTTAAACATATGAACTGCGTGCAGAGGGAATACAGATATGTGCCAAGTTTCATCAAGATAGGTTTGAAACTGAGAGACTAGTTCGCATAATAATAGACGGACAGACTGACATGGCTATATCGACTCAGCTGGGGATGCTGATCAAGAATATATATACATTATGGTGTCGGAAACGACTCCTTTAATGCGTTACAAACTTCGTCACAAAAACGTAATACCCGCTGGCAGGGTATGAAAAAGGTAATCAATAAAGTTAGTTGAGTTTTGATTTAAGTTTTGAGCCGTCAAAAATTATTTTATTATAAATAAATTTTGAAAACTTACAGAGTTTGATAATAACCGACTAAAAAAAAGATACGGATAATTAAGTGGACAAGATATAAACGAAATGATAGAAATAGAAACGTTTGTGACAAAGTTTTAATATTTTTAAATTTCTTTCTTTCTTAATTTTACAGAATTAACCGAAAGAAATATAAATTCAAAGCATTTATTTTTGGTAACAACAAAAATAGATTCAATGAAAATAAAGACAAGCTGACTTTGAAATCAATTATTCATAGATATATAGTATGTGTGACACTAAGTAAAAAGTACTTAAAGGAGAAGGAAGCAAGGAAAGCAGTATTTACATGTACAAGTGTAATACCAACTTAAGTTAATTACTTTAACAATCGTAGTTAAAATCTTAAACGGGGTCATAAAGATAAAGAGGTTGTGACATTCTTAGCATAATAAATAATTATGAACTATTAGATAATAAATGGTAAACGACTTTTTGTTCGATTACTTTGAGCCTTTTTCGCTGCTGTTACGTGTGTAGAACACTTTCAATGTCAAGTGCCAAGTTAGAGGTCACAATACAATCCATAACACATAAACGTTAAAACTAATAAAAAGAACATGAAGTAATATTACAACAGCAAACAGCTAACAGCTAACAGTAAACGTCTTAATCCCATGCAAAGCTGTCAAAACAAACAAACAACTGAAACTGACTCGGGACTCGGGACTCAAGACTCACGACCCAAGACCGACAGGACAACAAATTGACAGTGGCACGCACTTTAGACGTCACTAGTCACAAGTTTCTGATGGCTCGTAATACTTGACTTCACTCACTCTTCAAATTTATACAATTGAAACTACGGACGGGTATTGAAAACAACCGAATTTCACTTAAAGATGCTACTATCAAGCTTAGTTTGTATGGGAATCATCGGGTATTTGAATATAGCTGCTGGCTATGAGACGCTTGTTGTTCCAATGCCACACATGCGATACAATTGTCAGTCTGGCCCTGCCCAGCTGTATTTCGCAGGGCTCCTTCTCGGGTGTGACCAGAAAACACACCGTTATCAGACTCATCTCCAGCTCGGGCGAAGTGCCCACCAGGAATCCACTGTACGGCTTGTGTATGCCAAAGAAGCTGAAGCGCAGCATGAGCGCAAATTGATTGTGCTACAAAAATAAAAAAGAGTTTTAAAAATTATGATTAAAGTTAATTTAATTAGCTACTTTTTACATACCCTTCCCGTGTCGGCTCGCTTGAGCCAACCCTTGTAGTCGACATGTCCCTGCTGCTCCTGCTCGGCAAAGTATAGCCAATTGTGCAGACCGAGCACTGAATGCTCACGGATTTCTGCCACGAAGACGTGCTCGAAACTGGAGCTGCCTACAATGCCTTTGCCACGGGAATAGGGCGTGAACCACAGCTCCTGAAGCAACTTTAGCTGCTCATCGTAGTCCTCTGTGACAATGCCTAAAAGAACAAATATTTATTAAATATGAGTACAGATTTTAATCAAGTGAATTTAATTAGACTGTGTTAACAGATGAGTTCAGATTCAGCGTATTTAGACTATTTTATCTAGATTATTTAATTAAACTCTTCATAAAATATGAGTTCAAAAGGGTATCTCACTGTTTGCCATGCTCTACAAAGACTAATTGGCTATTTATCTAAGCAGATTAGGTTCGCAAAGCAAATACAGATGCTCTAACTTGTTATCTTTTTTTAAACATTGCTGTTATCTCCCAGCTTATTTGATTTATATGCGAATTTAATCATTAAACAGTTAGCTAAAAGTAATAAATTATACACTACTCATTGATAACTCTTGATTAAAATCAAATTAAAATGGATTTATCAAGTACCTACCCTTTCGCACTAGAAACCGCATGGAGAGTTTCATGACTCGAGTGTTCATCACAGCTCGCAGGAAATCCAATTGCTCCTGCTCATGATCGGCTGTGATTCGCTCCGCCACAGCCACGTCCAGCTCGTAGTTGTTGAAGAGGCGCTGTAAGAGAGCCGTGGTGGAATTTGACTCTTTGGCCAGCAGGTCATTGTGCAGCTCAAAGAGACTGAAATTTGAGAACGTGTTGAAAATAACATGGGATTAACATTAGCTTAACATAGGAAGTTATTCAACTCACGGCTGTGTCGCGCGATCATCGCGTGCGCTGGAACTTGTTTTGCCCTGTAAATTCACCTTGAAGAGATACTCACTGGCCTCCGATTCTTCCATGAAGAGAGCTTGCGACAATGCCAGCACATTGTCGGGAGTTTTGGGCAGCGGCTTGCTATGGAAGTACTCTGTTAAAATAAGGTGTGGTTTGGTTGGTTAGTTTGGCACGGCGTGAAGGTTTTTAATACTACGCACCATAGAAATGCCAGCTTAGTATGCCAATGGTAATCAGAAGTCCGACGATCACAAATCGTTTTATTTTCTGGCATTTGTCGCTGTCACATGTGCTGTTGGTGTTGTTGCTCGTTTGCTGCTGTTCTGTGTCCATTATTATCTAATTTTACATTTGTTTTTACACACTTTTCATGCTTTCTTTGTTGTGATTTCTCTTCTTAGGCGTACGGATCTTTTTGCTTTTATCTTACTTCCCCAACGTACGAAAAGCAACTGTCAAAGGGGAGAGCAAAAAGTTTTTTTTTCGCTCCGCTTCAGTTGTGATCTGTCTCTCGCGCTGAGTGTAACTAAAATTTTTGGATACTGCTCAAACACATCTGTCTGTTATCCAAAACTGTTGTTCTCTACCTCTCTGTGTCTCTCGCTCTCTTTGGTATTCAGCGCACCGCTCTCGCTCTCGCTCTCGCTCTCTGGGGAGCATCCATCTGTCATCTTTTGTGTTTTGTTTCGTTTCATTTGCAGTCTTTTTCAGCATTTGTCAGTCTGCGTTTTGGTGTTTTTGTGTCGAGCGTGCATATCAAATGATAATATAATAATTCTAACAAAGTTTATCATAAAACAACAAATAACAGGTGGTAAGTTGTCCATAACATAACACTCGGTAATGTTTGAGCTTAAATGCATTTGTTTATATTTGCCATACGAAATTCCTGCTATCCAGTGGCCATTTCCAGCGACTGGACGAGACCAGTGCAAACAATAATTCAAGCACAATAAATAATTAAATGTTTATCTACGTAGTGGTGTGTACAATATAATAACAATTCCTGAATTCCAGACGGCTCAACGTGACAATCAGCCGTATGGCAATGCGATTTACATATTTATTTAGACCCCAAAAACTAAATCCATTCATACATTTAGATAATTCTACGAACAGGTTTTAGTTTCGTTTTGTTTGTTTGTTTTGTGTTTAAGAATTTTGATTAGTATTTGCGTCTCGACCGTTTTATAATTACCACCAATTTTGGCATAAACAATTGCGGCCCATAAACCAAAGGAAACGGTGACGTGACAACAGTTTTCGATGCGTATAAAAATATTACCACAAAATAATGTTATTAACTAATGAATTATTCAGACAATTTCATAATAGATTCTGTGCATGCTAATTGAATTAGACGAATAATTAGCAACAATGAAAGTACAAATTTTTTACTTTTGATTCCTCAATACTCTATACAATTTTAAAGATTTCTGATTCGATTATAGATTAGGTTTCAAAAGTTTTGGAAGAAATATCAGTACCAATATTAGTCAGGAAATGAAGTCATCTATTTTAGCCAAGTTATTGTCATTTCTTTATACCAAGCAAAACATGCAAAATATAAATTATAACTCTATTCTTATGTCACTAAAAAAAATACAAATTATTAGCTAGACAAACACTTGAAAGGTCAAGTTAATGTGAAACACGAGAATTTAATTTGAGATACAACAATTGACCAAATAGAATAGAATAGAATAGTAGAGAATTGAATAGATGTATACCTAACCTAAAGTTGTGCCTCTGGTAAATAACACATTAATTAAGAAACCTCTGGAAATTTACATAAAACGTATTTGACCCGAGAGGTCAACATTTCTTGTGAACTAAGATCTGTAAAGAGTACAAATTATTTGAATAGGTATACCCAGTAGCCAGTAAGAATTTGTAGAATAGAACACATAGTGATAAATGAAAAGATTAAGATTGTGAAATGAATACCAAGAATATGTAAATAAACTTATGTGACGTCAAACATAATATGTTGTGGGAATAGACGTACTAAAACGAATTTTTGAAATTTTTCTGATTTAATAGATGGAGTTTACGATGTATTACAATCTGTTACTAAGAGTGAGTTACTTAATAATTCAGTAAAAACAAAGCCTGTAGTTAAAATAATAGTATAAATCAGGCATTCTATACTTATTTTTAGACAAACTTGGTATAACCAAATGCTGAAATTTTTTGGGCTTGACTTTAGTCCGGAAATCCGGAAGATTACGAGTAATGAGTATGAGTTTATAGAGAATTTAAAGCATAGAGAAGTTGAAACTCTTTAGACGCTGCACCGACCCTGCCTACAGGGAGTTTCCTAGTCGAGAACCAACGCTTTTAATCTGTTAGAAGCCGAAGTATTTCAGGCAGCTCGCAATAAACGCATGATCTGTGGAAATATTCAACGGCCGAGTTTCGATAACCCCCCACAAACCCACCCGACGCCACCCTACCCCTCCTACCGCCCTCCCACCTACCTGCCTGCCCTACACTGCCCACACGAAGTGAATGATTACAGTGTCGACGAGCCAGCACAGCTTTCATTGTATTCGAATTTAGTTCTTCGTTCCTCAATTTTAGTCTATACATTTTGGTGTTCGTGCGGTTCGGCAAACACTTAAATAGTCGAACAGGTTCGCGAGGCTGCTCAGTTTGAATTTTAACGGCGTTGTGAGCGGTGTGCTTTATAGACAAAAAGTGAGTTTTGGACTTAAAAATGATTGATCATATCAAATAAAAGTTATATAAACATCTATAAAATACATAATATTTATATAATATACAAATGAAGTACTAGATTGTTGTGAAAGTGCGATTTAATCCAGTTGGACTAATTTAAACATTGTTTTTCTGTATTTTGTTATGACTTAAAGTTTTGTTGTTTTTCCACTTATTGATAAGCCATTGGCGTCAGTGTTCTCAGCTACCACATTAATAGTTTAATCGTCGTCATACCTCAAACTGATAACTGTAATATTTAGAAATAATACCATTTCACTGATAAGAAGTGCAATCGTTGCCATGCACAAGGAGTCTGTTTGGAATGTTTTCGTTATGTAAATACTTAATTTTATTTCATGATGAAATAAGTTTTTGATTAAATTTTAAGGCAGTGGGGAAAAAATTAGGCAAAAATTTCAATATTTTAATTTTAAGGATTCTGCTTCCGGTTTAAAATTAATTTTTAGAATTTATATTTTAAGCTAACAACCTCAAATTAACTCATGTACATATGTTAAAAGTTAAACTGAGCTATTTTGGGCGAATTGAATTAAGGCAAAAACGGCAACAGTTATCATGTTAACCGGCACAAAAGCTTGAAGCGAATCTTAACTTTGAGAGAGTGTGAAAATGTACGAAGTGTGGAGCTTGCTGGCTCTCCCGAAAGTTTGCGATACGCTGCCTACAGGTGGCCTTTGGCTAAAATCGAACCACCTGAGTGCAGGTGCAAATATTACGATACAAACTACGCATTGGGCAGCCAAATGTGACGCAAATATTTAATTAGCAGCAAATTAAATGCATAAAGGCATAATAAGCAACACAAACAAATAACAGAACTATTCAAATTGAGTGAGAACGCTGGGGCCCCTCTTGGCGGACGCCACTGTGCTGTGCGCTCTCTCACCGCAATTGTGTTTGCTCGGCTCCCACAAAAGTTTGCACGTTTTTGGCGCGCAGAGAACAACAACAAGAAGCGTGCAAATCAGTGCTTGCCGGCAAGAGTGTGTGCTCTCTCTCACACTCACACTCACACTCACTCTCTCTCCTCTTTGGTTGCTTTCGCTGGAAACAAAAACGATTCACATTTACGTTTTGTGCTCAGTGTTTAATTCGAACTCAATGCGTGCGGTTGGTTCATAGCGAGCGACGTCGATAGCCACAAAGACGTTCACGGCAGCTAACGAGCTGAGAATAAATAATAAAAAAAAAGAAAAGAAAGAAATAAACAAATTCAAAGCACATCCACAGCAGTGGAATTCTAAAGGCGATATACGCTTTACGAAGCGCTTAAATAAACCGCTAGAGGAATTATGAAAGAATTGGGTGAATAAAGTAACAGTGATTAAATCAAATCATTTGCAATCGTTCACTGTGAACTGAAGTGTGAACTAATTTTTTGGTAGTGCCATCAAAGTGCCGCGTTCGCTCAACAGGCTACAGCTGATTTAAATTGTCTTCTCCTTTTTCGTTGTTGTTGCTTTTATTTCTTTCTTTCTTTCCCTTCGTTTTGCGCTCGCAGTCAAAAGTCATAAAAAGAGCGCACAAAAGCATGCTTTAAATTTATGGATTTCTCGGTTGTCCTTGCGAACAAGTGTCGTTCCAATGTTGTTGTTGTCATTATCCTTAATGTTTCCGATGAGCATATGCCTTTGTGGGTGTGTATGTGTGTGTGTTTCTCTCTGTGTGTGTGTAAATCGAGCTTTAAACATAGGCTTAAAGAAATTTAAGTTTGCTTTAAGGGTCTCAACTGTAACAACATTTAATTTATTCACTCATTAATTATTTATCAACTCAGTTAGAAAGTTAAACCCTCAATTGTCTCATTACATACTTAATTATTAACAGAGACATCACTTGCTTTAAAAGTCTTTGATTATTTAGTCTAAATGATTTAAAACTGAGTAATATTTTGTATATCATCGAATAGTTTATTTAGTATGTCAAACAGTCGAAGAGTCTTAATACTTTTGTAAACTAAAAAATATTTAAATTTATCGTTATAAATTTTTAAAAATGGGTTTTAAAATTTTATGTTGATTTTTTATGCCCCATTCTAAGCTATAAATTTAGTTTCTTTAACTATTTGTCCAGCTTAAAGGTGAAATTTAATCTCCAAATTATTTACCAGTTCATCAAGTGTGTTTTGATATTTTGTTTAAAGTACTTGAAGTTATAAAAACTTTCAAAAGTTGAAACTACTTGACAACAGTCGTTGATGTTTTTGAGTTTGATAAAATAAACAAGACTTTTTGCGAGAAATTGCAACGAAATGCTCAACGACATTTGAGTGGCAGCTCGCAAAACTAAATTCACACAGACAAAAAAGACACAGACACACACAGACACACGCATACATACAAACATACATATATAGACTGACTGACATGCACACTTTTGTAAATATATTGACAAGGCTAGAATAGTACTTTAGCCACACCTGGCTGATTGGTTGGCTTTAACGTGGCTCAGAAGCGGATGGGGGGGGGGTAAAAGGCGGTGGGCATGTCAGGCTTGCTGCTTGCAGCCTGTGTCTCGTTGTCTAGTAGCTGTCCATCAAGCTGCCTTAATTTAATTAAGCGCTCAATGTCCTTACAGACACATACACACACAGACACACGTACACAAATAAATACACGCAAGGCAACGCTTGATTTGTTGCTGCTTTTTTACTCTTGACTGCAATACACACACACTCACACACATAGGGAGAGCAAGAAAGGGGGAGAGAGAGAGGAGGGCGAGGGAGATGTATATAGTGGGGCACAGGCCTGTAACGACATCAACTACAAAAGCCACAGGACATTCTGGCATGAAGGATATTATGTATGTTTGTCTGTATAACGCTTCTTCTTCTCCTTCATCTTCTTCTTCTTGTTTCTCCAACTGTTGTTGTTGTTGTTTTTGTTGCGGTTGCTGATGATGATGGTTGCTCCAACGTTTGTGCCCCGAAGGGGGCAACGAGACAAGGTTACCGAGTGATGGCAAATTTTAAAATACCCTGTACTTCAGCTGCACAGCAGCGAGTGTATGCTGGAGTAAACAAAAATAGTTTTGCTTTAAAAGTATTGTCAACTTCACTTTACTGACTGAACTGAAGAAAAATAAATGCATATTCTAAAATGAAAAATAACTAGAGAAAAAGCTGAACCCCAGGCAAAAGAAAATTAATGATTTTAAAGGAAATAAATTAGATTGTTTTTTCCACTTTTATTTAAAATTAATAAGTTTAAATAATTCATTTTAGAATTATTTAAAAAATGGATCAAATTTATAGCTTTCACATGATGTGTTTTCCATTCTCTAGTTTTAAGATCAAATATCTTGGTTTTAAGAAGTGATCACTGTTTTATTAACTCATTTCTAGGGTATGTAAGGACAGTGCTTCACCAGTAAAACACAGTCGTACTTGGTGAACTCGTACAACAGATTGTATTGCCCCATTCAAGTCGAGCGTACCAGCAACAATAACATTGTGGCCACCTGCTGCGGCTGCACTTGAGTCCATTTCACTGTTGTGCTATCTTTTTGTTTTTTTTTCTCCTTTTTTTTGTGACCCTCCCAATCGCTCTATCTCCCTCACTCCGCTACGTTATCTCTATCGCTCTTCTTGTGTGTATATTCTTGCCTGCGGTTGGTCTGCCAGCTTGTAAATTTTTAATAAACTTTCAGTTTACTTTTGCTGTTTTGCTGTTTTGAATTTTTGCTTCTTTCCTGTTGTTGCTTAAGTGCTTTTGTCATTAAATCAAAAAAATAAAATATAAAACAAGCGGAAAAATAAGAAAATTCTAAATCGTTTTGCTGAAAGCTACGCTTTGACTTTACTTAATTATTCATAAGCTGCTCGTTTGGAATTCTTAATAAATGTTTATGTTTTTGCTGCAATTGAATTCTAATAGGGATTTGCATTTAAAGCTATAGAGTTCTTATTTGAGGTTGTTCTGTTTGCTAAACTACCCTACAATCATTTGCTATCATAATGTTTAGTCACATTTCATTTGTTTGCTCTCGTTTTCGGCAAGTTTCCAACACGTTCTATTTATTATGCCTATTTTGTATACTTTTTGTTGTATTTTTTTTACTCTTGCTGTTTACATTTTCGTTTTCCGGATGGGAACTGAACGCTCTGCTCTCTTTGCTCACGTGCATTCTCTACGTCTTCTCGCAGAGAATGCGGAATTTAATTCTGCTGAATGCTCAACAAATGACACTCAACATTTTGTGTAAATGAGAGCGAATTCTGAGAATTACTCACTGAGATTAACGAGACGGGAGTGGTTGGGGGTCGAGGAAGGGATCGAATTTTATAGCTGGCTGCTACTGAACTCGATTGTGTTTAGATTTGGAACTGACTTGTTTAAATCTCTTTTGAAATACTATAGTCATTAATAATTTGATTTGATCGTTTTAAATATTACATATTTGAATATTCATGAATTTATGATTTTAAAAACTTTGAAGTAAAAAGAATATAATTTTAAATAATAATTTAATATTTATGAAATTATGATTTAAAAACTTTTAACAAAAAAGAATATAATTTTCAATAAAAGTTTAAAATTTATGAATTTGTAATCTAAAAAACTTTTAACAAAAAAGAATAAGTCTTACTCAATTTAATATTCAAAGCTTTTATATTTTAAAGATTTTTATTAATTTTATTAAATATATTAATAGTGAAGACATATTTAATAAATAAACCAAATAAATTTTTTATGAATATATTATATTAATATGTTTAAATAATTAAAAAATAAAAATTACTGTGAAATTCATGATTTATGCACGAATTTCTTAACGACCTAAACAACACAAATATTTAAAGAAAATCATTCTCAAATTATATTTTTAAATATAATAGTTTATAAATATAAAACAATTTTTTTTTATTTTTTTTGCGCCGTTGTGTACTACTTAATTTAAAAGATTTTTATTCCTAGCTCAATTTTTGTTCATATATTTAAATATTTGAGTGTTCATTTCGTGTTATTTTATAATAATAAAATAATATTTATTTACCCACGCTATTTCTATTAACACATATAGTACAATAAATTAATATGTTACAGAAGTATTTGCGTATTTAGTTTAAAATATTAACAGACAAACAACAAAAATCAGAGGCAAATAATAATGTAATTCAATTTACTGCCATACGGAATGGGATTTGTGGCAAAGGCATTGACTTTTAGCACGTGGTGTGCGCATATTGTTATAAGCCACTGTTTGTGCTGCCTATTATTGTTGTTATTTTGATTTTCAATTGTTGTCAGCGCTCGCTCTCAAATGAGAGCGCTCATTGTTTGCTGGATCCAACAACAATGCGAACTGACAATTGCAATGTAAAACTGTCAATCTTCATTGTCAGCGGCAGTTAGGCAGTGTGAAAGAGATAAAGAGAGTGGTGGAGTTGGGGAGAGGAGGAGAATGGGAGAAGAGATATAGAGCAGAAAATTAAAGCTTACGACTTTTTCTTTGCAGCTTAAGACCCAAAATTGTGGCTACATTTTGAAGAGCAGCTAAGCGGAAGAGACGAATTTTAGCCGAAAACATGAATAGCGATGAGGTGCAAATGATCAAGAAGACATGGGAAATTCCCGTGGCAACACCAACAGACTCGGGTGCTGCGATACTCACCACATTCTTCAATCGTTATCCGTCCAATTTGGATAAATTCCCATTCCGTGATGTTCCACTGGCCGAATTAGCCGTAATTTAAATACTCATCGCACTACATTAAATTAATTAATTAATTGAATTTCCAATTTATAGGGAAATTCACGCTTCAGGGCGCATGCTGGTCGCATCATTCGCGTGTTTGACGAGTCCATTCAGGTGCTCGGCCAGGATGGTGATTTGGAGAAGCTGGACGAGATCTGGACTAAGGTGGCAACCAGCCACGTACCCCGTAAAATATCCAAGGAGTCGTACAACGTGAGTGCTACAATGAACGACTTTTAATGAAGCATAAGTTAATAATTTCTCAAATTATTATTACTTTAACAGCAACTCAAGGAGGTGATTCTGGAAGTGCTCACCGCTGCCTGCAGTCTGAACGAGAGTCAAGCACAAACATGGGCCAAGCTGGTTGATCATGTCTACGACATCATATTCAAGGTCATTAACGATGACGGCGATGCCATCTAAGCAGATTTCCAATGGAAATGGAAAGCGGGCAGAAATTGTAGCTCATAAATGCAAGGCACGGCTTATGTAGTTTTAAGTATAAATGATTAATGATAAATGTTAGCTACTTTCATTTTGTATTTATGAGTACAAGTCCTGACACACCCACACACGGACACACGCACAGCACACCAACACTAACACAAACACAGTCGCACATTGCTCTGTAAAGCTTTAACCCATTGTCAGCCTTAAGCACTTAAAATTAAAAATAATAATAAAAGAAATACATAAATAAAATAAAGAAGTCGCTTGTAGCCGTACATCAAATGTATCATTTTTGGCAGCCTCTTAAAAAGAGCTAAGAAAAAGGCCTAAAAAAATGTCCAAAACATGTCAAAGAACTACTTGAACACACCTCTTTCCTATGCTTGTTTATGCGCCTTTGCATATGCATGAGGAGCATTTAAATGCACATTATGAATAAGTGCCAGCTGCACTCGAAAACCATTTCCTGCCACTTTCCCGAGCAGACACCAGCAGCACATAAGCAGACGATTTTCCGCTAGAGATTTCTAAAACGCACAGAAATTGTTAAGTGTAGAGTGTTTGCCTGGCACATACCCTGTATAATTACGCAGATAATTGCCAACAACAAAAGATGATGAATCTAAACTGCTGAAACTAATTGCTTGTAAGCAAAACAAAAGCAGCTGCAGCTAGCTAAACACTGGAGTACCTGGCGTATGCGTAACGAGAATTTGTTGACAAGAGAAGACTCCATAGCAGGCTCGATAATTTATTCATTGCTTATAAGTTTGCTTTACATTTTCATTAAGAAACTTCAATTAAAGCCCAACTAGTAGCAGCTTTTAATTGCTAGAATTTATAATAATGTTATAATCATTTAGAAAACTTTATTGTACCCTTAGCTAAAACGTGTTAAATCGAAGTTGCTTAATTTAGTTAATTACTGTAGTTCAATGATTTAAGAGTTTGTTCCAATGCAGCAATTAAAAGTTATGCAGAGCTGAAGGCGTTTCTAACCGCCTACAGCAGACCTATCAGCGACAAGCTGATAACAGAGTCACTAACAGCGTCACTAACAGCGCACTAACAGCAGCGCTGTTAAGTGTGTAATCTTGTGCAGAGCTTTAGCAGCGCACTGACTGTTATCTCGTCTTATCAGAGTGCTTTCTTATCACTAACATGGGTCATTGTTGAGTTCTTTGCGTTGGTGAATTGCGCACGTTGGCTGAGCTTTTCAATAGTTGGCCCAAGATAGTCGAAAAATATCAGTTTAACGGAAAACTCGCGCGTCGGGTCAAGACCAACGCGGCAAGTGCGCTAAAATCGTCAACAAAAAAGTAGAAAAAAAAACAGCTGCGAAAATATTTCGGGAACTTAAAGATTGTGAGATAATTTTGTGGTCTGATTTCAATAAACGCATATCAGTATTTTATTAGTGTGTTTTTTTTATTAACCCATTTTTGGTCAATGGACTGCAGATTGTTGAATCACCAACAAATATAGAATTTATCAAATTAAAGTGACAGATTGAAAGATTTAAGTGTGTGTATGAAAGAAACGGAAAATCAAAACAGTTCAAACTTCAACTATTTGTGAAGCGCCTTTTGTCGAGGTAAGTGCTGGCCATCATAGAATTTATTGGCTTGTCGTTGGCCAGTAAAATGTTCAAAGACTCTTTGAGCAGAGCTTTAAATACCTGTCATCTTGGCTTTGGTTAGCATTTTTTTCTTGGCATTTTTGTCAACTGAAAATAGCTGCCAAGACCAAAAATTCCTTAGTGGCTAAGACAAATTTGTGAGCGACGCAGTCACTTTGTTGTCACTGTCTTAAAGCACAAAAGGGAGACTCTGTTGAGCAGTAGTTTAAAGCTCCAGAGAATGCATCATCAAGACTGTGTATTGGGTAACACATGCTGCAATTACGCCCACTTTTAACCTCCCACTGTGTTGCCAACTAGCTCAAATGTCAACAAGTGCAAAGTTCTTTAAATTCCCTACTAAACCAAGAATTTAAGACCTTAATTTCTTATGTAGAAATTAGTAGTTTTAAACCATTAAATAAATATTTAAACTTCTAGCTAAAACTTATTTTAATTGCCTGCATTTTGTTATTTTGCTCTAATGAGAGTCACTTTTTTTAGTTGTTTGCTGTTCAGTATTCAGTTTGTTAATTGCTTAAGCAACTTTTCAAATTATTCCATTGGGTCACGCAGAGTTCCCCCTTTTCTTTCTTTTTTCCCAACTTCCCACAAGTTTGTCGGTTTGAATTATGGTTGGCTTTTCAGTCTGCTTTTAACTGCTTAACATAAATTTTTTAACTCTGCCACTGAAATGGCTAGTGACAGCAGCAAAACCATGAAAATATGCACTCGAGCACTTATGCACACAAATTTTGCTTTGCTCAAGCAGCACACAGTGCGTATACGTTATGTCGTTTTGAGTGCATGCAGCAGCAAAGTGAACTGCGATAACTGATGCAGATGGCTACTTTATAAATGATTCTACCAAGATTTATTGAACGAAACTACTTCACATTTAATATTTAATATTTTCAAAGTGTGATGATTTACTCTTGGCTATCGACGGCCAAAGACAAATTTAAATACCAGTATCTTGACAGTAATGGAAAACTCAACCACAACACGTTTGGGTAAATTTCACCAGCCTCAGAACTGTTTGCAAACATTTGATTGCCTTTGGTCAACAAGTTTTCACAAGTACAGATAATCAGCTCAGTTGTGAATGGCGCCTAAAGAGGAAATGTTTATAATAAATCGATAATCAAATTAACTAATGAATTTAAGCAAGCGTTAAGTCGATTTTCAGCACAGAAATTAACACGCATTTAATTACTTGATTAAACTGAATGAAAGTTTAAATAGTTTTCGTATTTATTCGCTTATTGGTCGATTTTATTATAATTATTTACCACAACTATTTATAACGCATGATTTAATGATTTATTGGTTACCAGGCTGGCTTTAATTTAAATTTAAATTTATTACAAAAATGTTTTTTAATGTCATTAGGCTTAACGCGTGCTGATCTCTGTTGAAGGCTTAAAATACAGAATGTAAAAAATAATTCAAGCCATTCGGAATAATTTTATTAACATTTAAACTCTTTTGAATAATTTTAATAAAATGTTGTTGTATATAGAAAACATTTTTAATAACTTGAAATGACAGCCTAGCAAATACAGGGTATTTTGTAGCTATCACTCTTGACTCTCTTTCGCTTCTTGTTGACATTTAATGACGCTTGACATAGTTTGTGCGGTTTTTGGTTGTCCTGTTGTGTATTTTATGCCATTTGGCAAATGACACAAACTGGAACTGAATGTAAACAAATGTCGTAAATGGAAATAAGTTTTAAACTAATTAAAGAAAAACATTTTATTTAAAATTTAAATTTTTGTGTTGAATGAAATAACATAAAAAGCCTTTTTAATGACAGATAAATAACTTAAAAAGGCTTTTAGTAGTTAAAATCAATTTCATAGTTAATTGCGCATTGTACTCAAGCAACCCTCGCACCAAACTATGCCAATTTTGGAACATCCACTGACTGACACTCGCATCTGTGACGAGTCAATAAATCTCATGTTTTTGGCAATAAACCAAACACAGATTTTTCTTCGTCACACTTGCTGTGAATTCAATAAACAAAATAAAAATCAATGCAATTTAAAAAAAAATTTAATAGAACAATGTTTGTTAACTGTTTTGTTATCAAGTTGAGCTAATTTGGTTAGCAGCTGCGTAACGTGTCTATATTTAAATAAATGAATTTATGGCGCATTAAAAATTCATAAATTTTATAAATTTAGTTGCCGCTAAGTCGGCAATTATTGATTTCATAATTCATGATGAATGGAAATTTAAGTTGCATGCAAATTAATGGATTTAAAAGCAATTTATTAAACAAAATGCTTTGGGACATGTGGAACATGTGGGAAATTGTGGCTTAAATTTTACTCGTTTTTGTTGGAAAATATTTGAAGCCATGTGTTGGAATATTGTAGTCTTATATCTAATATATGTACAACTTTAACCAATGCACTGTCACAAAGTGTGTTGACTTTTAATAATCTTATCAGCTGACACGGCTCATTGATTGCTAACTAAAAATAAACAAATGCCTATAAATAGTCGAAAACCAAACACTTTCAACCAATTGCCTATTGCCTCAAAGGTTTCCAGATTCGATAAATTGCCATAAAGCGTCGGGATTTTAGATTCACTTGAATACCTTTATGTAACAAGTGCTACTTGGGTAATCACTGTCAATAGTTGGCAATTTTAATAATAGAAACTCGAGTGCTACAAGGTCAGCAAATCGAACCTCAGCTAAAGTTTTTAAATCTACCAATGTCAGCTCAACACACATATAACTATTTACGAGCTTCTAGTGGAAGTGTATTTTATATTGAACCCTGTACTAGTCCACCTAATAACACATATAACTGAGATACACCCCATATTGAACCCTATACTAGTCCACCTAATAACACAAATAACTATTTACGAGTTTCCAGCGGGAGTATATCCCATATTGAACCCTGTAATAATCCCCAATTATCAGAGCTGGCATTTGTTTGAATTACGAATACAATTTGAGCACTTGATAAAACCTACCAACTATGAGTAAGTCAAACAAAGTACCGTAAATACGCGTACAACACGAGTCTGCATTTTTTTGTTCGTTAATGTACCCGTTACTTGTAAACAGTAGGGTTAGTTGATTGTTGTTACCACATTATTGTAAAAAAGAGGCTCGTCAGTTCTACATGAATAATGTATGTATAAATTAGCCGAACTGCTAAAGTGCCAGTATTTTAGTCCGCTTATGTGAGATGTCCTCAAAAAAACTATAAAATTCGTCTGGGTAAGGGGAGCTGTCCGCGTGTAGAGCTTTCACTGTATAATAATAATATTTAAAAAATTTTTTTTTTCTTTTTATAAAAAAAAAATTTATTAAAAATATATATATATATATATATATATATATATATATATATATATATTCTCGAACTGTTTTTAACATTTAATTTTTGCGCTTTGAAAACTTTAACTTGTTCCTTGAAAAATATTTAAGTTTCTGACACGGTCCCATAGAATAAAATATGTCTTTTGTATGCTAAAATATTAACTTTACTTTTTTTTTAATCACAGAACAAAGTCACCACAAAATGATAGAGATGTAGCCAAAGCTGAGGCTGCTTTAAAACTGAGACTTAAATTAAAAATCGTATATTTATAATCAAGTGTATATTTATTTCTTATTGAATCACAACGGCAGTTTTATAAACAAATGTCTATTTCTTTCTCACTTACTCACAAGTTAAATTACTCAATTACAAACGTTCTTCTTTCTGTTCTTCTTTTAAAGCTTGTGCTCTCTTTCGTGACTCGCTCTTAACTAAATTCGTTTACATTCTGCTCTTCTTCTTAATCACCGTTCTGCTGATCATGCATGTACTCTTATACTTATACTTATACTTCTACTTACACTTATGTTTTAACAGCTGGCTGAGTATGACCGTGTAATGCCTGGCGTACTACAAAGTTTATAACTACTACTACTACTACTACTCTACTACTACTACTATTACTTCTACTACTACTACTACTACTACTACTCTACTACTACTACTACTACTACTTCTACTACTACTACTACTACTACTACTACTTCTACTACTACTACTACTACTACTACTACTACTACTACTACTACTACTACTACTTCTACTACTACTACTACTACTACTACTACTACTACTACTACTACTACTACTACTACTACTTCTACTACTACTACTATTAATACTCCTACTACTACTACTACTACTACTACTACTACTACTACTACTACTACTACGAACAAAGTGCTACAGCAACGGGTATAGTCGAGAATCGAACACGCTGTGTGCTTCCTCTTCGTTTAATACGCATTCGCTTATGGCCAGAAAATATTTTGAGCAAGCGCACAAATTGTGCACATGTGCCCAGGTGTCTGAGTGGCAGCTTTAGTTCGTTTGGCTTATGACAAGGCAGACATAAGTGGAAGCACACATGTAACAACGTACATATATAGTATATATATAAAAACAATAACACATGTGTATAAATATAGTCATTTGGTCAGGGGTAAACATGATTGATTCGATCGGACTGCAACTCGCACGAAAAAACAGTCGAAAGCAAAGTGGCCCGAGTGGGGCATTGTCACCTTTTGCCGATCTTAATCAATCAGCAGTTATTTAATTTTGTTAACGGCCTAAAAATAAATTGACGTTTGCCAACTGATAAGCGTTTCGATGTTCCAGCCAATTTGTTATTAATTTATTTGATTCCAGTTTTCCACTTTTTTTAATGAGACTTCCTCGTCAGACTATTTATAGCACCGTGCGTTTGGTTCGCTTTGATTTATGAAGAACCTGCCTAGGTGCAAAGGGTATGAAGTGTGTTAAAGACAAGTTTTATTTTATTATTAATTTTAATAAACTATATTTAAGTTGTGTCCAAAAAAAGTTTCATAAATTACTGGACATCTTCCAGTTGAATAACACAATCAAGTTCGTGTCGTGGGTTGTTAATGCAAATATCACGCCTTCCATATGATTGATGTTGGCTGCCTTAAAATGTTGTTGATGTTTGCCATGTCATTGTGAAGGGTTCTCAATCGTTCAACCATTGTGTACTGATATGAATAGAGCACATGACCCAAACACTTTTTTTTTTTGTTTTCCCTTTTTTATATTTTTATTTTTATTTTGATATTTGGTATCATTGGCATTTTGGTGTTTTTGTTTTTTTTTTTTTTAGATTGCAACAACCTCTTGGAATATTTCGCTATTTGCACTGTCAAATGCTTGTGATGAATTCTTATTAATTACTGCGCGGTATCAGTTTGGTTGCCTCTGGCGCCTACAATTACATCTGACTATGATTAGTGGGTTTAAGTACAAGTTTAGTTCCTTTGTCATTGCCACTTTGGCCTTTTCTGCTTCCTGCTAAAGTTATTTAGAGTAAAATTCAACAATTCCCAGCCAAGTTGGTGACTTTGTCAGTTATCTCATTTCTACGTTGCGTATACGCAATCTAATTGAGTTTTCCCATGACAGCCTCACGATAAAGTAATTTGATAGTAACTCAATTTAGTAAGTAATGTTATGGACAGATTTGAGTTTGACTTAGGTAGTTTAAGAGTCTACCAAGTAAGAAAGGCGACAGTCGAGCGAGCCGACTGTAAAAGACCCCGTACTCTGGGTAGTGCGCATTTTTCCATAAAAACAAAAATTAATTGTTATATACACACAAATAATAATTATATACACACACTGTGTGAGTTTGGTTGCGACCGCTCTACTAACACTACATGTCTACATATAAAATATTTATTTTCGACCGTTTTGTCCTATGGGAGCTGTAGGCTATAATGGGCCTATCCGGGTCAAAATTGGTGGGGATAGTTCTTATGGTAGAATACGTATGATTTGTAAATTTGCAATAGCTCAACTAACACTACATGTCTTCATACAAATGTCCTACTTTTCGACCAATTTGTCCTATAAAACCTATAGGATTTAGTTGTCCGATCTGGATCACACTTGATGAGGATAGTTCTAAAGTGCGAATTTGTCTCTTGTAGTCTGGAAGATCCAGGAGATCATACAGACGGACGGACAGGCGGAAGGACAGACGTACATTGCTATATCGACTCGGCTGTTAATGCTGACCAAGAATATATATACTTTATAGGATCGTCAATACCTCCCTCTACCTGTTAAGCACATTTCGTTGACAAAACCTTATAGACCCTTCACTCTTTTTTACAGTACAGAGTCTAAAAAGTATTGCATAGCAAGCTAAACTTAATTTCTGACTGAATCTAGCTACAAAAGCTTTATTTATAGTTATCAATATACGTACTACGTTGCCAATCAAACTCTCTACGATTACGTGTAAAAATACAAAATTTTTAGTCACCCTGTATAGTAAGCAGGGCCGCCACTAGTAACATATTTTGATCAGTTTAGATAAAGTCGTGAGCGTTATAATCGCATTACACTTGTAATGCCTTATCTACCTATATTACTTTCAGATAAAATAAATGAAAATTGCTTTTAATTATTTATAATCTAAAATACAATTAAATAAATAATTGTCATGTCAAATGGAACTTAATGTTAGTATATAAATTAATGTTTTACTTGGTTCGTTTGGTTTATTTTCTATTTCTTGTCATGAATTCACTGTTACTCTGCTCAGTCCTTACGTCTTTTGTGTTTGATTCCTGTGCCGCAATCGTAAGTTGAAGTAACAAGGACATCAATTAGAGTTCAACTAAATACGATCCTTTAAACAGCGGACTTGGAACTATGAATTGCTCTTTGTACACGGTGAATCGTCTGATGACAATTTAGCTAATTTCAGTATGTATCTTGACCGCGGAAAATTGGGGGAACAATCATTTTCGGCAGTAATTGATTGGAAATTCGATGCCGATGAGAGCACATTGGTGAGTTCAAAAGTTCTCCTTCTAAAATTTTGTAACTCGACTTTTAATTTGACACAGACAGAACTGTTTATTTTATCCTGTCAAAGCGGCAGAGAGGAGGACTACAGCATGATTCCCTACAAAATTCCAAAAATTTCATTTAACGAATTTATCAATAAATATTACATGAAAATTATTTATGCCGAATTTCACCACTGCTCGAATCTCCCGGTAATCGAATCTCCCTTTGTACCTCCATGGAAGAAAACGGTGTACACCTTTAGTCACTGCTTACCACCGGGAGACGTCTATCCAGAAATAGCAGTAACGGGTTACTATAAAATTATTATGAATATTATTGGAGAGGTCACAATTAAAATGATGTTCACTCTAAAATTGACACCTAAATTTCTATAATTTGTTTACTTAGGCAATTAAACAACATTTTTGTAAATATATATAATAATTTTTGTTATCTCTTTGGTAACCTTTAGACTATGCATTTTTTGTGGAACCCTAAAGGGAAATCAAAACTGTTTTTGGAGCTTTACTTTTACTATCAGTGAGAAAGTTCATTATGTTCATCCAGAAGTAGTTATATCGTAATTTTGGCATATCAAACATAATCAGAAGAAAGCGTATCAAAACGTATATTCTTGATCTGCGTCAACAGCACAGTCGATATTGTCAGGCTCCTCTATTTTTCTTTCTTGATGCACAGTAGTCTCTTAATAGTAGGTATATACAATATTAATGAAATTTTATATAAAGTTTCCTTAAAACAACAGTTAGTTTATGAATTAAAATCCTTGAGATCGTATAATTTTATCATATGGTTGTCATAGATAGTGTGGAAATAAAACAAAGTTTCAGTGTGAAAAACTTATTTATTTCCACACTCACATATCAATCTCTTTTCTGCACAGTAGTCTCCAAAGTATTGACATATATTAATCTTTATGTAATATGTAATTCTATCAAAGTATAAATAGTAGTAGAAATTAATGAACATGAAACGTTTGGATAAAATAAACAACAGTTGTAAAAACTCAAAAGCAATTAAACGATTACATGTCATGATTATATTGCGTTTTAGATAGTATTTAAAAGATGTGCATTATTTAAAATATATACATTAAGCTGATCCACAACATTAAATTAAATTTAAACTTTATAACAAAAACTTTTTAGAAAGAAAACAAAAATAAAAAGTCTATGTGTTTCTTGTGCCGGAATGTTAAGCTGACCTTCTAGCTCACAAACTAATGAAAACCTTTTAAATAATAAAGCTGGGACGTGTGAACTGTTTTCTGTATACAATTGCATGAAAATTCCTAAATATCAGTTCTGCTTCTTGATGCGAAAAATAGGGTTACCATAGGAATAGTAAGTTTCTTCAGAAAATGAAGTATTTTGCGCCTTATAAAATGTTACTACTTTAATGTACTTTCGAAAATGTTTTATTCCAGTGCTACAACTTATCAATAAGTTATTTTGTCTATGTAAACAATTCCAATGAAATTCGTATAAACAATTGGATTTCCCTTATCGTTGATTATATAAACATCACAGCGAATGCATTAAAGCAAAACAAATTCTGTTATTCTTTTTCATTCTGTCACAATATTCCCAGCGTGAATCATCTGTCACTTCAATAAAGGGCCATAAACTTCAGTACGTCACGAAAAAAACCATAAACAACATGAAATTTATGGATGTTTATGGTTATAGATATTATTTAGAATTATCGGAAATAATGGCTATCTAATGAAAGGAATAGTTAATGTGGCTTCGATAAGTCAAAGTAAAATAAATATAAAATAAATAAAAGTAATATAGTTAGTATTAAAATTATTATTATTATTATTATTATTATTGTTATTATTATTATTATCATTATTATTATAATTATTATTATTATTATTATTATTATTATTAATATTAATATTATTATTATTATTATTATTATTATTATTATTATTATTATTATTATTATTATTATTATTATTATTATTATTATTATTAATATTATTATTATTATTAATATTATTATTATTATTATTATTATTATTATTATTATTATTATTAATATTAATATTATTATTATTATTATTATTATTATTATTATTGTTATTATTATTATTATTATTATTATTATTATTATTATTATTATTATTATTATTATTATTATTATTATTATTATTATTATTATTATTATTATTATTATTATTATTATTATTATTATTATTATTATTATTATTATTATTATTATTATTATTATTATTATTATTATTATTATTATTATTATTATTATTATTATTATTATTATTATTATTATTATTATCATTATTATTATTATCATTATTATTATTATTATTACTATTATTATTATAAGTTTTATTGATATAATAATAAATTTAATTTTAAGTAGGCGAAATTTTAAACTTTAGAACTTGAGCTTTAATATCGATTAAATTCCTAAAAAAAAAAACTTTAATTATACCCTGATACCTTTAGATTGTACTTTTAAGCTATAATGTTATTATGTCATTATTAATTTGGAAGTCATCATGCTGATTTTATTGTAGAAACAATAAATATAAAAGCCCCATAGGCTACCTCATAAAGATAGCCATTCTGCAATGATAATAAAAGCCAAGAAATTATTTTTAGATAATTTAAGAAGAAAGTTAAATGATAAAGTTTTTATAAGTAAAACTAATTTTTATCAGTAAACAATAGTCAATCTAGCTGTTTTCTAAACTATTCCAGGATTTTTATTGGGGGTGGTCCAGTTATTTGAACTGTTCTATAATCTCTAAACATTTGTTTTTATATTTGCAGCTCCAACATGCAGCTAAACTCGCAAACAATTCTGCTATTCAGTCAATTAAGTGAATTTAATTAGCTGTTGGCTAACATGTGCCAAGAAATCAAAGTGTACACTGATAAGCCCATCCGCAGAGGAGTTAGAAACCGACTGTGGCACTCAAGAACAAAAACAAAGTCGAACGCATTAATGTCAAAGCCAATGGCTGAAAATTCCGTTAGGGGAAAAGCCAAGTTGCGTAATAAAAAAGGAGTTGGAAATGCACAGATTTGTAGTGCAGTCTGGCAGTGCTATAGTCCAGGTGTGAATGAGGTGCACATGAGAAGACAGATCTCCTGGATGCTGTGCCTGCTCTGTCTGGCGGGGTGTCAGGCCACGTGTCGGGACGAGCCGGCGCGGGATTGTGAAGCTATTTGCGATGTCAACGGTGGTAACTGTTCCATTCGGGCTCTGGTGCTGTTGCCCAATGATGACAGTTACGAGGCATCGCTGCAACGTGTGCTGCCCATACTAAAGGTGGCAGAGCAGCAGATACGGGCCACGTCACTCATACCGTCGTACATTGACTTTCAGTGGCTGGCACATGATACCAAGTGTGATGCATCCCTGGGCGTAATTCGGGCTATGGACGGCATCATCAAGCAGTGTGCCCAGGTCATCTTTGGACCTGTCTGCGATTATTCGCTGGGTAGGTAAACGAATTTATGCGTCAGTCAGATGGATTTCATTGTTGTTCGCATCTTTTAGCTGCTGTCAGTCGCATTACCAAGTACTTCAATAGTCAGGGAACACCGCTTATCTCTGTGGGTGGCTCCACTTATGACTTTGAGCAGAAGAAAACCGATTGTGGCGATGAATTTTATATGCTGCTACGCACGGGAATGTTGAGCTTTGAGTCCCTATCGGAGCTAACCATCAATGTGATGAAACAGTATGTTAACAATCCTATCATAGTCCAATTGTAATTATTAAATACATTTTATAACTCAGACACAACTGGACACACTCGATATTCTACTATGAACGTGATGGTCAACGTAGTGTGGCAGGTTTGCACACTTGTTTCCTCATGATGAAATCCCTGGGCAAGCAAATGCGCAACGAGAACATGACATTTGCCCAATATCCACTCGAATCTAATATGACAAACAGATCAGAAGAAATGCGCCGTGAAATAGGCAATAAACATGCAAGTAAGTTAACAGCACACTCTAAACATTTTGTATGCAGAATAATGTTATCGGTAATCACAAAGTTGACTAACAGCGCTGCTGTTTAAAGCTGCAGATAACAGCGCTCTGTTCATCAACACTCTGTTGACTTAGCAATGACAACAACCATTGCACTTTAGCAGTGCTTTCGAAGTGCTTCAGCTTCGGCAATTGTGAATGGCTTGAATTGCATTCACTCAAATTTGAAAGCATTCTGAAGAGCAGTTGATGTTTGTGAATCTAAACAAAACTATAATTAATTTACTATTAATCCCAATTAGTGCTAAAAATGAATAATTTAAGTATAGTTTTAGTTTCATCATGACTTAAAGTATTACAAAAGACTTTACAATATGTGCTTAAAAGGCAATACTTGGAATCTATATCAAAAATAATTATTCGAGTATAACCAAGCTACTGCTGGGCAAATTTTGAAATGTCATTTCTCAGAATCGGTCAAACCGATACATTGATATTGTTGCATATAAATTTCCCGGAAAAGCTACGGAGAAGATAGTCCTAGTAGTTAACAGGAAAATTTTCGGAGCTCCAGATGAACCTTTTGAATGACCTTCTGTTAAAAAAAAAACATAAACAAAACCCACCCAAATTCTACCCACTCGAAACGCTCTATGCGAAGGCGCATCGAACAGCTGGTTACCAATACCAAAGCAACTAGGCAAATGCCGGCTGCTACACACACGCAAGCACACCAACACTTACATGCAGTATCGTTTTCGACATCGAAAAGGCAGCGCAGTAGGAAACCTCGCTGTTAAAGCCATCAGAAGCCGGTGATAAACTGTTAAGTGCGGACGACTGCGAACGGATGAAAAAACTATTGCAGTTCAGCTTTAAAATCAAAACTACGTAAAGTTTGAAAGCATATTAGTGAATTAAATTTGTAAAATTAAATTAAAAGAAAAATCAAATAATTAATGTGGTTCAATAAGAAGTGTAAATAAATATTTTAATCGGGCAATTGCACGCGCATTTAATGTTGTTACCAACTGTGTGACGGGCCAAAGCTGCTAACTGATAAATGATGCGAACGTGTCAACAACGTAAACTACCAAAATAAAGCAAAAAACGAAAAGAAAAACAGAATATATGACATCGGTTTATTGTGCTCTTATTTGTTGGTTATACACTTGTGCTTTGTCACTTAGATGCAAAGAGGAAAAAAAGTGGAAACATACGAGAATTACTCGCATTTTGTTCGCAGACGTTTGGTATTTTGCATGTCTGTCAATGACACGCACCTTACCATTTAAAGGTCCTTTGAGTGCTCTGAAAGCTCAAGGCATTGTTAAGTCCTTTCGGGCATTCATTGTTATGCATTGAATGTCTTTCAGTTCCAACTGTCATTTTGCAATATTTGATCCCTGTAGGTGCAACTAGTATACTTTTAGCTGCGACTGTAATGCTGGACATATGTTAATAGCCGCTCTACTGCCGCTTTATAAGCAATTCACGACTCTGCTCCCATAAAGTTATTAAAGTTAGGTTAAAAAATGTGATTTAACGACTTAAGATTACTTAATTACTTTCAAGGTGAAAACAAATTTGTTTTTAAGTCACTTTGGTCCCTCAGTTTATCGCTGAAATCTTTCTATTATTTTGGCATTTACTTCCGCTTGAGCAAGTTGTAGAAATTTGCACATAAATTGTTGTTTAAGTTGCAGTTAGTGTTAACTTGATTATGAGCAAGTTTTTAAATTATATTTATTGTGTAGCCTTGTGAACATGGAGATACAAAACCAATGAGAATGTGCACTTGATTTTTGAAAAATATTCTAATAAAAAATAATAGAGACATTGTTTGCTTGGCGACATTAAATATCAATTTAAAATTAGAAAGAAAACACGTTTTAATACCAAAAAGTCTCAGGATTTCAGTGAGAACACGAAACACAGCTGCAGCCAAGTGCACTTAACTAAGAAACACCCTGTAGCTATAAGTGGTTAAAACTTTTGCTTCAAATTAACTACTATTTCTTCACAAAATTTCTTTATAACAACATACCTTTTACTATATATTTAAAGCCAGCCAATAAACCCCATAAAAACACAGAAAACAAGCCACTCTCGTATTCAGTTTTCACAAAAGTTCACTTCGAATTCTGCATGAAATTTGAGTGCTCCAAATTGAAATCGATTCGAGTTTTGGAAAAACATGAGAGGCAGGAAATTGACTTTTGTTTAGTTTGAGTTTAAGCCTTGGTTGGTAGGTATATTTGATATTCCTCCAATCATTGTCAGAATTTGATGCTGTTAGCATTGAACCAGGTGTTGGCCAAAAGCAAATACCAAATACACGGGACACCGACCTAATTATTTGCCTTTGTGCTTGCAATTAGTTTGACTTGGCTCACTCTAAATACAAACAGTATTAACACATATGCTTTGGGAGTAGAGAGCAACTTTTGTTTACCTGCTGCACCTGTCAAAAAAAAATTGTTGAAAACATGCATTTAATGCTACAGTTTGAAAGTGTTTAGTTCATAGACTTTGAGTCATCATGCAGTGCTCCGGGCAAGGGGTAACTGCAATAATGTCTGAGTGCTCAAGTAGTAAACTAAATCAAGTATATTCCGAGAGCAACTGAGAGCTCTAAAAGAAGTAAACAAATTGTCTACACGCTGCAAGTGACAACTTTAAGTATAAAAGAGCATGTGAATGAGTGAAATTCTAAGGCTTAAATTTTAAAAGCTAGATTATCCACAGCTTACACAAGTTTTTAAGGTACAGTTTCAAACAGTTTCGCCTTTTAAATGTCATTTGAATATGTGAGAGCCCTTGGGAAAAAAAGCTGCTAAATGCAAATGGCCAAAAAAGTTATGGCCCCCTGCACGTTATCCTGTTAAATTTCAATTATAGCAACAGTTAGTAAACTAATTTGTAAGCATTTTGTGCACGCTGCTCCGGTGCTTATAAAAGTTACAAGTGTCCCAGATATTTCTAAAAAAATAACAGAATTAATTTTACTCAGCCAAGACTTGGCTAAAACCCCGCAAACTCAATAGCCCTTGTTTAAATCTTCATTAAAATGAAAGCCAAGTTTGTGTTAAGAAGATTACAAAATTCATTGCCTACTTAACAGCGCTGTTAAGACAGAATGCACACAGCTTAAGCGCTCCGTGAGCAAGACAATAAAATAGAAATAATTAGTTTATAATGACTTTGTTCAAGTTTTGTCTTCACAGCACAACGACTTAAGATGACCTTGAAATTAGATAAAAGTGGAGACTGCTAAACACTTTAAAGTTTCTTGCCTGCACAACAGAATCCTTAGTATGAGTTGGATTGTTCAGCAAAATGGAATTCGTTTGACAAAGGGAAGAGAAGCAGAAACATGTAAGACAAATGACATATCAATTCATTTGCATAGGTGAGCTGCAGGTGACATTAAATGTGGAAGGGACGCGGAAGTGGAAGAAATGTTACAAGCATTCTGATTATGGCAATGTGTCATGTTAACAATAAAGTGACAGGAATAGGGAAAACAAGTAAGAATGGCTACAGTCGAGCGAGCCGACTGTAAAAGACCCCGTACTCCATCTAGTGTGAGATTTTCCATGCAGATTAGCAATTTTCGAGCAATTTGTTCTACGAGAGCTATAGGCTACAGTTGTTCGATCTGGATCAAATTTGGTGAGGTTAGTTTTAATGGTACTATACACATACTGTATGAGTTTGGTTGCTATAGCTCTGATAGTTTCGATAGTTGTAGCGTAATGAAAATAGTTTTTTACAATTCCCGCGGGCGGTAAGGACCGTGGCAAAGCTTTGAAATAAACTTAATCTGCCTGACATGAGGACGGACTTTCATTTCAAATTTGGTAGCTCTAGCTCTTGTAGTTTAAAAGATCCAGGTGTTCATTCGGACGGACGGACAGATAGACGGACAAATGGGCATCGCTTTATCGACCGTCTGTTGATGCTGATCAAGAATATATATACTTTATGTGGTTGTAAACGCCTCCTTCTGTCTGTTACGCACATTTCGCTGCTGACAAACCTAATAGACTCCTCTACTCTTTTTTAGAGTACGGGGTCTAAAAACAACACAAACAGCAAACTTGCGTGTACAGAAAATAAGCACATCGATTACATAGTCCCAGACATTTCCTTTCCTCAGAGTGAAGATTTGTAGGAAAATAAATATTAGCTGCCAAAATAACAATTTTCAAATCTAGATTCTTTGCTCTTTCTATTACATTCGATTAAGCTACAAAACAATTGCCACAAATTTCACCAACAAGTTCAATTGTGGCTTTGATAAAAATGTGTCTGATCATGCGATTTAAAATCAATTGAAAGCACACAGAAAATCCGTTTAGCAAACGTTTTCAATTTTAGCCGCAAAACGTCTTTGACTCCTTTGGCTCCTTTGCACTGTGGCCAGCAATAAATCAACGTCAGAGCGAAAGGTCGTAAGAATATCCTTAAAGCAAACACGCATAAAGTACAGAAAAAAAGTACAGAAAGAAAGCAGAGAATTCCTCTATATTTGGCAAACAATCAAAAGAATTTTTACTGAACTGAACTTGGCTCGCATTATATGATTTTTAACCCAAATAAAAGTCATAAGTTGAAATGACCAGCGAGCAAATAAATCTGTGCAACTGTCACTGGTTTTTATGACTGCAATTATTTGTATCTTTTACAAGTTACAACAATTAAATTGTTCGTTTGCTTTAACATTTTCCACCATAAATATAATTTGAGATAAAAACTGTTTGCTACGCATAAAATTTATGTTACCCATTTGGTTGTTATCAACAGAACCGTGTCCACACCGCTTTTAACCAGGGAAAAGATGAATTTTTGTGAAACTTTAGAATTTATTTTAAGGGCTGGTTTGGGTTAACTGGTTGGCTTTAAACGCCGCTTGTTTCAAGTTAGGTCCCAAATGAATTTTGCCACTGCCTCTGACAACCATTTGGCTTTATTGCTTTTATTATTATAGTAATTTTAAGCTTTTAAATGTGTGTTGCTGCGCTTTTATTAATTTCACGCGTGACACTTTAAATGGAAACAATATTAAGTGCATAAATCAAAATCGCCTTTAACGTGGCGTATACGTAATGCATGGCGCTTATGTGTGCCACTAATAATAGCCACACTCGACAGCATTGTTGCAGTTAAACGGACAAACATTTGGCTGTGGTTCAATTTCCTTTTTTTTTTGGAGGGAAATGAAATGCAATTGAAACCAACAGTAAATCAACAAACAATGCGCGAGGAGCGCTGTGTGGTCCACTTTCTGTGTGTGTGTGTGTGTGTTTTTTTGTGTGTTTGTATGTGTGTCGCACATTGAGCAAATGTGCACAAGTCACGTATTTCAAACAGTTTGCGTCTAATTTATTAGCTTTGGTGATGTTGTTCAGCGGATTACGCATCCGCAGCGTAACCCGAAATCAAATGCAATTTTCAATTCAATTGCAATTGGTCAAATGATACGATTTCAATGTGTCCAGCATCAGTCACTTGTCATTCAATCAGTTAGAATTCGAAACAATTTTTGTGGTTAACCATTGCATGTAACCAATTACGACGACAATGGAATGAATCTTAATACGCAGCGCAGGAAAGACATTAAAGCGCAGTCTTCAGCACGATTAGCCAATTTCCCGTGATTGGGAGTAGAACAATTTAGAACTAAACTCAATGGTAGTCACCAGACAAATATGAAAATTACAGTGCATAAACAAGTTTTCAATATAAAGTCTACTTTTAGCTTTCATTTGGTTTTGCTCACTTTAATTTATCAGTACAGCCTTTACCAACACTGCTCGATTTTCTTTATGACTTTCCACGTGCACCACAATGTATTCACGTGGATTTTTCATACGAGTTTATGCTCTTCTCAGACCTGTCGTTAGCAATTTGCCTGCCGGTTACATTGAGTCCTTGCACAAAGCTGGCTAACCATCAGGTAGTCCGCCTGCTGTTTTAGTCCGACCGACACAAACCAAGCTAAAGACTGCGGTGAATCTCATGCATAAAATATGGCCAAACAGAGCGTGCTGCATAACAGATTCATTTGTGTGTTGGTCTCTACAACTAGTTAAATATTTTTAAATATTTCTTTAATTTTAACATAACTCATGCATGTTATTTTTGGTTTAAACTCTTTTAGATTCATAGATTGTCTTTACAAGAAAATAATTTTTATGATTTTATTAAGTCAATGAAACCCGTATTTTGATCATTATTGTTAAACGATTTAATCAAATTTTGTGGACCTACATAATTTGCAGCTAATAACAACTTTTAATTGGTTTTTCAGCCAGCACTTTAAGCTGACAATTTGCATTTTATGCGAACAAAGAATCCAGTGAATCCTTAGCTGCTGTTTGCTTCACCAAAACAAACTTAATTAACTTGAAGGACATGTCCTGCGTTCTTAGTGCAAGCAACTGGCGCTACTTTATTAGCTCTAAAATTACGACTATATATATAAGAAGTAATAAAGCACTTATCAGTGTGTCCTTAACTGTTCTCTGTCCTTAGCTTTTGTTTGCTTTTTGTTTTCTTGCGGAGAATGTGTGAAATTTATATGCCACTTAAATGCATTTTTCAGTTCAACTGCCATGAAATGTGCTTTTGTTCCAGCGCAATTTTCGCCTCAGCTCATGTGTTTTGTTGTTCTTTTTTTTCGGATGCTGCTGTTGCTCTTGACTTGGCCTACAACTCATACACATTGCGCCTTGGGGTATGCTATAAAACGCGTTGCTCGTTATTTATTGCGTTGCTGCCGCCGCTGAGCGAAATTCGGCAGTCAATTGTTAATGGTAAAGAAATTATTCGCCACATTTATTACTCGTTTGTTAATCGCGAATAAATCTACTGAGTTGCATCATTTTTCATTACCCGAACAATGCAAAATTTAAGTGAAAAATCAGTTGGAAAACTCAAGAGTTGCTGCTGCTGCACAACTAATTGCAGATTTGTGCACAGCAGCGACAGTTTTACTGCTGACTTTCCAACAGATTTCACACTATTTTCAACTGACTTTTTCATACTTGTTGACTACGTTTCCCCTGTCAATTGGCGCCAAATTGTGTGTCAATTATTCAGCTCTCAGACAACAGGAGCATGTGAAAAAAGCAATGAAATTGAAATGTAAACCGAATTTAATAATTATTATAGATCGATAGCAGTAGTTATACGGTAACATGCTTGGCATTCCTGGCATCTTTTATTGCAGTTTAAGTTTACTTTACTGTTGCTATTTTTGGTTTGCCAACTTTTGTCTGTTGGACCGCAGCTTTGAGGCAAGTAGCCCAGAAGTCGAGCAGAAGTTTCAAGAACTTGGAGACAGCTTAAAATTCAACTAATTGTGTTTATTTTGCAAATTTCAGTGTGACTTGCAAGGCCTTGATTAAATCTCAATTTCGTTTACCACTGATTATTCCAAAAGCCATGAAACTTTGCTTAAAGTTGGATGAATTTTAATACCTTAAAGTCCAGCTAGTTTTTCTACATTTACTCTGTAATTAAATGACAGCTAGAAAAAGGCATAAAAAAGGAACTCATTTGGCTACTCTTTTGGCTACTCATTTCTCGCATTACAATAAACCATGAAGTTGGTAGAGAAATTGGCTTTGGGGCATAAACAGCAGCTACGAATGCAGCGAAATGCAGAAAGTTTTTCTAGGCGAATAAATTCGCTGAGTGGAAAACTGTGTTCTTCGGTGATTAGCTGGATTATCGGAATAGAAAATGACGTTGCCTTTAATTGATTGGATTCGCATGAAAAGTTACACACAAAAGGTACAAGTAATTCATTATTTTTTTAAAGGTATTGTTTTAGCTGCAAGTCACAGACGAATTCATCTCGAATTAGCTAAGTGCCCGCTGGGGATAAACAAATTTTGGTATGGTATAAATGGGAGTTATACCAACTTGCAAAACGATAGGATTTATACCAGTTTTCACTCTTTTCGAGTGAATTTCAGTTCTGAATTTAATAATTAAATCAGTTTTTGATTAGACAACATTGAACAGAAACTAGTCGATGAAATGACATGCATAATGTCAGCCACACAGCATTTTAAATAACAAAAGAATAAATTCCACATCAGCAGCAGCCTCAAGGACATTTCCTACTGAAGTTTATAGCTGTTGGCTGTTGTGCTTAGTCATCGCATTGTTTAAGCCACAAAGAAACTCGAAGATGACTGACAATTTTTTCATAAGTATATGCATGTGTTTAAGACTTTAGGAGTAGGTTACATTAAAAGTATGTTACACATGACAGTAAAGTGGGAAGGCGTCGGTAACTTGCTTCTTGACAGGATCACCTTTTGGCTGCTGTATAACATTAAGGGGATTAATCATTTAATTTATAATATTTTTAAGAGTGACAGTTAAGTCTTACTGTGTATTAAATATGACTTAACTGAGGTTGCTTTCATTATCCCTTGATTTATTGTCGACTAATAAATTACATTAGCAATTTATCTACATTTCCCAAATGCACAACTGTCCAAAGAGATTGTAGTCATAGATTGATAGATAGATAGAGAAAATTAATTTATATAAAATTAAAATTAAAACCCCGACTAATCCCATGATGATTCTTTTGTGTTGACTTTCAGTCTTACTTCAGGCTACAATATTTTTAAGTGGATGCTAATGTATATTCAACCCACTTAGAAATTACCGAATACAAGAAGTTCAACTTTGTTGTTGACCTCTCAGCGCTTTACGGCCTTTTGTGTAATTTTGTATATTGCTGAACAGGTGCACAGTGTCATAGGTCAAATCGAAGTTGATTTTAAGCTGCTTTTAATTATATAGATTGTTTTCCTTGTTCAATTAAGGAAAAATGAGTTTTAGTTTAGAGCCTTGGGCCACGTATCAATTGTAGTCAGCGTTAATAACAGTCGTTAACATCGTTGTCGATTTTACAAATACAAAGTGTCTTAGTTGCTTGTCAAAATTTCGCATGAACCTATAATTGAGCCAATTAAATACAATAAATACCAGACAAACAGCTGGCAATTCATCGATGTGGTGCCATGAACATAAAGACAGTTGCCTGTCACAATAAAGTACAATAAAAGAGGGATATAGCTAAACACAACTAGATTTTTTATAAGTAGGGAAAATAAGCAATTAAAGCAACATGTAATTTTATTCATTAGTCTATTTAATTACCCATCAAACTGCCAGTAATAATTATTGAATTTTACACCTGTCAAAATATTGCAATGGTAATTCTACTATGTAATGCATTTACATTAAAATGCCAGTTTGATGTGCACATCCTGGCCGACTGGCCATTTTGTAAACCAAATAAATTATATAGTTGGCTACTAAAACAATACAATTTGAAGTAACTATGGGGTAAACCGCACCTTTTGCAGGCAGTAATAAATTACTAAAATGTTTTTACACAACACCAAATATTTATTTTATCAGCAAACATTTAAATTACCCCCACAGTACGTGTGCCTGTTGTAAGTAAAAAAACCATAGCATACATTTTGGCAAATTGTTTTGGCAGCCTCGTGCACATAATTGGCGCCTAAATTTGTAATGCGCTGGAATCGTATGCGCATTGGCGGCAGAATGGAATTTGTTGTAGCTCCACTTAAACGAAGCAGACAAAAACTTTAATAGAATTTCATTGTAGTGCACAAGTCAAACGGGAATCGATAAAAATTACCCAGTCGACACTGAAAGTATCAATACAAGTAATTAATTCTTTGCTATCTGAAGTACATGCATACATAATATCACAAAACGAAGGCAATTCATATATTCAAGCATCGTATGTACTTTAAGTTTCACATGCAAAGGAGAACGCTGCAAGGTGGTCAAATATGACAGTGAATCATTAACAGCATCCGGTAATAATTCCGTAGACATCTGCGGCCATTGCTGAGTACACGTCCACTCAAGTGACCGACACAATTTGGCAAAGGTCAAGCGTCAAATACCCTGTGAAATCACTGACAACTGTTGTTGTCAAGGCTTTGGTAACTAAAATTGCACACAAAGTGTGTTCATTCAGTGCATACCACTTATTTTAAGCCAACTAACTAGGGTATGCCATTAACGCTCATCTTCTACTGGGTTTGCCTCGTATTTTGCACAGTTTTCCCTGACTGGGAATAAATTACCGGAGTCCATTTTGGTAGGCGGTTGTGCTCATATTGGGTTTGGTTTGCAGCTGACATGAAGGTGCGGTCTCAATGCATTCACTCACACACACATACACACACAAACACATGCACTGCTTTTAGTGGCACCTGCTAATTCACTGGTTTACCATAGTGTGACCATGGTGTGACCACTGTGTGACCACGGTGTGACCAGGAAGTCAGTCAATTTTTAGTAGCTTCTGCTGCCGCTTTTCAGTTTGTTGCACAGCTTTAACTTTTACAACTCACCCTAGTCCTAGTACAATTTTTAATTAAAAAATACAGTTTCAATTGTATCCCAAAAGTCCTTTTGCTTCAGACTCAGAAAAACAACTGCCATTTTCAATTGTATTCGCTGTGCGCAAAAATTTAAAGTTTTTGACATGCAGACACTTTAATTGCAAGCCATACCCTTTAGGCATTTTAGCAGAAACACAAAGAGCTGGCATGACTTACAATTAATATAATGAAATGTTAAATAAAAATATATAAAATATTTCTGTTTTAATAATTTAAACAGCGAGTCACATTTTAAAATATTTTTTAATTATTTAATAAGTTTATTCTACCACAGCTAACTACCTATGTCTTTCAGGCAGGGTATCCTTTGTAAAACTTAGTGCACCTGCTATTTGTTATCAATTAAAGTTTTATCAGCTTTCAAAACACATTTTCATGCTGCTCCAAGTTGGCACACACATTTCATACCGAGGTCAACGAGCTGACATTTTCAGCTGCCCGATCACAATGCCTCAAATTTGTAGTCGACCACATAAAGTTCCCTTGTAGACTACTAACTACTAAACCGAGTGTTTTGCCAATAAACTGTAATTAAATTTGCGAGTGCATTATTGATGCGAGTTTAAGACTTTTAAATTAAAAGTAAACCTTTTGAATAGAATACTGTCCCAGAGTTAAACCAGTTAATAATTGGTTTAAGGACTCAAAGTAGTTCCCTAGATAGTAACTTAAAAGTTTCCAAATCTCTTTTAAAGCTTAAACACAATATTCTCTACTATTTTTCCCTGTTTTGTACCCAATCACATATCTTTAATCAATATTTGTAGTGCCCTGTTCATTGACTTACTTACAGGGCTTGCAGTTACTACCTTGCGTATACGTAACTTCTTACTATGTAAATCGATGATAACTATGAATAATTGAAGTACCTTAGAGTTCATTGATTTCGATTCTAGCTGAGGGCATTATATGACAAATTGCTTAAGTGTTGGTGGCTTAAAGTCAGTTGTTTTCCATGTCGCGCGCTTTCATGTCGTCATTTCGTCCTTTTCCTCCATGGCAGTGACACTTCTTTTGCTTTTGTTTTGTCATCGTGTTGACGCCTTTTTCATTTGTCTGCCAGTCGTCAAGTTGAGGGCCAAGACGACAGGAAATAGGCAACTGGACGTTGGCAAGTGCTTTACATGCAGACATTCAGAGTGTTAGCCAAAGCATTTAAGCTCATTTGTGTTTTATTGACAATTTACATGGACTCAGGACTGCATTACAGTTGAATTGAATGAGAAAACTGCATCATAAGAATGAAGTGCTGATAATCCAATAGTAGTAAGCGTAAATACCAATGTTCTTGCGTTGGAATTTGCTCAATTTAGAGACGATTTCAAATTTGTTAAGGAATCCAATTAAATTTCAATCTGATAGTAAAAGAAAATACAGAAATAGAATAGTTTGGAAATAAAGCTTTAAAATGTCAGAATAAATGTTCTTGGCCTTTTAATATAACTGCATTGAATGCTTTCAATGCATTTACTGCATATCTAACATCTGATGGATATTCATTGCCATTTGATTGAAAGCTGTTCATTTGTAGGAGCTGTGCTATCTGTTATCCGCATCTACCGTTTGTTGTTGTTGCTTTTCGTGTCAGGAAATTGGAAAATGGTGCAATTGAATTTATGCGATGCAGCCAACAAACGGCGGAAAGAAACTAATTTATGGTTCAATCGTTCGCATCTTTATAGAGAATATTCTGCCAAAATGGCAACACACGCATGCAATAATTGTCGGTTCCTTTACGGGACACTTGTGTGTGCATGTGTGCGTAACGAAAAACTACAAAAATTTCATAAGTTGCCAACACAACTCGAATTGATGGCAAACAATTACTAAAACTCTAAGAGATGCTCTGACTAAGGGAATTTTGACAGGCAACAAGTGTGGCTAAACACACACAGATACCAGCACATACTTAAAATGCACGTACCAGCAGAGACCGAAATCCCCAACCAATGTGCTTACTCATAAAACCTCTGTCTCCTGTCCTGCCGCCCATTCATACGATTTATTAAGTTCAAGTGAATCGTGCTGCAGAGTTAACGCAAAAGAAGCAAAGCAAACTGAAATATGAATCCTTGTCGTAAGTGCAAGGCACAGAATTAAATCACTACCTCCCTTTTTGCCAGAGCCTTTGCCTTTGCCTCTATCTCTGACTCAGCCTCTGTCTCTGCCTCTGCCTTGCTCGCTGTCACAACGTTTTATGCGTGCCACACAACAGTGCGTATGTGTAATCTGCAGCTGTGTGTTTTGAGTAATCCAAGCAAATGAACGCCGGCCAGCAATCCTAACGTTCTTCATCGTACACTGCACATACATCGTCTCCATGCTTGCAATTCAAATTGCAACTCAGCATTATGCAGATGCTACCAAAATCGTCAAAACAACAACACATTGAATATTTTAGAGCAAATGATAACAGAAATGCAACTTCATTAATATACCAAGCAGATGTCACAAAGTGTGCTCCAAAAATTTTAATTTAAATTTTTAATTTTTATAATTCAATTTTAAAACTTTGTACACATTTCGAGAGTTCAACCGGCTGCATAGCATAAGCAAAGTGCATTGCTCAAAGAAGCCAATTAAATGCAGAAATTACCAATTTTGTTTATGGTCCAAAACTGAGGCGGACATGGCCAACACCAGGAAGTTAAACCTCTCATCTCTTCTGTAGAGTTAATGTAAGCTGACATGCAAATTAAGATACATATTAGTAATAGATAGTTGGTAGGAGTAGTTAGTTAGTCATAGTAGTAATCTGCCGTGTTGATGAAAACAAATTGTTGTGGTTTAAATATTAATTTACTTCACAACAAACTGATAGTCAGAACTCACAGAAGAAAATTCAGTTCTCACTAAGCGCCAGCTGCAAGTGCGTGTGTGATAGTATGCGTGCGTGTGTGCAGGCGCTTAGCTTGTATGTGTTTCATGTTTGTCTTTGCATTCAACGTTAAACGCTTACGTTTAACGGTTAACAGTGCTTGCTCTCCATTTGTGGATCGTTTCGCTGCTCTCACTCACTGCTGCCAACGCTTACGTCGCAGTCGCTGTCGCCGTTGACGTCGCGCTCGCTTTGTTGTTGCCGTTGACGTCCAGCTTCGTCGTCGCGTAGCGTCTCTTCGGTGCGTCTGACCGGGTGTGCGGAAGGTTCGTGCGTTCAGTTCGGTTTTCGACTCGAGACTCGACGCAACGACAAAACTGAACACGCGAGTTTTTTAACGCTTCGAAATATACTCGTTCAAATACAATATTTTGAAAAACAAAAAATAAATAAAAATGCGACGGCTTTGCGATGCACGAGCATAGTGAATGTAGTAGCTGAACAACAACAAAATAACAATCACAACTCATTAATTATAGATAAATTGTGTACAAAAGTGTTGCAGGCCAAGTGCAGATAAAATAAAGTAAATAATTAAAAAACCAAAACCAAAATGAAAATAAAAACACAAACAAAAAGCAAAACAAATCGACCAATGCAGCACAAAGAAACTATTTATAAATAGTCAATGCCTAAAAAGTGAAATTGAAAATGAACAATAAAAAAATCAAATCGAATTCTCAAGTGCGTTTTGGCCTCTTATCTGGTTTTACGTACTTGACATTAATACTTCTCTACGTACATAGACATCTTTTTTTATCTTCTGAGACGGCATTTTTTTTTTTATCATTTTCTGTGTAATTCTACGAAGAAAAATATATGTAGGGAAAACAAAGTGTTTGCTATAAAAATAAAATTAACCCATTGTGGGTCGCACTTTAATACAATTAGCACCTGCCACCAACGACAAACGCAAATTTATGATAATACTGTGAACTTGATATTGCGATACTTCTTGGTCAGCTATCAGCAACACGCTCTCCCTCTCTCTCACTCTCTCTCTCCCTTCTTCACCTAACTGCTTGTACACATACTTTATTTTGATCAATTTGCTGCAATTCCTAAAATAAATCAAGTATTTCAACTTTTGTCTTGTTGGAATTTCCCCAGAATTATTCGAGTGTAAACAATAACTCTGGCTATTTGTGGCTATTTATTTGTGGCCATAAATTTATTGATAAAATAATAATTTACATAAAATTAAAACTTCTGTGCAGCTGTGTTAAATTATGATTTCAGTTTATTCAAGCAAGAGACATAAATTAGCAGTGACATTGCATCGAAATCAACATGTCAAATTAGCTAAAAACGATTCTAAAATGTCAACAGTCAATAACAAATTGATTGTGAAGTAACGATAGTTTTATTGTATTAAAATGCTTTGAAATTTCTTGTGGGTTGTTCTTAAGTGTTTTTTAATTAAATTTTAAAAAGTCTGTGTGGGAAGCTAAATGAAAATAATTTTACACAGACTGGGCGCCGTGCTGTCTCCTCGGAAAACTCAGAGGGAACAAACTTGAAAAATAAATTCTTGTTTTTTAGCTTTTGTTGCTGTCGTTTTTCTTGTAGTTGTTGGCCAGATTTTCAGCCAAGATTTTAATTTATTGCACAGTGTGCAAATCAAGTTATTTCAGACATCTGTGATGTGAAAAAAACAAGGAAAATAATTAACAATTTTAGTGCCGTTTAAGTACCTCTACCTTCCATTAAAAACAGAATACAATTCAGTAGCTAGCATTCAAAAATAAATCTACTTTGGTTACGATCTTAGGATGGAAATAAAAGTTCATTTATAGAGTGCTAATTTGACAACATGAATCTGAAAAATCACAGAAAATAATAAGAAGAAAAATTATTAATGAACAGTTTTAGTGCAGTTAAAGTATTCCTATAGTACAATCTATTAAAAATAGAATAAATTTACTTTGATAACCATTTTTGCATGAAAGTAAAAGTTAATTTATAGAGTGCTAATTTAAGCCATGATGAGTCATAACGTTTTATTTATACGTTAATTTTCCAAATGGTTCAAATCGATGGCATAAATAAATGCTAAAATCATGAATGGATTAGTTCCGACTCAGAGACAAGTCATAAGTTAATCAAACTATTTGTGGCGGCAATTAAACGCTTATTAATTAATTCCGCTAAGCCTAAAATTTATTTATTGCAATACTCAGACCGGTTTATTTTGGAACTCGTGTTGCATTTTGAGCTGCAGTCGAATGTGATGAGATTTTTAAAATTAGCCGATGACGTTCTAATGCATTTGAAATGGTCATTGAACTACGTAAGTGGAAATATGAGTAACAATTTGTTTCGGTCATACGGATAGCAGAACTTAGTGCATTTTGTGGATATCGTAATTTTAGCTAGTAAAAGCCGTCGTCAAGGTGTTATTTATTTAGTTTTGTTAAGTTTTTTATGTGCCACTTACAAAATTCCCTCGAAATGCTTCGATTACTTAACTGAACGCACTACTCGACAATATTTTCAACTACTGCTAAAAAACAAAATCTAAAAATAACACAAGACGCGTCTATATACGTGTATATGGAGCTCATATTTCGTTCAAAAGGCCAACAACAAACGGCAACAATTTGCTTAAACAGCAAACTCAAACAAAACAATAATATTAGCCACAAATAATGACAATAGTAATGACTGAGGAATGAGTCAAGGGAGTATGTGAACGACTTGCCATTACCCTGTAAATCGCAGAAACGTGCAACGCATCTTCATACATTCATTGATCAATTTATATATAGAGAAGTTACTAATTGGCCCATAACAGTTAAGACGATGAACGTATAGCCATTAATCTCAAATCGGTAGCTAAGAACTAGATATGACTGGGTAACGTAATCACGAAAGTATCTGATTTATTTCAGTTCCAAGTGGCTTAAAAGTAGTAACAAAAATGCTATTTAGTTCCACTGTATGAACTGGGGGGCTGGTCCAAAATTTAACAAGCTATTAGCAATGTGTGAACTTCATTAGTCAGACAGAAAGAGAAACAAATAGCCTAAAAATATGAATAATTACAGATGTGTACAGATTTAAATGTTGATAGATCTCGAGGTGGGAATAATATATTAAAAGTACACAACTCAAAATTCAAAAACAAAACGATCTCGAAGGTGAATAGGGGAAAGAGGAAGGGGAGAGTGAGAAAGAGAGGGAAGCAATAATAATAATCTTTGTGCGAACAATAATTATAACGCTGCTTAGCTGTCAATAACTATCTGCAACTCTAACGGCACACAAACAAGCCAACACTAATGACTCTTGGCTATTGACTGCTGACTGCTGACTGGTTGACTGCTCAACTGTCTGTTGGCCAAGCTGTCCGTGTTGGCCAAGTTGTCCGCCCGCTGTGCGGCTGGCAGGCGATCGATCTGTTAATCCACGGCACGTGTAAACTCTTAACATCTCCCGAGCAACAAAAATAAAACACCAAGGAAACAACAGCGCAACAAAAAGTTTATACAAAATAGCAAAAAACACAGCCCAACAAAGTCTTAGACCATATGAAATTGAACATCAGCAACAACACAAAATATATAGGCGTGAAAAAAAGGCAACAAAAATTGGCAACAAAACTCAAACTCAAACTCAAATTCAAACAAAGACTTACCTGTAGTTTGTCATTCAACATAATGCATGGCATGAGCCCATTTGAAGTTTGGGAATGGCTCAAGTGATTTGACCCATATTTCCCATATTTTGCCATTTAAAAATAGACGAATCTGGGTTACCAATTGGTAGCTAGACAGCTCAAAACTCACAACTCACAACTGACAACCGAGTGAGTGGTAAACAAAATAAGCCAGACTCTTTCTTCAGAGCTGGCAAAATATTGATGATCAACGTTGTCGATATTAAAGATGGTTTTTGAAAGAATGAGCGATGTTTTAGATATTAATTTAAAATATTAAGAATATTTTTAGAATAGTTTAGTCTGTGGTTTAATTACAAAATTCACTTGTTTCAAATAAGAGTTAAAGAAAGTTTATTATACCCTTGCAGAGGGTATTATGTTTTTGTCACGAAGTTTGTAACGCGTTGAAGAAGGTGTTTCCGACACTATATGTATGTATATTCTTGACCAGCATCAACAGCCGAGTCGATGTAGCCTTGTCCGTGTGTCTGTCCGTTTCTATGCGAACTAGTCTCTCTGTTTTAAAGCTATCTTGATGAAATTCGGGACAGATTTGTATTCTCTCACCACTCATATATAAAAATCGGCCAGATCGGACCACTATATCATATAGCACGAATAGGAAGAATCGGTTGAAATGCTTAATATGAGCATTTTCGGTGTCTATTGACCGATTTCAAACAAATTCAAGCAAAACGCATTTCTAATCGTTCCCCATCTGTTGACCAAGTTTCATCCAAATCGGACTGCTATATCATATAGTTACCATATAAATAATTGGTGATTGAAATCTAATTAAAGCAATATGCATGACTGCAAGGGTATTTAATTTTCGTCGAGCCGTGTTTTATCTTTTTTTTAAAACACAATGAAAATTAGGATAAGGTTGTGTGTTGTGTCCGCCCTGTACCTACTCCAGTAGTAGTGACTTTAAGTAGGTTTAATGTTGACTTTAAAATTGTATTACTCAACTTTTTGTCATATTATGAGACATATAATCAGTAGTGCTACAGTAATAGTAGTAGTAGTAGTAGTGCTAGTCTGTATGAACAAAGTTTCTGTATTTATATGTGTAGCAGCTTCTTTCTACTTCTACTTCTACTTATCCAGTTATTTATGTATAATATATATCACAGCTCAACCGTTGGGGTCGCGAGCAATAACCTCTTGGTGGACAAACAATGGCCGCGAATTGTGCGAAAATATTGTTATTATTATTTATATTTTTATTTTATTATTTTTTTTTGCACTTCAATGCCGAAAGGCATCATTAAAAGTCTCTAAGCCAATCTTTTGTTGCAACTTTTTCCCTATATATTTATTGTATTATTCCCATTGTCAGTTGTGTGTGTGTGTTTTGAGCTTTAGAGACCTAAGGCTATTTTATGGCTAAGCTATTTTTAGCCCTGGCTTTTTTTGTGATTTAGCCATTCGCAGTATAATTTATGGGATGAAAAAACTATTTAATATCGACATTTAGTACAAGAGAGGCAGTTCGTCAGCTGTCATCCATTATGTGCTTTTTTAGACTTCTTCCAATATTTTATGATCTAAGCTAACCTAAAAACCCAGACAATTTGGTCGTTTTTGTGGTTGTTTGTTCACTTTTGGTACTTACCGTCCACAGAAGCTTTCTGCCAATTCATTCTTTTTATCTTGATAATTCTACAAATTCACTGACTTTAATAATTGGCGTCAAATTGGTAACAAATTAATTTCAATTAAATATAAGAAAAAACTCCCGAGTCTCTTAGGTTTTACAACTGTTCGGTTGACTATCAAAAATCTTTTCAAAGTTTTTTTTTGGGCATGACAGGAGAATTTTTATTTTTTGGCTTTTCTACAGCCGGCTTAGTAAATTTGAAATCCACTAAAATAAGTGTCAGCATTTGTTTGTTAAATAAATGTGCCCCGCAGCGTATTATTAAAATAACACAATAAAAGTGAAGGTCGATAGAATTGTAAATGCTTTGGCGGGTTTATTTTTAGCCGTTTTCTGAGTTTATCAACTTCAACTCGTAAATTATTGATTTGTATCTTTACAGAGAGAATTCTCTAAAGAAACAAAACTTTTTCTGCTTTCTTTATTGAATGGCTTTTATTTTGATTTAAATTTGTTGTTTGTTCGCTGGGTGTTTGCTATTTAAATGCCGCTTATTTATTGCAGAAAGAAATACTAAATAATTTTATTCATTAAGCCCACTTTCGACACGTTTGTTGTGCCAAAAATATCTAAAATAAAAGACACATGTGTTTTCATATGCATTATGTTTTTATTTATAAACATATCAGTAATTTAGCTATATAATTAATCAGTAGTGGGTTGATGTACATAACTTGAACTGGACTGAATTTGAATCACTTACTGAAAGTATTACCCAATTTGATGAATAGAAAGACTTGTCATCGTAAATAGCGCAAATCATGTAACAACTTTAAAGGCAAAACTTATAAAAAAAAAACAAATTAAATAAATAAATAAATTATATATTTTTTTTAAGTGCCATAAAAAAGAAAGCGAGACTACAATTAAATAAATTCAATATTTTAATAAATAATGAATCTAAATATATGAAGTGCACAGACAAAGCAAAATGACAATTAAATATATAAATGGAATTTACACAGGTTTTAATTACGAATTGTCTGCTAAATGTGTCATATTGTTTTGCAGGCAGTGTGGCCAAGTGTGAAACGAGTTTAACGAAACCCCAAGTAAATATGCAAAACTTTAACAAAAGTTCATTAATAATGAGATCGACAAGCAACAAGTGAAAACGCATGAATACGAGATCAGCAAACAACAAACAAATTAACACAAATATCAATGATAACAATAATCAAATACTGCAAGTAATTACAAATAATTACAAAGTAATTACACAAACAAATACAAGTGAAAGGAAGTTCAATCGGCAGAGCTGTCGCAGAATGTCCCAGAACATTGTGCGGCAGCCACAAAAAAGACCCAGATCGAGATCAAGACTGAGACCACAATTCCAGGAGCTACTCTTACTGCTGCTCGTGCTGGTGCCGAGTCCTAGGTCTGGACCGTTGCCAGTCTCTGGCTGGTTTTACGATGTGAATGGCAATGGGGATGTCAATGCCGGAGCAGCCAGCATAAGTTCCATGCCCAGTGAGCACAGCTTCAAAGTGCCCGACACAAAGAACTCACAGAAATCCGTTCGCACCCAATTGGTTCAATACTTTCCCAGCACTGTTAGCCACAAGACACATCGACATGGCTCACATCCAGTGCGACGTCAGTTGGTTTTCGTGGCTTTGCTGCCCTCGGTGGAGTCGGATAACAAGAATGATTGCATTATGCCAAAAGTGCTGCCAGTACTGGAGCTAGGCATTGCTCATGTGCAGCGTTTGGGCTTCGTTGGAGGTGTACAAATAGACATTACACTGATTTCTCGAGATACATTCTGCTCCTCGACTTATGGACCACTGGGTTTCTTTGAGATCTTCACACAGTGGCCAGAAATGAACGCCATCTTTGGTCTGCCCTGCGAGTATGTTCTGGCACCCATATCCCGTTATGCGGATGTCTGGCAGATTCCCCTGCTCACCACTGGCGGCAATGCTGGAGAGTTTAGCAAGAAAACGGAGAGTTACTCAACACTGACACGTCTTAAAGGCGCCCAAGTCAATAATCTGGGAAACATAGTACGTGCTATTCTAAACACCTACAATTGGACCCGAACTGCATTGATCTATCAGAACGAGAATGCCAAAATCAAGGGGAACTCTGTGTGTTTCCTCTGTCTGGCTGCCATTCATGACACCATCGAGAAGGAATCGGTTTATCAGCTGGGTTTCGATACTGCACACTGGACCAAGGCTTATATTATACGACTGCTCCGAAATGTCGCCATGCGTACAAGAAGTAAGTTTTCAATCACTTCCCTTGGGAGTTCTAAGGGTTGAACAGTTTTCTATTTAAGTTTTAATGAAACTTTGGCAAGTACTGTCTTAAAACTAGTGAACTAATACATTGATAATAAATTGAGATACAAATACACAGTTAATAAGATTCCAATAAAGAGTTTAATGAGATAAAAACACACAACTAATAAGATTCCAATCATGATACCAATGAGATACAAAAACACACACAGCAAGGCCCAATAAGAATAAAGATTCCACTAGGATACAAAAACACAATTAATAAGATTCCAATGTGACATAAAACCACAACTACTAAGACTCCAACTAAGGGTCCTGTAAGATACAAAAACACAACTATTTAGAATCCAATAAGCTCATAAAAAATTTGTGTTTTATTTTGAAGAAATATTGAGTGTCTTTTCTAACACAATAATCTTCTCAAACTCATAATTTTAAAATATTAAATAAATTCTGAAATTGCCATAATTTCTCACAGAGCCGGCTATGTATTTTAGCTGGTAGTGCAAATTAAGTTATTAAAAATTAATAGAACTTTTAATATGTATATCAAGCACCTAATAGTAATTTTTTAACAACGTACTTAATTGCTTTTATAGCCCACAGGCAGTGAATAATAAACAAATTATCTTTGAAAAAAAAAATGTAAATAGCTATGCCTATTTAGACAAGTTTGATGAACTGATGAATATATGCTAATTGATTTTTAATGAGTGAAATTAATATCTTTGAAAGGCTTCGATGGACAATAACACTTAAAAGGATTCAACAATTGCAAACACACTCAATACATTGATAACTCTAAAAACGAAAGGTTTAAAGCTTTAAAATTGAATCCAACAAACAAAATTTCTTTTTATTGCACACTCGTGTATTGCAATTAGAAAAGTTGCTGCATTTAAATGTTGAAATTAAAAAGACAATAAACGATTTGTGTGCAATAGAAATCAATTTTTTATTTGTATCTTAAATTGGTCAGTGCTGTGAATCTGAATCAGTTTGTGTGAAAAGAAGTTATAAATAGAACTCAGGTTCAAGGGCAGCTGAGACAACTGAATCGGCATTTATATACATTTTTGGGTTATAAATGTTAATAATTGTCAATTATTCCCTGACAATTTTAACCCGAATTTAAGGCGTGTAATGAATTTAAAGAGTTGTGTTTTCAGAACCAGTCTTCTGGGAAACTTTTGTAATATATTTTAAAATAATCTTAGCAGACACAAATGTGCACTTTAATATTAAATTTAAAGCCACTGCAGTGGCTTACATTTATAATTAATATTTAAATAATTAATTAACCTTACAAAAATGTTGGTTTAATGTAAACTCCGATATTGAACCCTTAATCATCAAATTAAGTGTAATCCCCAAGCAGTTAAATAAGATTTTCATTTATATATTGATACAATTTGATTAATATGGCTTAAGGGGTAATTAATTTAATATTTTTATAAAAATACACAGCAACAATACAAAGCTTAAAAAGCTGCAAATAAAGACATGTTGACTTATTTATTGTTGAAAAGACAATGAACCAAATTTGTTATTCATACAAATAACGAAAATTAATTGTTAACATAAGAATGTTTTATTTATTATTCTCAACTGACTCACAACAAAGTTTGACACTGTAAACTCTTAAATACACAGAGATATGATGGCAAATAAATGACTCAATTTACAGCATGCACACAAATGCAATAAAAACACTGACTACAATTAGTCTGCGCTCGTTTAAACATGTTTTTCCCTGCACAATATAGCCAAATTTAATTTTCAGACTTTTGCATAATTAAGTCAAGTCAAAGCTTTATACTGAACTTGACATTGACAGGAAGAGATGGTTTACGATAGAAATGATCGACTAGCAGATGCTCTTTATTTTACACACATACTGAAGAAAATTCTACCAACTGAATACTCGACTGGAAACAAACAATTTTATATCAGTATATAATTATTATTTGAAACATGCAGGGTCCTTTCGAAGGGTATTCTAAACATGTCAAATGAAATGTAACCAAAGTATATACATTTACATTGTCTTAATTAAATTGTTGTCTAGTCTCATTTAATTGGCTGGCCTTTAAATAATTATAGACAGTCTCAAGGCACCAAGAATAAAATTGTATACGACCGCATAGTAAATTGCCAAAGTTTATTAAGTAATTACTGTTTTTATTTATTTAAAAAGTCAAAAAGTTTTTATTTGAATTTGTAGATCACGTGTTAACATCGAAAACGTGTTAAAACAAAATTTTATAAACTTATGAAAATTTATTTATATACAATAAACACAAGGGCATAATTAATTTGTTATTTTCACCCGCATTTTATTAGGAAATTAAATTATCAGCTTTGTAAATGGATTTACTCATGTGTCAATTCTCACACCTTTTTATTTAATATGTAAATAAATTACCCAATTTCCTTTTGTACGTTTGCACTTTTGTGGCATTTTTGGTACGCTTTGTGTACAGGGAATTGACTTGCAGTCAGCTTCCAATATCCTTTATAACGTTGTGTGTGCGTATCTGTGACAATCAATTTTTAATTGCATACATTATATTATGTTGTCCGGTCAACTGACGTGCAAATCAATTATTAACTTGTCGAGCTTAAATTGTAAGGCATAAAGGGAAACATTTGGTATTTAAATTAATATACATTGAATATAAATTAATAAACTTTGACATTAAAAATCATGTTGGATTTTAATATATTAGTAACAGTAACATATTAAATTTAAGTATTCTTATTAATATGGTTATTATTATTATTATTATTATTATTATTATTATTATTATTATTATTATTATTATTATTATTATTATTATTATTATTATTATTATTATTATTATTATTATTATTATCATTATATTATTATTATTATTATTAATATTATTATTACATTATTATTTTTATTATTATTATTATCATTATCATCATCATTATTATAATTATTATTTATATTTATATAACTGTTTAAACTTTTAAACTAATGTGTTAATTTTGTGTCAATAATTTAATTAACAAAATTATGTGACTTTCATATTGATCAATTAACGCGAAACCAGAGGGGAGCCCCCGTCAGTAATTTTCCTTTCAATTTTTTTCGAAACTTTCATGACAGTCTTAGCCCCTTTGGGGCCCATTCACAATTGTATCAAGGGCTGCTGTCAAAAGTAGACACAGTTTTCGATCAAGTACTTGATAAACTTAAGCGTCTTTGAGTCAGACGAAATATTACAGAAAACATTTCCAAATTATGCGCTGACGTCAAGAAATCTGACACCTTTATACGGAGTGTACAGGTTTCAAATAAATTAATACATTTTTAATTGACAAGAGCTCAGAGGTTTGAAGTTTGAAGCTTCAAGCTTGATGACTGCTTCTATTTTTAAGATTGTAAACAAAGAACACAAAAAATGCAAACCAATCGCAGACAATGGACAGAATATAAAATAATATATATATGAAGCTAAATGAAATTCGCAATTTGCTTAACGATACTTGTTATTAACAATTCGCCTTATATTCGATTTATTTTGCAGTTGTCATTATGTGCGCCGATCCGCAGTCTATACGTCAAATTATGCTGACAGCCGAGGAGTTGAATATGATCGATAGCGGTGAATATGTTTTCATCAATATTGAATTATTTTCGCGGTGAGTACAGCAACGAGTACAAAATAAATATATAAATTACTCAGCAGACAACAACAACAATAACAATAACAATAACAAAATAATAATAATAATAAACTTTATAACAACAATCAATGAAACTGATCATTTATAGCAATCGCTACAGTTTTCTGGCCTTTCACTTTGCCAAACACGCGCACTTTGAATATTCTTTACAAAGTGCGCATAATACTACACACATACATGCTATTAGCCAAGGTTATTAAAAATTATGAAATTTACCAACAAAAATAGCTCTAAGCAAACTCCAAGACAACCACAACGACTACGTCTCCAACGCAGTCAACAATTAATATCTATTTATAAATTGAGGAAATTCCGATTTTCGACACATGTCTGACTTGACCATTATTAACACTAATGGCCAACAATAAAAACTCTAATACCGAAAAAAACTAAATAAATATGTATAAAAATCACTGAAAACAAAAGACACTTCGATACTCTTCTGCCCCCGTCTAGACATTTAGCTGCCGTATAATTATGACCCCAAATTGGCTGAGTCACGGCTTCCTCACACCCACATAGTACTTGGCTAGCATTAACTCTTCTTTTGGCTTAATTCTGCCGCCTTCAAAGGCCAAGTTAAAGGGTAAACAAATAGTGCACAGCTTGGCCATAAATAGTAGTTCTATGAAGCACTCCCTACTTTCTTTTGACCAGTACTTTGAAAAATACAATTAAATATATTTATAGATATATTTTTTTTTTAACCCAAAGGGGGGGTTCACTTTGGTTTTTGAGTGTAGTAAGCGGTCTATAAATGTATAAAAAATGGGAAATTACCAAAATCAAAGCAGTTACATAGAAAAGCAATTGAAATGTTTAGGTAAATAAATGTAAGCCAAAAATTGACATAAAATATACTTCAATTAGCAAATCTATACCAAAATGTACTTAAATAATAATAACTTTTCTTTTAATTTACATTTAATTATTTTTATATTTGCGGGTACATTCAGTAGGCTTTAAAATAAATATACTAAAAATAATATAAAAATTAATTCAATTCATTCGAAATAATGTGCTACTATTTTTAAAGGAGCACACTTTGTTTATTATAGTTTTAATCTTACTACGAACTTTCGTATTGCTTCGAGGTGGGTGCAATCGAATCGCAAATATTTACAAGTAACAGCGCATCTGATTGGAACTTGCTCTCTCTCTCTCTCTCTCTCTCTCTCTCTCTCTCTCTCTCTCAGCTCGATATGCGAGCGAATGCGAGTAAGCGAATATTAGTATGCAATCTAATCGCCTAACCTTCATGAACTTTGCAATCAATGTAAAATAATGCGAATTAATAAAGAAATGTTCCAAACACAAACACTTGTATTTGCATTAGCAAATGAATTTCCTGATGCAAATTAAATTCTACGTAATTTTTAAGTAGTAAACAATTGAACTTAAAAATACAAAACATACCAGAATTTTGTAAAGATTTCTAAGCTATTTAAGAAACATTTTTGCTTTCAGAAATCTGCAACTAACGTTATTTTGTAAAAATATTCCATACACAAGTTATGGAATTTTAAGAAAATGGATTTTATGCCGTATTTAATTATTTACTTAAAGAATTTTATAAAAGTATTTCACAAACAAATGAATAAATTTATAGGAAATTGATTTTTTGCCATATTTAATTATTTATTTAATGCCCATTGCCAATTAGCTGCACATTTTCTGCTTGTTCAGAGGCAAAAATAATCTTGCGTGTAAAGTCAATTGCTTATTTAGCACAGAACAGCTGACATTGAGTTGGTAACACAAACAAACTTTGACTGATAACAAGCACATGCACTTACACTATGTGCACTACAAAAATATAGAAACCAAGTAAAAATATAAATAAAAACGAGCATAAATAAATAGTTAAACATTAAGAAACTACAGGCTGAAATCTATGAACACACGCGTCGGCTACGCAATTTAAGAAGAAGGCCATTTCATAAAGGTACATAGAAAGAGTTGGAAAGAGATAGAGAGAGCGTATGGGATTAAAGATAAATCTGTAAATATTTTTATTAATTTTGCAATTAACATTAGCTATTTATAAATAACATATGACGCATATCAGGCGAGAGCTTAAGGCAAAGGCAAAGGCATAGACAGCCACAGCGACATCGACAACGGCATTGATAAGGCCCGACTATGAACTGCAATTGCCAGATGCCCGTCTGATAAGATACTCGAGCTAACCTACCTACAAAATACACACATAATAAATACAAACACAGCTACTGCTCTTAGCAATAACATTGTATGCTTTAACTCGTTTGCAGTGTGCCATATATGACGTCGCTGCCGTGGTATGATAAGAATGATACGGATTTCAACAATGAACGCGCCAAAAAGGCCTACACAGCGATGCTAACGGTCACACCAAAGCAGCCAAACGACGATGCATACACAAAGGTATCCAATGAGGTGAGTCCAACTGCCCCAAGCCCCCAATTTGACTATACAAAATTTGCATGGTAATGGAATTCAAGTAGCAGAGACTTCCAAATTCCTTTATATTTTCTTTTTTTTTTCCTTTTCGTCCCTTCGACAGTGTGTGTGTGCACTCTTTTATGCCCAGCGCCTAGGGATGATATTGAAATAGAGTAGTATAAAGCCATGCAAATTTCAAAATTGATAGCTGTGCGTACTTCATCAATTGTGTCAACAAAATACCCTGTTACAGAGGAAAATGGTTAACAAACTAGCTTGTAAAAAATATAACCAGGTGTGCTTATAAAAGTTAGTGGCAGAAATAATCCTAAACAGCTTAAAGTTTGTTTATAAAACTGTATAAATCAACTTTATCTAACTGTTGTATATTTAATTAACATGCTTATAAAAGAAGGAAATGATCTTAAAGAGGTCTAAGACTAATAAAACATGTAACCTATGGATTATTTAGATTAAAGGTCTACTTAATTTAACTTAATCTTCTTCTACTTGTTTTACTTGTATAAAACTATATCTAGGTTACCTACAAATTCATAAAACAGCTTGTAATGCTCACTACTAGTTAATTCTAGTCGAGCACACTCGTCTGCTCTTTTTTGCCGTCCTCATGCATGCTCAATGCCCATGCACGTGCCCAGCGAACAGCCTACTTTGCATATGTATACATACTTACATGCATGGCTATATATGTAGCTCTTTACATGAAGGTATATGCAGTTGCCGGAATCGTAAACATATTTCACTAACAAAAACAACAAGCATAACCATAACAGCTGCAATGGCAAACAACAAGGCAAAAGAGTGCAACTAAAAGCATTTTGTTAGCCAATTTCATCTAGCCAGTTGGAGGTAGCCAGGCAACAAGAGCAAATGATTCCTGTAATAGCCACTGTTGTTCTTTGCCTAGTTGAGCTGCTTCAGGTGCGATAAGCCAGGCAGCCAGACAGACAGACAGCCAGCCAGACAGTGTACAGACAGCAGCTAATGACACTTAACACTCAAGAAGCTCTTTGGCATCGAGAGTTGGAAGTTGACGCCGTTGCAAGGACATCAGAAACTCATTATCCTAGCGAAAGTCAATTTCATTCGTTGTGATTCCGGTGTACTGTTCATCAAGTGCCAGATGAAACGAGTATAAAATGCTACAGACGAGTGAAACGACTTCAAAAGACCCCGCACTTAGGTCTCTACTTATTACTGATTGGTGGCTGTTTGAAGTAGCCATCGAAAAATTTAAAAAAAAAATTAAAATATATTTAAAGTCAAACAAATTTCCTATATTAAATTTAATCAAAGGTCACGCCTTGTACTGCCAATTACTCAGCTCTTCTTGCTGACTAAAATTATAGACCCGTTTACAGCTTCTGGGAAGAAAGTTTATTGCAGCAACAACAGATTCACAATTCCAAGAAGTGAATAAAAATATGTTATAAAAAAATTTTTTTATATAAGTAATTAAAACAATTTATAATTTATAGACTGGGACACTTTTCCACTGTTTGTTGTACACTTAAAAAGCACTTGGCTGTCACCCAAATGCAAAAATTGAGTTTTATTACGTGAAATCGCACGCAATAATTAAATACATAAATCTGTTCTATGGAAATATATGTATATATACACATATATATTTATTGCTTATTATAAAGTAAATATGAAGTGAAAGGCAACGTCATCTTGATGAGACTTGGCTGAGACTCTTAAGACTCTTTTTGTGCTGTCCTTGATTTATGTGAAAGTTGGCAGCAGTTGGGAATTATTTCTATAGACGCTTTTCAGCTGCACTTGAGGCCCATTGACATTTTCTCAGCCATTGGAAAATCTGCTCAGTTGCCATAGGCTGTCAAATGGACCAAAAGACGGTGCCATGCCCACATAAGCCCCTTGGGGAACTTTTCCAAAGAGCAGACGCGACTCGACTCAACTCGAAACATGCTGCACAACCTGGCAATGTGTGAAAAGCTATAACTTCCCCACGGAATCCAGCTAAAACTCGGCGCTGATATGGCCAATGGCATTGCCTTTGCCGTTGCCGGTTGCCACTTGCCGGTTGTTGTTGTTGTTGTTGTTGATGTGTTTTGAAACTAGCAGCGTTGTAATTGAATTTCACGGTAACCAAACCAATTAAGACGAAATTTTCACAGATACTCAGACCACGAGATAGAGTTAAGATATCTGCAAATGAAAGAGGTGCGCTACACTGATGAAAATGGGCTTTTAAAATTTGGAAATTAAAATACAGAGAAATAAAAATATTTAAAAACAAGAAGGAAAGCTATAGACGCCTCGCGACTTAATATGCTATTAACAATGGGGTATGATACTAGAGGATGGATAAGATAGCTTGGTTAACACAGAACTTTTTCATACAAATTCATGTTTAGAGCACATTTGCGACTGATTGTTCCTATGGCAGCTATAAGATATAGTGGTCCGATTTGGATGAAACTTGGATTGTATGTTTATATTATTCACAAGTGTATACTGTGTGATTTTGATTAATACAGCTTGATCAACGCATAAGTTATTACTATTAGATCATATTTTGAGCCTATTTTTGACCGATCGTCCCTATGTTAGCTATACGATATAGTAGTCCGATTTGGACCAAACTTGATCAGTCTCTTTATATTATTGAAGAGCTTCTTCAACTTAAAAGTTTTTCATACTAATTCCTATTTGAAGCGCATTTTTGACCGATCGGCCCTATGGGAGCTATACGATATAGTAGTCCGATTTGGATGAAACTTGAATCTTATGTTTATATTATTGGCAAATTATTGGCAAAGCTTAGTTAGTGCTTAAGTTATTCCAATTAATTCATATTTTGATCCTTTTTTTGACCGATCGGCACTACGGGAGCTATACCATATAGTTGTCCGATTTAAATCACACTTGGTCAGTCAAATGTGTTACATTATAACTAGTATAATTTACTAAGATTTCAGTTAAGCCATTCAGTTAATATAATCTAAATTTTTTATACAATTTTTTTTAGTGTAACTGTGTAACTCACTTACTTCCATCACTTTTACAGATCAAAGACATCGCGTCGGCCAAGTACAACTACACGTTTAGCGAGAATGAGCCAATCTCGGCATTCGTTACCTCTTTCTTTGACGGAGTGCTGCTCTATGCGAATGCGCTCAACGAGAGCATACGAGAGGATCCCAGTATGCTGAGCAGACCCATCAATGGCACGGACATAGTACGCAGAATGTGGAATCGCAGCTTCACTGGCATCACCGGAAACGTGACCATCGATTCTAATGGAGATCGGATATCGGCCTATTCCCTACTGGACATGAATCCCACAACGGGTCGCTTTGAGATTGTGGCACACTTTCTGCACAATCGTTTGGAATTCGAGTCCGAGAAGGAAATCCATTGGGCAGGTGGGCGTGATCAAGCACCGCCAGATCGTCCAATTTGTGGCTATGATGGATCTCTGTGTCCGGATAACTGTAAGTAAACTATTTTGAGAAGCAGAAAGAGGATGGTAATGATTTAATCATTGTAGCGCTGCCTGGTTATGCGATACTTTCCATTGTGCTTGGCACGATGATCATCATAATGGCTGTGTGCTTCTTCTTTGGCTATCGCCATTATATAGCCGAGGCTGAGATCAATTCGATGAGCTGGAAGGTCTCGTTGGAGGATGTCATGTTTCGGGATGCAGCAGATCATGGCATGCGTGGTTCCTTCCACTCGCTGGTCAAGCAAAGCTCTCAGCTAACACTCATGTCTGAGGACATGGGGTCGATCAATGGTGATCGTCAGATCTTCATACCCGTCGGCATGTACAGAAAAAGCAAAGTGGCCATCAAGTCCATCGAACTGGAAAACGTGCACACGGTGCTCTCCCGCAGTCTGATGCTGGAGCTGAAGCGCATGAAGGATCTGCAGCACGATCATCTGGTCAAGTTTTATGGCGCCTGTCTCGATCAACGTCGCAGTTTCCTACTCACCGAATACTGTCCCAAGGGTTCGCTGCAGGACATACTCGAGAACGAGCAGTTCCAGCTGGACTGGATGTTCAAACTATCGCTAATGCATGACATTGTCCGTGGCATGCAGTTTCTCCACAGCTCAGACATTCGCTCCCATGGCAATCTCAAGTCCTCCAACTGCGTCGTCGACTCCCGATTTGTACTCAAGATCACTGATTTTGGTCTGCACAGTCTGCGACGCACTCATCACGATGTCGAGAGTGACATTGAGAATTGCAATAGTCATGCCTACTGGAAGAGTAAGTGTCCACAAAGGATTTTAACTTACTGAATTACGATTTTAATGAACTTTTCTCTAAAAGAACTATTGTGGACTGCCCCAGAGCTGCTCAGGGGTGATCATGATCGAAATCCAGAGGGCACTCAGAAGGGCGATGTCTACTCGTTTGGCATCATTGTGCATGAAATAACGACGCGCCAAGGACCATTCTACTTAGGCAAGTGCGTGCGCGAGAAGACGCCTCAAGGTATGCAACAAAATTTTAAAAATAGCTTATTGAAAGTTCATTTAGTGAAAAATGGAAACTCATAAGTAGATGTACTAATTTTGGAGTAATTTAAAGGCACAATTGCTTATGCTTAGAAATCAAAAATGCGTAGAATTTCACTTAAAATTTAGGAACCAAGTTTATTCTATTAGCCTGGGCAAAGAGTCTTGAAAAAAAGCAAAAGAAGTGACTTGTGCTGTTTATAATTTCACAGACAGAAGCTCAAAACAAAGCTTAGCTACCTTAAGTTACCTATGCAATTATTTAGTTAATATATCATAAACTAAGTTATTAAAGAAATGTGACTTCAGACCTACTTAAAACAATCCAAAGACTCAAGCTTTGCTGTCTCCTAGAAAAGTTCAAGAACTTGTTGCTTGAAAAATGAAAGCAAAAGAACATTTGCAATACAAATTGCTTGAGTTATGAGTTAGACACATCAACTTAACTTATTGAAAAGTTGGTCCGCAAGTTTCCGAGCCATTGCCGCCAGTTGCAGCCACTTGACAAGTTCATCAAATGAATCGCTGAGTTGATTTAACTGCTTGACTGTCTCTTGCTCTCTTGCCAGCTGTCAGTTGCCAGTTAGAGATTGTTGTAGTCGAGATACAGAAAAGTCGTGGAATGGTTTATTTATATTTAGGAAATTGCACACACTACTAACTCGTCATACAAATTATATACTTATTGCGCTATTCTCCACTCCCAAACTTTCGGTGTCGGAAACATGCCCACAACCGGGACATATCCAGCTAAAGCAGCCGATGCGCTTTGATTGGGGCTTCTCGCTTCTACGCAGAGCAATAACTGATGGAACTGGTGATCCCACAGTTACCCGCTTGCGGCGGCAATGCTCCCGCCAGATATAACGCAGCTGATCCTGCCGTTCCAAGTGTTCCAAATTCCATAGCCAATCGATGCGTGACTTGTCCCAGCCAGTTTTGATCGGTCGTCGATTGCAAAACGGCTTCTTACAATCACAATTCCCAAACACAATCTCAGCATCAGAGGGACCTAAAAAGAAAAGGGAAATTAGAATGATTTCTAGGGACATAAGATAAGCAAATCACTGACCTCTGCGTCGATACGAGTTTGACTCAATGCCACCCCTTTCACGTCGACTGTGCATCAGTAGCTTCTGTATCTTCAGCTCGGCCCGTGCCGCGCGAGCATCGTAAATTGTAAACAGTAGGAGTTTATCTGGTTGATGAGCCCAGATGCCGGCGTCGCTGTAGCATGATTGGTCAGTAGTTTTGTGGGCCAGCAAATAGGGCCAAAAGAATTTCAGATGTGGCTCTTTAGAGCACATTATTGTGGCTAACTGATGGGTGTGACTGTAGGTACAAGTTTGTGTATTTGTCTGTGTTGATGTCGTGCCGTTCGTTGCGTTCAGAAATAGCGTACTATATTGTCCATTGGACTCTGTTGTTGTTGCAATACTCGTATTAAAAACATACGGACAAACAAAACTTAAACTAATAATTTATTTTTCCAAAATACAAATACAAATACAAGTCAAATGAAATCTAAATCAGAGCTCTGCCCTTATTCCCTTCAACTACAGAGATCATTGAGCTGGTTAAGAACTATCAGCCGCAATCGTTGTTGTCCAAACCGTTCCGTCCAGAACTCGAGCCGTGTGATGATACCAAAGCGGATGTGATTGGCATAATTAGACGCTGCTGGGCTGAAGATCCCTTGGAGCGTCCCGACTTCAATACTCTCAAGTCCATGATACGCAAGTTCAACAAGTAAGTTACAAAGAAAATTAAACTTTTATTGTCACTTGTTCAAAGTGAATTTAATCAGTAAAGTCTATAAAGTAATACATTAAATTTTTGTGTGTATTTGTTAAATAAATAATTAACAAAATTATATGCGATATTTGTTAAACTGATCTACCATATCTTGTTATGTCACAGAGATAATGAGACGGGGAACATTGTTGATAACCTACTGAAACGCATGGAGATGTATGCCAATAATCTGGAAGAACTTGTCGAGGAACGCACCCAGGACTATCTCGAGGAGAAGAAGAAATGCGAGAAATTACTCTACCAATTGTTGCCACAAAGCGTTGCGGCCCAACTGATCAGCGGCCAGCCGGTGGTGGCCGAAACCTTTGACCAGGTGACCATCTATTTCAGTGACATCGTTGGCTTCACCGCCATCTCGGCGGAGAGCACACCCATGCAGGTGGTGCAGTTCCTTAACGATCTCTACACTTGCTTCGATTCAATTGTGGAGAACTTTGATGTCTACAAGGTGGAGACCATCGGGGATGCCTACATGGTTGTCTCCGGTCTGCCCATACGCAATGAAAACTATCATGCACGAGAGATAGCACGTCTGGCACTCGCTCTGCTCGAGGCAGTTCACAATTTTCGAATACACCATCGTCCCAATGATCGGCTAAAGCTTAGGATTGGTCTCCACACGGGTGCCTGTGTTGCCGGCGTCGTAGGCCAGAAGATGCCGCGATACTGCCTCTTTGGGGACACGGTGAACACTGCTTCTCGCATGGAGTCCAATGGAGAGGCGCTCAAGATACACATAAGTGAAACCACGAAGCTGGCACTGGATGAGTTTGGCTGCTTTGTGACCACCCGACGTGGACTGGTGCCCATGAAGGGGAAGGGCGAAATGCTAACCTACTGGCTGGAGGGTGAGGTGCCCAAGCCCGATGCAGTGATCTCCCCCAACAAACTGATGCTCACCAGACGTTCCTCTCTGAAGCAGCCACAGCGTCAGCACACACCACACACCATCTACAAACAATACTCAGAGCTGGGCGTGATGGCCAACATGGCCACACCAGCGGTGCCAGCAATAGCACTGCTACCCGTGGACAAGGAGCCGTCACCGAATCTGCGGATTAAGCGCAAGATTAGCTCCAGCTCACCGAAGCTGAATGGCAATTGCTTTGACCATAATGCGCCACACAAGACTGAGGTGAACAATTGCTATTTGGATGCTGGACAACAGCAGCAACCATGTGATATCTATGGCAGTCGATCCCTACGCAGCATGGAAACGGAGACGGCCGACCAGGAAGGTGACTGTGGTGGTATAGATGCAGCTGCTCGTGACAATTGGGAACTGGCACACTTCCGTCTGCCCCTAAGTGGCACCCTTAAGAATCATATACATTATGGCCATCATGGACACGCCAACTCCAATTCCAATTCTAATTTAAGTGGAATACTCCAGCCAACGCCGTCGAGCAGAACTAGCCGACTGAAGCCATCGCCCACGATCTCAACGCTGCTGAAGACAACTTCCGATACTGGTAGCATGGGCAGCGGTCAGCGGATCAAGTTTGCCGACTGTGATGAGACGCCGCTGATCAACAGCAAGGTGCCAATGCTGTCGGCAGCTGGAACAGCTCTAAATCTCGAGCGGAGTGGTAGTGGCAGAGCTGGCGGCAGCGTCAGTGGTAGCTGTAGCAGTAATCAGAACATTCCAAGCCTCAGCAGCGATAATCCGTATGGCTATCTAGTCAAAAACTATAAGCATCTGCTGTCCAAGAATGCAGCCGTTTCGAATAGTCATGGACATGGACATGGACATGACCTGTCTCTAACGGAAGACTGTCCACGTCCGGCTGGTAAGAATGCCGTGACGCAGCCGCTGTTGGCCAAAATCAATTCATAGCTGTAAATATGTAAATATATGTAAGACTCATTGCCACAGACCCCGGCAAACCTTCAGATTTCCGGTCCAAGTGACCATATTATAGTAGTAACTACTCGTAATGATGCATATTAAATGTACTTGTTTGTGATAATAATTTAAAACCAAGTTGAACAATTTAGTGTATAACCAAGCGAAAATTATTTGGTAATATATATAGTATATAAAATATATATATATATTTATCTCTCGCACTGCTTTATGTTGAACGATTCCCGATTTTTGTTGAATCTACGAGAAACCTTCATATTTCAATCAACATCTTGAGACCTGGTATAAGTTCTATATCTAATGAAAGATAATCAAAATGATCAATATGTATATTAATTAAAATTTTAGCGCTTGTAGTCTTAATGAAAAACAAAAAAAAATCACTCTTAGCTTAAGTAACGAAATATTAGCTGGCTCATGTAATATTTAATATTAATTTCAAGACTTTAGAGAATTGTTCAAATGTAGTTTTTGACTCCAATAGATTCGTTCCTGGCACTTAGCATATTTGTCGACAAACTCAGAAACTCGTTAAACTGATTTTTATTTAAGTTTAATCTTAAGATGTAGTTAAATTTACTATGTGAATATGTTCTTTGAAGTATTAAAAACAAAATAAATAAATAAACAAACTTAGTTAATTTCATGAATAAATATTTATTTACAAAATCAAAGCTTGAAATTACTGAAAATTGGGAGTCCAAACGTTTTTACAGTTTGTCTATAGTATCAAATTACTGAAGGTCAAAATAACGGAAAGTAGCCCTTAAATACAGCATACTCGCCTTTTTCAAATATCGATAACGATATGTTTTGGCTATGTTAACTTGTAACAGTGCCATTTCGAGCTTAACAGTGTCAATGTGAGTTTTAAAGTGCCATTTCGAGTTGTAAATAAATAGTGCCGCAGTACGTTCTGTTCATTAAACAATTGCTTTAAATCGAATATAGTATTTTACACAACTATTACTAACAAATTACGCTTTGCGTATACAAAGGTAAGTAAAGAAATTTGATTCCGTTGCAGATGTTTTCAACTATCAAAAAACAAAGAAAATTTAATTGCATAATTACAAAATAGAAACTGCATTAATAATAATCTGAATGATTTGCAAGTTTCCGGTTAAACTTTGATGGATACTATCTAGTGTACACCAGTAATTTTGTGATGTGATATCATATAATTTGAACTGATTATTTCGGTGATTTTTCGACTAGAGACAATGGAAAGAGGAATTGTGAAATAGCCAAATAACTAGCTGCAGTTATAATGAGCTACATATGTATGTACATATGTATTAACTATAACATATGTAGTTACGCATTAAAAAAAAATAATCAAATTTTATCGGCAGTTGGTCAGTTTGCTCACAGCTCAACTATTTTCACATTTACTTTGAAAGTCTGGGTGCACCCGACACAGCGGTGTTATCGTAATATAATTATCACATTTTGCGCACGCCTTTGTGTCAACTTCCCAAAAGACATTTAAGGTCTCAATAAGCTTCTGTGTACATTATCAATTACAGCATTTGATTATTTACAGGGCATTCAAAATGTTGTACTGCCCGCCGAACGTGACGTTGAGCGAGATTTGGACCAAACATGGAATCTCGCACTGCTTTATGGACACCGTGGGACCAGCCGTCTGTGGTGGCTTCCTACTGCTCTTTGGCAGCATACAGCTGCTGATGTACCGCAAATATGCCACACCCACTGATCCCACACAGATCTCCAAATCCCGTCTCTATGCCCTGCAGCTATTTTTGCTCCTTTTCGTACCTGTTTTGGCCCTATTGCGTTTCTTCCTAAACGCTCGCATCTATGCTGGCAGCGCAGTTTATGGCTATATGGTGAGTACACTTAAGCATTTGCATTAATTGTTACTAATTAATATGTATTTTTTCTTTGCAGATATTTTACACATGTGTTGTTTTGTTCTCGTATCCATTCTGCATCTGCCTTATATTGAAGGAGCGTCACTATCAGCTGCCCTCGGTTCCAACTCGTGGGCATGGTCTTATTTTGTTGCTCTTTTGGACTTTGGCTTTGATCTGTGAAGCACTGTCGATCGTCAACTTGGATCACGACGACTGGTGGTTCCACTTAAAAAAGTATGTTTAGCTTAGTTTTTTTATTTTAATATACATATTTAGTTACAATTCGGTGTCGCATTTTATAGTTACTTGTGGGCGTTATGCCCTGAAATGTTTATTTAAAGTAGTAATTAATACTCTGTTTATTTATTTTATACAGCAACAAGGATGAAATCGAGATGGGCTTATTTGTTACACGCTTCATATGCTCGCTGCTTATCTTTGTTCTTGGCCTGAAGGCGCCAGGCATAATGGTGCCCTATAATCCGCACCAGCGACTGGATGATGAGCCACTCACGGACAGTGTGCCAACTGGGTCAGCCTTTCGGAATGGTTGGCGCAAGCTGCGAACCCTATTTCCATATCTGTGGCCCAAAAAAGATGCAATGCTCCAATTTGCGGTCGTCGTTTGCATCGTATTACTCATCGCGGGTCGTGTCATCAAACTGTTTCTGCCCATTTATCGCAAATTGTTGGGTAGGTCATGTTATCTTAATTATGAAAAGGCAACTTAATAATTATATCGTTCGCTCTCTTTTATAGTGGATAGCCTAACCATTGAGCCAGTCGAATTCCGTTATGACTTTGTGCTGATTTATGTGGCACTATCGTTTCTTCAAGGCGGTGGCACGGGCACCATGGGACTGTTCAATAATCTGCGTACGTTCCTGTGGATTCGCGTTCAGCAGTACACGACTCGGGAGATTGAAATTGATCTGTTTCGCCATTTGCATCAGCTGTCATTGCGTTGGCATCTGCAGCGCAAGACTGGCGAAGTGCTACGTATCATGGATCGCGGCACAGATTCAATAAACAATCTGCTCAACTACATTGTCTTCTCCATAACTCCTACCATACTGGATTTGCTTGTGGCTGTGGTCTACTTTATTTATGCTTTCAACTGGTGGTTTGGTCTCATTGTTTTCCTAACTATGTTCTTGTATATAGGTAAGTTTGTCAATAACTTTAATATTTACTAAAACTAAATAGCATGCTTTATCTGCTACAGCTTCCACCATTGCCATAACTGAATGGCGCACAAAGTACCAAAGGCGAATGAATCTCGCGGATAATGAGCAGCGTGCTCGTAGTGTGGACTCGCTGCTTAACTTTGAGACTGTTAAATACTATGGAGCCGAGAGCTACGAGGTTGATTGCTACAGAGAGGCTATACTCAAGTACCAGAAGGAGGAGTTTCTATCTATGCTCACGCTGAACATGTTAAACACCGCGCAGAATATTATACTCTGTCTGGGTTTGCTGGCAGGATCATTACTCTGCGTTTATTTGGTGGTGCATCACCAGACTTTAACAGTGGGTGATTTTGTGCTCTTCTCCACGTACCTCATGGATTTGTACATGCCTCTAAATTGGTTTGGCACATACTACCGAGCAATACAGAAGAATTTCGTAGACATGGAAAACATGTTCGAACTGTTGCGTGAGGATGAGGAAATTGTCGATGCTCCTGGCAGTGCACCGCTGCTGACTGCTGGCGGTGGCATTGAATTCTCTAATGTTACCTTTGGCTATTCCCCCGAGAAGACGGTATTACGAAATGTCAGTTTTTCTGTACCTGCTGGAAAGACGGTGGCTATTGTGGGTCCATCTGGTGCGGGCAAAAGTACAATTATGCGACTGCTCTTCCGTTTCTACGACGTGCAAATGGGAGCCATTTCAATTGATGGCCAAAACATCAAGTTGGTTCAACAGCAAAGTCTTCGCAAAGCAATTGGTAAATAGATTGAACAATCCAAGAATTAAACTAAGTACTAATATTGACATTTTCTAGGTGTTGTGCCGCAGGACACGGTGCTCTTTAACAATACCATCTTCTACAACATTGAGTATGCCAAAATTGGATCAACAGCTGATGCCGTTTATGAGGCTGCCCGCTCGGCGGACATACACGATCGTATTCTGGGATTCCCCGAAAGCTATGAGACCAAAGTGGGCGAGAGAGGACTGCGCTTAAGTGGCGGTGAAAAACAACGTGTAGCCATCGCCCGAACACTGCTTAAGTCACCCATTATTGTACTGTTGGATGAGGCTACCTCAGCGCTGGATACGCACACGGAGCGTAACATACAAGCTGCATTGGCACGCGTCTGCGCCAATCGAACAACCATTATTGTGGCACATCGCCTGTCCACGATCATACATGCTGATGAGATTCTAGTGCTCAAAGAGGGCAGCATTGTAGAGCGTGGCAGACACGATCAACTGCTGCAACGCGACGATAGCATCTATGCGGACATGTGGCAACAGCAGCAAAAGAATCTAGACGCCGAGCAGAGTGCCAGTGAGAACGCCGACTCATCGGGTTCATCCTCTGGTATAAGTTCCACGACTGGAGCCGGACAACAGGCCTCGAACGCGGGCAATGGAGCGATATTTAGAGCGGGTCATGCGCATGGAGGCGCACGTTAGGAAATGGAGATAGCAATGGCAAAATACCTTTAGATATTAAGCCTAATTTCGATTATATTTGTTATTCGTGTGATTTATGGTAGCTTATCAGAGTCATAGTTTTTGTCTATATTGTAATATTTGTAATAATAAACATAAAATGCTAATTTTATACACATACATTAAGTGCCTCTCTTTGAGTGCTAAGAGCGGCTGTCTTAAGAGAGACAGAGAGAGTCAGCTGAGATGCTCTTAGTGGCTTTGGTCCATGATTGAGAATGCTGCTTATCAGTAGAAACCTCCAGCAAGGCCAGCGCAAGAGCCAGAGCTTCAGTTCGAGTGCGGATCGCGAGCTAAGCAGACGTGGAATTTGAAAAGTGTCCGGCAAAACACACGTTGGAGATAAAGAAAAATCGGCGGCTTCTTTGAATAAAATTCAACAATTACATATACTCTATAAATACATATATATATAGTAGTTAAAAAATATATATATTCGTAAATGCGATCAAAATTGTTACGAATTTCGTGATAAATACGTTCAACTAATCCGTAAATCATGCGGCGACTGAAGTGTTCCGTGTTTGTGTGTACGTAGAAAGTAAAAAATAACCTAATTGATAAACCCAAAACATCCATATCAAGAATTAATTCAGGAACATGACGTAATGTTTCATTGAATAACATTCAATGAATTAAGAAATGAAAACAAAATAAAAAAAAATTAAAAAAAAACAACAATTTTTAGAAAGGAAATCAAAAGTCAGCAATATACATATAAATACATTTATTTGACTAATAATAATATTGATTAAAAAGCTATTCGCTTTCCGATGACCACATAAATAATCTATGAAACATGCATGTATATATATTCATATACATTTACATATATAGACAAAATTCAATTGATAAAGTTGGGATGCTGTTGCCCCCGAAATGATTTTCTTGAATCTCGTTTTGGTTCAATTCAAATGCTAAAAATAATTCTCAATTTTCAGTTATATTTTTAATAATCGATGTCGGTCATTCATTCAACTTTATTGGCACCAATAAGCAAATGCTCTACGAGTATGTAGGCAACGTGCTGGTCGGCTCAAAGCCCCAGGACGAAGGACGTCCGTCCCCGCCGACAACCGGCTGGATTGTTCGGGGTAAATTAACCCTACAAAGGCAAACAAAGCTCACAATGGCAGCGGCGGTAAGTTAATGAATAGCGAAAAGTTTTCAAGGTCTTAAAAGTTTTAGATTTTTCCGAATTTAAAAAAATAAAAATAATTTAAATGTTTGAAATTTTTATTAAAATATTTTTTTTTATACAATATTTTTATAGAACTTTAAAATATGTGAGCTTCTCTATTTTAGCATTCCTTAGACACTCAAATAGTCAGTTCTGTGCACACAGTTTATTGGTAATCAATTGAAAATCACACGAGACTCGAATAAATTGATTGATTTCACGATCAATTTGAGCAATTTAATAAAGAAAGTGAGCAATGCATGTGGAAGCTGTGGCTGTTGTTGTTCTTGTGATCTCCCAGCAATGCTGAGAACTTTCCCAGCTAGAGTAGTGTCGCCTTTTTTTTTTTTGTATGTTGTATTTTTTGCAGAAGAATTCGCAGATGAATTAAAAACAATTTAACCTTTCACAGTCGCAGTGCACAATGAACTGAACTCGACTGTGAACTTCTTTCATTGAAAGCGCAGCAGATAATATGATGCTACAAGTGTGCACATATGTGTATGTGTATGTGTGTGTGTATACACATATGATCATAAATATATGTGCATGTGTATAAGATGCATGTAGAATCAGTATGTACATGTCGTAATCAGTTTAGATTGTTTTGACTGTGGGTATGGGTGCGGGACGGCGGGAGGGGGAACTGAAAGCGGCACTTTTCTTATCAACAGACATAGGCATAGACATTTGCCATATGTAATGCATAGATACAGACATACCCATACTACGCTCAGATCAGGCTCTGACTAATTATTTGCTTAACGATAAACCCAAACGAGTCTATCAACTTAGACAGCTGATTTGTCTGTATAAGAATTGTAGATTAAAGATTAAAGATTACAGCCTAATGGGATTTCCCGACTCATTTACTTATCACCATTGTGCTGCCATCTCGCTTTCGCAATTGCAGCTGGTCATTGACGATCTAACACTGAACAATTCGGGAGAGAAATTTCTACAGAACAAGGAAATGTATCCGCCTTACAAGCCCTTCAAGATAGTGCTCAACGAAACGGGCACGATATCCCATCTGGTCTTTAAGGAAGGTGATCCCATATGGTCGATGAATTTCAAACGTGCCATTGCAAGCACCCTACAGTTCCAAATGAACTCCAACGGTGCCTTTGTCGTGAATGAGGTGAGTGATCCTCAGTGGGCAAAGTATGTCTAAGATTCTATCAAATCCATTTCAGAACGGCATACATGGCAAGTGTCAGACGGAGTACTTTGTGTCGAAATAAAACCAACTACATATCCATACGAAAGACACCCGAGCTAATGACCTGTGTGCCCTACTCGGAGGCAATCCATGTCACTCGCAGCAATGTACCGCCAAACACCTGTGAGTTTGATCATCAGAAGAGCGTGATCATTGGCAACGAAGCCATCTATGGCATACTACCCCACAATGAGACCGGCTACTTCCTGAGCATGGCCCATGCCAAGGGCACCACACTGATCCACACATTCGAGTCCACGGGTGAAGCGCAATACATTAACTCGGAGTAAGTTGTCGGGAAAGTGGAATGTTTCATCTTTATTACATTCCGTTCTTTTCAGACTCTTGCTCAATTTCCAAAATGAAACGCCGATCGATAATCCCATTGACATTGAGACATCCATGTCCACGGAGATTTCCCAGCTGCAGCTGCAACCACTGGAGATAAATGATCCTACGGGTGGTCGCAACCCCCAGCAACAGGAAACACTGATCGCAGCTGCGGCTGGACTGCTCGATAATCTCGCCCAAGCCTTGGAAAGCACTGACTTCAAGTACAAAGAGCCCTACGACTCCCAGCTATCGGATGTGATTAAACTACTCAGTGAAATGGACTTCGAGTCGCTGAAGAAACTTTACACGGAGGTTGATATTGGCACCTCGTATCGTCAGGAGACCATCAGAAATATATTCCATGAGATCATTCCTCGAATTGGTACCAAAGCCTCAGTATTTCTAACACGACACTTGGTGGTGGGGAAGTCTATAAAGTCACCCATCGCCGTGCAGCTGCTCATCCCAATGCCGTTTCACATCTTTGAACTGTCCGCGGAGCTGGTGAAGGAGTGCGAGGTATTCCTGACCATTGGTCCCGATCGTCTCGATGTCAGGCAGGCCGCAATCCTCAGCTTTGCCACACTCGTCTACAATGTTTATGTGGCCCATGGCATTGACAAGGATCAGTTTGAGGAATACGTTCAAAAGTATTTCAATCTCTACTTGAGTGAGTTTCCTGATCAAACGATCTACAATTAAATCTTTTAACCCTTTTTCTCCTTAGACGATCGTGACTACGAACAGAAGATGTTGTATCTGCAGGGTTTGAGTAACCTACAGCTGGGTAATGTCGCCAGTTATCTGGAACCGATCGTGCTGGGTGAAGGCAATGAGGATCTTCGGTTTATGGCTGCGTGGACCACCCTTGCCCTAGCCGATAAGCGTGCCGAACGCATCTACGAGATTTACTGGCCCATCTTTGAGTCACGTAATGCGAGCCTGGAGCTGAGAGTAGCCGCTGTTACCTTGTTGTTGATCTCGAATCCGACGGCAGCTCGACTGATCAGCATACACCGCATCATTCAGAGTGAAACTGATCCACATTTGATCAACTACTATCGCACCACCGTTACCAGTATATCGGAGACTACATATCCTTGCTACCAGCATCTGTAAGTGCTCGATGATCTGTGATCTTAGATCTTTACTACAGATAAGAAGTTGTGACCTTTATTATGATACGATATCCTCTTACTCTAAGATTTTTAAATTTTTCCTTTCAATCTGTAATGTTCCTTCATTGACCTGTAATCTATTTATGATCACCTATATGTGATCTATTGTTTCCGATCAACTACTCAGTGATATCTTTTCTTCCTTCCTCACAGTCGTCGCCTACTTTCTTATATGCATCGCCATTTGCCACAGAAACCAGAGCCACGTTATTGGGTGACTGGGAATTACATATTCGACTATCGTGATTCCAAGTTCGGTATTGGAGCTATGCTGCAAACCTTCCTAGTGGGAGATCCCAAGTCGGATATGCCGGTGGTTGCTTACTTTAAATTTGATACCGAGGCGCTGGGTAAATTCACGGGTCAACTGGCGGTGAGTAACTCTGAACACCCAGCTCATCCACCATAAACCCTCTCTCCCTTTTCCTCAACAGCTGTACATCAAGGCTAGGGGTCTACCCGATGCCATCTGGCAGACAGTGCAGTCCAAGGCGAATAGCAGCGACTCCTTTAACTTGAGGAGCATCAAGACCTTGCTGGCCATGCTCAAAGCACCGATTGTGGTTTCTAAGAACCTGCACATTGAGTTCATCCTGCAAATGGAGGGAAAGACGGTGCTCTCGTATTACCTAAACCAGCGCATGTTCCAGCAACTGACCTACGACAACAGTGAGTGCGAACAGTAAACCAACGGGACATTAAATCACTCTCCCTTTTTTATTCCCACTTCAGTTTTAGACCGTCTGCAGCTGCTAATTCGTACCGATAGCCACATTAATATGCAGACCGTGCGTTGGCCCTTCATGAACAAGTACTCGGTGCCCACGGTTCTGGGTACGCCCTCGGATGTGCTGCTGCAGACCACTGTGCTTACCTCGCTGCGTGGCAATATAACGGAGCATCGTACTCCTCCTGGTTCCAAGCACACGCTGGAGATCGATGCTCGCTATTCGTCCTATGCTTTAGTGCGTAGTCGCAGTTACAATCCGTTCCTCAATCTCGACCATGAGATCAATCGGGAGCAAGGATTCCTCATCTACATTCCATTCAGCAGCGAGTTAACCTTGAATGAGAGCGGTCGCTGTGCCCGGTATACCTTCACGAGGCCACAGAATCTTACCAGTGGATTGTCCTTCAAATCCCGTGCGCTAACCTCCACCCGAGGTCTGGTGACCAAGACGGCTGCGGCACCCTTCGAAGAGATTATGTACCCAGAACGCGGCACAGAGGTGGTAAGCTCCTGAGTTTTGATTAAAGCTTTTGTGATTCCTCAACTGTTTCAGTTCCAGTTCCAGCCGTTCAGCTATGCCCTCCCCGACTTGGGAGTCAAGCTTAAGGTTAACATGAATCTGAATGAGCTGATTAAGTTCCGTGGCATGTTACTTAAGTCTGAGTTCATAGAGAAGTAGCTGCTCACATGACACCAAAAGTAACACACTCAAACCATTCCTCCTTCATCCTTTCAGTGGCTTCTCCCGCAACATGGTCGTCAGTCTAATGATGTACATCTTTGGCTTCACCCAACTGAGCTCCATTCACCTGGGTCATGATCGGAACTTTACACTGCTGATGTACAATGAGAATGCCACTAGGGTGAGTTGCCCCTTTTTGATCAGACGGTACCTAATCTTTGCTCTTTCAAACCCCTGCAGATTGATGGCAGCATGTGCGTTGAAGATGTGCTCAAGACATCAGAGCTGAAGGGTAAAAAGATTGGGTTTACCCTGGAGCATGCAGACGAGACACAGAATGTGGAGTCGCTGCACAAATGGAATGTCATCATGGATGTGCAGACGTCGACCAAGTCAAACTGGTTCAAGGTAACCGGCAAGGTGCAGCGCAACTCCAAGGACCACAACGAGGAGGACTGGAAGGTAAGTGCAGTGGGGTTAATTTAAGAGATCTCAAATTTTTATTTAATGATTATTTTGTCTAAATTTAAACAATGTCGTAATCGGTTTAGACTTGTCCAGATCCATTTGAAGCACTCGAACATTCAGTTTCCATTCACATTTGCTATTTAATTTTTTTGGTATTTGTTCTTGGGTGGGACTAAACCGAGATCCTAGCCCTCTTGGCCAGCGATCTCGAGTTCTTCCTCGGCATTGATCAGGGCCACAACACCATCCTGCAGAGACTTGACCAGCTCGAACTCTGTGTAGCCCAAGCGACGTTTATTAGAGATGTCCATGACGCCATCCTCGATGGCCGTGTGTTCGCCTCCAGTGCCTCGAATCTGCAGGGATAGTTCCTCGGCCATGGCCTTCAGTCGCTCCTCATCCTTGCTCAGCAGGGGCAGACGAATGTGCACCGAGGCTCGTAGGGTGGTGCCCAAATTGGTGGGACAAGCGCTCAGATTGCCATAGCTCTGATGGCGTCCAAAGGTTAGATTTTTCTCCAGCTCAGTAATGCCGTTCACCAGACGCTGGTAGACATCACCCAGATCACCACATTGGGCCATGGAGATTATGCGCAGATGATCCTCCTCGTTGACCCAGATTAGGAATGTCTCGGCGGGATTGTGATAGACACCACGACCCGTTGGCCAAAAGCGGAAGCATCCAGCTGTTTGGAGGAAACGATCTCCTCGCTGGAAGAGAATGTGTCGCTTGACCATCTCCTGCTGGGTTTCCGTATCAATGTCGCCCATAGTCATATAGGTGCCAATCAGTTCCCCATCCATGGTCTCTGTCGCAGCCCTCACCTTGTCCTCCACCTCGATCAGCTGCTTCTCAGTCAGCTTGGGGAAGAAGGGGAAACCTTCAATATTTCGGGCAATTCGGATTCTCGCAGAGAGTATGTATTTGCGTTCCGCATCAAGATTCTCAATTTCATCCACATTGCCCCAGTCGATATCCTTCTGGAGTACATCGCTCTCATTCTCCTCCTGACCATGATATTCTTTGATAATCGGATCGAAGAGTTTGTTGAACACATCGTAGCTCTCGGGATCCGCTGCATAAATGCCCACATGGGAGTCGTGGTGCTCAAAGCCTGTCACGGCACAGTCGTACAGATAGGCCTCCACAGGTGGCGACGTTGTTACCAGCATGTACTCCTCCAGTAGCTCGGGTGTGAGGTATTTACGCAACAGTGAGCTAACATGCTCCTCGTCATCGATGAGCGACTTGTAGCCAGCCAAGGTGAGCTCCTGGTACTCTTCCGGTGACTTCTTGCTGCAAGTAAAGGAAGTCTAGGTTAGCAGAGAGATTGTAGAAGGGCAACATGAATCGACTTAGCTATAGCTGTTGACGCCTACCAAGAACATCTTTAGCTCATAGGTTCGGTCACGACTCGGACGAAAAGTAACGGTTTGAGTTTAGTTCTCCGAATGAGGCACGGCATAAACAAACTCCACAATAGATTTAACTTACATTTGTCCACGAAGACGCTCCAGTTCCTGCTCCAAGCGAGATATGGTCGTCTTGGCCTCCTCCAGATCGTTCTTCATCACATCGTACTGAGCATCGTCGGGGCAACTTTCACACATGAACTTTCGCACAAATCGTATGGCATCTTCGGGTTTGTTCTGTTCCTCGTAGAGCTTGATCAAAGCCTTGCTGAGTGCATCAATGACACCGGCACGTTCCAGGTACTTGCGATATTGCACGCGTTTGGATTCAATCTAAATGGGTGGTGTTTAAACCAATGTAGTCGATAGCTTGGCTTGGTAATTGATTGGGTCTTACCGAAGTCATGTTTTCAATTGGCTAAACCAATATTGAAATTAACCAAAATTTAATTAAATAACAGAATAACTAAAGTAATGCTTTGGTAATGTCGAAAGCGACACGGTTCCACACACTAGTGCTATCAGATTTTTCACAGACTTTCTCTAAAAACAAAAAACGAATTTTTCTACTGAATTTTTCCAATGGGAGAAATGCGTCTGAAACGAATCGTAGCTGACTGCCTTCTAATCCTGTAACCAGACCGAAACATATTGATCAAACTGACGACGTTAAGCACCAAGCCATCTCAGTTCACGAAAGGTGTATATGGAATGTGGCACGACAGCAATTGTGGTGGCCTCAAGTGAGCGAGTGAGTGGCGCTGCACTAGCTCCTCCATCGTCGCTGTCCCCTCCACCACCACTTCCACCACCATGCCTGGCTCTTGTGTAATAAAGTGGCACGCAGACAACAGACACACGTACAGACTGACTACTGAGTTTTCACTGTTGGCACAGCCGACGACAGACAACCAGGATATGTGTAAGTCTAATCGTTGCCGCAGTTGTTGTGGTTGTCGTTCTGCCTGACGTTTTGTCATGGTAATCAGAGCCACCCTAAAACCACCACCCCAAACCACCTGAGAACTAACTAACACACACTCCCGCATACTTAGTGTAAGCACATTAAAATTAGCATATACATTCTAATATGTTCCTGAGTATGTGTCACAAATATTATAGAATCAATTGTTTATTATAACATATATTTATATTATTAGTATTAAACCTCAATTATTTATTTGTTTTTAAATGGGCTGAACTATATTCAAAATAATTACTTCTTCAAAAATTGTTAAGGTATTTTCTCAGACTAAATTAAAATCATTTATTTACTTTACTGATTTAGGTATTTATTTTTTTTACCAACTCTGCAAATTGTTCTAGTCGTGTGCCCAACATTGTTTATGGCTTAAGTGCATGCAGCAGTGCTGCCAACATTCGATAGCAGAAAAAAGGCTGAGCTGAAAAAAGGCACACATAAATTACAAAAGTAATACATAAATAATTTGACAGAAAATCAAAAGAATACATAAATTTGTATCCAAAATTTGAACCAAAATTAACTATACTTGATATAGCATATAAATTAAAGTAATAGCTACTTAGCCATTTATTAAATGTTATGAAAATTAAGTTGTTATTAGACCCCGTACTCTTAAAAGAAGTAGAGGGGTCTATAAAGTTTGTCTGAAGCGATATATGCGTAACAGGTAGAAGATAGCGTTTCCGACCCCATAAAGTATATATATTCTTGATCAGCAGCGATGACCGTCTGTATGAACACGCAGAAACTATAAGAGCTACAGCCATCAAATTTGGAATGAAAGTCCGTCTACTTCCCGAGCAGATCAAGTTCATTTCAAAAATGTTTAACACGCCCCTTACCGCACCCGAAAATCGTAAAAATATTAGCTCACCTCACAGAAAACTATGTTAGCATCACCAAACGACTAGAGTTATCATGAATAAATTTACACTGTATTTGTATCGTACCATTATAACTTTCATCACCAAATTTGATACGGATTAGGCAACTATAGTCTATACCACAGGACAAATCGGTATAAGATAGAATGGTAATAACTATCCTCTATAAGTTTGGTTCAGATCGGATAGCTCCCAGTTCTGTCAGTACGTTCTGCACTGTCTGTAAAAAGGCTAATGTCGCAGCACTGGCGTACAGGGTGCAAGTTGGCTAATGAGAGCACTTGACGCGTGTTCGTACAAGCCACTTGAATCCGTTGTTGACTTCTCAGTTTGCTTTCGCTTATTCTCTCTCTCTCTCTCTGTGTTGCAGGCCTGCTCCAAGTTGACCTATGAACCACTCGTGTTCACCAAGCGACCACACACACTGAATGGCTATGTGGTCTTTGGCCTGGCTGCCGAGAACGACGAGTGCCCGGAGAGCGAGTCCAAAGTGCAGTTCGCAGCACGCGCAGGCGTAAGTAATTGAATATTAACATATATGGTAATCTACTTATTTCCGATTTGTATGTGCAGCCATCGGAGCATGCTCGTGCCTTCCTGCGCTCGGATAAGATCTCGCTAACGGACACCGATTTCTGTCCCAAGGAGGTGCTCAAGTTCTCTCCTATTCCCACCTCGAAGTACTGCAAACGCAGTAATTTCGAGAACTTCACATCCATAACACAGTACGACATGGATCTGAAGTTCGACAACGTAAGTAGAAGACAATACAATCGAACAGAGCATTAATGGTGTACCATTTTAGATGCCCGCCTGGTTTGAGTTGTGGTCGACACGGCTAGATCACCTGGTTTCCGCTCTGTCTGCCCACAAGGTGGACAGCTTGCATATGAGTCAACAGATTAACATTACGATGCACACACCGCACGAGCACTTCTGGTTGACAGTGGAGGTGAATGGTGTTAATTGGAGGATTTATCATATACCGTTTCTATATAAGTTGGACTCCAAGTTTGATACATCCCACGAGTTGGCCTTTGATTCTGGGATTAAAGCGTTCCTGTTCGGTGATCAATGGCATGATCAATTCCTTTGATGATTACCTTATTAATTTGGGCGAGATTGTCACACAACCCGATTGCCTGACGCTGCTCGTGGCGGACTGTTCTCCGCTACCCCAAATGGCTGTATTCCTAACACCCTCACCCAAGGGCGGTAGTCTGGCCAGCAACTATGGACTACGTGTGCACATTGGCCAGAATTACTTCAATTTCCATTCTCGCCCCGGCAACAGCAGCCGCCCAGATGATGCACCAGTCTTGATCTATCTGAATCAAAACCAAACGCCGCACGATGTGCGCCTGAAGCCATATCAGTGGCCAGTCGACGACAGTGATTATGTATTCCGGTAATTTTCTAAACACACACAGTTTGTCAAAGAATTTAAAACACTTTTTGGTTTTCAGAGTTGAGCTCAACGAACAAAATCTCTTGATCATCGAGTGCACTAAACTAAGTGCAACGATTCAGTTTGACATGTATAACATCTTGAATTTCGAGATATTTGGCGTCTACAAGCATCAAATGTGCGGATTGTGCAGTAAACCATTAAATCGCATGCAGAATTACACGCTCTGTGAGTCGGATACGGAAGCCACCACGACTACAACTACGACGACGTCAGTGCCAATAACAACGACCTCTTCGACGCCAAAGACTGTGGTGAACGTATCTGAAATAGTTGTATCATAAGAATGATATTAATGTATAACTAAAGTAATGAGAGTTTTGATGCAGCGAAGTTGTATCTCTCTCTCTCTCGAAAAACTTAGCTAAAATATGTCTAAAGTTCAGTTCAATTATAAAAGAATCCACATAATAAGTAAATTAAATTGATCACAAACTCAAACCAACCTTTGTTTTTAATTAACGTATCCTTTTGGTATTATTTTGATTTATGAACTGGTTTATTTTAAAGAAATTAAGGAACGATATTCACAGTAAAGCAAACGTAATTCATTAGAAATGCTTTGTAGTTTAACTGTGATGTTCACAAGTTATAATTATAAAACTAAAAATTATTGTCAGAATTTAGAAAATGTAATATGCATTTAAAAACTTCAAAAATATTTTTTGGCATAATTTTCAAGCCATTGGTCAAAAGTATAAGGCAAAACAACTCGAATTCAGTACAAAGTGGCTGATAAGCCTTTTTATGGCTGCGAGAAACCAACTTGCTTTTCGCGATCGCGATGCAGCTGAGTTAGCAAATGTGTACGCAATTCGGTGACGTTCTCCAGGGATTGGTTACACAATCTACATGTCTTTGGACGCATAGTGCCATCGCTGTAAAAAACGATTTAGTACAAATGACGCTCAAGCTTAAAGACTTTTAAATACTCACAAGTTTCGCCAGTCATATAAATCTTGACAATTAGCTCGTAGAGCAATCAAGTGGTTAATATCTTCGTTCTCCAGATGGTGGGCGGAATGCATGGGAAATATGGCACGCTTGCCAAATGGTTCTGAAGCAAGTTCCAGATCATCCATATTCTCCCAAACGTGTTCCGAATTTGATACGTGGCTCTCAATAAAACTACGATCCTTGCTAAGTAGTCTAGTAAGTAGAAAAAAACTTCATGTTAGTTTGTAAATTCAAGAAAATTGAGTTCTTTTACACAAACCTTTCAAGGAATGAGCGTAACTGATTGAAGATGGTAGCACGAGTCTGGACACTAACTGAAGGCATTTCATTGACATCATGGCTGTAGAGCATAGTTTCCATATTATAACGCATTTGATTTATCTAAAATTCATTTTAATAAACAGTTAGTTTGAAAAGTAATCTTCTAAACGTATAATTACTTACAAGTCGAATATCATCCCTAAGTATGTCGACGTCCAAATTGATAACCATGTCGTGCTCTTCAAAGTACGGCTCCATAGTCTCGGGATTATAACCGAGTCCGGCCAACAGACTGACGTACTTGGTGTGATTCTTGTTGCATTTGATCTGCATGGTGGGACAGAAGAGCATGGTCATCAGTGCCCCAAAGCCGTGTATGTTTGGCATCAGTGTGGTGGATCGGGCAGTCAAACTGTTTTGGCCATTTTCAGAGACGGAAGCTGCCACCACCATCTGATCGTGACGATCCTGCGGCTCTGTGTCCAAGAGAACGGCATTAACTGATTCCCGATCAATAATAACCGTCTTGAACATGCCAATGCGCACAGTTGAGTGCATGCTTGTCTCCAGTGGACTAAATGGTCCTTTAAGGCATATGTTAATATTGCATTTATCCAGAGGCGGGTCTTCGATCTCCTCAACTACGTATTCCTGAGTAAAGCGTAAGTGTTGCTCGTTTATGTCTCGCTGTTCAGAACAGGACACGTGACGTTTCTCCATTTGTTTGCGTAGGCGACAATCATGATCCTTTCTTGACATATAATCTTCATCAGCACGTCGAGCCAATTGACGTTCCACAAGTTTATCGTTCAGCAATCCATTGCGCATATGTATTAGAACAGCAGCCACATTGTTGACCAAAGAGTAAATCTCCAACTCGATGGATCCACATTTGGACATTGATCGTAGCATTTCATCAGCCTGGTCTGCCCAACGATTGTAGACACTGGTTACGGACGATGGCTGCACTAAAGCCAAACGGCATTCAAACATTCGTGGCGGCAAGTTCTCAAATTCATTCCTTATCTTATGAGGCATCAAACGCAACTGATCCATGAACACCAATGCTCGGTCACCATAGTCAATGAAACGCACTCGAAACTTTGGATTCCCATTCGTCTGAGTCTCCACACTTACAACCACGGCACGCTGGAATAGATTCTGACGCTTAGCCAAGAGCATTAGCCCTTTGGTAATAGCACTAGCATTTCTCACATGACCAGTGAGCTGCTCTGGTGCATTAAACAGATCTGTCATACTCGCAATACGCTCAGTCATGACACAGGGCTGGAAGTAAAATTTTCCACAGTTCACGATCTAAGAAAAGACAGTAAAATAAAAATATCTACAGTCAAACCAGAAGCAGCGTCTAAATATTTAAACTCACATGCGAAATATTGCCAGTTAGAGTCTTATCAAAAATAGACGGCAAGGTAAGAAGCTCCACATCCCATTGCTTGGATGGTGGCACCCACTTACCGTGCTGGATAACGCCAATCTTGTGATGCTCCACATACTTGAGGGCGTAGTTTAAGCTGCAAATTGCGGATACAGGATTTTAGCAAAGGAATCGATAAATTAATTTGTAATTAACTTACTCCATAATGCGCAATCGACGCTTAGGATTAATGAGGCGCATCCGTACTGCCTTGTAGACTTCGGTCATAACACGTCCCGGAACTTGAATAACATTTGCAGTAATATTCTCATCGTCGTCCTCTTTGAAAGTCACAAATATCTTTTCAGAGCCATGCTGAAAAGTTACATCTATATTCTCTGGTGGAATTTTTGCCTCCAAGAACAAATCCTTGATGCGACGTGTATAAAGTTCCCCCATGTAACGTGGCGTAAAATTGGTAAAGAATATGGTACGGCATGGATCTTTACCACCAATTGCATTATAGATTTCCCGATCGTAGTTATCGTTCTTTTTGTTGGATCGCATAAAATAGTTAGGATAGAATGCACCCGCAATGATCACCTTTAAAACAATTGACTTTTCACGGTCAGTCCACGGCTCGCAGGCCTCATAGGGCATAGCCTGTAGATTCATCTTTAGACAACGTTGCTGCAGTTCTTGCACCATCAAATGCATCTCGTTGAGCGAACGCAGATTAACATTAAAGCGACGAGCCCATGTCTGAGCCGACTCAGATTGCATACGATTCTGACACATATTTAGATATATCTATAAAATTATCAAAATATATTTTTTAGTAAAACTAATTTGATTCTTTAAAAATATTGCATTACCCTGTATACACGGTAAATGCCAACCAGGTCAGAGCCCGAGCCATCGGCAAAAATGTAATGCATCCAATAAGCATCTGTAATCTGTCCTCGTCTTGTATTAAGAAACAATCCTCGCACAGTCATGCCAGCAGCTGGAGAAGTGACAATAATTATTGATAAGCTGTGCTTCAATCGAGTTCTATTCACTTACCAATAATTACGACCTCATCAAGGCAATTAAAGATATAACCCAGTATGATGAGCCGTGATAAATGCACATCCAGCGGTAATTGATTCATTATTGTACCCCAATAGGTCAGATCGCCATCGAGCTCATCGTAATGTCCATCGACTGTGGTGTAAAGTGCTCCAATCTCCTTCAACAACAACACCGTGTTGTGTATATCCGAAAGATTAGGTGGTGACATGGCCAATGCTAATATTTTGCAAGGAGGGCCCATGTCCAGTTCTTTGGCTTTAAGCACACAGGCTTGCAGAGGAGAACGAAGCATTTCGGGCACACCGAATTCTTGCATCTCGTGCAAATAAAAGGATTTGGAGACCATACGATAAACTCGGCCACTCCGTAGACGCCCAACGCGTCCAGCACGTTGGCGGCAATTAACTTTGGAAGCCCATTCCAAACGAAGGCTACTGAAATTTGTGGCCGAATCGGTGTGCAAAACTTTGGTTAGACAATAGTCAATTACATAAGTCACATCCGGCACAGTTATCGAGCTCTCAGAAATGTTTGTGGTGAGTATGACTTTGCGGTGGCCTGGAGGAGGCGGTTGAAAAACTTCTGCCTGGGAATCGGGCGACATTAAAGAGTGGCAGCGTACAAGGGTTATATTCATACTGGGGCTATATGGAATTCAGCTATTAATGAATACACTATATATGTAATATTTGTTGTCTACTTACTTTTCATCAACGACCTTGTTAATTCGCTCAGCCATAGTATCAATCTCATGGATGCCCGGCAGGAAGATTAAAACTGCGCCCGTTTTCACAACATCCTCATAGGATTGCTGGGATCGGCTTGCCTGTATGCGTTCCATGTTATCAATAACTAGGAGAATTTTAATGGCTGCATCATAGCCATCGACTGATATGCCCGGCTCCCTCTGCTCCATTTCGCTTGTCCATTGAATATTATTCAATTGATCCCGGTAAAACTTGACCAGCGGATATATTCGACCATGGCTGGCAGTGACCACAGGTGGAAGCGATGTACTGGTAGCAAAATATCTGCTAAATTCCCGAGTATCAATTGTTGCCGACATCAAAATTACTTTAACGTGACGGGAATTGAGTGCAAGTAGGCGGCGTACAACAATTAGCAGGAAGTCCATATCCTGATCCCGTTCATGGACCTCATCCAAAATGATGTGAGTATAGTGGGTGAGAGTCTTCATGCGTATGAGACTGTTCAACAATACACCTGTAGTACAATATAATATACGCGTATCCTCCATATTGGATGAACGGTGTAGCCCAACTTGATAGTTGCATACAGTTCCCTGTTGCCATTGGCGCTCATGGCAAACACGTTTTGCAATTGAAATGGCAGCAATTCGACGTGGTTGTGTTACGACGATATTACAAAATTCGCGCCGTTTAACAGCTTCGTCCAAAATATATTGCGGCACCTAGCGGCAAAAAAATGTAACATAAAATGATACCATAAACAAAGAATTTCGATAACAAAACCGATAGGTAGATCCCAAGACATCCCTGTGCCAAACAAAAATGAATGCAAGGCCGGCACCTGTGTTTAAAATTTAAGTTTAACTTTCAAATAACAGAAAGCAGTAAACAAAATACCGTTGCATGGAGTTGTTTGTGTACAACGACTGTTGGCAGCTGCTTCAACGTTTTGGACGTGCTGCCGACGAATCGCAGAATGCCAGCTTCGAGCTCTTCTCGCAGTGCTGGCTAGAGATGCAGATGCAACACATTTACTCGGCCCAGACAAACCACATAGAGGTTATGGAGACTACACTAGCGGCACTGCACGTAGCCAAGAGAGCTGCCTGTGGACGCAGAACCAATGGCGAAATATCTCAAACAACGCGCTCTCAGCGAATTGGTGGTATCTATTTGATGTATGCCATCTTTAACAAGCAGCCCACGAAACATTTTGTTAAGATTGAAGTTTCACCGTGCACCTGGGACTCGCTATGCAACTACTTAACAGAGCTACGACATGAGAACGCCGAACGATGGGACACGCAGCAAGTTAGCTACATATTTTGGAAACTAGTCCAAGGCGATGCTTTTCTCTATACGGCATTGGACTATTGCTTGGCATTGGATGCTTTGGCTGCCTATGACAATTTGGAGAGCATTGCAGCTGCCAGCAAGCAGAAAAGCAATTCCGTTGACATATTAAAACAACAACTTAGACCGAGTGCAGTGAATTTTAATGAAGAGCTCCATGGACTCGAGGATCTGGCCGAGATATCCAAGCCTCTTTGTCAACTTCAGGATGCATATAATAAGCAGATGATCCCTCATCGTTCATCATTTTCAGCCACGACCATCTTTAGCCAGTTGCAAGATGTATTTCAAGAAATCAATAATATAGTAACAAAAGAGGAGAAACCTACAACTTCCACTATTGAAGTACACGATCAACTGGATAGCAGGAAACGTGTTCGTCATAAAGCAATGTTTGGAGAAGCCAATACAGCAATATCAACGGAACAGAAATCTGAACAACCACTGTTCAAATCTTCAAGTTCGCACGAGAGACGCATGTCATCTGCGACGGTATTCGAGCGCAGATTACCAGACGATGTGGCGAGAGATTTGCAACCATAGTCTACAATTCGTTTTTAATTAAATGTTACTTATAAAGAAAAAGTCTAATTTTGCAGAATTTAATAGATCATGGGTTAAAAAATTGTTGCATACCTGAGTTGTTTTACCGCAGCCTGTTTCTCCTTTCAATATAACGACGGGATTGTCTCTTATGGCTGTTACAATTTCCTCTCTTTGCGAGTATATGGGAAGATTCTTATTGCGATTAAAATCGAATCGATATTTCTCATAAAACTCTTCATCTAAACGCACGCGTGGCAATTCTTCCATTTCAATTTCATCATCGCTATCCAGATCGTCGAAAGATCTGCTTTGCTTAGAAGGGCCTGGACCATCGTTTAACTGTAAACAAAGAGGCAAAAAATAAACATGAAAACAAAGCTCCAATTACTACAAGACTCTCACCAATACACAGAGAGACTTGTGTATTGCGTACTCTTTGCATGCTTACCTTGTTCATTAGCTCTTTTTCCTTTTCAGCTATTTCATTCACATAATCCGTGCCGATTATCTCGCGTTTTATTGGTTTGGAATCGCGAGGATCTTGTGCGAGAATTTTTGGATCGCCACTTATGCACCCTTTCAATGTTGGTGCACGTTGAAAATCTTTACTCAAGTTGAAAAAGTCCATGAAGTCGTCCATGTTGGACAAAAAAGTGCAAGCCAATCACTTTTAAGAATTTTCCTGTTCACTGCAAACTCTGACAAAAAATTCGCGCTACTGTGATTAAACGGTAAATGAACAATAACGTTTCAACTTAATATCGATATGTTTCCATATCCAAAGACCGATTGCATTTTCCAGTTCGATATATAACAATAGATTAGCACATTTATTAAATATAATGCTTGGAGCTATACTAATAATTATATTTTTAAAATATAAAAACGCCAACGCATCAATTTTACGGTTTAAACTCAAATGCAGTCGAAATCGACATGGTATTTATAACATAAAATTATCGATAAAAAAGGTAGTTTTCTTTTGTTGCTTATTATTGAAAATACGATTTATTCATATGTAAAATCATCTTTTTCGAATTATGTAAAAAGTTGTCCACAAAATAATCGAAATTTGGCTGCATTACTAGATTTTAAAAAACGGTTTAAAATAAATAATTTAAATTAATACAAACATCGTTAACAGCCACTGTACAAAAATATACTAACCACTGTTAATAACAGTTTAGTGCAATGTTATCGAGTTATACATATGTAGATGCCACTACAACATAACATTAAACCCAGTGAACGTGTGACAGTTCAATCAAGAGTTCTAATTTTTTTTTGACACTTTAAACAAGCAAATAAAAGCATACATTTTTCAAGCACAAGTAAAACTAAACACATATTTTTTGGATTGAAATTCATCAGCTAAGGGAGCTGCCAAATAGTAGCACAAAAAATGACACGTAAGTCGGGAAACCGTGAATATCTGCTGCCGTTCTATTGTGTTCCGTATTGGGTATATAAACAAATGTGCTGGAAAATAATGTAACATGAAATATTTAAATTACGCCAACATTGAATTTGCAACTAATATCAATTGCATTCCTTGAACACTATGTGGTAATGCAAAATCGATTAATTATACTAGCCACCAAAATTTGTGTAAGTATGTGGACTTACGTACTTTCGTGTGCATGTATATATACGGATGGCGTAAATGGTTCTAACCTCTATGTATGTTGTTAATTTAGTAGGACAAGCCCCCATGTGGAACAAAAGAATATGCAAATCTAACAATGTTTATAGCCACATAAAATACATTTGAATACAATATTTTTAATGCACACTTCAGGCGGGAACCAACGAGACCTGGCGCGCGCCAAGAACCAGAAGAAGCAGGCTGAACAAACCAAAGGTAAACGAACTGATAGCTTGACTGTGGAACAACGCAAAGCCAGGTAAATGTGGCAAAAATATCATATACTCCGTTAGTACAGTTAACTGAAAAGCATTTGTATTTATTTTTAACAGGGACGCTGAACTTATGCGAGACAAGCAAAAGCGAAAGGAAGAGGAGGCAGCAGCTGCTGCTGCAGCTGGCAAGAGCAAATAGTTGACGTTAACACCGTTTTGCTCACAAAATTAATTCAAATCGTGCATTTCGTGTTGTCGTAGTTCACAAAAAAAAACAATCTTTAGGCATTATAAAGACAGCAAAGATTCAAGGAAACATAAGATCAACAGTCGCTCAGTCCGGAATTATCGATCAGCGCTTAAGATTAACTCCCAAGGATAGTCCGTGTCAAATAATTGGTCAAATTGCGCTACAAACTGGATTATATAGAAATAACTACGCATCCCAAGCCAAACAAAAAAGCAGAACAACAAAAGGCAAAGGCTCGATTTCTTTTATGATATGCAACAGTGCTGAACCAAAATTATAATTTTTCTCTATATACCTGACTAAATTATTTACTGTAAAATATATAAATTTTCAAATAAAACATAATATACAGCCAAAACAAACTCTGCTACATATTATGCATTATTTTTTTTTACGAAAATGTATATATTAAATATTAATTGGTCGTAAATAAACTAAGTGTGGAGTGGCACAGTGGCTTGAGTATTTGTCATGGTATTTGTCATTACATATTTTATACATGAGGTCTCAGATATTATTACTATATTAATTTAATAGAAATGGAGTTGTTTAGAACTAAGAATACGTACACGTTAAAAGCTTTTGATTGAAATAATTAAAATGCGTAAAAGAAATTCCATTTCACTCGTTGTTTTCTAGTCAACATTTTAAAACAAAGGAATAGAAACAGAACTATTTTAGTATTTATTTATTATATACTTTGACTTTAAAAATATTATAAATTTATTTTTCAAAGAAATACAATTGTACATAACGTTTAAACTTTTTTACTTTAATAAAAGCCTTTCTAAAATAGTAATGAGGACAAAGCAGTGAAAAGAGTTTTAAAAAATGTCTGAACCTTCAACCTAAGCTTAGCATCAATTTGCATACAATGGGTTACTTGTAGGTCAAATATTGGTAGTACAAAAAGTAACACAATGTAAAAAGATAACTTAAAAGTAGTTAAGATTATCTGTTTAATCGTATACCCTATAAAAATAATTTTTTCTTAATAATTTATAATACTAAAAATCAATTAATCAAGACTGCAAGATGAGAATAACTGTTATATTAATTAATAATATTTAAATTAAATAATAATATATCAAATTGATTAACATTTAACTGATTAATACATAAAGAAAGTAGGAAACTTGATATAAACTCTCGCCAAAAGCGAACGGAGCCCAAGTGCCAATAAGTTGAATCTAGTATTGACCATTTCTACATGGCTGAAATGTCCAAAAAATAGCAAACGACAACAAAAAAGAAGTAGAAACAACTAGCCAAAAATGGAAGACAGCGAAGCGTGTTGGCATCATATCTATAGCGCATATCTTATATGACTGGTGCCTAGACTATGGGATACGGATGCCAATGACGGGATTGAAACTAAGACAGCAGCAACAGAAGAGTCTAGCATCTATAGTCTAATGCTAATGTCGCGTGCAAGCACTCCAGTCTCCAAGCACGGAGTGCAGTGAATTCCTGGAAATGCCAAGACAAGAAGTGGCCAAGTAATGAGCGACTTTTAATGATTTGTTTTTTGCTTGTAGTGCAAAACGTTGTAACTGATAGCGCTGAGCTAAAACAAAGGTCTATTGTTGGCCAAGTTTGCTACGTTTGATAATGCTATGCCGCAAACAACAAGAGATGAAAATAAATAAAAGCAATGCAAGATAACAATAACAATAGCAATAGCAAAAAAGCAGAACAGGTTTGTGGGATTTACAAGCAGCCAGAGCAGAGAAAGCTTCCGAAACGAAAGCTTCAATAGCTAAAAACAACCTTTAGGTTTCAGAACGTTTTGTTTTTGTTTTTCTTTCGACGCCGCACTAAAAACGTAATCAACGTAGACGTCGGTGTCCGCGTCGCTGTCACTATCGTGCGTCGCGTCGCAGCAGCCGAACGTTGAGAGCAGAGAGAGCTTACCGATCGCTCGTTTCTAATGCGACTCTCATGAGAGCGTTGCGCGCGATTTCAGTCGCTACGTGAAACTCGTCGCACACACAACGGAATCTCGCGCAAATATCGTGCCAAAAAGTCGCGTCAAAAATCAAACAAACGGAAATTCTACAAAAAAAAAAGCAGACTGAATAAAAAGTGTTATTAATTATTATTTATTGTTAGCTTGTTACCTGTTGCAAAATTAGAAAGTGTAAGTGTAGTTTTGGGTGTAGTGCCAATGTGATTTTTTTGCTACCTCCGCATTCATTGGATGCTGATTGAAATACTAATGCAAATGTCAAGTGTCTGACATTATCAACAGCCAATTGGCAAACGAATGCAACTGAAAATTTCTAATTGCAATCTAAATGGGTGTCTCTGTGTGTGTTGTTGTGTGTGTGCGCGCCTGGGCGACGATCTATCGATCGACGAATGCAAATCAAGTGATAAACGATCGCTGCTAAATTGAAATAACAGGCGTGCAGCATTTAGTTGACAGAGGAGTAGTCCCCCACTCCTCTCGCCTTCCCCTCCCACTGCCCAGTGGCTCTGTTCCCTCAATTCCACTTCTCCCTCCTCCCGAACAATTTAAGTCTGAGGCGTTCGTCTGCCGTAAACACTCGCGTTCCGAAGTCACACTCGAGTGTATATGTTTGTGTGTCTGTGCTGCTGTGTCTGTGTTTGTTTTTTCTTTTTTCCATTTTATTATTATTTATACAAAATATATTCAATTTCATTCAGCTGTCTCTGTCGCCGCAGTCGCAGTCGCTGCCAGTAATTTCAATATTCAAATGATCATGATCACTTTGACTTTGACTTCCCAACGTCTCAACGATCGCGTTTCCAAGCGCCGCGTTTTTTCTGAGCGCCTGCAACAACAAGCCGACAAATTATGATTAATACGCTAAACAAAACGCAGCACAATATACAAAAAATAATAAAAATAATTGCATATAAACAATAACTGAAAATGATTACTTGTAGCAGCTACTGTTGGATTTCTTAATCCCGTTTTGGAGGCATTTATTTTCTGTTTAGACGTGCATGCTGTTGACCCAATTTGTTAACGGCATTGATCAAGTCTGACGCGCAAAACAAAACAGTTTGTTTGTTTTGATTTTTGCTTTTGCAATTGCGCTCCATATATACAAAAATACATCTACATGTAAACGTATTCCTTGCAACGATGTATGATGTCAGCATCATCTCCCACTGGCACAGTGCGAACGTGTTGACATTGAAATTAACGTCAACTTAAAACCTGCAGTGTTTAAATATTATTTTTGGTCATACAAGCTGACAACCTCGAGCTAATCGAGTAAAGAAAGTATGTATGAGAAATATTCCAAACGTATTCTCTCTCTTTGTTGTCTGCGTGGGCGTATACGTAACATTTGCATTCATTATTATTTTTGGCAGACACGCAAAACAGCAAAACAAGATATGGGCAACGGGTTGAGCCACTTTTTAGGCATGCCAGTCAGCTATGCCCAGTAAAAATCACTTTAAAGCTGCAAATAAAAAGAGCTCTGCACAGAGATTTAAAATACTCTTTTAAAGCACCTGTAAGAGGACGTTAAGCTTTAAATTTGTTGCTATTTATTTTAAACATACATTTAAGTCTATATAGTATAGATTCATATACGTTCAAAGTCAAAGATCGTAGAGCAGGCATCAAACTCAACGCTTTAATTCCTCGCGAAGTTCAATGACGCACAACCATTAAAAAATAAGGCAAATTATAATTAACCGCAACACTTTGAAGCTGTATACATGCGCGACTTTTAAATACCCTGTATAAAGTAAAAGGGAATTTTAACCAGAACACTATACAATTTTTGTAAAAGTAAATAAATTTTTGTTAGCAAAATTGATTTTAAATAAATAAAGGGTAGCTTCTGTAAGTTATTTGTAGGGCTGTTAAATACCCTGTATTGTAGCAAATTTTTGGCTTTAAATCAATATAAATATTGTTTAGAGTAACCAGAAAGAAATAATTTGATTCTTAATTTCAAACAGAAATTCTTAACGGCCAATTAATTATTTGTGATTTAGAACTTTATTGACTACAACAGATTAAACATAAATTTTTACATTCCAAAAGCTGAGAATTGTTAAACCAAGTATTCCCATGAGTCGTGTATACCCATCGGTACCCACTGTTCTTGACGAAATGCCAAAAAGAAAGAGCAACAAAACGTGAAGGTTAAAATTTACAAGGCAATCAAGAAGGCATTAAGATAAAATAGCAGAATTCTAAATGGAAAACATATACGTGTGGTAGACTATTTCTAGAAAAATGCGCTAATGCCATAAATGAGGGAGGCACACACACCTATACCTAAAGTTGGCACAGTGGCACACAAAACTCATGTAACGGAAACAAATAATGCGTGATTCGCTAAACAACTAAATTTTCCATTCAACTATTTTTTATATATTTTTTTCGGTTGTCAAAACACAAATTTTTATGGATTTCCAGTTTGGGTTAGAAACTGCTGATAATTCTATTTAATTACACATAAATTTGGGCCTAAGCGACTGAATGAGCCGAGTCGAACTAAAAGCATTTTATATTTTTGCCTTAAAATTTATGAATTTCATTCTAGCGAGCACAAAACTCACGACCTTGGGGACTATTTATAAATCGCCTTTTGTTTTTGTTTGTGTTTAGCTTGTTTCAAAAATGAATCATTTTTATGTTCATTTTATTTTATAGTATGTTTTCTTCTCACTTTCGCCGAAGCGAAATCTTCGAGGATTTTATGGTATAACGATACATATAAAACTTAGTTTTTGAACGCGTTCAATGTCTGCTCATGACCATGACGATGTTGACAACAGACTGTGTCACCAAACACAATATATATCGTATAGTTGAGAGCAATGCACAAATTGTATCTGAAAGATACGAAAGCATTTATTGATTGGCAGGAAGGGGAAAAACAACTTCAAAGGCGGCAAATCAATTGCTGCAGCTGCAACAACTTTAATTGATTTATGTTCCAGACTGATGGAAAGTCAATGGAAGTAAAATACATGTCTAAAAATGCCAACAAACATTAAAGCGAATTTATTTGAGACAAGTCTAAATACAAGTTTGGCCAGCAAAGGCAACAACGCGTGCTTTTAGCTTGTCAAATTTGGTAGAACTATTTTTGACCGGTTTTGACAGGGCACAACGTCCAGAGATCGGTATCCGAAATTGAGCAATTGGCTGAAATGCTCAACAATACAGTTGAGTATCTTTTTTGTGTGGTCGCGTAAAAAGTAGCACAGAAAATGTCAAATTTAATTACGCGTCGAAGCGCAAACAAATTATTGCAGCGAACCTCGGGGTCTATCGAAAAGTTCGCCATTGTTCACCGCAAAAAAAATAACAATAGCTGGGAATAATTGGCGCCCGCTTTGCTGGCGGCACACGATAAATGATTAAATGATAAATGGCAAACGGCAAATGTATCTGCAAGATACAAAAGCGCTCGACACGCGCTCACATGCACAGACAAATTGTTTGTGTGGGATGGGGAGAGGGGGAGAAGGAGGTGTCTGGGGGGAGAGGTGATTCTAGGGGAACTTGTTTAACCCATATCGGCGTACACATACACGCCCTCGCCTTTTCAATTGGCTTTTGTCTCTGGCTTTGTTTTTCCGACCCGCTGAATTTTTTAAATCAGTCCAATTGACTTGATTTATATTGGATATATGTTCATTTTACTACCATGACAGCAAGCGGGTTGGCTTCTTTTAGTGATTGTTATCTATAATTGTAAATAATGATTTCGCTTTGAAAGGATATGTTAATTTATGTAGCCCTCTTTTTGAAGTCTAGTAAATTATGTTTAGCTTTCAACAATAAACAAAAATATGCAAATGAATGAATAGTGAGATGTTTTGATATCAAAAATACCTATGAGATCATGCCGATAAAATACATTAAATAATCAGTTAAGAACGTTTATTAACAGGCTTTTAAGAGATCTAATTTTTCAAACACAGCTGACAGCTTATTTCAATCACCTAAACTACTCACTTTTAAATTTATTCAATACATAATCAAACACCCTTTATGCATTTGTAAGATACTTTTCACTTTACTTGAGCATTTCAGTAGCTGCATCTCATTTAAGCCACACACTTTTCCCTTTTCCCCATTTACATGTTCCAGACTCTTATCTGGAAAACCTTTCACATTTTTCGAAACTAAATGGGCCTTCTTTCTTAGCCAGCCCACACACACGAAGTTAACAAAAACGAAGCAGAATGCGGTCACATGTTGCAATGACAATTGTGGCAAGCTGCACTTGTCAAGCACTTTCGAGCTTAATGCTTTAAGCCCACACAATAAACTCGTTGACAATGACAGCAGAGTCGCTAAGAAAACGCGCTGATGTCGCGCGCGATTCGTTGCCCACGTTTTCGCTTGAACTTGACTCTGTGAGATTTTTGTGAGCTGTTTATGACTTCATACAGTTAAACGCTATGCATGCGGAAGTTAACGTCACCATTAGTTATATTTTCACATGATTATTACTAGCGCTATTAACAGATGGCATACAGTTTTGTTGGTTTGTTTAAAACCAACGTTGTTTGAGTTGCTCAACTGAGTTCAGGAATGTCTCCAACCCACCCACACATGGTATTGTATCTGTATTTGCGTGGCACATTGGCAAGACTGTGGGTTGCCTCACAGTCCAGCTAATTGGTTGCATTAAGAGCCTTTCAAGTGCTCCACTTAAAAGTATCTAGAAGTAGTAGATTGTATCTAGCACAGTGTGTATCTCTTAGTGGTATCGCATGACAAGAAACTTACGCATTATATACATTATGTAACTGAAGCTGGAAGCTGAAGCCCTACAAAAATAATCTGTGGTAACTGCGCATTTACTAACTCGCTTACAACATTTAAAAGTTATTCGGTTGGGCTGTAAGACGCGTGTGAAACGCGTTGAAATCGCGCCATCTGTCTGCTTAGGCTCACCGACCTTACTATTTGTCTATGTTCATTAAAATTTTACTCTCTACTATTGCCCTTCCCGCTCTCTTCCCCACGGAATGCCGCAATTTGTTTAGCGTGTTTGCTGCCATTCTATTTTGCTCTCTTTCAAGATTTTCTCACATCTTTCGGGTTGTTTATCGCATGCGATTTCCGCAGCAGTTTCGCAAGATTTCATAAATTAAACTGCGACTTGAGCTTAAGCTTTTGTCTTTGCTCTCCAATTAAGTTTATTCTGTTTACTTGACAGTTTTCTATTTGTACTTTATTTATTTGTACAATTTAAAAAATGTGTGAAGTTGAAATGTTTTGCGATTCAACGAATCCGACATAAAATACTTGTATCTTTAACTGCTGCTCAGAGGTAAACAAATTTCGATTGGATTCAAAACTGTTGTAAAGTGTTTCCATGTACGACAAGCGATTTTGGCGTGTGATTATCTCATCAACGTCATGTGGCCGCAGGCCTAAAACTTGTTAGACAGCACATGCGAGTGGTGTAGCATGCATCCAATAGATACAGATACAATACAAACGAAACAAGCGGAATTTGCATGTGCCAACATCCAATTGGAGCTGCTGTTGTCGGCGTTGCATGTTAAGCGATTGATTAATTTAATGACAATGCCCCCGAGCTGCATTCGGATGAGGCATAACTTATAGTATTTGCCACGATTCGATGGATGATATCAGCTCGGGTAACTGGTAACTAGTAACTGGCAACTCCTGTGGTTAATTCAATAAACTTTCAGCGTCATTCGCTGATTTATTACATAGCTATATTAAACTTTTAGGTACATATTAAATACAAAGTATATTTCTCTCTGTGTATAAGTTTTTGCTCTTTTGTTATTTCACCGTTTCTAATTTTAAACGAATTTTGTTTTATAAACAATTCGTTGCTGGCCATTGGTTAGCTGGCAAATGTTTCGAGTGTTTCTTGACGTCACAACAATCTTTCGCTTGCCCCGTTTCTCACTTTTCTGAACCAACAAAAGGTGTGTGTGTAGCACAGCGAACTCGTCATAAATACTTCCGCTGGAATAGCATGTACCAACAGTTTGAATACCTGTGAAGTAACTAGGTGCAGGGCCATCTGGAGTTAAAACTGGAAGGTTGCCAGACTCTGATGGCTAGTTTAATCATGTAAACCGCAAGATATAGCTATGAATTTTAGTATAATTTCAATTGAAAACATTTTTTATTTTCTTATATAATAGAAATTCACGTCTGCCCATCAATCTATCCTAATGACATGGACCTTCGAGATTAGAAGAGCTATATAGTAGTCATCAGATCAAGATTATTTCCATTTTTTTCCACCCCCGCAAATTGTTAATCAATATTTTTACAACGTCACTAACTTAACTACTATCGTATGGTCACATTAAAAGACTCCTTATCAAGTTTGATCCGTATCGGACAAGTTTTTCCTATACCTTCCATTGGACACATCGGTCAAAAATTGGAGATTTGTATGGAAAAAGGTAGTTTTAATTGACCAATCTCAACCAAACTCCTTCATTTTGAGTGTGTCATTATTCTATATACTCTGATCATATTTGATGAGGTTCGGACAACTATATCCTCAGGATAAATCATTCGAAAACTGTTTATTTATAAGTGCATATTGGAATGAGTACGGGGTCTTTTTTAGCGAGTGTAGCCGCTGTAGAGACTGTTGCTAAATCGAACTGAAATGGCTAAGCAGCTTCTAGTAACTGACAACATCGAAAACATTGTGAATCAAGTTGTCGTCATAATCTATTTTATATTTAACTATTACGTACAATAAAGATTAGATAGTCTTACTGGAATCTCAAATTTATAATGCAGCTGAAAATTGCAACACTACCTCACTGATCAACCGATTGTTGAACTGTGTTATCAAAGAAATTTGTAATCTGGCAAACTGTGAAAGCAGTGATAAAAAATACTGAACATTCAACGTGTAACTTAAACTAACCTTTAAAATACCTTATTCATAACCAAATCGTGGGTAGATTCTGCGTATTTTAATGATTCGCTTAAACTAAGTGTGTATTCTTTAAAAAATACTTTCTTTCCATATTTCTAATTGTACTAATGTTTTAAGTATTTCCAGTTGAACGCAGCAACTAAGACTGATCAAAAATGCCGAAACCACTGCTCACCTCCTGCTGCCGATGTGCGACGACACGCGTTGGAGCTATTGCATCTGGCATTTTGGCCATTGTGCTGTCCATAATAACAATAGTTGTGATTTTCGTGGCTCGTGTGCATTTCCAGACAATTCTGTTTGATTTTGTGCCACAAAATATAGTTAAAATCATACTGGTGATAAATCTATGCATGACTATTCTCATTTCGCTGCTGATGATTGCTGGTGTGCTCAAGGTGCGTATACTTAACATACAATATATACTATATAACTAAGCGATTTTGTCTCTGTTTGCAGCGCAATCATTATCTAATGGTGCCCTGGGTAGTACTGGGTATTATGATTGCTATTGGCCTGCTGATATCTGTAATTTATACTGGAGTTGTCTTCCTTATTGATGGCTTCGTTTTAACGGGTGTTTTATGGCTGATCTTTGGCCTGATCTGTTGTGGTAAGTGCAACACACTCGGTTGATTTCTTCTTGTGCGGTTTTACGCACCGGATAAATGTACTTTATCGTCGCATTTATCATGCGTCGATTACAATCAGTTATTACCGGCAATGCTGAGAGCCACAAACGAACATGGCTAACGTTAGGAGGAGGTGAGAGATGGGGAGAGTAGCGAACGGGTGAGAGCCGTCATTCGACAGACAAATGAGGCGCGAAGTGCTCGGAGCACAATTAGTTTCGCTGCCAAATGGCTAAAATAATAAATGGCCATGTGCGGTCAATACAGTAGACACTCGCGAATGACAACCGTTGTATGAATATCAATGCGGCATTAATAAATTATGAACTGTAATTTTGTAATACTAGCTATTCAAATAACGGCAAATGTTGGTTTTACTAGCTTAATAAATTTTTACTCACGTATAAGTTGGGTCAGTGAATAGCCCTTCCTTTTGACTTATAAGCAAAACTATGTACACACATGTGTGCATAAAACTCTTTCTGTTTTTAACTGATCATCGCTCAGCTAACAAGTCTGGAGTTGTCAATTTTAAGCAATATTGCTGTAAATATATTATGTTAATGTATCAAATGCTAAAATAATTTCAAATTTTAACAACTAAAAGTTGAGACTACCCCGTCGTATAATACACTATGGCCGCTTAATACGCAGCTTACATTGGTTATCTTTTACTGTCAGTCACTGCAACAAGTTCTTTCCCATTCATAAATATGTCCGAGGTGAAGCTAACGACAGCTGCCTGCTGTGCAGCCACTACTGACGTTTAGCTGGCTGCTACAACACAGTTTACATACAAACGCTCTCTCTATCTCTAATTCTCTCGCACATACAAATGCTGTTAGTTGAAAATTTTTCTTGTTTATGAGCATCTTTATAAAACTAGTCGTATTCTTGAATTTAATTATAACTATAGATCTTAAAGTACCTATAAATGTACGCTTAGAAAGTGAAAAGCGAGACAGGCAGAGAATAAAATAAAATTGTTCTACTAGACCTTTAAAAAGTCAAGCTACCACTAACTCAGGGCTCACTTAGCGTAGACGTACTTGGCAAAAACGAACTGCCTACTGACTCTCGTGTTATAATTTACTTTTTAGAAACTAATAACAACCTCCACACAGGTTACTCCCCCTTATCCACCCATTAATACTATATCTAATGTCTGCTTATCTCTCTGCAGCCGTGCTCACTTACTGTTGGTGCGTCGTCTACAGCGAGTATGCCAATTTGGCAGAGGAGAGCGAACGCGGGCGGTACAACAAGCAACCTTATCGCCGCTGATCGATTGGAAGGCGACTCCGCTGAACCCAGTGGTTCAATCATATCATCCACTCACAGCTTCTACACCATGCATATTATATTAAATGTTAGTTGATATTACTAAAAATGCTATGTTTGTAATTAGCTCATACGTTTAACTAATAATTTTAATTTAATTATTTAATAATACAAGTACTCCATGTATATCAAAATTTGATGTTGGGACCTTGGAAAGTGCAATCGAAATACTTAACTATTTAAATATTCAAAATCAACACGGTCCAGAAAAAGTTTGTTGTAATAATTTCTATGTAATTTTTGTATAACAAGAATATTTCTAACAAGTAAATGGATAAAAAAAAGAAAAGAAATAAAATAAAAACAAATTTCAAGTACCTAAAGTGTAGACGAGGTCATTTTGGGTTTATTGTGTGTATTTGTGTGTGTGTTGTCTCTCACATTATTTATTTCAAAATATATAATTGTATATATATTTATTTTTTCTCTCAAAGTCTATCAAAATTGTAAATTAACTATAATATATGTATGTAGGTGTGGGCGTTTTCGTAATTTGTTTAGTTTTAGTTTTTTTTTGTGAGTGGGTTTATCTTGTAAATAACTATTTATTTACAACTTCAATTCTTTACAGCTCATTGCGAGAATATTTTGGCTTCAGTTCCTCGATGCGCTTAATGAAGTCCGATTTCTCCAGGCAGCCATCACAGCTCTCGTCCCAATCGTTCAGAATCTTTTTCAGATCACGAACCTTTAGTTTTTTCAGATCCACGTTGTTCAAGTCAATTTGTTTCTCTACACATTTCAAAAGGGATCAGTTAGAAATACTATACAAACTGTACATTTTTAAGGACTTACCGTATCTTAAATCGCAAATTTGAGCGTCCTTCTTCTTGAGTTTTTCGCACACTTTCTCCGCTGGCATCGACCAACTCATGGGTTTGCTCAGTTCATTCAATATACCTGTGGCCGACTCCTCAAGACCGCCCAGGTAGTAGCACTGTGTGCAAAAGAGAAAGAGCACATATGTATACGTGTACGTGTTTGTCATTGATTTGATGCTGCAGCTCTGTTAGTTTGCCGGCAAAATGGCCTTGGACTGAGATACTTACAAATCTGTGTTCCTTATTTTTCTGTGTCTTACAGAATTTCTTAAATGCCGTTTCGATCAGCTTGTAATCTTTCTTTGTCGCATCGTCTAGTGAGTCGCCAAAAAGTCTTACAGTCTTTACACAAACTATAATTACATACAGTGTAAAATTTCTCGTAGAACATTTTGTACTTACGTGGCCAACAAAAACAGCCACACTTACTTACCTTCGCAATCCTCCTCTTTGAGCGCCAGCGCTGTCTGTGCAGCTCCAACTATGAAACAGGCCAGCAGTAATATATATGACGTGTTCATTTTGTATAATTTATATATAATTCAATTCAATATATATCTTTTAACTTAATGGCAACGATTTCTTGCCAGCCAACTTGTTAGCTACACTTGTGTTTTATACAGTGTGACCAGTTTGTGAAAATCGAAAAACACGACAGTTTTTGTGTTTACATTTTTTTGTTAACAGTATAATGTTAGCTAACATGTGAACTAACATATCGATCATTATGGTCAAATTAATCATATATTTTTATTTACCAAGAATTTCTATAGTTTATTAAATAAAAGCTTTAAATAATATTTAACTTTCTTATTATTAAAATTTTTGTTCAGTATGTTCTTACAATAAATAGATTAATGGCAATGCCTGAAAGTATGCTATACTTTTAGCTAATTCTGTTTCTTATGTACTGCAGCTGTTTTCATGTAGGTAAAGTGCAGTTTATCTACTGAAAAGTTTATCACATTTAGCATATTATTAATAATTATTTTGTATATTCTCTGAGTGCATTGGACACTTAACAGAGTTGAACAACCGCCGTATAAGTCCCGTACACAGTTTGAGTGAAAGAGTAAACGCAATTCGGCTTGCTCTCTCTTATTCTCTATTCCTTTTTCTGCCCTGTTGTGGGAACAGCTGAACCAATTCTCGCTCAACAGTATTGAGTCAGTCGAACAGTGGAAAGCAACTCGGCAGCGCGCGTCTCGGTCTCTTATTTATTTAGGTTATATTGTAGAAATACACGTAAATAAATATAATTCTCAAATATGCACTTTGTCTCCAGCGTTAATTACCCTAATCGTGACGTCGTTGTGCGATCGTTGACAATAAGACCGGCGGGTTCTTGATTGCACTTAACAGTTCTCTTCGCGAAAGCTAACTGTAAAGATTTTGTAATCGTGGGCACCTCAACCAAGAGCAATAACAAAATCTAAGTACTTACAAAATATTATACAAATAATTATATGCAATTTGTTGAATTAAATTCGCTAAATTGACTACAAGGAATTTGTCTCGCTTCGAGTGCTTAATAATAACAATAAAATAAAAACAAGCTAAAATGTCAGATGTTAAATATCATTCGGTAATACCCTTAAATCCCAACGAGTCCGACAGGATGACGAAACTTGTGATAAAAGGAGATTTGCTCCCGGACGCTGAGAGGTAGGTAGGACAAGTTATGCCAAACAAATGAGTGTGCACCCTTACCATTTGGCGGAAAACTATAAGAATTGTTCATAAACAAATATATACAGAAAAGTGTTTCTTATCATTCCTTAACTTATCACTGAGTTTTTTTAATTGGCATTAAATTATAGATATGGTAATCAGCTTAAGCTTAGACAGCAGAAATCACAATACTATGTAGTTCAGTTCCCATCATCAATGACATCACCAATACGAAATTAAAGCAGCAGACACGCGTAGAGATGCCGCTAAAAATGCCAAAAAAACAAAATCAAAAAAATTCCTCAAAAACAAAAATGAAATGGGAAAAGAAAGAGAAGAATACGAATGTGATTTTGATTGGTTTAAATCAACACGTTCGTTAGTGAATAAGCAAGAATTTATTTGGCCCATTCTTGAGCTCATTGATCATTGAGCAAATGATGTCAATAAATCAGAATTCTTCGTATTTCATGTTTAATGTCTATTTCGTCATAGTCTCTTTGGATCGTTTAACCACTAACCATACAACACATATGTAGATGCGTCAAACGCAAGATTTTTTGAAAGCAAACGCTAGCTTGCTAATGGACCCCCACAGAACTTCGGCAAAAAGCCGAACGCCTAGCGCCCCGGAGAGTCGATCGCGTCTCAGCAAATTCAAAGCAGACGAAAATAAATGTAGTCTGATTCAGTCAGCGAAAAGATGAGCACGAGCATGAGGTATATGTTTGTCTCTTTCTGGCATGCCAGATACACACATTTTGCGAAGCAACCAGCTCGCTGCAAAAATCTGTGGTTTCGACAAAATAGCGATCGAGCTTGGGTGCCATAAATCATTTTCAGGCATATGTATGGTTTTAAGCCGGCCGCGAGCAAATGTTCTCGTGGCGCAGGCGACTAGGTGCTTGACTGGCGTGCGGAGTGCGTGAGTTCAAACTCAAAGCGTCATAGAGCCCTAGAGAGCCGATCGCCTCTCAGCAAATTCGACGCTGGCGCTGATTTTGAATCGCGGTCTTGCCCGTTGGGAATTGTGCATTTAAAGTTGCTTATTTAACAAGAAAAAAATTATTATATTCTAGATTTTCAATATTTTCATAATAGCTATTATCAATTAAAACTATTTTCAACAAATTTTAGCGCCATGGGAACAATTACTCTCGACCCGTTTAAAACCATACATATCGCTAAAAAAGACTTATGACTCCCAAGATCGATCGCTATTTTGTAGAAAACATACATTTTTGCAACTAGCTGATTGCGGAAGTGTGCTGACTTCGCAAATATGTGTATCTGGCATGCTAGAAAGAGACAAACATATAAATACGAAACGAGAGCAAAATCGACACAGCCGTACTCATCGTTTCGCTGACTGAATCAGACTAAATTTATTTTCGTCTGCTTTGAATTTGCTGAGACGCGATCGACTCTCCGGGGCGCTAGCCGTTCGGCTTTTTGCCGAAGTTCTGTGGGGGTCCATTAGCAAGCTAGCGTTTGCTTTCAAAAAATCTTGCGTTTGACGCATCTATGTGTTGTATGGTTAGTGGTTTAACCTTCAGGATCCGGCTTTAGATTGAGCTTCTTTACGGGAAAGACCTGTCCATATCGTTATCTTTTGGCATTGATAACAGCCATAAGTCAACTGCAACTGCTTGATAAGATCATTAGATACATGAGTAAAAACTGCCAACAAGGTTACCAGAGATATAGATAAAGACTTTTTGTATTGTTGCAGTCACAAGAAATTAGTGCAGTTAGCACTTGTAGTAGATGAAATAGAATTAACATTTACCAATTAAGTTTTATAGCTGTCTAATCTAGATCAAATTTTAGGTAACAACCCAAATCACACACACTAACTGATTTAAATTATAATTCACACCTCTTTTAAAATGAATTACCTGCATAAAATTCTAATTGGTTGTTTTAAATTATATATTTGAATTTACTTGCAGCTTTTCCATTAATTTCGTAAACAGTCCCTGTGATGTGGACAACATTACTTATCATTTTAAGGTCATGGTTCAATCGCAGACCCTAATCGAAAATTACAAGACGGATGGGGCATGGAGTCCTTCGCATATGGAGCAAGAAATAAACGTTTTCAATGGTAAAGACGAAAAATATTTAGCATCAGCTTTACCCCAAATTATAGAGGATATTGATGAAGACATTAACTATTCATCCACAGAGACTTCATTTTCTCTACTGTTTCAACTTGACTATGATAGCTCGGCCATTCTTGTTTACCACGTGATTGAACAGGGCGTTAACTTTATAACCAGATACGAGACGTACTTCTCCCTCTCTGATATTCAATCGGTTCAAGTTTGGGGTGATGTTCAGAAAATGCAACATTTCGAGCTGAATTATGATTGATGTCTAAAGGTTAAAAAATTCAACGGTTTTAAGTCTTTTGTGCTTTTGTAGCCTGTAGAATTGCTTTGGTTGTGGATTTCAAAAGTTTTTCAATCGTTTTTAATGTTTTGCTTTTCATGTATCAATTGTTTGTGTCCTCAGGCCTCCATCCAACATACAAGATCTTTCAGTTTGCAGCTGCTATTTACACAAACACACTACTATATGGAGTATACGTTACCCTGAAAGTATGCAACATTATTTTCTTGCATCTGACCTTGGATGTTCCTTAATTATCCTTAATTATCTTTAATTATCCTTAATAATCCTTAATTATTTAATGACTTTCAAGTGCCCTGTCTTGTAGTTAAGTAATAATTTACTTTAAGTATTTAAAGAAGATGAATGTACTATTATTTTAATTTATGTCAAGATGCTTTAAAATATTATTTTCACGCGTCTGAATTAGTTTAATAATCATTCCAAAAACCAACTCATTTTAAGGTCTTAAGAAACTGTATTCATTAAGATCCCATTAGATGTTATCTATAAATACCAAAGTTTTGCTCATAAATTGGTTTTATTCTTATTATTTATACTACTGATTTCCAGGCTGAATTTCTTGTGCATCTAGCGATGCTCCTCGTAATGTTGCTTCGAGGCAAAGTTCTTATTGCAAAACTCACAGTTGTGCAGTTTAGTCTAGACAGGCTGTACACTGTGCGTGCTGTAAATATAAATAAATTAGATTTAAACATAAAAATAAATAACTTTTTCTAAATAAAAACTTACTGTGTGTGCTTGTTGTGGTTATCTTTGGTGGATTCTCTGGCAGTTTGCAATACACTTTTCTTTGGTGGGCTATGTTCGGGAGTGGCTGCGGCAGCTGTGCTTAATTTATTTGTATCAATTTGTTTATTAATTTTTATTGGTTAATATATGTATATATTTTTAAGAACATGTTCAACTGTTGTGTTTCTTAATTTATTTTACTTGCAAGCTTTTTACCTACTTGCAGCCCACTGTGCGTCTTTTTTTTTCTGTATGAATTTCACACACTTTTCAATGACCTGCAGCCCATTGTGCGTTCTTTTTGCTGCCCGCGCCGCTGACGTCACATGCGCTCGTTTTCGCATGTTTGTTTACCCTCGCCTATGTTTTGGTTTCTTTCTCAAGCACCGCTATGAAACCGTAGCCAGGGTAGTGGAAGATATATTTTTGATAGTTGCACACTCTATACACATTTTTATTTTATATATGTTTAAGACGCTCTCGATCGAGCTGCGCGAAATCTGTCGGGAATTGCAATGCAACTCCACCACGAAAGCACTGGCACTCGCCATAGAGCTTTCGTGCAGCTTTGCATTCAACTGCTCGACGCGTTGCCGATAGACGGCGCCCTTGTGTATTTTAAACTCCTTATTGCTATCCTTAAATCTATTGATATTAATTCAAATTAAATTAGGTTAGGTTAGGTCAATAAATAAATTAATAACAATGCCTGAAAGTATGCTACAATTTTATGTAATTTTATATCTAATGTACTGCACCTGTTCTCATTGTAAGTGAAGGGCCGTTTAACTTCTGAAAAGTTATTCACAATTAATTGGGCATATTATTATTAATTTTTATATTCTGTGAGTACATTGAACAGCTTTACAGAGTTTGTCGACCCCCATAAAAGTCATCATGTCATGTTTGAGTTGAAAGAGTAAACGGAATTCGGCTTGCTCTTTCCCACTTTTTGCTCTCATTCTCTTTAGCTTATTTTGCCCTGTTGTGGGAACAGCTGAAACAATTCTCGCTCAACAGTATTGAGTCAGTCGGACGGTGGAAAGCAACTCGGTAGCGCGTGTCTCGGTCTCTTATTTATTTAGGTTATATTGTAGCAATACTCGTAAATAAATATAGTACTCAAATATGCACTTCGTTTCCAGCACTAATAACCCTAGCCGTGACGTCGTTGTGCGATCTTTGACTATAAATTTGCGTTAAGATCGGCGGATTCTTGATTACGGTTAGCAGTTGGATTCGCGCAAGCAAACTGTAAGGAGCTTGTAACCGGGGGCAACCGACCTCGAGAGCACCAACAAAATCTAAGGAATTTAATAAAAATATTATATAAATAATTATTTGCAATTTGTTGAATAAAATTTGCTAAATTTACTACAAGGAATTTGTGTCGCTTCGAGTGCTAAAACATAATAATAAAAAAAACAAGCTAAAATGTCTGACGTTAAATATCTTTCCGTAATTCCCTTAAATCCCAACGAGTCCGACAGGCTGACGAAAGTTGCGATACGAGGAAGTTTGCTACCGGGCGCTGACACGTAAGTTAACAACAATTTAGCAAAATCGATTTATGCCAAGTTTTTTTTTTAGAAAACTTTAGCTGTGCGTGCTACGAAATTTTTAATAGCTCTTAAAATAATTGAGCGAAAAAAAAAACACATTAAATGAAATGATTTATGCTAAGCAGATGGGTGTGCACTGAGAACATTTATGTACCTTCTGGATCCCCTTTTAGACTTAATTAATTTAGCCTCGCTTCGATACCGTTATCTTGTGGCATTTACAACAGCGAAGAGTCAATTGTAACTGCTTTGATAAGCTCTTCATACATGTGACTAATACCTGCAAACAAGCTACTTAAATTAATGTTTAAGATAACAATCTAACAAATCAAAATTCCTCGAAGTTTACCAAACAGATAGTACGGATTTTAGTTAAGACATGTCACAAGTTTTCCTAGAAGCTACAACTACTTACTTAGTTAGTTAGCACTAGTTGTAGGTGTAAAGTGTAATTATCAGTCACCAATTAAGTTTTCTAGTATTTGAAATATGGATGGATGTATGTAGGTTTCTCAAAATTAAAGCTAAATTTAGACATTTTTTTGGAACAATTGACGTAGACGGAATTTTTGTGCAATGAGTCAGACTCAGCAGGAAAGACTACAGTCGAGTAAGGCGACTGTAAAAGACCCGTACTCATAAAATTAATAATTTTCCATACAAATAACCGGATTATCCTATTGAAGGAGGATAGTAATAATGGTACCATGAGTAAACTTGGTTGTTTAATAAGTTTAGTGATGATAGCACTAGTAGTTTCCAAGTTAAGGTGTTAATAATATGTTTTGTTTTACAATTTGCAACCTAATCGACCCCTGTGATCTTTTTGACTACAGGGTGTACACATGAATGCCGGTTAGATACAGTGAGTTTGATACAAATTTTAGGTAACGCTGCATTACTTACGCACTAACTGCTTGAAATTGTAATTCAAACCTGTTTAAAAATGAAGTACGTGAATTGGTTGTTTTAAATTATATTTTTTAATTTACTTGCAGCTTTTCCATTAATTTCGTAAACAGTCCCAGCGATGCGGATAATATAACTTATCATTTTAAGGTCAGGATTCAGTCGCAGACCATTATCGAAAATTACAAGATAAATGGGAAATGGAGTGAATCGCATATGGAACAATATTTAAACATATTCGATCGTAAAGACGATAAAGATTTAGGCTCAGCGTTACCCAAAATTATAAACGGTATTGATGACTCCATTGTCTTCTCGTCCAATCAAGCATCGTTTTCGCTAGTATTTCAACTTGACTATGATAATTCTGCCATTCATGCTTACCAAGTGCGTGAAGACGGCCAGAACTTTATAACCAGATACCAGACGTTTTTCTCCCTCTCTAATATAAAATCCATTCAAGTTTGGGGTGAAGTCAAGAAAATTCATAATTTTTCTCTCAGTTATGAATGATGTTTGATTATGTAGTTTTCAGTGTTTTATGCTCTTGTAGTCTGCAGAATGGAGTAGGTTTAGAATTTTATCGCATTGGGTAGGAATTTCATATATTTGATGGTTTATTTCGAAGCGTTCAGAATAGTTTTCGTTTTGTTTTCCTTATTTTGCTCTTCATGTAACAATTGTTTAGACACTCAGTAGCTATTCCCCCATCCAACATTCACTGCTATACACTCACACACACACTACTATATGGAGTACACGTTACCCTGAAAGTATGCTACGCTTCCTATGCATCTGGCCTTGGAGCAGCAGCATCCTTAATTATTTAATTACTTTTAAGTGCCTTGTCTTGTAGTTAAGTTATATTAGTTGTTATTTTAAGTTACGTTAACAGTATTTAATTGATCTTGACACACGTTTGACATAGATTAATAAGCATCCCAAGTATTAAGTAACGGCATTCATCAAGCTTTATGTTACGATCCTAAAAGAATTCCATTAAATTATTATATTTTATTGTCAATGTTTTATTCTTAAATTGGTTTTATTAAATATATTTTTCAAATTGTTTTGCTTGCGTTTTATTTCTTTGGAAATTTGCTTGAATGTGCATTTCTGCTTTATAACTAAGTATTAAAGTGTTTTCCAGCATTTTATAGCTGCCTCTGAAAACTTTGGATAAACATCGGGGCCTGCTGACATGTGTTCTATATCGCTACACAAAAATAAACTAAGTAAAGTTAGGTCTTTGCTTGGAGTGAACACCTTTCTACTTGCTTTCTTTCTGCTACTTAATCTTAGACAGATAGTTACTATTATTTTATAACAATGCATGTTTCGAAACATAGGAACATAATAATTGGGTGATGAAAGACTTAAGAGGGAGGACTGTCACAGATGTATGGGCAGATATGGTAGGTTTTAAGTCAAGATACGAAAAATCCGGTGGTGGAGAATGTTATTGCTGAAAGTCCACTGGAATACATACTGTTTCTCAAAGAGGTTATCTACAATTTACTTCAGCTATTGGCGACGTCAATACAATGTTAAATAAACTTTATAAAATTTAGAGACTCTACCTCTTATAGTCTCTGAGATACAGGTGTTCTTTCGTACAGATATCGCTATAGCAATCCGGCTGTTGATACTTTATGGGGTCGAAAACGCACACCCATTTTCGCTTGAAATTATAAATCACACCTCTTTATAGATTAATTACATGCATAAACATAATTGGCTGTTTAAAATTAAATATATTTGTTTTTATTTATTTGCAGCTTTTCCATTAACTTCGTAAACAGTCCCACCTGTACGGATAATATAACCTATCACTTCAAGGTCTGGATACAGTCGCAGACCCTAATCGAAAATTACAAGAGTAAAGGGGAATGGAGTCAATCGCATATGGAGCAACAACTAAAAGTATTCGATGGTAAAGATGATAAAGATTTGGCATCAGCGTTACCCAAAACTATAAAGGGTATTTATGACCACATTAACTATTTATTCACAGCGGCATCGTTTTCTCTACTGTTTCAACTTGACTATGACAATTCGGTTATTCATGCTTATCAAGTGCGTGGAGAGGGCCAGAACTTAATAAGCAGATACGAGACGTATTTCTCCCTTTCCGAAATTCAATCGGTCCAAGTTTGGGGTGGTGTCAAGAAAGTTAATCAATTCTCACTGAATTATGATTGATGCTAGAAGCAACTGATCGTTAAGGTTAGAAATTTAAACAGTTTGGAGTTTGGGTTGTATTGAATTGGAATTTTTATGTTTGGTTTGTTTTCGAAATGTTTTCGTTTTGTTCTGCTTATCATCTAACAATAGTTTCTGCACTCAGTAGTTATTCTCCCATTCAACATTAACAATCATTCACACACACACACACACACTACTATATGGAGTACACATTACCCTGAAAGTATGCAACGCTTCTTTTGCATCTGACCTTGGAGCATCCGCATCGGACAGCCAACGCTATATCGTCTCCGCATTTGATGCTGATCAAAATATATATAATTTATGGGATCAGAAATGCTTTCATATGTTTTTTTCAGACCATTTCGCTTCTGACAAACACCTGCTGTCTTTAATGTTCTATTATTTTTAATTAGGTCAGCAAATTTGTATGTCTTTACACGCGTCTCAATTAGTTTTAAAAGCATTTCAAAAAACCACAAAGTTGAAGTATTAAGTAGCTGCATCCATCAAGAATTTTTGTTCTCAAATTGGTTTTGTTCAAATTGTTTTGCTTGCGTTTTATTTCGGCGAAAATCAAATGATTTAAGGATTGCAATAAATTGATTTTCTTTTCCAACATTTTTATAGCTGCCTTCTCTGAAAACTCTGATAAACATTGGGGGCCTGCTGCCATATGTTCTATATCGCCACCAAACCGAGCGCTTTATACAAATAAACTAAGCTATTCCACAGTTTACAATTATGTTTTGGTTCTCTTTTTCCATTTTTAAATATAGTTTTGGTTTAATTCTTTATTTTTATGCCCAACAGGTGTGGCCGTTGTTTTGTAATACAAATGCGATTACAACTATACTTCTTTATAAATATTTACAATAAAGTATGCTATTAAAATACAAATCTATACTTGTGATATTTACTTAATACATTTTCAATAAAAGGGGATTGCTTGCTTTTTTATGTAGTAAAATTAAATCTCGAGCAATACAAACTAAAAGTTTAAAAGTCAATTAAATATTTACAATTAAAAAAGTAATAATTTTAAATGTCCAACAAATAAAATAATTAATTTACTGTCTTTGAGATACATTAGAAAATAAAATAATTCATTTACTGTCTTTGAGATACATTTAAAAATATAACGACATTGGCAAGGTGATACTAAAACAAGGACTAGAAAAGGATTCGAGCTTTAAGTTCAAAAATAAACAAGTTACTACTTTTCGAGCTTACAAACCAATTGGTTTGTTGACCCGCTGGCATTCTGGAATTGGGAAAAACCCAGTTGGACAAAGTTGGCCAGAGATGTTTGCATATTGGAATCGGATGCCTGAGTGATGGTTATGGTACTCCCATCCAAATCCACGTGCATTATTTGTGGCTGCTGCACTTGTGACTGAGCAGACTGTGCTTGAGTTTGTGGACCTTGTGGTGTTGCTACAGCTGCTGCTGCTGACGCAGTTGCAGTTACTGATGCGGCAGACTTAGACTCAAACAGCTAGAAATTACAGAGCGTAAGTCTACAAAAACTAGACACATTCAATGTATTTTAAATTACTTGTGCCTTTCCAGCTTGTGGAACACCAGACGAGGGTTGTGCTGCTGTTCCTCCACTTTCTAGGCGGGATTTCTTGTGCATCTCGCGATGCTTCTCGTAATGCTGCTTCGAGGCAAAGTTCTTATTGCAAAACTCACAGCTGTGCAGTTTAGTCTCGCCAGGCTGTATACTGTGCGTGCTGTAAACATAAATAAATTAGATTAAAACATAAAAATAAATAACAGTTGTTTAATGAAAACTCACCGTTTGTGCTTGTTGAGGTTATCTTTGCGTGAGAAGGGCTTTTTGCAATCTTCGCAGGTGAACATCTTTTGGCCCGAGTGACTGACCAGATGGCGGGACAAGTGCTCCTTGCGACTAAACGCTTTATCACAGCCTTCCTCAGAGCACTTAAAGGGACGCAGACCTGCATGAAGTTTCACATGTTGTGTGAGATGCTCTTTTTTCTTGAACTCGCGTTGGCAGGTGGGACAGGTGAGTGAACTAGCTGCTGTTGCCACTGTTGCTTCAGCGCTGCTGGCCACCTGTTGTTGTTGCTGCTTCTGTTGCGGCTGCTGCTGTCGTGCTGTTGATGTCGTCGTTTGCTGCGCGGGAACAGGTAATATCTGCTGCTGTGGTCGTACGGTCTTTGATTTTGGTTGAGGAGGTTGCTCTGGCGGTTTGCGATTCACTTTTCTTTGGTAGGCTATATTCGGGAGTGGCTGTGGCATTTGTGGTTGTTGTTGGCTTTGCTGTTGTTGCACCGACAGTGCATTCGCTGCTGGATGCTCTGTTTTGACTGGTGCTGGAATCGGGGCTGGCACCGTCTTGTGTTCTGGTTTGGGTGCTGCTTGAGCCGAGATGCGACTAATGGTTATATTTTGTTTATTGAGCAGTGGCATTTTTGTGTTTGCTACTGCTTGTGGTGACTTCGTTAGCTTGGTAATGGTTGTATTGGACGAAAGCCGTTGCAGTGCAGCGACATTATTGGGTACTGGCGTTGGCTGTGGCTTCATGACCGCTACACGTGTATTGGCCACATTATTAGCATTACTAACAGCAGGAGTTACAGCAGCCGGGGCAGGAACTGCAGCAATTGATGCAACGCTTTGTGGCGTAGTCTTATATTTAAGCTGTTGTTGTTGCTGTGACTGTTGCCGCGGGGCAGGCGTCTTAAACTTGAGTGAAGCATCCGCATTGCTGTTCGTTTGGTTACTCGACTCGGAGCTTACATTTCTTATAACCAACTGAGGATTTGTTCGAGGAGATCTTATGATTTGTTGTGACGTTACTTGAGCGGTGTTGGGCGGCAGTTGTTGTGCTTGCTGTTGCTGTGCTTGCTGGACTTGAAGTTGTTGCTGCTGCTGCTGCTGTTGTTGTGATTGCTGTTGTGGCTGTGACAAAAGGAACTGATTTTGTTGTGTGGTCGTTGCTGTTTGAAAGCTTGTGGCATTGCCAAGCGTTTGTGGCGTCAACTGCAGAGTGGCTGGAATGGAAGTTGGTGTAAGCTGCATAATTGGCTGACCATCAGCAGTAGCCAATTGTGGTTGCAGCTGCAAGTTGAGAGAATGTCAGTAATAGTTAACAATATACCAGTCAAACTTAAACAAATTTTTACCTTCATTTGCACTTGATATGTGGTTGGTAGTACAAGATTCTTGGTGTCTATATGAGCCACAATCTGCTGATCAGAGTTCTCGTCCCGTATGGTAATTGGCAAGAAGCATTTGTTTGGCGACAGCATATTGGCAGCTCCAGTGCCGCCAACAACCTGAGATCCTGTCAAGCTGGAGAGTAATGCTGCAGCATTAAATTGCTGCGGTTGCTGTCCGCCTGCTGCATTGCTAACTGATCCGCCAGCACCACCACTGGGCAGCAGTTGCAATTGAATTTGTGGCTGTGTGCCGCCAATGCCAGCTAGCTGTTGCAAACCAGCAAATTGCGGTGTCGTAGCCGGTGATGATAACACAAAGTTTAGTTTGGGCTTTTTATCCGTAGCACCCATGATGTCCTCAGTTGCGTTAGTAAACTGCGTCTGTGCCTGCAGCTGTTGCAGCTGCTGCAGTAGCGCCTGTTGCTGCAGAAATACATTAAGTTCATTTAGTTGCTGCGGTTGTAGTTGTAGTTGAGTTGCAGTCGGAGTGGGAATTGCTGAAAGTGTTTGTGTTGGCAGCTGTTGCGGCTGCTTGATGCTGGACAAGGAACTCGTGCTACTTGTGTTGTTGTTTAAGTTGTCCTTCTTGCCCAACGGTGTGATTTTGATATCAGGCTTGAGACGTATAAACTCCTCCAGGGTGCTAAAAATAAGTAGAATATAGTAACTGTCTGTAAACTTTTTAAACAATTATTTACTTTTGTTTCTCGCTCTTGATTTCAGGCGGGGGAGCAGGAGCATGTATTGGCTGTGATGGGACATGGCTGTCCAAAGTAATTGTGTATTGCTGCTGTTGTTGCTGCACCTGAGATGGTTGTTGCTGCACCTGCATGCCAACTGCCTGCATGATGCTGCTTAGCAGATCGTTTGTCTGGTTATTGGTGCTTGCCGAGACTAGTCCGGCGCTGGGAGCAGTGCCAACCACAGTAAGGCTCTTGCCCGCATCGTTAATGGCATCTTTGATGAACACCTTATCATCGGTCTGCAGCGTTCGATGGTTTAGCCAATTTCGTAGTATTGTCTGCGAGTTTTTTGAAATGTTTCGCATTTCATACATTTGCTCCACTTGTTGTGCGCATTGAGCACAGACCACCTTGGGTAGGCCATCCTTCTCATCAATCTGTGGAAGTCATTCATTTAAAAAAGGTATCACTTTTAAATGATTTGCATTCTTTACTCACTTGCACTGGAAGACATTCTGCAATTTTTTGGCTGAGATTTTTGGCGCGGCCATCGGGTGAGTAAATGTTAATTTTTTGCTCACTGCTGGCCGTGCAGATGCGGCATAGATCCCAATAGTTAATGCAGCGAACATTGGACATCTTGGATTCAGGATAAGTTGGCTTAAAATAATATTATTAGTTACAATTCCCGCGTTCGCACTTTGTTTATATACACACACAAGCCCAACACGCACACTCACAAATGTTCAAGGTTGTTGTCTGCAGGCTGCAATCAACAAACAACCAACTTCACAAGCTCCCGCCTAAAATACTATTGCACATTTTTGAAAACGACTTTAATTGCTCACTCGTTCCGTTAACTTTTTCGCTTTACTTCCAGTTGTATTTTGCACATTTTTATTTTAGTTTTGCAACAAGAAGTTGTTTTGTTAAGGCAGACGCCGCAATACCATTGATCGCGTTATCGATATATTTACAAGTATTCGTGTTGTTTTTCAATGTCGATAGTTTACCTTTGCACAATTCCTAAAAAACAAAACATAGGTGGAGTATTTAATGCAGTTGCAAAAATGAATGGAATGCAGAAGAAAACGTCAAACAGAGTGCGAAGCTATGCTTTCATCAATGTATTATAAAAACTGTATTTAATATAATTAAAAGCTTGTATGTTGTCGATCTGTCAACTCTTATTGTCTTTAATATTGTATCACTCTGAGGATTGCCGCGCAGTACGATTTTCGAGCTGCCAACTTATCCTAAAAAAATCGAATTGTTCTTATACGTTTTATCGATAATTTTTTAAAATGCAATCGTGAAATGCTGTAGACATTTATGTGTACAAGTAATTCATTTGTGTGCGTAATTGCGTGACGGCTAAAGTTCTGAAAAGCAAAAAATTATTTCAAACTTTTGATTTTAAGTACTACAAATATAAGAAATGGGTTCTCGCAACGAATGTCGCATTTATGTTGGCAACTTGCCACCAGATATTCGCACCAAGGATATCCAGGATCTTTTTCACAAGTTCGGAAAAGTCACATTTGTCGACTTAAAGAATCGGCGTGGTCCGCCATTTGCATTTGTAGAATTCGAAGACGCGCGGTGAGTAACGAAAACCAATAATGCATACACACACATCAAGTAAATAAAATAAATTGATTATTATTCATTGCGATAGTGATGCTGATGATGCAGTTAAAGCTCGCGATGGCTATGACTATGACGGTTATCGCCTTCGCGTTGAGTTTCCGCGCGGAGGTGGTCCAGGCAGCTATCGCGGCAACAATCGCAACGATCGTAGTCGCGATGGTGGCGGCGGACGCATGGGTGGCCGTGGACCACCAGCAAAGCGCTCACAGTACCGAGTCATGGTAACAGGTTTGCCTGGATCTGGTTCGTGGCAAGACCTGAAAGACCACATGCGCGAGGCAGGCGATGTCTGCTTTGCTGACACTTATAAGGATGGCTCTGGTGTTGTGGAGTTCCTGCGTCATGAGGACATGAAGTATGCCATTAAGAAGTTGGATGATTCGCGTTTCCGTTCACATGAGGTGAGTACTAATAATTTTGGATTCCAGCAATTTGTCTTATCTGCCCATTTTTTTTTTTTTTAAGGGTGAGGTCGCCTATATTCGGGTGCGTGAGGATAGCGGCGACAATGAACGCGGTGGTGGAGGAGGTGGAGGCGGCGGCGGTGGTGGAGGTGGTGGCAGTCGTGATTATCGCGATAGGTGAGTAGAAGACTTAACAAATAAGTCAAGCTAAAAGTTTTAGATTTTTATTTGCATTAATCCTTTCCTTCAAGTCCTTGTTATTGTTATTAATGAAATGTTGATTGATGCAAAATTGAAAATGTTGCATTTATTTGGTTACTAATATGACTTATTGATTACAGGTCTCGTTCACGGTCGTTCTCATCGCGGCCTCGTCGCCGCGGCACACCAACATATTCCCCGGTGCGTCGTCAATCCTATTCCAGGTCTCGCTCACGCTCTAATTACTAAATTATGCAATCATTATCCATTAATCTTAATATTTCTTACGAGCAGGAAAAATTAGGAAAGCAAGCTAACTATCAAGACACTCACACCCTGCCCCCCTAAAAAACTTATACTTACTGTTTGTTTAATAACAAAAACTGATTGTGAGAAGTTCGATCGATCAGTTAAAAATCAAGAAAACCTTTAATCATGTGTGGAGAAATCCAAGCGAATCAATGAAAAATTAAAACAAAACTAGGATATACCAACAGTAAAGACTTGCTTTACTTTCAGTGCAGAGAAATTCTATTAAATTATTATTATTCAATGCATACAAATACACATTTGACAAATTAATTTTAAACGATAACTATAATACAAGGAAAATTATCTTAAACATTCCTTGTTTTAACATTTGGTTGCATTCATAAAGCATAATTTATTAGAATTTATCTCTTATATCCAAAAAATTAACAAAAAGAAATTCACATTTATTAAGAATAAATATATGTAAAAGATAAACGAAACAAAGAGAACAAAACACAAATTTCTATGTAGAACATTTTTACAAATTATTAATATTTCATTTTATTTTTCTTCTCTTCCCCATTTTTGCGCGTTTATGTTTGGAGTATAATGAGGAGTTGGAGAAGGAGGAAGGATAAGGATGAGGAGGAAGAGGAAGGATCATTTTGATAATGATGGTGATAAAGTGGAGTGTAATGTGGATTTGGAGTAAATTAGTGTGGTAGCAGGATGTTTGGAAAGCTAATTGTGTTAAAAAAAAATGTTATCAGGATACAAAAGGATTTGGATATTAGGAATCGTAAAAGGATTTGGATTTTAGGATGTTTCGTTCATGTTAACATGATTGAAATGTAAAACGCTAGGACAACGTGGGATGCAGTTTCCCTATGGCACTCGAGATCTTAACATGGAGGACATCCTTCTGATTCATGTCTCATTTGCTCTTACTCTTTGGAAACCCCTTCGGTGCTTCGTTACATCTATTGGGTTTGTGTTTTTCGATTCGGATTATAAAATCATTTTGTGGGTATATAAAAAAAAATGAAAAGAGATCGTGATAATGATGTGGAGGATGATGAACGTGTGCACTTGGACAGGATTTTGAAAGGATTTTGGAAACGCATCCCTTCGTCGTGCTTCACTTCAGCATTCGTTTCACATCGGATTAGGAACTAAATTCGCATTTCACTACCCTTCGGATACCGATTACATTAACTTCACCATATTTCGTGGCCTTTGCGCCCATAACAAGAACATTAACAATGGAATTTCCGCATCATCCAACGTTGTCTCACGCCCAACGCTGGATAGTGCCCGGTCCTTGTGATCTATCTTCCTCTATCTCTCCTTCTGTGGTATGTTCGATCTAGCAAATGTTTTGAGTTTATTTATCAGTTTACGTTTTACATAAGCCAAAAATATTTGAAAATTTAACACTTTGTCGTCCTGATTGGTGTTGCTTATGGCGACTAATTTGGGCACTTTATATACAATAATGCCAGATAACTGTTGCCATATGTGTATTTGTTTGATTTTGTCCAAGTTTTGACTAGAAACTCAGTCCAAAATATAGCCATAATATTTTGCATGAGGTTTATTTATATCCAATACATAGTTATTAATCAAAATAATAATAGTATACACTTGAATAAACCGCGCTGAGAACAAGGCATTCAAATTATGAGCCAGTAAAATTAATTCGAAACAAATGCTACGTTCTCTTTGCTCACATTTTATACCTTTACTAACTATAGATTACACATCCATAGTTTTAAAACCATATATTTTTGAAATTCAATAAACTACACAACTATAAATTTCCGTTATGGCATTTTTATTGTACACCAAAATAAAATAATCCAATATGGAAGTGTGGTAAACTATATCTATTATAATTCAATATTACATAAATAGTACAGTACTTAAATGTATAGTACTCCTTATTATTTGTTCAAATATCGAAAACAGCTTCTTTTTTTTTTCGAAAAATTCAAAAGTTAATAATTTAGGGAAGATGGTCTAACAGAGTTTTCTTGCTGTTAACAGAACTCATTAAATATCGATATTTTTTAAATTACATACATAATATCGATATTATTGGCGCAAAAGTTCCGGTCAATATTTTAACTTTCGTGATATTACAACAAATAATTTTTTTTTTTTTTTTTTTAATTTGTAAGTTATTTTTATTTAAATACTATACATTTCCTAATAGTAAAAAATTAATTTTCAAAGAGGAATAATAAACTGCCCTCTGTTATTAACAGAGTAATGTTAAAATGTTTGTTGTGCAGCTGTGTGAATTCATTGCGGCAGTCGAAAGCAAAACATTGAGCATTTCGGTTGCGACGCGGATATTTGCAACGCGTTCTCATTGGTCACAAAAAGTCGACAACAAATGACTGCTGTTTACGAGTATTAAAACAAGGTAGCTGAAAATGCGCCAAAACACGCGAGAAAGCACACAAAGTGATTAGTGTACAAAGTGGTTAACAAATAGCGTCCGTCAATTTTTGCCCACGCCGTTGAGTGTCAATTGTCAATGCGCTTGTTTGTTATTCAAAATCGAAATATAAGTAAATGCATTCAGAAATGCCGCGGGCTTTTCAAATTACACTTGTTATTAATAACGTAAAGTGCATTGGCGCTTGTCCAAGCAGCCAAACAGCTACAAAGTGACGACAGGCAAAAGCGAACGCGGCGTGTGGGCGACCGGCAAACTCAAAACGGATGAGCAGTGGGATTTTCTGAACTAAAAGTGGAAGTGTAGTGAAGGTGGAGGTGAATGTGAAGGCGAAGGCGGTGCTGGAGGTGGATGTGTAATCATTGCTTTGGGCATCATTTTTGTTTGCCTTTTGGCGTGCTTATCAACATACTCGGCAATTTTTATAGACTCGCTCGCGCGCTCATTGATTGAATGATTTATGGTCCGATCGCGTTGCCTCTTTTTTTTATATAAAATTTTATTTTATGACTCCAATCAGCGGGTTAATTAAGTTTATTATTTCCATTAAAATTTTCAGGCTTATGTATAAACTACAAGAAATGAATTAAAGTGCTCGTTAAAATTGTTAACACAAAGAAGACGAGCTATTGAGAACAACAATAAAACACAAACAAAAAAAAGTAAACAAATTACAAGGCCACAGTCCGGCGAGCAGCTGTCAACAAGATAAAAGGTGCGTATCTTACAGATTTACAATTGTCTCCTCGATCTCTGTTAGCAGCTACCGATTAATAATAATACTCTAAGAATGACACTTGGGTGTCTTGAGTGTGGTCGTAACACGATACACGAAGCAGACTTTTGGATGCGGTTAGCTGCATCCTTGGCCCAAGATCATCACAAAGAAAGAACCGACGGCATGTCTACCTACCAAGTGCGTTCACTTACCTGTGATCTCTACGTCCCTCTCTCGCTCTTCCTTTCTCTTTTGTGTTTCCGTCTCGTTCACTCTTTGTTTTGTGTGTGTGGCCATTTTCGTTGGCGGTGCTTCTGCCTCTGCCACAGCCACTGCCTCTGCCCATCCGTCCCTTATCTTCCTTGTCCATCTGCGAGCCGTGCTTTTCCGGCGTGTTAATCTTTTGTTGTTTTCAGATGCTTATCGCAGCCATGCTGTAGGTCGCTTTCAGCCAACTCCGCTAAACAGTTTGTCATTGCGACAGGTGCGTCTCTTTTAGCCTCGACCAAATAACGCAACTTTTGTACCAATGCGGCAAACACTCGCCTCTGCCTAATACTGCTCTTCCTCCTCCACCACTTCCAAGGCCAGCCCTTCCTCCGCCACATGCTTCTCCTCCATTGAAATGTCAGAGTTCATTTGTGCGAATGATTGACGGGCAGCTGTCCTAAATGCGAACCCGAACCCAGTGCCCAGAACCCCTTTAGAAGTCAATGAAGCGCAGCGCGCACACAATTTATGTTAATTGCTCCACTGTGCTGCCCATTTAGCCATTTGGGCTACATTGGCAGCACGAAAGAGTTGGTAACGCGCCTATTGACTAAACTATTTCGAGTTAAAGAGAGTAGTGTGGCTTTGGTTGTTTAGTTAAAACGTTTTATTCATACCCTATATAGTGGGTGTACTGAGTATCCTACATTTTCAATTGCTATCCTTTACTGTTCATTATAAATAACAGACGGACAGACCATTTGTATGAAGCAAACCATCTCAGAGTTTAATCCTAGTAGCCTTTATTTTGGTAAACTGTTCCAAAATTGTATTTTAACAAATACCTCTTCTTTAATAATTAAAGTTTCATAAAAATCCATTTAAAAACAAATATTAAAATGGTTTATTTTTAGTGTAGAGCATAGAAACTTCGGCTAGCTGTATTATTTTGTCCACTGTTTATATAATTTTGTTTCGCTTGTCGCATTTCCTTTGGGGTAAATACCAACGCATTTAATTACACACTTTTTACTTTTCACGCTGCAAGTAACCCAAGCATGGCCCGGAAAGCCAGAGCTAGAGCCAGAGTCCAAGTAGTGCCCAGACCTATGTACGACCCATGCAGAAGGCTGCTTGCAACACAGTAACAAAAATCATGTTTATATAATATATACCAGCATTTAAATAGAAAAATTATTTAAAAATATTTGGTTTAAATAAAAAACTTAGTTCACCGATCTTGAAAATTAAAATAGAGATTACCCCACTTCTTACGATTGCCTGGGATTCATTTAATTCTTTAAAGCTGGATTAATTTTTTCAGTGTAACAACTTTTCCGACCAGTCTGCGGTTTGCTGCAATGGCAACAAGTTGTAAGAGACCCGCCAGGCTGGCTAATTGTTTTGACTGGAGAAATTTCTCTAGGCCTTTTTTGGACGGCAGACAAGGTGTGCCTGCATAAGTTGGTAACTGGTTTTTTTTTTCGTTTTACACAATGAAAATTTCAACTGTATTTTTGCAGCACAAGCTGCTTAGCTGATAAATTAGTAAGTAGAAGAAAATAGAGCTCAGTTAAGGAAATCGATCAGAACTCTAACTGCACACACCTTGAACCACTCTTAATTGGCTAACAAGCCGAGCAGACGCCTCATATTTGCATTTACTATTGGCCAAGTCCCGCGCGTCTAAGCTGCAGCCATTAACGTTAATAGCCAATACTCAGTTATGTGTATTATTATGCAGACTAAGCTGACATTTAAATTTAAACGCACTCGTTAAAGATTCACATATGTTTGCCGCACGCGTTCTGGGCGCCGTTTAATTGAGCGATTTCCGCGCGTTTTCAGAGCGACTTTAACCGGTTGCAAAAAAAAAAGAGGAACAAAAAACAGAAAACATTCGTGTTGTGTGACACTTTGTGAATGAATATTTAATTGAAGCCAGCTTGTTATGAGTTTTTATTGCATGTGTTAATTAACATGTGTATGTTTGCATATATTTACACACACTTTAGCGGCTCCAGTTGACAGTCGCTAATTAGTTTCAAATCAATTTCAATCTTTCTAGTTCTTTTCTAGTTCTAGTTATAGTTCTAGTTCTATTTGATGCCTTATCATCCACTATCTGTATATTGAATATTGAGCACTTAAGTCAAAAGTTTTTATTAGAAATCTGACCTGACTGATCTTTTCAGCAGCAGTATAATCGTATTATTTTAATGCGTTCCGAAAAGTTTTCATTTTTTTAAAGTTTTTTTTTAATTAAGCAGTAATTGATCCATATATTTAAACTTAGCTCTTTATTTTTTTTATTATTAAACACTTAAATGAAGCGTTTTTATTAGAATTCTAACATGGCTGATCTTTGGAGTAACTGAGTACTCGTATTTTTTATATAGTTCTGTTCTTAATTAAGTTTATAGAAATGTGTCAAGAGTAACTTCTCAGAAGTTATATAATATGTTAATATTTTTAATAAAATTTAAAATTTTTTAATGTTTGAACTAAAAGCTTTTATTAAAACTGATTGGTATTCATGACCATAAAACTTCAATTAGTTCAATAAATTACTTATAAATTATGCAATAATTCAATTTTTTTGTACAGTTCTGCTTTGAAAAATCTACTTTAGGGCTGTTCATATAACATATTCTATAATCCTTGAATGTTGCACTTTAGTGAGAGCGCTTAAATTGTTCTTTATAATAATGGCAACACTACCAAAGACACGTGGCTCGCGGAACAATTTGTAGCCCACTTTTTTGCATGCAATTTTGTTGTTATTATTGTTGGTCTGGCCAAGAACGCTTGTTTGGCCGCGAGGCGCGTTTTAAAACGCGGCAAAAAATCGCGCAGCACATTAATGACGATTACGCTGGGCACAATAGGGAGGATAATAGGGCCAGCAGTGGATAAACTTGGTTGTGTTGAGAGCTGTGTGTGTGTGTGTGTGTGTCTTTATAATTATATATTTATGTTTGTGTGTGTGTATGTAAATACCCGTAATTGCAGTGGCTATTAAAATAATTCAACTCGCAGCGTTTATAAGCCTGCCAGTGAGGGAGGGTAGATTAGTTGTTTAACGTTTGCCTTCAGAGGGTTGTGCCGGGGAGGGGAACTAGAAGGGGGGCTTAAGTAGAGGATTAACATAATTTTGCTAATATTTTGAGTAATACAACCAGCATAATGCGCTTAGAAATTATGAATAAAGGCGGCATTAACCTGAATCACTGCGCCAGCTGCAAAAGATGAGTATGAATTTGAGAGGCTAAGGTGCACAGTCTAAGGCCAATATGAGCTGCGGACTCGGATTTGGATTCCAGCTGCATGATGAGCTGCAAAAAACGCGCCAAAAGCAACAAACAACAACTGCAACAACAACAAACAGACGACGATGACGACGACGACGCAACGTTGTCGACTGCATTAAAGTGGAAAATCCTGTCTGACAACATTAAAACTAAAGAAAAAATCTCAACAAAACACATAATAAGCGTGAAAAAAGGCAAAATGAGAGCAAACCAAAGCAAAGCAAAACTAAAACAAACCGAGCCAGACCCAGACCAAAAACCCCGACCTAACCTGGCCAGGATGAAACAAGCAATGAAAAGCGAATGTGGCCAGAAATCAAAAAAAGCAAAAAAAAAAAAAAAATCTGCAATTGCAGGGAATATGAGGCCATAGGTACATATACCCTGTAAATAAGAGGCTATAACCAGAGCTGTTAACCTAAGGAATCTAGACCCATTGGATATTTTAAATAATTTCTGATTATCCAATAAATCGATAATATTGATAGTGTCTTTACAAATGAATAAATTAATTATAAACTAAATACTATAACAAAATCTACAAAATCTATTAAATTAACTAATCCCTTTATCATTTAACTGAAGGATCGCAGAGTCAAATAATTAAAAATTCTATGTCCACATTGTACCATCAATAGTTTTTTGCCCCACTTATTGCACAGACAAATCCTACAAATACCCTTTACTGTGCTACTTCTACTAAATACCTTAGTTATGTTTTACCTTGGAACATTTATGAAATGTTAGTCCATGAATGCCAACAATTTCTTAAAGTTCCTAAAGGTTTTAGTCTGGCACAGATTTACCTGATTACGATTTTGACAAAGTGCAGCTGTCAAAAGTCTTTCCAGAGTTATAAGTTCGCCGAAATATTTTCAATTAACACCGGCGCAACGTAAAGATTTCTCAATGAACCTTTAAAACCGCTTGCTTTGGATTCTGTTTAATTTAGTGTAAATTATTTGAAATCATTAATCAAGGCGCCTTCCTGCTCCAGACCACTTATGAATCTATATGTATATGATAAACAATATATACTATATTTATGTGTGCAGTTTTTTTTTTGCTGTTCAACAATTTAATTTATGCGGAATTTTGCCAAAATGAAACCCAAAAGTATTGAATAAACTGTAATGACTAAAGCAGTGAATTAAAAAATGTTTATTTTCCTTAAGGGAAAAATTCTTAAGAACTGAGTATGTGCTAAGTTTGTTTGGAAAATCATTAAAGTTGCTGGATTTGCGTTGGTTTATGCAAACAAATGAGCCAAAAATTGCTAAAAATAAAACCCTTTAGTTTGGCGTTAGTTAGTTTTTCATTGATTCAAAGTTTATTTTGTGCAATAAATTAAAATTGTTTGATTAAAATTAATACTCAATTTTCCCCATTCAAAGTTAGTTTTGTGCAGTTTTTAAGCTATTAATCAAAAGATAAATAAATATAATTGCTGAGTCAATTGGGTATTATTTTTCTTATAGAATTAATAACCCAACGATACTGTTTGTGTAACTGATTTGTAAGCAAAACAAAAAGATACGACATTACAATGGAATGTACCCTAAAGAATGTGCGTCAACTGTTTCACGAAAGTCTTTCAGAACTCAGTGATGAATTGAATCAGAGAATGTCCATATCCATAAAACATTGAGGGACAACAACTATTAGCTCTTTGTGCCTGTTAAATTATAAATATGCCAGTATTTTGTCAAAGTCAAAACCAGAAAAGGTGGAAACGGTAGAAACGGAAAAATGACAAACGAAAAAAAAAAGGAAAAACGAAAAATCGAAGTGAAGCGAAGGCATTTTAACTTCTTATGTCATGTCACCGCACTCTCTTGGCCCTTAGTTCCCAATATCTGTTACCATATGTAAGCATGTGGGCTGCGGGAGTGTACATATTTATGAGTTTGCCGGGCCTGTCATTAGCAACAAATGACAGGCTGTTAACAAAAGACCGGCAACTACTTACGAACATGACAATTACACAATAACAGCCAGGCCATAAATAATTTCACTGCCTTTATTTTTTTATGTATTATTCGTGTTATTTTACCCAATATTCAATGAGTTGTAAATATTGAATAATTAATTTAAATTTGTGCTTTATTGTGGCCCAATAGTTAAATCAATTAATAACCAGTTGCAATTGTAATTGCAAATTGCCACAAATTGCCAAGTAAATTTTGCTGTTGATTGAAATTTATGCACAGCATTGATAATAAATCATTGCTTTTATAACCTTTTAAATGGTTGCTCATACACTACACAGTAATTTATGTAATTGACGAAAAGGAGTCATAATCACGCTATTACGAGTTCATTTATCAGTTACTCCCACATGGACTTTATTCCCCACTTGGGATCTTAAGGCAATAAATTTGCAAATAAATGTTGACTATTAAATGATAATTGTTTTTTAATGGATTAGAGTTTCAAAAGGTTTTAGCAGGGGTTAGAGGCTTAAGGAGGTAGGGGAAGTTGTGTGAGCAGAGCGTCCTTTCCTTGCTTAATTAAATCATATTTAATGCACACACTGATTGCTATATCTACTTATCATATAAATTCCCGATCAGCACAACTTGTTTAGTAAAACACTCGTCTGATTTATGACTTGTTCTAATTAGACTGCAAATAAAGTATCGCTGAATTGTCACACTCTCAATTAACATACCCGTGATGGCAACAAATTGATCTCTACTACGTTTTATGCAGATTTTAGTTAACCGATCGCAATAAGTTGGAATTTACCGCTCCCAGCGTTGATTCTACTGAGGCGTAACTTAAATCAATTGATTCCCAAGCCTCTATGTTTACATTGGTCAGCGATGCATTAACTATAGAATTTTAGCTATAACGTTGCTTATTTATTTGAGTATTTGTTCCTATTGGGGTGTACCTGGTATGAAATCATGCAACTACCTGGGGATCAGGTAGTCAAACGATACTATTTATAGTTCTCTGCGCCATATACAATATAACTGATGAGTTGATTGGGAGAAAGTACGGTAACAATTTACCAGATCATTGACTTTTTGGCTGGCTTATCAGCAGTTTGTTTGAGGTGGAAATGGGAAGGGGAATGGGAATGGGTATGTTGATAAAATAGTCGGCATTATAAATGGCAGGCTATCAATAATGAGAGGCTGCAACATTGACTATTTACCTGCAATCAAAACAGTTTATATATATGCTTTGCCTTCCATCTCTTTCGCTCTTGCTCTGTTTGTTTGCACTTCAAATGTTTATTTACATGAGTGTGTTGTGTGTGTTTTTATTTTGTCGAGTTAGCGGGAAGCAAACAGAAATGAGCGATGAACGAGCCACTCACTTATTCTATAGCTCACTTCAATTTATTTACAATCGTTTTATTGTGTTTGTTTGCATCGAGAAACGCTGCGTACACGCAATGCGTGCTTCTTATCATTCTGGCCAAGTTATTAGTGCTATTTGCCTTCGATAGAGTCACTGGAAGGGCAAGGTTGTCAAGTCGACGGCATACGAAATTCGTTTGTTTCGATTAAGAAACTGGCCAACTTTTAAAAGCCATCGGGGAAAAGGTGTTAATGATAACGTAAAACTGGCAAACGGGGTTAAAGGCGAGTCGTTGCGCATACGCAGCGTTGCACTCAGCACACACAAACATGAACTCGGCACGCTAGTTGCTACTTCTGCTGTTTGTTCAATAAAAGTTGAACTGGCAAAACCATTAAGACAACACCGATACGTGTACACACTTTATTTATGCCAGACAATAAATAAAAAAAAATGAATTTGTTTGTTAGCAACTACTTTCAATACTCCTACCGAAGTTTTGGACTGACTTGCCAACGTTTTATGACCTGTCGAGGAAAATCACATGGAAAATCTTAATTTCCAGTTTGCAACTAGAATTCGAAACTCAATTAAAATACCAAGTTCAAAACCTGTCAGCCTGCGAAACTGACAGCTGACTGATGGAGATGTTTTTGTTAGTAGGCAAAGAAAGTGCTTCGTTGTCGGGTCATGGACTCTGTCAACATTTCACAAGCTGCGTCACTCACACACTAGCTATCCCGCTTACTCGCCCTCGCACTCTCTCACTCTGACGCACTCAATTGAACTATCAATCATTCAGAACTCACATTGCTACATTTCGTTTTGAGACAGGTGCAAAATGTGTCAGTTACGAAAAAAGACAAAGTTCAAAAGTTTTCAACTTTTACAATTCAAAATACGTTCACAGATACATTTCAAATGGGTCATAGGTCAATCTAAATTATAGCTTATGCTCATTATGATGTAAAAATACTAAACAAAGCTTTTATTCTTTGCTAAGAGATAGTAAAAAGAGCTGTCAGAATTACAGAAAAAGAGCAGTTGAGCCCACATGACCTTAATATACCCTGTGCCAGTGCAGCACATTTCTGTTTCTTTCACATTTTTAATCAGTAAAACTAAAATTTTGGTTTCTTTTTTATTTTTCAGATTTCTGCAGAGTGCAAAACACGAAATTGGCACAATTAAAACACGTAAGTTAAAGTTTTTTCAAAAAGAAATTTATTTGTAAATTACGATTTTAACTTTTACGACCACGTAAAAATTTAGAAAACGCTAAAAAGATTTAGCTCGACGTGTAAAATCTTTAACTTTAACCACAACGTATCGAAATTGCTTTCCAATGCAAATGCAAGTGAAAGAATTGAATTTTTATTTTGTTCTGCGTTTAATTTAGTGCAGCAATACGCAATTTCTATGCGATTCCGTGTGACCGCACATTGGGTCAATTAAATGCAGTTTTTCTTGGCCAAATTCATTCGATTCTTTCCATTTCACTGGACTTTATACGATACGCTTGCAACGCTCAAGCAATTACGTTTAGGGGGTGTTGAGAGGGGGTAGAACAGGAACCTTAGAGGGGATTACACAATGAAATCACTAGCTAAGGGGGGTGAATTGAACTCTGAGCTGCTGAATGGCGACACGATTAATTAAAGTGCAAAATCATGAACATGCATTTAATTCACTTTGTAGTTGGTCTGGGAAATCTGCTGAGAAAGCTGGAAAAAACAACAACAGAGGACTGAAAGAGAGACACCGACAGACAGACGACATTTTTGCACGCATTTTGCAGCTTGTCGATGGAATTCAATTGGCCAACAGATTGCCCCCATCAGGCTTGGCCAGCAGCAGCAGCGTGCAGTAGTGCTATTTAAGGGCATTGGCAACTTTTTCTCCCAGTTATCGGACGTCTGTTTACTGATGCAATTGTCCTTTATTGCCATTCCTTCATTAGCCTTTGTATCTCGAGACATTTTAATGCAATTTTTATGTGCATTGCAATGGGCTGCTTTCTTGCTGCACAATAATTTCAATTGTGATTCATGTAATGCGTTTTCTTGTGCCCAGTGAGCAGAGTATTATCTTTTTAAGGTATGTGAAAGCACAGTGCAGTTGGGTGTATTTCAGTCGACTCAACTCCACTCTACTTGCCTTTCTTGTTTCTGGCGAGAACGAGCACTACTCAATAAACAGTCTTTAATAATTCTCACTTACCATATTTATCTACTTCAATCTAATTAATATTTCCAGCTACTTCTGTCTGAAGTAGCAGCTGTTGCCAGCTGAAACAAGCATGAAATGTATCTGAGCCATAAAAGCGTAATAAAGACAGATATAAAATGTTCGGAGCAAATTAAAAACGAAACGACACACCATTTTTACCTTCAAACAAACATCCAAAAAGCGCCAGCAATGTGTCAAAACCGCTGCACCAGCCGATCAGTTGGATCTGAATAAACTATAAAGCTAGTTTACAAAAAAATAATACAACGCCACATAATTCAGAGCAACTAAGGAAGTTTATCCCCTCGCACATCCAGCGGAGACATAAATTAGATCACAATAAAGTTAAAAAAAAAAATGAAATAAAAAATGAGAAGTTGAAAAAACTACAACGACCGCAAGGCTTATAAAAATAGTCTTCATTCGCTGCGTTGTGTGAAAATTAACAGCATTAAACATTCGAGAAGACATAAATTTCAATAAAATTGAAAAAAAAAAATTAAACAGCTGCAAGAATGAAAAACAAGCACGCTGACTTTGATACGACTGAAATATACTCTGCTTTTTCAGTTTAATGTTAATACTTCGCAGCGCTTAAACTATTTTTATTAATTCGCATATTTGTCTGAAAGTGAGCACAATTTTAAGCACACTTCTTTTTGCCAGTGTAGCTAAAATGCTCTCTCGAGTTGTTTATGATTTTCGTATTTTGCGGAAGTCAACGAGGCGTATGCGCAATGTGCCTGCAGCTTAGAAGTTTTGATCAAGATAAACAGTGGCACGTTGAATACACAGAAAACATTTCAGTATTTTGGGGTTAATTAGTTTCTAATCAATGTCAGAAGAGCATAAATTTGAATTCTTTAAACAGAGTGTAAAATAGTTGGTTTAAATATGGATTTCTTGTTACAACAATTTTAAGTATGACTTATGATTTACTTTTTTATGTTTAGTTTAAATTTAAAAAGTAGAATTCTGGATTATTTTTCTGTTGTGAGATATAATGGTAGCATCGCTTGCTCAAAACTTTAAAACTACAAAACTCAGACCAGATCTTGAAAGAAATAAAACTTCATTTTTGAGTTTAATATTAGTACAATTTATTTTCCATGTATACATATATTTTAATTGAGTTTCGATTAAAGAATGCTTCTTACTTAAGAAATTTATACAGCCCCAAGACTGTAAACTAAAATGATGGATTTTGGTTATGAAACAAATATTTATTCTCTCAAATATATTTCATAGTTTTACCTAGTAAAAACTTAAACACCGTGACTTAATTTTATAGTTTTATGCTTTGGAGTTAAGTTTTAATACCTTTTTTATTGAACGTATATTTCCATCGTTATTACCATCTGTAATAATAACTAGAATTTGACATAAACTGATGTTTAGTAGGACTTGACGTTATGAACAAGACGGAAACGCTGTTCCGCCAGTCGAAGAGTCAGGCCTCGAGTTTCCGGAATGAGTACGGCAAAGATGAACGTACAGATCAATAAAATAATGCCCACGGCCAATAAGTAGTTATAAAGGACGGCATTTAAAATGACAATGATGTGAATCAGTTGCTCTAGACAAACAATTAAAGCAATAAAAAAGGGCTTTACACGCATGGGAAAGGCTTCTGCCAAATAGACCGATGTGCAGGGTATATATATGCCTGCAAAGAACTGGAATGCAACGGACAAGCGACTGATCTGATTCATGTCGTAAATGAAAGACGCATCAAAGGAATTGGGATACAAGCCAGCCATAACGAGCATCAATACTGCCATGCACAACAGTCCTAGGAGAGAAATGAACTTGCGTCCCAGTTTGTCCATTATAGCTAGGGTAACGATGGCTCCAACCCAGCGTAGAATACACCATACGATGCCTGCCCAGTCTAGATAACCCGCCGAGGCATTTGTGCTGAGTATCATTGTTACGCTGAGGGGCAGGGCGAAGGTGAAGGCCACAAGGCAGCGACAGAAGAGCATCTTGATGAAGGGCATGATGGAGGCGACGATGTCGGCTCCAATGCTCTGGCTGGAAGATTCGGCCACATAACTCTTGGCCTCCTCGAAGATCTGATTGAATTTATTGGTAGACGCCACAATGTTTACATGACGCAATTGGCAATTGCGGGCCATTGTCTCGTCATTCCGGCGCAAATAGAAAATTGGCGATTCGACGGAAAAGAAAACGCAAGAAAGGGCTAAAACGGATAGTACAATGCCACAAATGCCGTGTGTCAAATTGAGTCCCGAGGCCAGGTCACCCCACTCCTGGACTATGATTACTTGCAGTGAAATACCCAGTGCCAGAGAGTACTGTTCCATGCCACAAAACATTCCACGATTTTTGCTGGTCGCAATTTCCGAGTGGTGTATAAGATAGACTACTGTGGCCAGACCGATGCCAATGCCACCGATGTAACGAGCTGCCACAATTGCAGCATGATTGTACGGTGCACTTGTAAAGATAATACCATCAATCAGTTCCAGTAAAATAGCTGTACACTGAAACAATCAAGTATGAGCAAATGTGATTTGAATAAACTATTCAGTACTCACATACAGATATAATTTGGGCACATGGGTAACAGCCAGGGCTGAAAGCACAGCTCCAATCATGACTCCAATGAACCAACTGTAACGCAAATCATTTGTTGTCGTCACGTGTGAGTTATAGTTCCAGCCCAGACCCTGGGCAAAGTCCATGCCACCGTACATGAACAAGAACATGGCTAAGGAGGTTAGGAAAACGAGTTGTTATTTAATGCACTAAACTGGGTTTTAAATTAATTGAAGAATGAATTGAAAATTCTTGAAAATCATAGAAAATTCACTTATGATAAAATTTTGATTCTATACAGTAAAAATTAATCTTGTATCTAAACCAAAGTTTCTACTTTAGATTATCTCTATTAATATTATCTCCATTACAATTATAATAATAGTATTTTGTAATTAAGTTTTTAAGTTTTTTTTTTTTAAATGAAACACTTATAAATATTTTATGGTCTTATAAAAAAAAACAATTATTTGAAGTTACCTTCAAGTAAAATGAAATTACATTTTCTAAAAGTAAATTTATTCGTCTGTTTTCTTAGTTTTAATCCCCTTCCTTTAAATTAAAACCTTAATACTCAATTCAACTCTATTCTTTCTTTAAACTCTTTAATAGAGACCTTTTCATTATTAATTCCATGCACTACGCAGTTTAATGAGTTTTATAATGCTGTGACTCACTGCCATTATCAAGAATCTATTTATGTTTTTTTTATTATTTATTTGCAATTTTCGCTGTTCTATCATAATTGGATAAATTTGTATACTTCCACGAATCTATCAACAATATAAAAGATTTTGCATTTGCCATTTCGTTTGAAATTCCAAATTAAATTTCCCATTTAAAAACTGAAATTAATGTATAATTGTTTATATGTGCGACACGTGTATAGTTTGTGTGTTCTTAACAATTTGTCGATACGAATAAAAAGTTATAATAATTAAATAGTGTACACGATTCTTTAAAGTGGACACCATATGGGAATATCAAGCAATTTAAGCTTTGCCACCAACAAAGGTGGGATTAAATGATAACACTCTTATCACAAATTGTTTAAAACTGCAACAAATTAAAAAGGGAACTTGGAAAATTATACAGTCAGTGCTTTAAAAATAAACTAAATAATTTTAATAATTTATAATTCACCACAATCTGCTGCTTACCTGAGACTACGGCGTTCCCTCTCCTGTTTTGCCAAGCATTATTCCGGGGAACTGAGGAGTTGACCACCTGAATATATGTGGTTTGCGGTGGTGGAGGTGGCGGTGCTGTGGCCATATAACCTGGCGGATTCTGATTTCCATATGGTATGGGCGGTACTTTCTCCTGTCTGTCGTACACTGCCTGATGCTGATTCTGAGGAAATCCCTGTGAATCTCCATAAGGGTTGATCATTTTTGTATATTTTATGTATATATGTTTATCAGTCGGTTTGATTCGTTCGATATAAGTTCTACGTTGCTACTGAATTGAAATGGACTCATTTGGGTGTATTTATAGGTAGGGATAAAAAGGCGGCGATATCAGTGTGTTCTTGTAGATAGTGTTCATTGTAATTATCATGTGATATATAAAGTACGGGTATTCTTCATTTGACCAGCTATCGAGTTGATAGACTTTCCCCTTGACTCACTTGGCTAGGAATCCCGACTTTGATCTAGAATATGACCAGCAATTTTGCCGAGTCTTAGTCACAGTTGGCAACTGATTCAGGGCAAACATGTAAGGGATTATTTTTTAATATATTTATTTTATTTCAATTAAAGCTGATACAATATACACACAGATTTGATAGCGTAACAAGACTTCGACTATATCTACTTATATGTTTTTCTTTGTTATAGTAAAGCGTTTTTCAACAAATTTGTTAAATTTAAAAAAGTAAGTGCTATTTCCACTTAAAAAGGTTTTTCACACATGTGTTTCATACGTTTCATTTGTTTTATCTTAAAGATAAGTCATTAAAATGCACAAAAACTAGAAAATCAACAGTTTTTTATTACAAGTAATTACTTAAATTACGTCTGAATCGACTTTTTAATAGGACATGACATCATGAACTCTACGGAAGCGATTACCCGCCTCCCGTAGGGTTAATCCCCGGGTTTCGGGCATAACTGCCGCAAAGATGAGCAGACTTATGACCAGGATAATGCCCACACCAATAAAGTATTGATACAGGCTGTCGGAGGTGTTGCCAAAGGTGACAATCACAATGATGTGAATCACCTGCTCGAGGCAGACAATCAGGGCAATCAGAAAGGGCTTGACCCGCATGGGAAACGCCTCCGCCAGGTAGGTGGGCGTGGGCACAACAAACATGCCAGCAAAGAACTGAAAGGCCATGGACACCTTCGATATCTCAGACATGTAGTAGTTGCTAATCAAGTAGCTGTTATCTGAGTAAATTCCAGCCATGGCCAGCATTAGACCGGCCATGCAGACCAGCGACAGCAGGGAGATGAATTTACGTCCGAGTTTGTCCACAATGGCAATGGCCACAAAGACGCCAATGAAGCGCAAGATGCTCCACAAGATCATGGGCCAGCTGTAGATGGTGGTCTTCCAAAACACAGTGCTAATAAGCATCGATTGGCTGAGGGGCAATGAGAAGGTGAAGGCCACAAGGCAGCGACAGAAGATCATCTTAAGGAAGGGCATCATTGAGGAACCGAGTTCGGCTCCAACGCTCTGACTATTACCTTCAGCCACATAACGCTTGGCCTCCTCGAAGATCGCATTGTAGATCTCAGTGGGCGCACTTGAACCCAATAAGTCAGTTTGGCTGTTACGAGCTGCTTGCTCCTTGTTCCTGCGCAGATAGAAGATGGGCGACTCCACGGACATGGCCACTGTGCCGGTGGCAAAAACGGTACAAATAATGCCAATAATGCCATGTGCCTGATTGATGCCAATGGTGTAGTAGGTGCTCCACTGCGAGTCCATCAACACTTGGGTCATCAGTCCCAGTGCCAAGCCATACTGCTCCATACCGCACCACATGCCCCGGGAAGTACTCAGTGTAACCTCCGAGTTCTGTACTATGAAGGCCATTGTGATAAGCCCAAAGCCAATGCCGCCCACATAGCGTGCAGCCAAAATTGGGGTGTATTTATAGGGCGCACTCACAAAGATGATTGCATCGATCAGCAGCATAATTCCACCCAGGAGCTAAGGAGTTTAGGAAAGTATTAGTATGGGCATTAAATAAACTTAATATTTATTGTGACTTACATATAGGTATATTTTAGGTAGGTGAGTCATGGCCAGCGCAGCTAGAACTGATCCAATGATAACACCAATAAACCAACTGTAGCGCAACTCATCTGTCGTTGTTACCCCTGTAAACATGTCCCAGCCCAGACCCTGAGCCATATCCATGCCGCCATAGGCAAATAACAAAATTCCTGAAAAAATCGTTTTAGAAAAAAAATATATATTTATAAACAAATTTACTAAAAGCTTCTTTAAGCTTAAACTTTGTAGGTAAATAGTAAAACTAAAGGAATAAAGAAAAAATATTATTAAATATATAATATTATTAAATATGATAATATTAAAATATTACACAGAAATTAAAAAAGGTTCACTAAAATAGTGTACTAAAATTTTAATTAATAGCTCTGATTTTTTATTGAAAAATAATAGTAGTACGATAAAAATAGCACGAGTTTTTAATAACACAATTTTAGCATATCACTCCTTATAATAATGAATAGTTCATTGACAAATTTTTAGAACTTAAACGAAATAAAAGAAGCTTAAACACTTGATTATACCATGGATATTTTAATACAAGCTTCAATAGGATATTAATTATTTAAAGAATTAAAGATCAACCATAAAGTTTTTCATACGCGATCTTATCACATAACCGACATTGTTTAAAAATTTGTTTCCCGAAAAGTCGATAATTTTGGTTTGTAGTTATGAGTAAACAAACAATGAGATTGTACACACATTTATACATAAATATAATTTACCAAACCGTACTATATACCAATGTGAACAGTCATTAGCTTTAGTGACGATAGCGAAACACACACGTTAAATAATTTTTATAACCATTTAACTAGTTACGTAACTATTGAAAGTTGAGCTCTACACAATTATAACTATTTAATTAGTTACTTAAATCAATATTAGAGTATTATTATTCCACTGTTATTATTCCTTTGTAGCTTACTGGATCTATGCCAATCTCTGTCTAACAAACTCACCCACTGTCGCAGTGTGAGCATTATGCAAATTCGATATCCGATTGTAGCTCCGCTGCGTTCTGGGATCTTGAATGACCTCCACGTAGGTGGGCTGAGGCCCTGTGGTTATAACGGTCGTCTGACCCGGTTGACTTGTTGCAATATAGGTTGTCATTTTTTTTAATTATTTTTTTTTTTTTAACCACCGTAACTGGCTATGTTAAAGGTTCGTTCGTTACTAAAGGAAAATTAGAGAATTATGGTAGTATTTATTTATCGATATCTCCAAAAAAATATAATTATATTTGCTGATAAAGTTATGTATATTTTAATCAACTTGTAGACTTTTTGGTTGGGGCCAGCTACTGTTGACAGCACTGATACTGCTGTGATTCATGGGTGCGGCTTTTCTTATACGCCCCATATGAGAAATGAGGTGTGATAACAGCGCTTGCCAAATTTTATGAAACACGTTTATGCCGTTGCTGGCTAAAATTCCCTTGGCGCATCTTTTTTCTGACTCACTGTCACCTTTGAGTTCTTAGGCTCTGAATCAGCAAAATTCATGCTCGTTTGTCTCCATCTAAACTTTATAATCGCCATAATTTTAATCAATTATACTATCTATACTACTATACCATAACCTAGGCTACTAAATAGTTTTAGCTTAGTCTGATTTTCAATCAGTTTTTGATAAAGCCACTTTCAATGGGTTATTGACTTTAAGTTTAATTTCTTTAAAATCGTTTTCTTTATAGCCTTTGTAATCTATCTATCTATTGTACAGAGATATTGTTCTGACATACATATTTTGATAATCGAGCAATATCAAATACCTGTAAAATTTTATTGATCTAAACAATTAAAATATGTGTGTATTGCTATAACTCCAAGTAAAAAAAGTAATATTTACTTAAATATTTATTTTACAAAGCCCAATTAAAGAATTTTAAATTTTTGTTACATCAATTGTGATAACAAACTTAAATATTTGCTTTGCCAATCGAAAGTAACTTCTATGTTTTGTTTTATGCTTAAGTTTCTGTCCCATTATCTGACTTCCTCATTCTATCTCACTCCCTCTCTCTCGATTTATCTACCACTCGCTTAATTTTTATCTACTCGTTTTAGTTTTATTTGTGGTTGTTGATTTTTATTGTCTCATTTGATATATTGTTATGTCCAAATCGCTATACACCTGTGTATTCTGATAAGAATTCACATGCACTGCTTTCCATTACACACGTAGGCAGCGCAAGCAGTGCGTCGTTTGAATAATTCGTGTGCTGCTTGCACTGCTTTCCACTCATAGAAAAGACAACAAATTGATTTAAAGTTTTGTTTGGTTATTAGCGATTTGTTTAATATTTTTAAAGTTGTTGTAAACATTTTTATATTTTTTAATTTTATTTAAATATGTCGGTATATTGCCATGGCCTTCATCTATAAGATTTATATATAAATTCAGGAATCTTATAACAAATTCTGTTTCATATATATAAAATATTAAAAATAAATAATTAATAATAATCTGAAATAGTCCTACTCACATGTTTAAAATATCTTCGTGTAAGTCTACTTTTCACTTTTCTTCATTTCTACTATTCCTTTTTTTAACATTTTGTCATTATTTTTCTATTTTATTTAATAATTTATTCAATTTGTTTTAAACTAGTTGTAATTATCTAATTTGCTAGATTTCTGAGTCAAGGTGGCGCTTATAATTAGTTAAATCGAATTAACATTTATTGAGGTGAGGCTTTGTTGCTTTGTACGAAGTCCAGTCTGAGCACAAACTGGAGACTAGTGAGCAAGTAAGTCGTGCAAATGGCGGAAACGGTGTCCTGCCTCCCGTAATGTCATGTTCTTTGTCTCCGGTAACGTAATCATGAGCAGGACAAAGCATATTATGATGACAATGCCCACACCCAGATAGTAGTGGTATAAGTAGCCAGTTTCCTTGTAGGTAACAATCACTATGATGTGAATCACCTGCTCCATGCAGACAATGAAGGCAATGAGGTACGGTTTTATGCGCATTGGGAAGGCTTCTCCCAGGTAGGAGGGAGTAGACGACACGAACATTCCGGCGAATATTTGGAAAGCCATGGAAATCTGACAGATTTTTCCCATACTCTCAGGGTTAAGTATATTGCTTACATCCGAATACATGCCCGCCATGCCGAGCATCAGGCCACCCATGCACACGAGTCCCAGCATTGAGAGTAGCTTCTTGCCCAGCTTGTCCATGATTAGGAGCGACAGTAGTGTTCCGATCCAACGTAGAAGTCTCCAAACAATGATAGGCCAGCTGTACATGGTGCCCTTCCAAATTGAGGTGCTCTCGATGATTGTGTGGGTCAAAGGCAGCGAAAAGCTGAATGCTACGAGACAGCGACACACGAGCATCTTCAGGAACGGCACTATGGCGACAGTAAACTCATGTCCCAATGGCTCACATGCGCCCTCCTCCACATACAGGGTATTCTCTCCAAATACCACACGGCAATCCTCTTTATCCTCCTTTTTGGTGAGCAGCTCCCACTGGCAGGTGTTTGCCTTCTGGATATTATCGCGGCGCAGATAGTAGATGGGCGATTCCACGGATAGGATTAATATAGCTACAGCAACTATAGCGAATACAATACCAATAATGCCGTGCACTTGATTATTGCCAATGGGCAGCGCTGGATTCCACATGGAGTCCATGATCACCTGCACGGCTATACCCAATCCCAGGCCAGATTGCTCCACTGCACACCACTTGCCACGCTCATTCTTGGGCGCCACTTCCGAGTTGTGAATGATAAATGCGATGGTAATCACACCGATTCCTATGCCGCCGATATATCTGGCTGCCGACATGGCATCGTAGTTATATGGCGCAGCTACACAGATGATCGCATCGATCAGTTGCAATACAATTGCCACACACTAAATGAAGGGAGGGAGTGCTCCATAAGTATCCAATAAACACCTTTTGACTGTCACTTTAGCTACTCACATAGAAGGCAATCTTTGGCAGATGTGAGACAGTGGCAGCTCCGATTACGGCTCCAATAATAACGCCAATGAACCAGCTGAAGTAAAACTGATGAGTATCGGCAATGTGGGTGTACAAGTTCCAACCGAGACCCTGTGCCATATCCATGCCACCGTACGAAAATATAACCATTCCTAAGAATTACAACCGATACATGAAATATAATCAATGATTTATTTGGTGGCTGGAAACACACCTGTTATAATGTTATGTAGTCGCTGTCGATTGAGACAGCAACCATTCAGTTTACTGTCTTCTCGAGGATCACTGATCACCTCAATGGTGGATTCACTTGGAAAATCACCCCTTGCCATATTTGCTTAAATTTGTTCGTTCGACTCGATTCGAAGGCAATGCCGAAACTGACTTCAAGTTAACAATTGCTTGTCCATTTATAACTGACAACATTGCAATGGCCATAACCATATCTATTTAGTTGTATGATAATGTAACTCCATTGATTGTTGGCTAGATAACTGTACGTGATTCATGTGTCCCGACAGTCGTATACCCCACATGGAACTAAGCCCTGATAAGGGCTAACCAACGAAGCTCTACACGACACACGATTTTCGGTGGTGTCAAAATTCTGTGACTCATTTGGACTCTTCGGGCTCTAGTGGTCTCCTTAGGAAACACCAGACCTGAATCAGCCCGATTAGCAGAGCTAATTAATGTGATGCATCCAGTGAAATGATGATGTATTACTCCGTTATTTCTATATAATTTATTTGCTCTAACTATCTGCTAGTTACACGTTTAGTTGCTATCTATAAACTTAGTGGCTTTAAATAAATTCTTTATCATTGTACAAATAACTGTGCTTATATTTTGATATATTTATTATATCATTTATTTTCTGTGCATTTTGGTTTGCATTTCGGTTACTTTGGAGTGCAACTAATTAAAGATCACATTGCCACACCTTGACCTAGCCTTAGCTGACATGCCACTTGGTGTGGCAAGTGCCTTGTATGGATACATCTTCATTAAACAAACATCATTAATGTTGCAGCAACAGTCGACACTCCGTACGAAGAACCTCCCCGAGGCAGCAATCTCAAGTGTTTGCTTGAGTTGTCTCAAATTGCGTAATGTCTGCAATGAACACAACGCAACTCCGACTCCAACTCCAAACTCCATTACCATCTCCGACTCCAACACTGTTGCCATCTTCTATTCGTCCCAGTCCATCCGTCAGTGGCAGCCAATCTATCTTGTTGCGCATCAAACTGTCAAATTGTACACATGTCTCCAAGCGTTACTCTCTGTGGTTGTGGATGTGGCAAATGGTGGGGTATATTAACTCTGGGATCTATTCTGCTCTGCTCTGCTCTGCTCAGCGCCATGTCATTTGTCGTTGCTCGACAAATTATCCGAATGCTATGCCAAATGGCCAAATGGGCTCTAGCTTTGCCTTGCCTCGGCTCATATTTTGAGGCATTCAAGTACATTTGAATGAGTTTATGCACCAAGTTCTCTAATGGCGCAAAAATTATGAGCGCCGCATCAAGTGCCACACCAGCACACACATGAGCATTAGCACATGGTGCCCATAACTCACATTTTGCTACAGATACAGATACAGATACATTTACATTTACAGATATAAACACGGACACATAGACACAGCGAAAGATACAGACATAGAAGTACAAGATGAGCACTTTGCATCAATTTCTACACAGAAAAAAAACTTTTAGACAAATTAAAAACAAAATTTATAATTTTAAAATGGTGGAGTTCAGTTTAGATTTTTTTAGGTAATAAACTAACGACTAGTAGATAATAGATAACTGGAAACAATTTATTAAGACTCTAATTTTCAAATTTTTACTTATAAAACAGCTTCCAACTTCGTTTTTGTATTGATTTTGTAATTTTTTTCTGTGTACATACACATGTACAGTGGTATAAGGAAGAGTCTGCCACTGCCGCTGCCACTAATGGAGTCTAATTACTCCGAGCGACAGGCGACGACCGATGCGGATCCCTCGGAGCGCTTTGGCTAATAAAAGCATATTAAAACGTTTGTCGTTTCTTATGCTTGACAGAAAGCCAGACAGATGGAAAACATTGCTCATTATTTATTTACGTATTTTCCAAATAAAGCGTAGACCTCGCCAAGTTGCCAAGACATCCAATATATCCAGACTGAGAGTTTGGCCAAGAGGATCTTTTTCAAATCAAATTTATACCCAATGATAGATGTAGGCAATGAACTCTGTCTACTATGAAATGTACATATATATACTGAAAGTTAACAAGAAGTTTATCAACAACATACCTTTGCAGTTAAACACCTATTGACCTTAATTGAATAATCAGTGGGAAAATCTCCTTATGTTTACTTTCAACAAAAAATATTTATGTCAACGCGTATATTTGAGAAAAAAAATGTTTAATTTAATGCCACAAATTGAAATGCTCTATCATTAGGAGAGCTAAAAAGATATTGAACATATGTTTCCGCCCGGGATTGAACCGGGGGCCTTCCGCGTGTTAGGCGGATGTGATAACCACTACACCACGGAAACACGTTGTTTGCGCAAAATTATAAAATCTAAGTTCAATAACTCAAAAATAAAATGCTAAAATAAATTAAAAATGTATGTGAGTGTGATAAAAAATTAAAAAAGCGTATAAATAAATTAAAAAAAGAGTTTCACCGAAACCCGGTATTCTTGCCGAAACCCGGGATTGAACCGGGGACATTTAGATCTTCAGTCTAACGCTCTCCCAACTGAGCTATTTCGGCAGTTGTGAAAGTGGAAGCAAACTAGGCAACAAAAACATAAGCACTTGGAGCATAAAAAGCAGATAACAAATTCAAGTAAACAAAATATCAAACTTTGTGTACAGCGCTGTCTAACGAAATAGGTAAGCTTGCAGCAATTACTACGACATACGAGTATCTCGTATCTGCTGCTGTGCACGTTTCTAAGAATAGAACTACGCTTTCCCCAGTTGCACATAGGCTTATGGTTTATTTATGTGTATAACTTTTAGCGCAACTTTTTTTTTGTTTGACAGACAGCCATGAAAATAGCGTTGACAGTTGCATGTCTTTATAAATTTGGTGCAGTTGCAAAACTTTTTGCAGCTGCAAACTTATGAAAAACCCGAAAAATTTCCTCTTTCCGACTGCTCTTGCATCTTTCTATCTTTCTTTTTTAATTTTTAATATAACAGATGCTTTTATGCACATCAAACGAACTTTTCAAACTGCAAACTGTCAGAGCAAAAATAAACTAATAATTATAATAATTTGTACAGAACAAACAATATGTGTATGTAGTGAAAAGTAAGGCAGCAACAAAAATGAAAACATTAAGCACATTTATTACATTGAATTGTAAATTTAATGATGCTTGTGTGTAAATATAAAAAATTATATAGCTCTTTTAATGGTTCTCAACGCTAGCAGCGAAGCATGTCTCGCTGTGTATGGGAAAGTGAACGTTTCATTTTTGGCAAATTTTCAACATTTTGCTCTGAGTGGAAGACTAATTGTTCACAGGGAATTTATAAATAGGTATGCTGGCAATATAAACTTTGAACTTTCGGCACATTCTGCCGGAAACAAATACGCAAAAATTTAGAAACATAATTTATAACGAAAATAAATAAAATGTAGTAAATTATTAATGGAAATTTACATAACGCATTAGCTGAGTTTTGTGTGCTTGGTGTTGGTGGCTCGTGTTTCTACAAGTGTTTGAAGAACCTGATACACTTTTTGGGTATGATCGCTTTTCGGCTTAGTCTTTTGTTTCCCCCTCTCTCTCTCCCTCTCTGTCTCTTTTTTTTGCAATAAATGCGGCTTCCGTTTGACGCCCTATGCTGAAAGCTGAGACCCGACAAGCATAGTGTTGCTGTGGTTGTTTTTAATGTAGATGTTGTTGTTGTTGTCGAGGGACAGCTTCACCTTTTGCCAGTGATTCACATTCTTGAAAGGCGATCGCAGTAGCAGTCGAAATTCTTTAGAAAACCACACAAACACCACGCCCACCAGCCAGATATGATTTATAGCCTGCCCACAAAGCCAACGAATGCCGGCAAACTCTGCTCAGTTGTTGGCCCAAGCATTTAGTCCAAGGTAAGCAACTTTTTAATAGTCGTCGAACTTTTTTTTTTTTTTTGGGGTTTTCGGTACCATCAGCACAATTTTCATGGCCTGGTCAGGTAAGGCACTACCTCGTTGTACACTCTCTCCTGCCCGGGACTGTTTGGCATACCAAAACAACAGTAGAGACACCGACAACATTCTTCTGATATGTCACGAGAATTTTTAACATTTGCACTAGAATTTCTATTTTTAAGCTACGACTCCTCCTACTCCAACTCCACCCCTAAACTCTGCCGCCAACTCACAGGCACATAAACTCTCTATTTTTAATTTAAATTTGGATTTGGATTTAGCTCGGACCTCGTAATCGTAATCGTATTCACCGTTTTTGTCGGCCAGACCTTGAGGCGTTCCCAAACAAGTGCAAATTGCTTTCGCGGTTGCTTTTGTTTAAGGTTGTTCCACATTATTCGCAATTAGATTTTATGTGCTTAGAAGTGGAGTACTAGAACTTGAGTTTGATGACGATAATGACTGTGATGGTATCCTGATTGTAGAGTCGTTTACTAGGGAAAAAGTAAAGGCCTTAAACGATTTAAAGCAGGTATAGAAAATAGTATGATAGTTCATTCTGAACCTCCTGCACATAATATTGTATTTGTGTTTAAATAAAAAAAATTTATTTTATTTTATAAATTATAAAACTCCACTATTTTTTTCGTCACCCTTAGATTTTAACTGAGGAGAACTCCCCTCTAAAAAATCTTAAAAAATAGCGCACAGTAATTTCAGTAATTCCTCCTTTGTCGCATTCATTGCATATTTGCCACATATTCAACTTGAGAAATTGTCAGCTTTGGTTTATGTAAATGCCAGTCAACTCACCGAATGTCCTTTGCCAACCGAGTTCCATTCGCATGCAAATTGACACAACAAAAAATAAATAAAAATAAAAAATGAGCAGCAGTTGAAATAAGTTTCCTGTTTGGAAATTTGTATCTCTTTCTGTAGTTGGGTTGGGTTGAGTTTCGTTGGTTTATTTTTCTGTACTTTCGGATTTTCATGGCAGTTATTTTAGACCATGTAACAAGACTTTTTGCTGTCAGTGCTTTGTGTGTGTTTTGTGTGTTTGCCAGTTAACTGTAGCAGAAAATTGTCAAAAGCCTTTAAGTGGGTCACTATTTGATTTGATTTGTTTATGTCACCACAGCAACAATTCGTACAGGGTTTGTCCTACTCATGAGTTGGGCATTATTCATGTCTAAATGTTGTTGGCTTTAATTGGCCAATTCATTAGGCCACATGGATATATGGATAGCTCCTAAATCGCATTGACAGGCCCAGTGCTGGTAGCATTTATAGCCGTAATAACTGCAGCTGTTGCCATTTAGCATTTGACATTTGCTGAATTTTTAAATAAATTATAAAATTGCAAAATATCATGGTGCTTAAATTGAACATTAACGAGCAATTATTATGATATTTTTTTTATTTACTTCTGTGGTTTACAACTTCACGAAAATGTCAACGGTTAAAAAATCAAAAACAAGCAGAATTCTGTAAAAAATTTAAAAACGTGTATTAAGCAAATTATGGAATGCGTTAAGCAAAATAAATGAACTGTGATAAAAAGTGTGTGTATTTTTATGTCAATTCAATATAAATGGAAACATATTTGCGGGTCTGCTACTCTAATTGCTCGCTCATAACAAAAGTTGGACTTTTAGCTTACCCTGTACTTCCATATGGAAGAGTATATACAGTTTAAATTGTTATATTTTATGTAATTAATTGTTTAACTGTATTTTAACCAACCAATTTTAATTGCTCGCTTATAATAATTAATTTTTAACTGTATTTTAACTAGCCCATCTCGGGACTATAAATCTAAATTTTATTTAACATCGTTTTGTTTATAGTTTGTTCTACCCTTTAGCATTTATTTAAGTAAAAAGATTTATTTGTGCACATTCCAGACAAATTTGTTGCCACTGAAATTTATTATTGCGCTAGAATTTGCCGCTCTTTGAATGTATTCAAATCAAATACTTTGAGTGTGTATTTTTTTCCATTTTCTTTTTATTTAACAACATTAATTTAGCTGCCGACTTTTACTCATTCTGTTCAGAATTGTATAAAGCATAAAGTCGGAGGCGCATTTGACATTTGTTTTTGTACTTTCTGTATTTTTGTATTCACTTTATTCGTCTGACACTTGTCTGCCACTTCGAACGTGCGCCAAAGTCATTCACATTGAGCAGGTTTTGTGTTTCTCCTTCAGATTTCTGCACTCATTTCATATTTATATATTTTTATTTTATTTATTTTTATTTCTGCTTTTTTGTGGCTTTGCACTTGTGTTTTCCGAATTACCAACGAATTTGAATACATTTTTATTTTCATATTTATCGCAGCGTAAAGGTGTGCAAATCTTGCGTAGACTGATGACTGATTAAGGCCCATTTCTCAACGTCTACTTAACGTTTCAGCTAACTAATTGAATATTTTTGCACAATTTTTTTTAGAAAATAATTTTAAAGTAATTTAGATGTTATTTGGGAAGTCTCAAGTATATAAAATATTATTTGAACCAATTATTTTAAGCTCTAAGTTATATGGGGGTTTAGGCAAACCATTTGTGCAAGCTAAAAGGACATACAAATTTCAAATTAATTTATCGAGATTTGACAATTTTATTATAAAATAATTTTAAAGTAATTAAGATGTTATTTTGGAGCTCTCAAATATTTAAAAACAGTTTTTTAAACCAATTATTATAAGCGCTTAGTTATAAGGGAGTAAAGTTAAGACACATAATTAGTACAAACTAAAAGGACATACAAATTTTAAATTAATTTATCGAGATTGACAATTTTATTATATTAAAATTTTTAAAGTAATTTAGATGTAATTTTTGAGGCCACAAATATATAAAATATTTTTTTAAACCAACAATTTTAAGCCATTAGTTATATGGGAGTAAAGTTCAGACACATCATTTGTACAAACCAAAAGGACACACAAATTTCAAATTAATTTATCGAGATCTTAAATAAATTTAAACATTAAATTTTTAGACATTTTTTCAGCCTAAATTATTATACATTCATTAAATAAAATATACACATGCCTTAAAGATTTCAGTATGCTCTTATGAATAACATTTCATATTTTAAACCTATTGAATATTTTTAATAACAGTGATTTTCTTCAACTGCCATTACAAGAAAAGCCTTGACAAAGTTTAGTTGATTTATATTTTACTTGGAGTAATAAATACCTAATCACTTATTCGTATTTCTAAATATGAAAATCCTTCAGCAACAAAGTTTTGTAGTTACTTCACTTTGAATTTCAAATGAAACTTTTGTAACCACAAAACTCAACTGAACTTAACTCAACTCAACTCAACTCAAATATTAATAGCCAAAAGCCGCTTAGCTTAGCTTAATACACCTTTCTGGCTCCCATGCGTGTCCAAAGTTTGTTGTTGAACCGTTTACTTGCTCCTTGCTTCCCCTAGCGTCACCACTCCTGGCATAATCATGGCTAAAACTACAGCTAAGTGACATTTACCACATGTACGCAAGTAGTTTACGTCTTGTTCTCATGAATGTTGTGGGTTGGCATAAATCGAAGTTAGAAGAGGAAGAAGACGTTAGTCAAGTGAGTTTGTGGAGGCGTCGCATAACAAAGCCCACACTAGCTACACTTAAAAAAACTTGTATGATGTACAAGTTTTATGTACATTAATTAGCAAACTAATGTCTGATGAATTGAAGGAATTTTGGTAATTTTATTATAAAGATAAAATGTTTTAAAACTAGCTTAATTCTTCAATGTCTATTAGTCTAAGCTTAAACATGTTTAATGTTATTAACTCCTTTTTTTGCCAGTGTACCTACACTACCCTACCTTGACGTACTTGCATTGCCTGGCATTTGCAGCGCATGATTTAGTTTTTAAGTAGTTGGTTAGTTGAGCGTTAAATTGACTTGGCACTTGGTATTTGGTACTCAGTACTTAGTACTGGCACTCGAAGAACTTGTGCTTAAACTGGCCTGCCCTGTTAATTGTCTAATTAAGCGTTAAGGAGGAGCTGGAAACCCACGCAACTCGCTCCAAATTCTCAGACATTGCTAGTTACAGTTCAAAGTACAAAACAGTTCCAATCGCAGTCCATGTCCACATCCACATCCACGTCAAGAATTAAGACAGATGAGAGCAGAGTTGCCCACACTTGGATAACTACTGCGTGTCGCTGACATGTTCGCTAATGAGCCATGATTCCAACTCATCATCCTGCAGTCTGCACTAATGGAGCTGATAAGCTACATTTATCAGTGGATGAACCAACTGTCGCTTGGTTGTCGGATTAACAGCATTCAGAAGTCAGCTACACTTTAACTACCGGGTCAGAGCTACAATTGCACTGGAATCTCTGAGCTAATTGAAATATGTATTTACTTTTAATTGAATTCGCATCTGTGAAGTCGTCCTCCCCCTCTCTGCCCACTGCTGTCACCACAGCTTGCACTTTTGCTGTGTAATCACTTCATAGAGTATCATAATCTGATATGCATTGGTTGAACTCGTCACGTTCATGGACGGTGGACAAAATATGTATTTTTGTGACAAGAATTGCTGAATTGACGCAATCTAATAAACGTTGAAATTTAAATACTTTAAAATGAACATGGAGGACGGGGAATCACAAAATTACATCAGCTGCAATGCAAAAATGCATAAAAGTAATAAACTATAAAAGATAAAATTAAAGCTATAAAAAGGAAGAATGCGCAATCTTCGGCTCGCCGAATATTTAATACCCTTGTAGTCATGCATTGCGTCTATTTGGTTTCACTTACCAATATTTATGGTACAATAGATTTAGAATTTAGAGAAATTTGGTCAACAGTTGGAACAGATTGAAATATTCTCCGTGAATTTCGTTGAAATCGGTTAATAGACACCGAAAATGTTCATACATTTGCAAGCATTTCAACCGATTGTTCCTATGGGAGCTATATGATATAGTAGTCCGATTTGGATGAAATTTGGTCAACAGTCAGAGAACGACTATAAATGCATATAGCGTGAATTTGGTTGAAATCGGTCAATAGAAACCGAAAATGTACATACATTTGCATGCATTTCGATCGATTGTTTCTATGGGACCTATATGATATCCGATTTTTACAAATGATCTGCGTGAGGAGAGAATACAGATCTGTACCAAATTTCATCAAGACAGCTTTAAAACTGAGAGACTAGCATAGAAACATACGTACACAAATCTAAAATGGCTATATCGACTCGGCTGTTGAAGCTGACCAAGAATATATAAACTTTATAGTGTGGGAAACGCCTCCTTCAATGCGTTACAAACTTCGTGACAAAAACATAATAGTCTCTGTAGGCTATAAAATGCGTAGTATCAAATGTTAACTAAGCCTATACAAAGACTATATAGCTAAAGCTATAAGTGATGTCTATCTTGATAAAAGATCAGTTGAATGTATTTTTTTTAATAAAATTTCATGTCCTATGCTAAAAGGTATGCCGCCAGTGGAAATACCTGTACAGACATCAAAAATATAAAGAGAACCCTTTAAAAATAGCTTTAGAAATCCGAGTACAAAAGCCACAACTCTGAAAATGTTGTAATAAAATTTTACGAGCGCTTAGCAACAGACACGACTCCAAAGAATGGACCAATTGTAGAGCTGCATCAAGCAAACCATACAACAAAACAGGCTAACAAACTAACAATGGGTACAAACTGGCCAAGAACGAAAGAAGTGACTAAAGAAAAGACCAAACAAGAAAGTCAAACGAAAGGACACAAAAATAAATAACGTGAAATTCATGAATGAATCAGTAAAAGAATCAGAAACAGAATTCGAAAATCGTGTAAATAACTCGAGCTGCTGTTGCTAGCCAGAACCCAGAGAAGCCAGAGAACTCAGAGCTCTCAGCAGCCAGACAGCGACACCAAGTCAGGTCCGGATTCAGGTTCCAGGCTGAAGTAGCGTCTGCGCATGCGTGACTCGAAGGAAGTAACTGAAAGAAACACAAAAAAAAAACAACTTTTTTGCGAGTTATTTTTTTTTTGCAACTCCTTTTTGGAGTTCGGCCAGAAACATGTTTCCTTTTTAGGGCCAAAGTCTTGGGTCATGCTGGGCACAGCAAAAAAACTCGTTCTGTCGTTTGCTGCATTTTAAACAACCTTGGGGAATAAGGAAGTCAGTGCTGAGATTGTGCAGCGAATCGGTGAAGGGGCAGACCATTTCCAGCTGCTTTCGAAACACAGAGCCAAAAAGAAATCCACTTCAGCTGTTTTAGCTTTCTTTTGGGCCAAGTCGATCGGCAAATGCAGCATAATTGAGCATAAATAAATGAAATGCCAGGCCAAAAGATTGCCAAGCAGACAGACGAAGACGAAGACAGACGGACTACTTGTAGTATAGTCGTACTCATTTGTATATATATCTGTGCCCCCTTCAAGTGGCCCATTGAGGCGCCTTCGATCTCTAGCTATTTTTGTTGCAAATGCTGTTTGCTTTTCGTTTGCAGAAACAACAGCAATTTGAATATTTTTTGCTCTTCAATCAAATGCAGTTCAATTGCACTGCAACGAATCAATTAAAGATATATGCACTATATGTTTAAGCTCTTTACTTCAAGTATCTACTACTCTTCAAACCAAAGTCTTTACAGAGCAGACAAAGAGTCGAGCTTCGTAAAGAGCTCAAATTTAAGAGTAACTTGTGCTCTCTTAGCACTTTGTGCTCTTGGCCAAGTGAAGGGCAATTGTTTAGTTCATTGTGGGCAAAGAATAAACACTTTTGGCTTAAATCTGTCAAGGCCAGAAAATGAAAAGTTCAGTAAACTGAAACTGAGCTTGGCAAAATTAACCAATTTATTTGGCACTTAATTGGTTAAGAGCTTAACACGTGTACAATAAAAGTGCTTGTAGTTTCTAGTTAAAGCCAACTCCCTTAATTGCAAAAGCACTTTACCGCAGTGGCCACCACATAAATCACAGCTAAAGAAAAGCATAAGGAAAACCTTTTGGTTTGCACCTTTTCGCAGTTTTCCAATGCCAAGCACAAGAGCACTCGAATGCACGTGGAAACTCAAGTGAAAATCATTGACTACCACCTGGAAAGAGTTGGCAAATGGGGCAGAAGTTGCTATAGCAGTTTTCACTTAACCTGCAAGTGCCACATAAATTTCAGCAAGGACATTCGCACACTTAAAGCCAACAAAATCAAGAAAAAGGTGCACAGAAAACAGCGTTGACAGCTGCGGAATTTGCTGATAAATAAGCAAAATACTTATGCTGCTGATTTCGATGTTTAGACCTGTACTCTGAAGAAGCGTAGAGGGGTGTATTAAGTTTGTCAGAAGTGAAATGTGCTTAACAGGTAGCAGAAGGGTTGGCTGACGCCATAAAGGATATATATTCTTGATCAGCAGCAACAGCCGAGTCGATTAAGAGAAGTCCGTCTGTCCGTCCGTTCGTCCGTTTGATCAACTGGATCTTTTAAACTATAAGAGCTTTTGCCACGCCCTCTACTGCCCCCGAAAATTGTCAATAACGATATAACTTGGAAACGACTACAGCTATCAGGACCACACACAGTATGTAGTGCTACTATCTTCAATTCGGCTCCCATAGGATAAATTGAAAAAAAAAAAAAAAAATTTTATGAAGACATGTAGTTTTAGTTGAGCTATCGCAACCAAACTGATACATTATGTGTATAGTACCATTAAAACTATCCTCACCAAATTTGATCCGGATCGGACGACTATAGCCAACTGTAGCTATAGGAAAAATTGAAAATCGCTCAGAAAACTTCGCACTAGAAAGAGTACGGGGTCTTTTGTAGTCGGTTCGCTCGACTGTAGCCTTTCTTATTTGTTTTTTTCGGCGTTCCCTGTAAATATTTGCACTCAAGGACTTTTGAGTGAAAGTACCAAGTCAAACAGAGCATACAGTTTGAAGACTGCTTTGAGCAGTAAGGAGTGGATTTGGGCACAGCAAACTTAACCCAATTAAGCTAGGCAAATCTTAAGCATTAAATTTGCCTTAAAACTTATGTAAATCTTTAATTTATAGTGTTTAATGTTTAATATGTAAATTAAACTGACACTTAATTTCTTTACAGGATCATTACACTTCGCGATGATGTGGCTGACGACTTAAAGCCAATCCGCTGCCAATAAATAATTCCCAGCTCAGTTGCGTTCCCAGTCGATGGTTAAGAATGCAGGAAATCAAAAGACACCAGGTAATCACCTGCTTGACGCTAATTGTTTTTGGCCTGAATCTGCTGCTCAGCACAGCTGAGGGTCGTGAACAGGAGCAGGGACATCACCAGCAGCACAAGCAGCAGCACCGCAGTGGCTCCGGCTCGAAGCGCTACTCCCGCGACTCGAATGCAGCGCGTGAGCGACGTCCCAACATAGTCTTCATACTGACCGATGATCAGGATGTGGAGTTGGGTTCACTCAACTTTATGCCACGCACGCTGCGACTGCTGCGGGATGGAGGAGCGGAGTTCCGACACGCGTACACAACGACGCCGATGTGTTGTCCGGCGAGGTCGTCTCTGCTAACGGGCATGTATGTGCACAACCACATGGTGTTCACCAACAACGACAACTGCTCCAGTCCCCAATGGCAGGCGACCCATGAGACGCGTTCCTATGCCACGTATCTGTCGAATGCAGGGTATCGCACGGGTTACTTTGGCAAGTATCTGAACAAGTATAATGGATCCTATATACCACCTGGTTGGCGTGAATGGGGTGGTTTGATCATGAACTCCAAGTACTACAACTATAGCATCAATTTGAATGGTCAGAAGATCAAACATGGCTTCGACTATGCCAAGGACTATTATCCCGATCTGATAGCCAACGATTCGATTGCCTTCTTGCGCTCCTCGAAGCAGCAGAACCAAAGGAAGCCCGTGCTGCTCACCATGAGCTTTCCAGCACCACACGGACCCGAGGACTCGGCGCCACAGTACAGTCATCTGTTCTTCAACGTGACCACGCATCAGTAAGTGAAGGGAGTAGGGAAGTTACTGGAGGTTAACTCAACTGTCTCTCTCTTTCTTTCCTTCCTTTTCCCGCAGCACTCCTAGCTATGATCATGCGCCCAATCCCGACAAGCAGTGGATCCTACGCGTCACAGAGCCCATGCAGCCGGTTCACAAGCGTTTCACCAACATACTCATGACTAAGCGCCTCCAAACGCTGCAGAGCGTCGATGTGGCCGTTGAAAGGGTCTACAATGAGCTCAAGTCCTTGGGGGAGTTAGACAATACCTACATTGTATACACCTCCGATCATGGCTATCATCTGGGACAGTTTGGCCTCATTAAGGGCAAGAGTTTCCCCTTCGAGTTCGATGTGCGCGTTCCCTTCCTCATACGCGGTCCAGGCATACAGGCCTCCAAGGTGTAAGTTCCCGGAGATACCTTAGGCTGACCAGCTTAAACTAAAGCTCCTTTCTTAGGGTTAATGAGATCGTCTTAAATGTGGATCTGGCGCCCACGTTCCTGGACATGGGCGGAGTCCCCACACCTTCGCACATGGACGGCAGAAGCATCTTGCCCCTGCTCCTCAGTCGTAATCGGCTGGTACGAGATAGCTGGCCAGACAGCTTCCTCATCGAGAGCTCGGGGCGTCGTGAGACAGCGGAGCAGATTGCCGAATCCCGTGCTCGTCTGTTGGCAGAGCGACATAACATGAAGCTGGCCAATAGCACGCTGCTAGAAGATTTGCTGGGCACGGGAGCCAGCAGCACAGCTGCCTCGCTGCTCAGTGGCAGAACTTCAACGACGGTGCAAGAGGAGCAGGAGGAGGATGTGGACACGGATACAGAAGACGAGGATGCAGATGCAGATGGTGCCATGGACAGCTCAGCAGCGGCACTGGACGACGAAGAGCTGGAGGATGCGGCTGCTGAGGACGAGGAGGACTATGAGCTCGAGGAGAAGGAACAGGATCAGGAGCACGAGAACAGTCTGCCCCTACCTCCCTACGTCACCAAGATGATGCGACTCAACTCGGAGTGCTCCGATCCGGCGCTGCTCAAAAACTGTCTGCCTGGCCAGAAATGGAAGTGCGTCAATGAAGACGGTCGTTGGCGTAAGCACAAGTGCAAGTTCCACGTGAGTATGCCAGACTGTTCTAGACACTGTAATTGTCATAGCTAACTCTGTAACCTCTTGCAGCTGCAACTGGAGCATCAGCTGGCAACGATGCCGCGTAAGCAGTACCAGCGGAACTGTGCCTGCTTCACCTCCGACGGGTTGGTCTACACCAAGATACGAGCACCGACTACCACACTGCACTCCCAGCGTCTGCACAAACGCACACACCTGCCGCATCGCTACCAGCAGCTGGGCAAGCGGCGCCACAAGAGGGAGGTGGGTGAGGAGTGGGAGAAGGAAACCTATCACACGGAGTTACCCTATGAAATGGAGGAGCTACTGGATCTGGACAAGTCGCTTAATGCGATCGAAGAGCACAAACACAGAAGCAAACGGCAGACATCCGCCGGATTAAGTGCAGCCAATGGCATTTCAAACAACTCCAGTTCAAGCGATGCCATCACGGTGGTCATACAGCAGATACAAAGCACTCTGGAGACACTGGAGCACAAGTTCAATGAGCAGGAGCTGCACAATCGCAGCAGCAGCAACGCCTTGGGGCGTGGCAACAAGTTTCTCAAGGGCGGCACCCGCTGCTTTGTGGAGGAGAGCACGGACAAGGTAAACTGCTCGGATGTCATCTATGATGATGAGAAGACCTGGCGCACTTCGCGCAATCAAATCGATATGCTGATCAAGCTGCTCAAGGACAAGATCAGCACACTCAAGGACATGAAGAAGCAGATGCGAGAGAGCAAACAGCAGGCGGTGGCAGCGGGTAGACGTGGCGAATCTCGACGACGCACTGAACCCACAATGCCGCACGAAGCAACAGGTCAGGAGTTTAATATGAGCTACTACACGCCACGTCCACAGCTGCTGCCCAATGTTTCCAGCGCGGGGCAGAAGGAAGTGCTGCGCGGCGTTGATTCTCTGGAGGATTCACACAGACCACACTATGCTTCACGCGCCGAGTGCTACTGCGAGCCGGATGTGGGCGAAAGGTAAGCTACCAATTAAATCCCAGTTAAGCCCTTTAACTGACTCCTTTTCCATCTCCTACAGCTATGCGGACTCAAAGGAGATGGCACGCGAGGCACGTCGCAAGCTTAAAGAAGAGCGGCAGCGTAAGAAGGAACGCAAACGCATCAAGAAGGCACGTCTGGAGAAGGAGTGTCTCTCGGAGAAGATGAACTGCTTCTCCCATGATAATCAGCACTGGAGAACAGCGCCGTTCTGGAACGACAGTCCCTTCTGCTTCTGCATGAATGCCAATAACAACACCTACTCCTGCCTGAGAACCATCAATGCCACCCATGATTATCTCTACTGCGAGTTCACAACGGGTCTGATAACATTCTACAACCTAACCACAGGTGAGTCTTACTGAGCCTTAGAAAGTTCTGAACTTTAAGCTAAACTCTGTTCATTCTCTTAGATCGCTTTGAAACCCAGAATCGTGCTTCGAGCTTGACAGCCGCTGAGCGATCCTATATGCACGACAAGCTGGAGCACCTGAAGAGCTGTCGCGGACGCAGCTGCAGCATTCGCAGACAAGTGCCTCAGCTGGGGCTGGGCACGGGCATGGGCACAGGCACTGCTCTACAGCCCACCGCTGTCAATCATGTGCAGCGCAACAACAAACGCAAGCATGGTAAGCTTACGAGTAGGAGTAGCTACTATCAAGTGAATCAAATGACCACTAAAGACCGACTGCGAAAGACACATCGGCAATAGATTAAACTACTTTCCACATATACGAACGGTGGTCCTACTTCTTAAAGTCTCTACGATCCAGGTCAGATGGCCTCAGACAAACCTCAAACACCCTTCAGCCTTTAGTGAATACAGGGTTTCATTTAAACATGCTCTGATTTGTGCTGCTTCTTTCAGTGGCGTTGTCGGGCAGCGTGGGCAACTTTGGCTTTGTGAGCAGTCGATTGGATGTGGATGCGGTGCCACCTGGAAAACGACGGAAGCTGTCCAAGTACCACAGGTGAGTAGCTGACATTTGAGTGAAGCATCGTGAGCATTAACATGAGCTCTCTCAACACAGGTGGACCAACACGCAGCACACACACCTAAAGCGGCGTCCGTGGAAGCAGCAATCTCACAGATACTTGCCACAGCAGCCAGTGGCCACAGCAGAGGCCTGAGCGGTGGCACAGTCGCTGATGAGTAACCAGTGAGGAACATATCCACAGCTTGTCCAGCTTGCCACTTAATTCATCACGCCCACAAACACACACATGTAGTGTTGTATTTATGCGTTCTGATATCTTTTCTACGTACATAAGACTGTGTTTTTTATTCAATCTAATTTTAGCTATTATTTTGATCACTGTGAGAACTTTTGCAGCTTCTTTCAGCTTGACACGCAATATATAATTAATCGTAATTTAGTAATTAAGTCATTTAATTTGTACATACATTTCTTAAACAATTATTCAAATTATGTATTTACTAACTGACAAACACACACACACAGTACATAAATTATTTAGCACAATTGGTTTAACAATTTATTTAAATTATATTAAATTTTAATTAGTAGTCGAGTACATTTAGCCAAGAGACGTCGTACATATTTACATAAATCGTAGTATTTATATTTATTGGAAATTGCTAAAAACGCTACGCAAATAACAATCTGTTACAACTCTTACAAAAGTTATTAAATGCCGATGTGCTGTAATTTTGAAGTCTTAGCAGACACTCAACAATCCCTCGATTAAATATTGTATCTGCTATAGCAAAGTTAATATCGTACATTTAACACACAAACTTATGCTAACAAATTAAATACTTATGTAATACATTATATGTATGTCAAATAAAAGAATTTGCCTAATGAGCAGTGTGGTTTATTTATTTGTTGAAGTATTTCCAGAAAAAAACTCATTTAAAATACACAAGCATAATAATATGCAACAGAAATTGATTAGTATTGGCATGCAACTGTTTTAGGTTTTAAGCTCTACTGCTGTTTCTGTTCGCCTGGTGCTGCAGCATTGAAATAGTTATCAATTTAGAATATTAGCTCTGCTTAGATCGCGTCCCCTCAAAGTATGCAGCAGAAATTCCAACTGGCAAGACATGAGCTGCCAGCGATGTTAAAATTTTAAAGCATACTTTTAAGCGCCCACAGTAAATATGCTTAGAAGGCCAGTCAACAGTTTCGTAATCCGAAATGAGTCCGATAAATTTCACTACAATCATCTGAAGAATGCGTCTTTTGTCTCTACGAATACCGAGAACTTTAAAAGGGAAAATCGTTGCGGATACCGACCGAGAAAAGATTCACTTGTATTGTTTGCTTAAACTCTTTATGACAAGAGCAACCAAGTTTTTGTTGGCTTTGGCTAAGTTTTACGATAAATGCATTTGATAAACACTATGCAGAGTATAAAACTGTTCATCATTGCAATGTTTATACAGTGTAATCCAGTTTTTGATACAATGTAGAAAAATGTGCTATAAAACTGATAATGAATGCATTTCATTGTACGGTATCCCATAGCCTTGCCTGGCCTTGCCTTTGTTTTTTGGTTTCTTTTCTTTTAGCCTTACCTACCACTAACCAGGTCACCCATAAATACGGTAAGCATTCTGAAATTGCTTAATTAGATTGTTGCTATCAGGTTGAAATTATAAAGATTAAATATTGACCGATATTGTTGGTCAGATAAAGAATTGCCACCGATCAATTGAGTAAATGTTTGAGAAAGTATTTTGTACGCAAGACACGCAAGACAGTTTAATGCTGATAAGTGATAAAATAGATAACGAAGAGCAGTGAACAGTTGATTAAACAGACGTGTTTTTCTCCGAGATAAATATTAATGAAAATTTCCCAACATAGATAAGGGAGAGCAGCAGACATTTCCAGAAGAAAGAGAACCAGTCTCAGAGGCAAATAATATTTAATATACATATGTGTATCTGTGTCTGTATGCGCTAATTAAGTCGAGATGTTTTCATGAGCTGTCAAATATTGTTACCCACTTGGCAATTCACACTTGACACTTGAAGCGCTAATTTCCATTGCAGCTACGGTCTCTCGTGTGGGTTGAGCGGTCGGCGAGGGGGGCCCCACCCCAAAAACTTATTTCGATCAAAACAAAGAGAGAGCGAGACGGCGAGACAACGCAACGCCAGAGAGAGAGAGCGTGCACAGAGAGCTTGACAACCGCTACGGGAGCGTACGCTCAGTGGAAGATATCGTGTTAAAATTTTGCGCAAGCAATGAAGTTATCAACATGAAATTAAGTACATATTTATTGTTCATAATGAGCAACAAAAAAAAAAAAAAAAAGAATTCAAAGAAATACTAAAAACCCTGTCAGGTACAGTGAAACGTCTAATGTCGATTGCCTAGAGATTGTCGAGGTTGCCTGCTATGCGTCTACACTTTGATATAGCAACGAGCTATTTTTATTTACTACTGCTGCTTTACGATGCGGACTTCAATCGAGATATCGTGCTGAAATTTCACAATTTCAGAACTACAAAGTCGTCGAAACGGGGCCTCACCGTACGTACGGGACTCAATCTTCCGAACACGTACACACTCCGAAAAACCTAAACTAGGCAGCCGGTCAAAATCATAAAACTAATTTATATGGCCAAAAGGAACGATGAACTCACCCACCCAAAACTATTAACCCAAAACTCCACAAAATTTAGTTACAAAATATTTACTTGTTTATCGTACAGATCAGAAGGATCAATGTTTTATCCGAACTTGTTTATCGCTTCGCTTGCTTAGTAATTAAATTAGAATAGCGGTAATAATTCGTTATTATCAAGCAATTAGCATTAAATGTAATAATCAACACACAAGTGGCATTTCTAATTGGGTAAATATTTATGACAATCTGTTGTTTATACTCCAAATAAACCAAAACACGCTCCACTACTGTTCTTATGTAAAATCCTAAACAAGAAACGAGAAAATTTCATAACATTTTATTTGCATTTTCCTTTTAATGACAGCCATAAAATTCTTGACTCTGGTAATACTTTTCAACATCTGGTAAACAAGCTGAACGTCTACGAAATTTGAGAAATTTTTAATTAAAATAAATTATAAATATTATTGCAAATGTATTCAAAGATACAGTTGTACAACAAAATTAAAATGATTTTTAAGCCACAAAGTAAATATTTTTTAATCCAAATTTAAGTCCAGCTGGGAAATACTCAGAAATTAACGGAATTTTAAATTAAAAAAGTTTTTTAAATTTTTTTTGTACGCACAAAGTAGATATATTTTTATTTCAATAATTAGTTCCGGTGGAAACACTCTGGAAAATTTAAGAAATTTTCAGGAATTTATAATTTAAGCCAAATGTATCTCAAAATGCATTTGTAAGAAATTAAAATAAATTTTAAATTAAAAAAATAATAAAGTTGCCAAATACTCTATAAAGAATAGGAAATAAATCAAAATTAGAATGGGAAATGTAACTCAAAGATACAGTTGTACAATAACTTTAAAATTGACCCTTTTAAGTCACAAAATAAATACATTTTTCTTTCCGAAAATTCAGCCCAAGTTGGCAAACATTCTAGCAAAATAGTAAAATTTAAAATTAAAATAATAAATAAATTAGTATAGCAAATGTATCTTAAAGACAAAGTTGTACAACAACATTTAAATGATTTTCTGTCACAAAATAAATAAATTTTTAGCTCCAAAAATTAAGTCCCGGTTGGCATACACTCTAGGAAATACAAATGTATAGCAAATGTAACTCAAAGATACATTTGTACAACACATCTGGCAATCGTTTAAATGATTTTTTAAAGCCAACAAAATAAATAAATTTTGCATTCCAAAAATTAAGTTTCGGTTGGCAAACGCTCTGGGAAATTAGCGAAATTTTAAATCAAAATAATTTATAAATAAGTATAGCAAATGTATCTCAAAGATACAGTTGTACAACATACTTAGCAATCGGTAAAATTATTATTCAAATAAATTTTTTATTCCAAAAATTAAATCCCGTTTGGCCAACACTCTGGAAAATTAGCGAAATTTTGAATGAAAATAAATTCTAAATTAGTATAGCAAATGTATCTCAAAGATACAGTTGTACTACTACATTAAAATGATTTTTTAGCCACAAAATAAATATGTTTCATTCCGAAAATTTGTGCATCCCAATAAGTTGTTTAAGTCACTGTTCAGAACCGTTAAAAGGCTTAAAATTCCCTCAAAGAATTTTTGGTATGCAAGCAAACAACTCTTTGTGCCCACGTGATCATACACTCAATGCCTGATCACGCCACAGCAGAAACTATACGTCATAAAAATTTAAAAGCTCACAGAGTTTTTTCTAAAGTTATTTGCTTATGTATTTATGAATATTAAACACTTGTTTGAATACTTAAAAAAGAGAATTTAATTTTGATCATGCCTTGAGCTGCTGCGTTCTTGTTTTTCAACTCTCTTAATTAACTCAATTAACTGAAGACACGCGCTTAATTCAAAACTTTTCCATTGCCCCAAAAAAACAGCCAAAAATTAACAGAATTAAAAATGTTTTTTAATCTTAAGTAATTGTAATACAAGTGTGTTATTTATACAACTAATTAACTGTTACTTAACTAGGGGTATTTACTGTAGTTTGAAATATTTCAACTTTCGCACAGATAACATTTAAGAGCATTTAAGGAAACATAAAAACAAGTTACAATTTTATATTTAATTTCTTTTACGACTTTTAACTTTATTGCTACCTAGTAGATAAATAGTTTTACAATAGTTATGTACAGTCCCTGCTTGGCAGAGAAGTATAAAAATTAATTAAATTCTTAAATTATTTTAACGCTTTGGATGCGCCTCTAACAGTTTCTGGGTAACTTGACGTAGAACCTGTAGTTTCTCCTGATATTTCTGGGCAGCCGCCAGCGACTCGTCATCATGATGATGATCGCCACTTGACTCGGTCTCCCCATGCTCATGGTGTTCGTGATTATCCTCGGCGCTGGCGCAACTGCCGTGGCTGTGTCCATGTCCACCACTAGCACCTGCACAGGTAGGCGAAGAGGGGAAAAAGAAAACATAATCAAATTAGATATTAAACACATTTGTAAGCTAATGGAAATGCAAATGTAAAAGTCGTGAATGTAATTAGTCTGCTAAAGCGTTAAGCAATTAAAGTACACTGAGAGAAATATTCGAGTTCGTCTCTCTTACTAATAGTCTGACGGTGCATAAATAAATAAATTTTAACTCCCCTTAAATTTTTATTTTTTCTTCTTACTCCCAATTTCTGCGTATTTTCTTGGAAAAAGGTTATTTTTCGGCCAGTGTAGCTCACTACAGCCTCATACTGACACTCATAATTGCTTCTCGCTGGGGTCTACAGACGGTTCTTTTTGCCACACTGGGTATCCCCAGCTCCAGCTGTCTGGGATGATTTCACTATGGGGTAAAAACCCAACCAGTTTACAGAGTACACAAAATCACCGGCAAAACTGTCGGACAAGGTCTATTACAAGGCCAACAGGGCGAAAAGTATATAAAATCTGAGTGAGTGATAAAACAAGTAAGAAAAGCTACAGTCGAGCGAGCCGACCGTAAAAGACCCCGTACTCTTTCCAATGCGAGGTTTTGAACCGATTTGTCCTATGAGAGTTTAGGGCTAAAGTCCTCCGATCCGTATAAAATTTGGTGAGCATAGTTATAATGGTACTATACACATAATGTATGAGTTTAGCTCAACTAAATCTACTTGTCTTCATACAAATTGTCTATATTTTTCCGATTTGTCCTATGGGAGCCATAGGCTATAGTTGTCCGATCAGGATCGAATTTAATGAGGATAGTTATCTTAGCACCACTCACATACTGTTTGAATTTGGACCGGACAGCGGACAGACAAACGGACATCCCTATATCAACTCAGCTGTTGATGCTGATCAAGAATATATATACTTTATGCGGTCTGCCACGCCTCCTTCTACCTGTTACGCACATATCGCTTCTGACAAACCTAATAGACCCCTCTACTCTTTTTTCGACTACGGGGTCTACAAAATATAAACACAATTTCCGTGGATCTGTCATGAGAGCGAATCATATGTAAAGAACTGGTTCTTAAATCGCTCGAATTGATTCCGGTTGAAGAAGCAGACATGTCGCAATCTCTTGCCAAAGCCCTCACAAACACACACACACCCCTACACACACCCATACACACACACCTTTGTTGTTGCTTATCTTTAGAAACTTACCCAACTGTTGCAATCCGAACATAATCAGAAATCCAACAAAGAGCGTCAGATAAGCCCGTAGACCGGAGCGATTCTTCGATAGTATCTCGAAGAAAACGACATAAATGAGCGTACCGCAGGCAAATCCCTGTAATATGGCCGATACGAGATTAGGCCCACTGCCGCTTTGGCCATGGCTTATCAGTATGCCCAAGCCAATGCCCAGGGGACTGACCACGGCAAAGGTCAGCACGTAGAGCACCGAGAGGCTGAGACGAGTACGCGCCACGATGAGTTCAACGCCCACGCAGAAAGCCAGCACCAGCTTGTGGGCGGAGACGGCGCCAAACATGAACCACACAGCGCTGGCAGAAGACTCCAGGCCAATGGCCATGCCCTCGAAGAGTTCATGCAGCGACAGGGCCAACACGATGAAGAGTCCTCGCAGCGAGGAGGTCAGCATGTCACCAGAGCTGTCCGTCAGATGATTGTGGCTGTGGCCATGGCCGTGACTGTGCCCATGACTGTGACTGTGACTGTGACTATGTGTGTGATTGTGCTGGTGATGATGCACTGCACCGTACTTCTGCTGCTCCAGATCATTTTGCATGAGATCCTGCACAGACAGCGAACTTGTTTGGACCTGGCGCCGTCAGCTCGGCAGTGCTGGCAGCGGGAGCCGATGGATTCTTCAGTAGATGACTATGACGCACGCTGTGTCCACGCTCGAAGGCAGCGCCCGCATCGTCCTTATGGTGTCTGTGCATATAGGCGTGCATGGCCTCCTCAATGAAGTACATGAGGAAGAAACCACAGCACATGAGCAGTTCGGCGAGTGGAAAGGTCAACTGGCCAATGATCTCGCACTCCTGCAGCTGCTCCACCACCTCCTGCACCTCCGGCAGCAAATGCAAAAATGTGGTGGCCAGCAGAAACACCACCGCCAAAGTACAGCAGACACTTGACCACGGTGGCGGAACGAGCATTGGTCTGATTTTCTGTCCAGTGGTAGAAACGATTCAGCAGAAATGGAATCGAACCGCAGAGAGCGCTGGCACAGCAGAGCACTACCATGGCGGTTACCTTGGCGGTAAGCAGAGAACCGGAGTCTTCATGATCATGATCGTGGTCGTGATCGTGATCGTGATCATGATCATGATCGTGATCGTGGTCGTGATCGCGTTCATGAGCGTGCTCGTGATGCGCTGTTAAGTAGCTAACGGGCTCATCAATTTGCAGGAAGCATTTCAAGAAATTATTCACTTGTGTTTGATTCATTGTTAAGCTGTTTTATGTTTGCTGCTTACTCCTTCGCTCTCCCTCTCTCTCACGCTCTTGCTGCCTGTCGTTCTCTTCAAAACTCTCTTTGTCTCTTTGGCCTATAATCGCCAAAATGTTATTGTTATTGCATCGACAGCAGCTGCATTGGAATCGAAGTTCTCTGCTTTGAATCTTAACGAATTTTTCACTTTCAATCCGCTTTACTCCGATCTGATCTGCTCCGCACGTTGAAGTTTCTTTAAACAAAGTCGTACTTTTCTTTGAGTAAACAACAAAAAACGGGATTCGCCTTTTTATTTGTTTGTTTGTTTTTAACTTGCAACCTTTTCTTTTCTTTTTTGCTGTGTTTAAAAAATTCAAGTTTTTTTGTTTTGTGTTTTTTTGATTTTGCCGCTGCGCAAGACTTTAAGGCTCGAAGCGATCACACAGACTGATTGGCGTTGGCTAAAACCAAGTCTGCTTGGTTCGTAGCTCTTAACTGCTTTAGCTGTCGCTTTCGCAGTCGAAGTCGCCGTCGCCGTCGCTGCCGCCGTCGAAGTTTCCGCCGCCGCTTTGCTTGCTGCTTGCTGGAAGTTAGTTTTGAGTTTTCTATCATGCAGTTATTTCGCTTCACACACGCCTGCAACATTCACGAGCTTACTCTCGCGAGTCGCGACGCGTCGGCGACAAGTCGCGACGTGAGCAGCAAATTAAATAAAAGCGCAAAAAATTCTCTTTCACACTGCTTCGTTGTCTCTCTTCAGCTCTCCACGCGAACGTTCACCTGCTGTTGAGCAAACACTAGTTTCTTGTCTTGTTGTACCAAGCATAAGTTAGCTCACACACATACACATGCGCGCGTGCGCTCTCTCTCTCGCTCTTAGTTACACACACACGCCAGCATAGTGGGTTGTACAATGCGCAAAGGCCAACGGAATTAACAACTGCTTGGCAAATCTCCGATTGCATCCCTTCACTTTTCGCACCGCTAGCTAAAGAGGCAGCGCGAGGGCGTGAGCGGGATAGACATAGAGGTATCTGACCTTTAGCTTTGCATGTATTAGGATCAAACTGCTTTAATGTGACTAATTTACTGCGTCAAAGCAGCTGAGCCATAAACATCTCAAGTTTGTTTGCACTGCTAGTTAGTGCGAAAGCGAAAGCTTTGGAGCATGAAAACAAAAAGCTTGCGGTTCTTGTCTTGGCTAAATGAGTGCAGTCATGTCGCATGTGTTTGAATTGGGAGTTGACTCACATAAAGTGATCTTCAAAACTTAAATCTAAAACATGGGCTGATTAGACCAATCAGACCAATTGGAAGTTAGGACTTCGTCTCTTCTGATCTTCTGTCAATCTCTCTACTACCGGATTAACGGTAAAAATATCTCCACTTTGCATCCAGACTTGTGTAATTAGTTTAAGTGGGTTTGTGACTCATTCACTCATTTGCATACTTGATTATTACTGCCTTCAATTATAAGCGTATTTATAGCATTTCTCCCTCTCTTTCTTACTGCTTGTAATTTTTATAAACCGACCATTAACTGCTCAGTTTATTATGAAAACCACAATTGGTATAAAAATATGAATTATTTCATTGAAAACCGATAATAAATCGTCAACTGGTTTTAGAATCAAACTGTAAACAAATCAAATCAAAAAGAACTAAAGTTTGTTTTCAGTGTTTTTCCCACACAATGCAGTTTCTGGGAAATGTTAATCTGACGAAAATCAAGCATTTAAAAACAGTAATAAATAAAAAGACCGATGACACTCATTGTATTCCCGATTAGACAGCTTTGACTAACCCCTTTTATAAATAAATACAATTAAGTAAATCACGATCAAATGACGACTAACTGTTGTTAAAACTGTTGAGCATCTTCTAAGCAAATATACCCTGTATTTAAAGTTTAAATTTAGTTTATACAAAATACACACATTTTTTAAATAATTTTCTTTTATTTTGTTTTCATTTTTAGCTTGTTTTTTGTTTGTTTTGTTTTGTTTCTCTGTATGTTTCTCGGGGTTTTCTTTCTTTTGCTTAAATCTTGTATGTTTTGTTACTTATAGTTAATAATAAATCATTTTTATACAATATTTATCTTTTACATACTTTTGTTTTTATTTTCAGTTTTTCAACTGAAATGGCGCTTAAACATTTCAGCTGTAAATGACTTAAATATTTCATGTGGTTTTTCATTTCTTGTATTTGTTTTTTTTTTTTTGTTTTCTTTTGTTTTTCTCGCTCGCGTATATGCAATAAATTTAAATGTTAAATTTGTTTAAAACTGCTTGCCAGAGTTAACAATGTTAACTGCTTTACCTGCAATTAGCGAAAGGCTATGCGTGCACTGCTTGCCAAAACTGTTATACTTTCCACCCTTTTGCACTTCTTTCCCATACTGCTGCACTTTTCTCCACCTGCTCCAACGGTTGTGTACTCTGGTCTGAATGCCTTTTCAATTTGTGTTTAATTTAAATTTGATAAATTTCTTTAATTAATGCATGCGCTTAATTGTTTTTCCTTTTGTCCATCTGTTTTTCATCTTCAACATTAAAGTACATTATGTATGCATGTAGTATAATCTGTTATACTTGACTTTTTCAAGAAATATCGCTTTCTTATTATTCTTGTTTAGCATAATGGTTTCTTTTGTTTTTTTGTGATTCTTTACGCTTTAGATTTAGATTTCATATATAATACAAATGATTTTCATTTTTAACTATACAAGAAATTTGGTAAATTTCATATGTAATTTTTATATTTTGTTTGCAATTGTTTTAATCATATATCGTTATTATTATATGTAGGTATGTTAATCGTGTAATGTTTGAAATTTGATTTTTGTTTTCCCATGTCTGAAGAAAATCGCAAAAACACATTTAAGTTTAAGTTTCGTTTTAAATTTTCTTTTCTTTTCATTTTTTATATATTTTTTTTTGAAAGTTATCACTATGTTTTTGTTTATATATTTGTTGTTCTTGTTGAAGTATGTATATTTTAATAAGTATAAAAAATTTGTTTAAAATATATATATGTATGTAAATATTATAGAGTTGCTGTTGTTTTTACGCTTTCTTTTTTTTTAACGGGAGGGAAAACAAATTCGTTCAGATGGGTTTTGTGGAGAAAGTAATATTAAAGTATTTAAATTTTAATTTTAATTTTAGTATTATTTTTGAAGTTATATTTGTATGCCTTGTATGTATGTAAGTATGTTGGGTTCGGGAGACGTAGCTGCAGGCAGCTTTCAGTGTAGTAAGTATGTAAGTTTAGTATCACGTAATATCAAAATAAATAGCTCAGTACTTTGTTTTTGTTTACTCTTTATTTTTGTTTTCTCTTTATAACTTTTATCATTAACTATAAAGTGATTGATATCGAGTAGTTTCCCACCATTTCTCATTCCTTTCTTCTCTTCTCTCTACTTTTCATTTAGCTATTGCTATCGGGGGAAACATAGTGCCGCCTAGAAGGATTTAGTGTTCTACAATTTCTATTCACTTTTTTATACTCTTTATGTTTTTTTGTTTTTGGTTAAGGCTTTATGTGTGTGGAATTCCAAAATGCACTCACTTTTCGCTAAATTTTCGTAAATAAAATTGACCTAAAAAATCACACACTAATCAAATAAATGCACTAATCTTGTACAAAATGAATTCAACTACTAAAACATTAATCGCATTTCAAGTTCGTTCTTTCGGCATTAGTTATAAAAATTATGTACAATAGCGCGTACGTGCATACATACACACGTATGTACGTACACGCGGTATATAAGTATGTGTGTGTAAAAAGTGCATCCAAAAGCAGAGCTAAACAAAAGCTGCCTACGCCAAACGCGAGAGAGAGAGTTAAAGAGAGTGGGAGAGTGGAACTGTGGAAGAGTTAAGCTACGCGTTGTGAGTGTGTGTGTATGTTTGGAAGGGAGCGGACAAGGACATGAGTGTGAGTGAGTGTATTGGGTGTATGCGAATATACACAAACATACATACGTACATATACGAATAACTTGCTTCCATAGTTGTTCGAATGAATTAAATATCTGTTATACGCGTTATATTAATGTACAATTTGTTGTTTGATTCTATAAATATTAATGCATGTAATGCTTTTGTAGTTTTTCATTAAATGATGCTGCACTAGTATTTAAATAATTTTATATCTGTATATATGCATATAAATATGTGTTAAGTGGTGAGTGTCCGAGTGTGTGTCGTGTATGTGTGTATCTGTGTGTGTGTCTGTGTGTACGTGTCATTCTGTTTCAAGTTCTCATTCAGTTAAGAGCAATTGGTTTTTATTTCTAGTATTTTCTTTTTATGAAATTATTATGACAGTTTGGTATTTTTATGTTTCAATAATTTTGTATGTATATTATTTGCATTTTTGTTTTGTTTTTTGTTTCTTCTTTTTGTTTTTGTTTTTTATTAATAGTATAATTAATAATTATAATAATTTATATAATTAACATAAACGCAAAATTGGTAAATAATAAAAATAATAATAAAATTGTTTTTTTTTTTTTGTTTTGTTGGTTTTTTTTTTTGTTGCAATTTTTACTGTTTTTTTTACTGTTTTTATATTGTTTAAATGTTTAGGTTCAATTTTTTTTTGTGGTATTTTTGTTTTTATGTTTTGCTTGCTATCAGAGTGTATGCTGTAAGGTGTTTAATCTGTAGTGTAGTGTAGTGTGTGTATTGTTTATGGTTTATTGTGTGTATTTCTGTATTTATATAAATTACAACGGAAGTGTCGGTGTATTTGTAGTTGGTGTTGGCGTCAACATCGACGCGGATGGAGGATAACGCAACGTGTGCTGCGACGTTGCTTGTTGTATATAATCCTGACTCGGATTATTCAATACGCTATCCCGTGAGTTTGAATGTGAAGTGGCGCGCAGTAGGGTGACTGCCTCGCGTTCTGGACTACATTGTACACCGTCTAGTCATTTTTGGCGCGTCGATTTCTTCTTCTTTCGTTTAAAGAAACAACAACATCTGGAATATAAGGAACCACTAGAAACAGTTACAAGAGAGAACGCAAAAAAAAAAAAAAAAGAGAATTGCGCATTAAAACGATAAAGCAAAAACCACCAGACACACAATTTGTGAGATGAACGACACTATCGTGATAATGACGAGGTGCTCATCTTCATCTCCTTTTCATCGTCTTCGTAATACATACTTTGTTTCATCGACATGTTCTACTTCGGGCTGCTGTGTGATGGGCGTGTTCGAGTGTCCTGCCGTAGGATCGTCCGCATTCAGTTCGCCATTTGTCGAACTCACAACCTGTAACAACAGAACCAATCACAAAATTGGCAAAGAATTGCACAATTTGTATTCGCATTAGTTTATTTCGGTTTAATTCCCGCACTTACACTAAACATACAAATTATACATATTTTGTCTGCATTCTTATTAATTATGGACGTAATCAACACTTAATTTTGTTTTCTTTTTGGTTTTATTTAAATTTCGTTTATCATAACGCTAGTCAAAAATTTCAAGTAATTTTATTGCTTACTGCCAGAGAAAAATAACAAAAATATTGGCCTATTTTTGAAATTTGATTTGTTGTTGCTACTGGTGTGTTACTAACTACCAAGTGATAAGTTTAAGTGAGTAAGTGGTAAGGTTTTGAAAGCAGTTGATTTATTTCTCAATTCTTGCATCTGATTACTTTAAAGTGCCTGCAAACGAGCCTCAAGAAAAGTTTTTTTAAGCGTATTGAAACACAGGAATGGTTTTGGTTTGTAGCGTGCGACGCTAGATGGCGCCAGCACAGTTTGCTTTATTCCGCCTTTGAAAAAACGAAGGGAAATTTTTATAATTTCCTTATAAAAAAAGTTCCCTATTTACTTCAGCTGTAATAATTTCAGCAAACCGTGATCGAATTGCTATTTTGATCTTCTTTTCATAGTATCCTAATAATCGTTAAAGTATTAAATATAATTTTAACTTAAAATCGATAAAAATTTTGAATTTTGTAAGTTTCTATCAATAGTCTTGGCAAAGTGTTAAATTAGATTTTGGAACCGTTCTCCAATTTATTTCCTAAGGCTTCTGGTTTTAACTAGTCTAATTAATGCAAATAATCAATTACTGCAGAGATTGCCCTACTAAATTCAGCTCGTTTGCAGCAAGTTAGTGCCAAATTAAGACAAAAAGGGACGAGACTGACACACAGAGACATGAATAAGACACACACAGACTCATGCAGACAATCAGACATAGAAACTGAAACTGGAGGACAGGCCACTGGAGACTGGATTTAAGAAATACCTCATGATCTTTGTAGAGCCTAGAGTAGTGGTATATAGTTATAGTAAGTAAATAAAACTTTAAAGCTTATTGTTGTGGATAAACAAAGTTTAATAGGATTCGAAGTAGAATAGTAGTAGTAGTAGTAGTAATAGTAGTAGTGGTCGTAGTAGTAGTAGGTAGTGGGCAGAATAGAGTAGACTGTAGTAGAATTGGGTGTGTCTGAGCCTGGCTTATTTCTTAGCTTCGTCCTCGCAGTCGCTTGTCTCATAAGCATCAAATGGGCTATCATCGTCTGAGCTTGAATCTTCGGGCAATCTCTGTAATAAGTTTGGCTTCACAATAGCTGACTCTGCATTAATTTTGGGGCATGTCAAATGGATACGATTTGTTGTAGATCATGACGAGATAATGAAACTTTCAAATTGCCGAATTCTCGCTAACCCAAAGAGTGAGAGAGTGAGTGTGTGAGAGTGTGTAAGAGTGTGTGTAGATGTGTGTACATGCAGTGCTAAGTCCACGCTAAGTACATGCTCATACTTCAGTGTTGGTTAACATCATGCAGTGCTACAAAACTAGATCGAAACAAGTTTCCTTTTCTATAGTTAACTTTTTGTCATTCACATGCATACGTATTTTGGTTTTTTTAAATACTAAAATCCAAGCTATGCACATTAAGTTTTATAATCGGAACAAGATTTATTCAAAAAAGAGAGTCCGAGAACAAAAATGAACTAGTTGAAACGGAGCAACGAGAGAACAAACAAACCGAACGATAGAGTTACACTTGGTTTATATAGTATATATATATATTTATTGGGTTTCAGTACCTTGTTGAGCTAATGTAGAGTAAATCAAGTGAAAACATTAGAATTGAAAAGGCCAAAAATATAACAGTCTGCGAGTAATTATTGTAGATATCATCAGCAATCATTAGCAAATTATTGTCGTCAAGTACAAGTATATTTATATATAAACTAATGTTATGTATATAGTTATATGTATATGTTTGTATGCATGTATGTATTTAGGTATGTACACATTGATATCAAAGTTAATTTCAGGCAATTTACGAGCAGGGCACGAGGAGTAAGAACAGAAAGAACTTTTATGCTATATAGATACATATATTTGTAGAACCTATGGGGGGTAACGAGCGATCTCCTCAAGGTTATTTACAGAAAACTGAACAAAACTCAGAAAACGAAAAGTTCTTAAACGATGTACGAAATTTTGTCTTCGTTTTCAGTTGTTTCTAATCATAATTATGGATTTATTTTGGCCTGGCCTTGAAGTTTAGCTTGAGCTTCGTGTTGGACTCGTAACTTACCTGGACTGAGCCATGCCGATCGGCGGGTGTTAGATTGCCAAGGGTCGCACCCGGTTTGGGCACGTCCGGCCACGCAGCCACGCCTCCTTTGGCATTGGTCTGTTGGTTGGGGAACGGAGATCGGAGATCGTTTCAAATCGGTTCAGTTGGAGTTTCGTTATCGGGTTGTATAATGGGTTTATAAAAGCGAGCAATCAATGCATAAATTTATCAATTATTAATTTGTCAGTTAAACGGTTTGTTTGTAGTTTTGCTAGAGACAGACTAGTAGACTCTACTAAATTTGGTGTCTAAATAACAGAAGAGCGTATAAAAAACTAAAGCAGTTCAAGACCAATGTGCGAATCAATAGAACTTAAGTTATGACAGCAATATAAACCAAGGTTAAAATGTAACACTTAAAGCCAAAATCAAAGTTCATCGGGAGTGTGTCTGGGTGTGTGTGTGAGTGTGTGTATGTAGGTGTAGCGTGTTTAGGTGGTTTGAGCAGCAGCATAAACTAAGTAATCATGTTTAATCAGTAGTAGGAACCGTTCACCATAGTAACCTAAAGACTTTCAAATTAAAACTCATTGGAACTAGCTCTAAATTGGTACAAAACCCACTCGATTACTGCGCAGTAGAGTACAAATATAAATAAAATAAAAATCAGCATCTAATCACATTCAGTTTAATATATACAGTTATAGCAATTACTTAAGAACAAGTATAGATATACCAGATCCTTCGCTAGCTCACTCAAACGACAATACTTTTTAGCCTAATTTGCATAATTATTAAATCTTGATCTTATCTAACCAGTACAAATCAACAATTGCTAACCTCAAGTATTATATATTCTTCATTCTCATTATCAACATCATCAAAATCAAAATACGAGACGTCCTAAATCAATATACGTTAAAAAGTTCAGTAGACAAACCATTTTTTAAGAGAAATTTCAAAGCAGAGTTAAACAAAAATTAGAGTAGTGTTGGAAAGAGTTAAAAGGAAATACAAATTTAAAATATTTATGTTAAAGCTTAGTAAAGAGAACTGGTAGTAAATAAAATTAGTTGTCGTTTATCAACAAAACAAAATAATTGATAAATTAAATTAACCATAAACGAAAGTATCTGAGATAATTTAAGTGTGATAAATTGGAATACTTTACCTTAGCCGTAACATGACGATCTTTATTTGGTGAAATGATGACTTCATGGCCAGTTTGCAGAGATCCGACGGGCGTCGACTGTTTGAGAGCGTGTTTTGTGATTTATATTTATATATAGATATAGTTATGGATGCAGTCGATTTAGTTGATCGATTTTTAAGACACACAAATACACGCATAGACACAAGAAACGGTATTTTGTTTCGATTAATTTCGATTAATTTATAATTTGTACCGTTGTAGTTGTAGACAGGAAATTTCAAAGAGAAGAGAGAGAGAGAGAAAGAAGAGAGTGCTGTTAGAATGACTTCAATTACAGTTAGTTTCATTGGCCTTAATCACTAGTGCTTAACAACTATTCCATACGAGTTTGCGACAAGCATTTACCAACACTGAACAAGCACGCTGCTGGCAATAATCAATTTACTAGCAAGTACTCTCTTCATAATACAGGCAAATTTCAAGATGTTTTCAAATGTTGATACCTTATCGGATTTATTCTTGGCCAAATAGGAAGGTGGCGCATTCTTAATGACCTTCATTTGATCCAGCTGGTCCTTGGTCTATACACACAAACACACACAATCGTTCATCGAGTGCAACAATACACAAAAGTAAAACAAATCTTAATCGGCAGGCAAAACAATTAATTAATCAAACAAAATAAATAAATATTGTTTTTCATATTTTCTTTATCTTCTTCTTCTCTTTTTTTTTGGGTTTGTGGTGTTATTTTGGGTTATCCATTTATTTTTTTGTATCTTTTTTCTGTGCTATGTTGAGTGGTCTCTCTAGAATTTAATTTGCTAATTGGCGCTTTATAAAAATATATGTATAAACGAAAAGAAATAACATTGCGCTGCAACAAGAATCGAAATAGAATTTAACAATCTGGGGGCCCATCACCATCACCATCATAATCATCATCATCATCATCATCATCTGCTGTAAAAGCTGTGGTTAATGCACATCTCTATCTCTTTGGCTTGCATGCTTCCAAATTGTTAACTGTCTTGAACTCTTAACTTTACCAGAGGTATGGGTGGACATGGGGGATGGAGAAGGTCTTGAGAACATGCTTGTTTACCCATCTTTTTCAAAAGTGCATTTGTTTTTTAGTTTCTTATTTTATCTTCTTTTTTTTTTTGATTTACATGAGGAGGCGCATTACTCAAGTGTTAGTAGTTAGTTTCTTGGAAAATTCTTGATATTCTTAACTTTCCTAAAAATTAAATATGTTTTTAGAATTCGGCATAGATGCATGTTTAAATATGTGTGTGTATAGTGTTGTATGTACATTGTGAGAATTCATCTTCTCTTAGTCAATAATAGTATTTAATGTTTGAGCGAATTTTGTTTGCAGTGATTGTGACCTACCATTGTCTTCCCTGTCCAATCGAATTCGCCCTCATCGGTGTAGCCCTTACGTTCGAATAAGTCTTGAAACAGTCTTCGCAGAAAATCATAGTCGGGTGTTTCGAAAAAATCCAACCGCCGCACATAACGCAAATATGTTGCAAACTCTTCGGGGTGGCCGTCACAAAGAACCTGTAAACAAGTAGGGAATTAGTGGGTTGTTTTAAGAATATATAACCATATGTGATTTAATAAAAACGTAGTAGATTGTAGTCATAGTCTAGTCAAAAGCTCAACTATCAGAACCCAAATATCATAATCAAATATTTTTCCTCTGTGTATTTTGTAAAGTCTACTAAGTTAACAATTTTTAACTCTTAAACACTGAACATAAAAGAAATACAGCTGAACTCATTACAAGTTTATCATAAAGTACAATTCATTATTTCAATATATTTAGAGAAAGTAACTAAGAATTTTGCATTAAACACATTTTAAACATTTAAATAATGATTGAACCTTAAGATAAGTATTGTTCGTTAACACATAAAAAGTTGTTTGTTAACTAATAACAATACATTTTTCAGAATACAGATCTGCACCAAATTTCAAGAACATAGCTTTAAAACTAAGAGACAAGTTTGCACAAAAACAGACGGACAGATAGACGGATATGGCTATATCGTCAGTCAAGGTTGTTGATGCTGATCAAGAATATATATACTTTATGGTGTCGAAAACGCCTCCTTCAATGCGTTACAAATTTTGTGGCAAAAACATAATACTCTGTGCAAGAGTATACAAATTATAGCAACTCCACCATTAGTGTTGTAGGACAGAAGACTTTTCTTTAGCTTTATAACAATACTTTACTATTCTAATAGTTTATACATCAGCCTAAAAGTCTATTCAACATTTACTACATTAAGTTAACAAATCAAGTATTGCATACATAACATTTACAACATAAAGAGGCAGAATTACTCAGTTAATTAATATTGCCTACTAAACATATGACAAATTATTGGCTTTATTCACATATACTGCAATTCTATACAAATTTTTTCTAGACTAACGCTCTTCCATATTCAAACGTATACTGTGCATAAAACAAACTCCAACTACTCATAATAAAAAGTGTTAGAAACACTTGATTTAACACAACTGTCGTGTCCATAACACTGTCATTCTATCACTAACATGCTACTTTTATGCCTTTTATGTAAACATTACTCAACTAACTTTAACATAACATTGCTTAACAGAAGCTACTAATTCCTAAGTAAAGCTGCGGTTGACTAGATATATTAATCAATCAAAAGTTTTGACTGCTTTGAGGAATCTCTCACCTCAATGGGTGTTGCACGTTTTGTATCACCGATTTTTTGATATCTCTCTTTGAGTGTATCAGCCTTAAGGCCTTGCCACGGCAGTGAACCTCTTAAGAAGTACATAAACATATGACCCAGGGCCTCCAGATCGTCACGCCTCGACTGCTCGCGTCCCATATGCGTATTGATTGACATATAGCGAGCTGTACCGGTCAGCGATTTATGCTCCCGATATGGTATATGTCTATTTGTATCTAGATCAATGTATTCTTTGGCCAAACCGAAATCTGCAAGCAACGTAGGTGATTATTCAATTGAAATATTAATTATTTTCGATTACTTACCAATAATGTGTATAATTTTTTCACGTTTTGTTGATGTTCTGCCAATGAGAAAGTTCTCTGGTTTCACATCCCTATATATTAAGTGCCGACTATGAACATATTCGATCCGGTGGAGCTGTTTGTGGCATTACAAATAGATACAAAATTAGTTTTTGTCGTTTTACAACACAGTACACAAGTCTAGCAAGGGGCAGTGTTTGCAATAATTTTCTTTCTTTGTTAACCAACCCCTTGATAGACTGTACCTGTGTTTATTTAAATACTTTATTTTATTTTTTCATATAAATTAAATTTTTCTGTAGTGTCTCAACTAGCTTAAATTGTGAATGTTGTTGTTGTTGATCTTTGATGGCAACGATTTAAGTTTTCTTAAAAATTTATTTGATTTGAAATCATAATTAAACATAAACGCAAACTAAAAATTATTAAATATTTTTCAAGTCAACTACTGTAATTAATGTGCATGCAGTTTATAATTATTTTAATTCTTTATGTTACTAATTTTTACGATTTTGTACAATGAACGTTGGCTGTTAATAACTAAATGTCAAATACTTTTTGCATTAAGCGACTAGTTAAAAAAGCGGAATAAATTCATTAATGATATAGTATGCTCTTTATGATTATGCTAAACTAAAAGAAGTAGAACTTAAAAGTATTAATTAAACCTTAACCGGCTGAAATCATGAGTGAGCGAGAGAGCAACAAAAAAGAAATTGTTTAAAAGAAACATCGGCAGCTTCCTCTTTGTTCTGGTTATTAGTTAGCAAAATTATAAGAAACATGTTTTTTAATTAACTTAAAAAACAACCAAACATAAAAACACCCAAGCAGCCCTACACACACTCACACACACACACAGTCACTTGCACACACACTCACACAAAATAATAATTAAATTATGGTTGTTGGGTCGAGAGGGGCGTGGTGGGGTATAATGTGTGATAAATTGCGCTGAGGGGGTTCGGCCAGTGTTGGTTAATTGCCTTAACTGCTACCAGTGTGGTGTAATGTGAAAATGCACTGAGAGAAATGCGCGTGCTCATTTAATAAAAAATAAACGTTGCTTATTTTTTTTTGTTTTTGTTTTTTATAGTTACTAATTGCAGTTGTTTTTGGTTTTTGTTTTTATTTTTGTTGGGTTGTACTTACTAATTGTATAGCTATCAGTAGTACGCTCTTCAAAGTGAAACGTCTGCCGCAAATATCGAACAAATCTTCGAGTGATGGACCAAGCAATTCCATAACAAGAGCATTGTACTTGCCGCATGGGCCGAAGTAATATACTTCTGGTACACCCTCTGCTACAGGTCAACAAATTGCGGAAAATATTCCAAATAAACAAAATACAAAATACAAAAAAAAAATGCGTGTATGCGTGTTTTTTGTTTAGATAAAATATGACAAGCAATTTTTTAATTGGATTTTTTTTTGCGATTGTTTTTGTTGTCGTGTTTTGATTTCAGTAGTTTTATGGTTTGTTTTAGTGTTGAGCAGCGCACAAAAGTAACGTAGTTTGATTTATTTGGGAATACGTTGTCGATTCGTTTGTTGTTGTTGTTGTTTTATGCAAAAACGAGAGAGAGATAGAAAGAAGAGAAGAGAGAAAGAGTGAGGTAAGAGAGACAAAAAAAATATTTTAGATATTATTTTTGTATTATTTGCAGCTAAATTTCATTTAAATTATTTTTTTTATAGGGGGAGCACCGGGTATAACAAGTTATAGACGAAGAAAGAGGGAGAGATATAGGAATGGAGAGAGAGCAAGAGAGCGAACGAACGATAGTAAGATATTATATGGCTCTTTAAGGTTAGTTTAGCGCGTCTTACGTTTATTACCACCTTTTTTATCTGCATCTTCTTCATTCTGAGAGTCAACAGCGAAACTGAAACTGTGCTAAAAACAACAAGAACAACAAAAATAGAGATTCTCGAAGCATATAACGAGGAAGCCTGTTGTTTAACGACCCTGTAGTAGTACAACTTTATGCCTTACATCGACGAAAACAAATATTTAAAAAAAAATTATGGCTGCAGTTGATTTTAAGCAAGAAAAGAACTAAATGTTAATATGTATAACAGTTTGGCTGTATAACACCTTAAAGCTAGTAATATTTGAATGGCATTCTCCTATTGGCACATCAACTTAAACTTAACTTAGGTGTACGAGTTGTGTGTGTATAACAGTTGGGTATAACAGTTGTGTATAACAGTTGCGTATAACAGTTATGTTTTGGGTTGCTGTAGTTTTTCACCACTATTTTAGCAAAAATCTTTTTCTTTGGAGCTGTGTGGTTGTTAGTAGTTGGTTAAAATAGGTATAATCATACATATAGAGAGCACATACAGGAAGTATAAACAAACTGAATAGAAAACAAATAGGGGAAATTCATTAATTTAGGCAACTAACGTTAACTGTTGTTAAAATGCTTTTGCAATTGTTTTTTTGTTTTAAATTAAAAAGAAATTTGTTCTTAACTAGTTTATTTACATAGAAACGTTAAAAGTAATTTATATTTTGCCTACGACGCTTAGTATACATGCTTTTAAGTTTGGTTGTTTGGTTTATTTGGTGGTTAAGTTCAATCTTTTGGTATCAAATGAGCTACAACCCAAAGAACAATTAAAAAAAAAAGGTCTTAACTACGACAAAGTAAAAAAAATAGTTAAGTATTTTTTGTTGTTAATATTTGATTTGAAATACTTTGTTCCACTACATAAACTAAAGTTGTTTGGCACTAACGTTCATTGTGTGTGGCGTGTTCTTCTAAGGGTTTAAATTATGGTAGTTAATATTGGTAACAAAAATTGGTATTTGCTTGCTAACTTGAAAACAGGCTTTAGCCGTTGAGACACTTTGCGTAAAATGTAATTTACAATTGAAATAAATAATAAGTGTGTGTGTGTGAAACTCTGTTTAAGCCAATTTGCCAAACGGTAGGCACATTAAACTGTTATACAAGCGGTAAAATATGTGTGCTATGTGCACTGTTCACGACAATTTGGCTTAAACAAAGCAAACGAAAAGAAATTCGCTTGTTTTGTGTGTTGTTATGCATAAACTTACAAGTTGTTTCGCTATCATCAATACAGTCTTAAGTGAAAATTTACGGGAGCAAATATTGAAGAGATCTTCTAATGATAATCCCAATAACTCTAAAACCATGGCATTGTAACGGCCACCACAAGTGCCCAGGTGATAAATGCGTGGTATGCCTTCTGGGGCGTTATCGGCTGTGGGTTCATCGGGTTGGATATTGTTTTTGTTTGATTTTTACAGGGTATGTGCCATGCCATCATAATGTGTTATGCATTAAATCGGTTGATTGTTGATTGTGGTGGTTGATTGATCGATTGATTGATTGTCGCACACGGGATTTTCAGTATCGATATTCGGTATCATTTTCGATGGGTATTTTTGATGGTTGTATGAAGGATCAGGTCAAAATATATATAGAATTATATATAGTTTTTTGGTTTTTTTGAGCACAACGGAAAATAGAACGGGCAAAAGTATAACGTAAGAGATTATAAACAGGTTGAGTTGAGAAATCAGCATATAGTAAGTTGGTGGGTATAACATCAGAACAATATAACAGTAGCACAGCTGCCATAGTAGCTGCTGTTCTACAACAATAGCATAATTCATATATTTTCTGTTTTGTTTTTTGTTTTGGTTTATTTCAATTTAAATCACGCACCGACCTCCAAAATATGCTTGAGAAAATCTATTCATGTCTTCTTATGTGTAATATATATAACAAAATACTTATAGCACTCGTAAGTGTTATACTCGTATATATTTCAAGAGTTTTGAGTTTGTTTTTCAAACTAACGAAGGTGGTAACGGTGCAAAACATAGTTTTATCTTTTGGTTTTTTGGATTATTGGAGTAGTAAGGTTATTGGTTAGTAAATTAGCAATTTTCGATAATCGGGCATGGATAAAAAATAAATAAACTATTGTTTTTTTGTATAGTTTGATTTTGTTAGTTGTTTTAACTGTTTGTTAGTAGTGTCAGGAGTATTTGGGTTATTAAAAATATATAGAGAACATTTCAACATACCATGTGATCCTAATAGCTTATAAAACCTATACTCTAAGTGTAGTTGCGGAGCCTTTGACTTCATAGGCTCCATTTTTATTGCTACATGTTCATTGTTGTAAAGATTTTTGCCTGCAATTAAAAACAAAGTAATATAATTAGTTTAGTTTAGATAAAATATAAAACATTTGGTATTTTAAATTGTACTGAATCCCAATCCATGCCTAAACTCAGAGACTGCCACAGTAAAACATATAGAAAATGCACATGCTCACGGCTTAAACCGTGCAGAACCAACCATCATGCATTTAACCTTTCCTACCTGTAGCTTTATCATCGCCACGCCCACCAAGTGGTGCGCCTCCAAAGCAACACAAACGACGACCTAACCAGTCAATAAAAGAACATTTAGATACAATTTTATTACCCAAAAGATACAATTCTATTTAGTGTGAACTGGATTATCATGACCTATCGTTCCATTGGACCTATAACTAACCTACAAATTTTAACACTATACAACACTTTTAATAATATCAAAACACCCTCCTATACCTACAAAATTCACAACATTCCTTCACTGCGTCTTAATACACCTGACATTTCTTTAAGACTTAATTTTGACAAACAAATATTTGGAATTTGGTAATACAAACCGGTAACCGGTTAGCTGATTTTATTTATGTCAATCAATTTGCATTTGAAAGTCTAATTAGTTGTGCAATGTTTAAAAAGCAAATCAAATACAATTAGCTGAGCGATCTCTCAGGTGTGAAATTATGTCATGAATCGAAGAAACCCCAAAGTTGAATTTCTTATCTGCTTATCAAGAACACAATATGGGAAATAACTCACTCACACACCCGCACACTCACTCGTGTGTGAAAGGGCGCATGACTTTGATTACAATGGAGCCAAATTTGTATGTGGGGCGTGCTATCACGCCTTGCCACGCCCACTGCCTGCCTTGCGACTCAATTGTTATTGTTTATATTCAATATTTATTTAATACCACATCCCATGCGGCCTTCAATAAGAAGACAATACTCTTTTCTCATTATTTGCCATGAATATGAAAACACATAAAGTAAACAAAAGCAAAAAAAAAACCTCTTCTCCTTCATCTTCGATTGTCTCCGACTTTTCTCCAAGACTCAGACAAGCAAAATAATGATAACTATATCGGAGATTCATGGAAAATCTTGTTCCAAATAAGTGCAAATTTAGAATACAAATATTGTTATTTATTTATGTATTTTGTTTTCCAAGTTATTCTCAAAATTCATATGTAAACAATTTGTATGCCATTGCAAATTTGGACAATCGCCTTTCAAACAAAAAGTTTACAATATCTCGAACAATGAATAATAATTTATATATATCTGATGTAATTGACAAGTGCAGTGACTCATAAACTGTAGTTCCCTCAGTCGTCTAATAGCCGTGCATAGCGTAACTCAAGCGTGTCCAAAACTTTCATGACCTAACACAATATTAATACGTCTAGTCAACTTATACTTATATCTGCACCGCATATAATATCTATCTGCATGAATACACCAGGAAATATCTACAATAAATATATATAGTTTAAACGTCTACAAAAAATAAACGAAGATTTACCAATAGCCATAAAAAAGTGTACATTTTAGCGGATTAAATGGAAAATTCCCACGCAGCCGAATATAAACTTTACTCAAGGTATAATACCTAAAATATGCGGTTCTATTTATAAAAATATGTTCAAACAAAGGGAATTATGTCATTTTGGAATTACGATAATGTGCAGCATTTTAAAAATAAGAATATTGGAATTGAAGCTAGCCAACAACTGCTTTAATTTAATTCTAATTAAGGTAGACATTTTGTATTCAATAATATCAGCGAAACACATGAATTGGCGCTTAAAATAAAGTTAACAGCGCTTTAACAGCGCACTGTTAACTCATGCCGCAGTGCAACTCAAACTGTGACCAATGCTTTTAACACTGTTTATTCTGCTAGTATTCGATTTTCTTAGCTAAAATACTTACTTCAGCTCTGTTAGCATATAACATTTTTAAACTGGTGATTTTCCATATATTAAGCTGCATATAAATTTAGTTCTAATAGCTAACCACTAAGAGAAAATATATTTTTTTATTTGCTTCATGTGCTAATTAAACACAGCTTTTGTTTGCTTTAACTCACTCACCCCTCTGCCTCTCTACTCATTCTCTCTCCCTCTCTGTCTTTTCTTATTTGAATAATTGTGCAAACACGCATGCATTTTCTGTACGTATTTCTGCAGCTTAAAGACAAATAAGTGCGTGACTCACGGCTCTCTGCTTAAGCAGAGACAAAACGCTGGCGCCAAACGCCAAGAAGATTTCAGGTTATCAAGCAGGCTGGACTGCATAACACCCTGTAACCATCTATAAGTTTTTACAAGTTGATTACCAACTAATTACTAGCACTCTTTGGAAAAAGTACTGAGCTTTTTTACAGTACTTAGGTATTTTTATGCACAAATAGAAAGAAACGTCTGCTTGGCAGTTTTGGCAGCACTGGGAAACCGAGTGTTTATTTGACTACCTGTTGGCAAGTGCAACAGAATGCAAAATGCATATAAATGCGGCAAGCCCAAAGGCAAGCAAAAAAAAAACCCGAAGAAGCAACAAGAAAAAAACAATTTTATAAAAAAGCGCATTTAGCAAACAAAGCAAAAGTGACGACGACGACGACGACGACAAAACAGATGGCAGAGCAGAGAATGGAATGGCATTTTATTTAGTATTGTGAAAAAGTTCTCGTTGTGGTTTCTCTGTCTTTCCATCACTGTTCTCCCTGCCGTTGTTTTTGTTGTCTCCTTTCCCTTTGTTGGCAGCTTTGAAAAGGAATGCACATGCAAAGGAAGTAACAAACAAAAATGTCTGCCCAAATAATGCTTGAAGCCAACAGCAACAACAACAAAGAGTCGACAAGCCTGCCAAGCAAAAGAGGGACAGAAAGAGCGCTAGGCTAGTGTGCGCAAACGAGAGAGAGTATGATACATGTATACGAAAGTGGAGAAGAGGCAAAAGTCCTGAACTTTGTACGAGTCATAAACATAGTTTACAACTTATTTACAGTTACAAAACGCTGAAAGTTTCATAATTTACAGTTTATTGCACTGTTTAATGAGGCGAAATATGATTTTCAATTGCAAATTAGTTCTAGTAGCTGACTTGGAATGTCAACTAAATTTAGTGTATTGATGGCTGATTTCCATAGCAAAAGCATTGAAAACTACTTCGCATATTTGTGTATCTTTCTTCAATTGAAAGTTTAGTAAGTCAAACTCTTGTGACAACTGAAGGGTAAGTACATCAAATATTTAACATAGTCAAGTTCCGCTCTGTAGTCCTGTCTTTCTAACGGGTCTTTTATAATAGAACAATCATATACATATACAGTCCAATATCTAATATTCGTATTCTTTCATTTCATTTTGAGTCATCCCTAGATATTTCTTTGCATGAATCTCAACTTCAATTTGTATCTATAAAATTTGTAATTTTACAAAATATCTACAAAGCTTAAATATTAAATATTTCCTACGACAGCTATACACCTGGAAACCATAGCTAATCACAATTTGTGGTAATACTCAAAATGGTCATGTAAAATTTGTTTGTAGAACTTACCTAAACGCAATTCGCCGAAATTACCACAGCCAATTTTTTTGCCAACACGAAAATTTGGTCCGACCATGAGGACACCAGTTGTGGTGCTTACAGATTGGCGGGTGGTATACATGTTATTGCTTGCGCTCTTGCCACCGACGATGGTATTGTTAGCCACATTACCACCGGATGGACCGGCAGTTGTCGTCTGTGGACCACCGCCACTGAAAAAATAGAAAGTAAATACATCGATTACATTATTGATTAATACAATTTTCAATTAGTTTCGAATCGAATGTGTTACCAAGATTGATTAGACGAGTGTGTGAGTGTGTCAGTGTTGTGAAATGGAAATTGATGAATGGTTGGGTGTATGGGTTTATGAGGTGTATGGTTTAGAGGAGTGAATTGGATAATTGATTAATTGTAGTGATGCAACAACCTGAGATACGTCTTAAATTTCTCAATTAACTTGGGCGCCATTACGAACGAATTTCACGAAATCTAATAAAAGCAAATAAAAAATTCAACGAAAAAAAAACACTAAAAATTGTCCAAAAATTTTAACTTTAAGAAAACGTTTGAAATCAATAACACAAGCGCGATGGTTCCGGTCTTTTAAATATCTATAGAAATATTTGATTTTGGTAGTTTCTGTCTCGGCTGCTCAATTTGTTGTTGTTTTACTTAATTTTAGTTTTTTCTTGTGTTATATATTTGTAATGTACGTACTCGATTTTTATAGTCTTACGATACATTCAATTTTGAGAGACTACAAAAGCAAAGCAACTTATTTTTTTTGAAAATTCTAAGCTTGTAATTCCAAAAAACACGCACACACACACACACACACACATGTAAAAACTGTACTAAGTCATTGTAATCGACAACTGATTAATAAGTCTATTGGAAAGAATCAAACTGAAACTAATAGCAAATTTAGACAGTTGATTGAAGGTAATTAAGAAATGTTTAAGAAAGTTTATTAATCGATTTTATTAAACTCCAATTTTATTATATTGTTTTTTAATTTATTTGAAGCTTTTTTGGTTTCTGATGATCCATTTAAAAGCAATTTTGAACAGCGAAAACTCTTGAGTTTTAGACATTGATTCTTTGAAGACTATTTGCCACTTAAGTATTGTCATACAGTGAAAGCTCTACTCGCGGACAGCTTTCTCAGGCGGACAGCCCCCTCACGCTCCCTTAGCCACACGAATTTTTATAGTTTTAAGCATGATTTCCATACAAAATCCGTTCTCTTAGGCGGACATCTCCATTGGGTGAACAAAATAAATTCGAACCATGGCTGTCCGTCCAAGCGGACTTTCACTGTTCATAGCAATACATAAATTTTTGACTGTTCTTCTAGACGTGTTCGTTAATATGATATATTGATCGATTAATTCATTAATCGAAGTTTTTGTCTTAAAAAAACTTCAAAAAGGTCTTCCTAAAGGCCTTACAAAGAGGTGTAACACCTTGACTCTTTACCTTTAACTCTTAGATAACTCTTAACTCTTTAACTTTAAGATCATATTCCACATTAAGCTACTCTCGAAGTATTTTCTAGTTTCGAGAGCGTTAATCTCGAGTTTAAAACATTTTAAGGACAAGTGCAGTTATAAAATTGGTAGTATGGAAAAGCCTGCATATTTAAAAAGCCACAACAAAGAGACAAATACACACATACACACCCATATACATAAACCACAACCAATCGTACAGCTGTCTGTTTAGGCCAGCTTCGACTTGGGAGGCTCTACTCAACCAGGCGTATCGCTGACTGACTGAATGAGTGACTGCCTGACTGACTGACTGACGCTACCGGTTGTGTCTGACTCATTCAAAGAGCTGCGTACAGCAAACAGCAGATAGAAGACAGAGAAATATGAGTCTATTCGATTTAGAGACAAAAGGTTTGTGAGTTTTTTCCTACGCTTTAAAACTACATTATGGATTTTATGTGTTGGGAGTGGCGTGAAAAATCTTCTTCGCTGTTGCAAATCTGGTTCAATGTCAGGTCAATCATTCAAATGAACGAAACAATTGCCACCCTCTGACAGCTCCTACCACTTCCCTCCACTCCGAGTCATGCCTGAATGCAAGGCAATAGGAAATTCAAGGAAAACGCAATGTACTTGACAAAGGTCTCAGTCGCAGTCTCAGTCTCTGTTCCATTTTCAATCCGATTCTCAGTTTTCTTCAAGTGGCGCACTTTGTTTTGGATTACCCTGACCTTTCCCCCAAGGTATCAGGGAAGTGTACTGTTGTATTGAATCAGATTTTCCTTCAGTAAATTGATATTGATGGAAATTGCTAAACAATCATTTCTTAGATTTAAGAAGTGAATCAAACAAAATAATTAGTCATACACAACTATCAAGTTATCTGCTAGTAACACACCCATACACACACACACACACACCAACTGCCTTCGATAATTGTACCGTTAACTGTTGCTGTAAAGGAAAAAGCGTATAAACCAAGCGATAACAATTAATGCCAAGGCAATAACAACAAGCTTTTTGCAAACTAAGTAACTGCCAAATTGCAAATGGGTTGGCAGAGAAGAGGGGTGGACTCAGGGGCAGGAAGTGGCAAGAGTAACGCATTAAATCGAATGGTAACACAAACAAGAAACGAGTTCTCTTCTCGTTCTCCTTCTCCTACTTCAACTTCTTCTCCTTTTGCCTGTTTTTATGGCTTAATATCCTGCGGCTAAAACTGGTTCAATCCCAGCCATCGATCGATCGTCTTGGCCAGGCCAACAACAGCTTCACAGCTCGATTCAGTTAAGCTTTAGTTTTTTTCGAGTTCAGTTTGCTTTCGGTTCGTTTTGTTGACAAACGAGTTCGCGCTGTCTCCCTCTCTCCCTAACTAACTGTCTCTGTCACACACTCTTTCTTCATTTGTTTGCTTCTCTTAATTCTGTTCTTTGTTTTAAACTGCAAGCGCTTTTTTATGAATTAAATGTGAGAAAAAGGCCAAGAGCTGGGGGAATCGGGATAATCACACAGCTGGCCATAATATCATTGACCGGTTTCTCGAACTCGAGAGAGAATAACTCCTCCCACAATACACACACACATAACTGTGCTCAAAACAAATCACATCTGTTCTCAGTAAATACAATTATTGTAACTGCTAAAGAGATACATTTCTAGAGCAGTAAATGAAAATTACAATAATTTAAATAATGTTATTAGCCATCAAATATTTATAAGCCTAACAAAAAAACATTCAAGTACAGCAACATTTTATGTGCGTTGTTTATCACTTGTTTTTCCAACACTTATCGCACTAAACAAAAAATATTTTGCTTTTGCCACTTTTGTATTAACAACGTTAATAACAGAAAAACTTTTTACAAAAGAAAATAAATTTGACTTGGGCAAAAGTTTTCGCTCAAGAAATGTGTAAGGCAAGGAAAAGGGGAGGAAAAGCGGTGGAGAAGGTGGGTGGAAGTGAAAATCGATAATTAAAAATAAGCCATTGGCTAAAAATAAACCTTTACATGCAAAAGGTGGCTTAACACACAAACACACACACACGTACACACACTCAAAGCTCGCTCTCTCATGAATAAATCCAGCACACATTTGAGCACAATTTGGAACTGGAGTGAGTGAGCAAGGTAGCTAAAGTTAAGGAAACAAAAGGAGAGAGCGAGAGCGAAAGGCACATTAAAGGGTGGGGCCGAAATATGTTCTGAAAAATCGTCATAAGCGGAAAATCCCAATTAGAATTTGTCATCGCATGGCAACACACCGACGCACTACACTACACTACACACAAAATACATTAACACTGCACTACACGGTAAAACTTTTAACATTTTTCTTAATATTAAGCAAAAATCTTTAATTCATTGAGACTGCGAGACAGTTCGAGTTACACTGCAAGTTAATTTCACTTACAACCGAATGAACAGCAAATGTGACTAATTTTTCAATTCAATTAAACCAGATTAAACAAAAATACAACAAAAACACGACGGAAACCTTAAAAATAACAACACGCCAATTATATAAGCGACGGGGGAGGGAGGGGCGAAGATAAACACCTAAAAAAACAAATAGCGCTTTAAAAAAAGTAAACAAGAAAAATTACCAAAAAAATGTTCACACACACACACACTTGCGCACATTATAGAAACAACTGATAAGGCAAGACGATAAGCTGCTTGCGGAGCACTGCCGTTATCGTTATCAGCCACACAGTGAGCTACTCTACGCTTTCTACTCTCTATTCTCCAGCAATCTCTGACTTGACCTGTGACGCGTTTCACAGTTGCCGCTGTTTGGAAGACCTGTACATGAAGCGCAGAGAGGGTGTATTTTTTCAGACTGAAGACCAACCTCATGAGACAAATTTCTAATGATTTTCTATATACTATTTGTTGTAAATTGGGTATAAGAACAATAAAATAGGTACAGGGTCATTAACACTCAACTCGATTTGCTTTAGACTCTTAGAAATCTTTAAAAAACAGAGATATATTTATATTTAATTAAATTTCATTCCACTACAGAGTCTTTTACAGCCGTCTCGCTTTATTACACACTCTGCGTCTTATTTACAAACAAAAATAAATTCATTTCAAATGCAAAAATCACTTTTGCGCTTTAGCTATTTTAAGACACAAATCGATTTCATTATAATAGTCAGTCATGAGTTGAATTTATAATCGTTGAGCAACTGATAAATCGAATTATAATGTGGTAGACTCAGGCTCCTCAAACACTTGGTTCATAACCAACTAATCGATTTTAATCTTGAGCAATAATTCATAATTTGTTACCCTTTAATTTTTTTTAGTTGGTGAACTCATTATGTCAAATAGCAGGGGAATTGTACAGGAAACTCGATACACAATGAGTTTTTTAGAACACAAATCTTAAAAATGTTGAAGCATTTGAAATGCAAATATGTCGCGACCATTTACCATTTAAATTTAGAAAACCCAAAAATGTAAAGCGAAAAAATATTTATATATATATTCATAATTCAATTCCATTGACAAAATGCCAACAATGCGCATTATTATTGCCTTTATTACTTATGAATTATATTATTGTTGTTTGTTTCAGTGGCTATTGTTGCTGTTGTAATCGAATTGCCGCACACAACATGCCAATATCCACTTTCAATGGCATTTGATGTCTACAAAAATGATTTAAAAAAAAAACAAATACAAATACATATAAAAAATCGACAGCAGCGAATGAAAGGCGTAACAATTGCGAGCATCAACAGCAACAACAACAACAACATTGTTGTTGTTATTTTTTCACATAACACAAATGAACAGCCGGTTGTCCCCCTGCGTCTCGACCCCTTACGCAAAGCAACACACACGTTTAGAGACAACAAGCAAAACGAAATGATAAGCAAAGAACGCACACAAACACATGTCTGCTTACACACACACATAATACACATAGCAAACATTGACAACGCTGCAGTAGTAGACACTTGAGCACACACGCACACACACACATCCACACGCTAAACAAGTTGCCTAGATAAGGGCGCGTTGATTAGGGGCAGACAATAGCGAGTCTGAAACGAACGCGAGAACGAGAGCGATGCGAATCGTTTAAGAGAGTGCCGGTAAAATGAACACCAACAAAGAGTGCAGCCAGCCAGCCGCAGTCTCAGTCGCAGCAGCTGTTGACGGCGACTGCAGTTGGGTGGCTCTTGGGGTTAGGTACTTGGACGTCACAACGCCTCTACTCGACTGTGTTTGTGTGTGTGTGTGAGTACGTCGCTTCAATGGCCGATTGACCTTTGCATGTTAGATTAACACTGAATACGTCTATGTATCTACCAAGTATGTATGCGTGTTTGTAAATGCGCTAGTATTGGTGCATTGGGGGCAGCAACGAAAAGCGCTTTAATTAGTTTAGCCTGTATTCTATTTCCCCACGTGCAAAAGGCAACGACTAAAATCTATGCAAATGAGTTTTAGAGGTCAAACTTTATCAGCAGAATGCAGCAAAACGCCCACCCCGTCAATTATATTTACATACATACATACTTATGTGCGTGTGAGTGTGTATGTGTGTGTACATACATACATATAAATTGTCTGTAATTTGCCTTCTAGTGTCTTCTTCCTGCATAGACAACATTTTTCGCTCGTTAGCATTGCAAACATCTGCCCTCCACCCTCCTTTACCCACCCCCTTCTTATGCATTTACATTCGCACTCGATTTCTTCCTTCCGCTTGACGGAGGACGCATTCCTCTAACTGACCCCCACCCCCTCTGAACTCTTCACGTGCTTTGGCAGCCACAATACTTGCGCTAGTCAATAAGCATACAAATGCACTGGCACTGAGGATGTGTGCATGTCTCATCTTGTTGTGTGGAGGTCAAAGTCGCGCAGTGCATTTTAAGCATTAGCGCTTTTTTATTTTGTTCACTTTTGAAGGCAAAAGAAACGAGAGCTGGTCACACTAGTTGGGCATGCGGGCTCTGTTCCACACATGTTTAGTATCCACACACACACGCACACATACATTTATGATGAACATACGTTCGTTTGTTATACTGTACTACAAACTCAAACTAACCCGGCAAACACCGTCGTCAAACGGCGCTTTTAATTCTGCTATGCTCTCACGCGTGCTCTGTCTCACTCGCACGCCGCTGTGGTCTCATGCATTGGCGTAGTCGGCGATGCGGGGGAGCAAGCAGTACACAAGACCAGCGTTCACTTTGCTTGCAAACTGTAAGCACAGCTGTTTCTTCTGCTCTTCCTGCTGCTGCTGCGGCCGTTCACTCGCGCGCTGATTGGTTGCTTCTTTTTTCCTTCCCTTGTTGTTGCTTGTGTTTTTGTTGTTGTAATTGAAACTTGTTTTGATAATTGTTTAAATGTTGTTTTAACTTTTTATTTATGCATTTAATGCACAATCACTTGATTTACATTGATCACTGTTGCAGGCACTTCCTTTAAATAAGATAAAGATATACATTTATGTTGTAGCTTTGGCATTTTCTTCGAGGTTTTCGATTTTTGTACACTTCACAGTTTTGGCAAAAAACTTTTCACGGGTTGATTATTTAACGACAACGCGCTTTCTTTTTTACACAATACACACTAATCATCAGCAACAACAACAACAGCAATGGCAACAGTCGCCGTCTCCACTGCTTTAGTTTCGTTTGCTTTTGTTTTGTTTTTTGTGTTTTGTTGTGTTGTGTTTGCCGCTGTCTATCTGTCTACAATTAAAGCTCAACTACAAACGCTCAGTTAAGTTGTTGAGTGCTCTCGGAGTTTGAGTGAAACATGTAAATATTTTTTAATTTATCATATCCGTTGCGCTTTGGCTTTGTCTCTGCCTTTGTGTGTACGATTGTTTGTGTGTGTGTTGTCTGTGTCAGAGAGAGAAAAGAGTAGGAACTTTTTGACCCTGGTAATATGCACACGATTTATGTATGCTGCAATCTGAGACACAACTTTCGCCACATTATGAAATTTAAGAAGCAGCGCCCCCAACTGCTACCATTTTACAGTTTTTATTTTCTGCAGGTCAAAAGTCTGAAGACTTTATGCACACATACAGGCATAAAACACACGTTTATGTATGTACGTAAACGTACAAAGAAGAGATACAGATACCGAAAAGGCAGGCAAAAAAATAAATTGTAGAAAAAGTCATAAATAACTCGAAAAACCAGTTTGTGTTGCCGGTGTACAAACCAGGCAGCAACAAAAACATCAACAGCAGCAGCGGCAGCAGCGAAAACAACAACAACAATAAACAAATGTGCAAGAAGTGCTGCGTTACTGCTGCTGCTGCCGCTGCCGCTGCCACTGCTGGTGTCGTTTTTGTTGTTCCCCACTGCTGATGATGTTTGAGTGAGTGAGAAGGTGAAGTAAAGAATAACACTTAAAACTCGTTAAAGTTGTGCAGAAGGAAGAAATAAAGCACAGGGGCAGCAAAAAAGCAGACAGCTGACTCAAATCACAAAATAGATACGAACGCACACTAATGTATGCTGGAGTGCATGTGTGTTCGTGTGTATAAGTGAACGAGTGAGTGAGTAAGTTAGTGTGCGAGAGACAACGACTCTTTAATAGACTTTAATAGTAAAAGACAGAGACAAACGACAGGCTAAAGATAAGTTTTTTTTTACAGTTTGACAAATACAGAGCAACACAGCTCAGGTGCGTTAAAGAAATATCGTGCAAATTAATTATTCAAGATTGGTGCATAATAACCAACTTTAAAACTGTGACACAAACACTGGGGCAAACACAAATTAACAGAACGTCACAACAACGAAGTGATTAGTGATACACACACACACACTTGTGTGTGTGCACACCCACACACACACTCACTTAGCCACGCATGCAATGCCAAACAGAATTTCGTCCATGCGTGTGCTTCTTTCGATCTGTATGTGTGCGGAGTAAGTTGTTGCTGCTATTTTATTGTTGTATGTATGCACACACCCGCAGCGCTCCGCGCGACCGAGCGTTGCAAAAACAACTTTGTGTTTTTTCTTTCTTTCTTTCTTTTTTTTTTTTTGTAAGCCAACAGCGACGATAATGGCGGCAAGGAAATGACAACTGCTACGGCGCACGATCGAAAACGAACTGAGAACGAACGAGCGCCAAACTGAATCAACACACCAACGAGAGCAAGTAATGATTGCGAGAGACCATAACGAGAGAGAGAGAGAGGGAACGCTCCCTCTCCCGGATACAGATACAAAACACTTGTGCCTGTGTGAGCGTGTGAAAATTAAAATGCGGCAAATGAGCATTTTGTATTAGTATGTAATTATCGTTGCTGTAGCTGCTGCTGCTGCCGTTGCTGTTGCCGTTGTCGTTGCTCTTGCTGTTACTGTCGACGCGCCGTAGGGGAGAGACACACAGGCAGGCAACAACACTTGAGGGCATTCAATGTGCGAGAGAACGAGCGACATATTGATAATGATAAATAGTTGTCAGTGTGCGAAGAGTAGTTCATACAAAATATGTGTTTCTATGTGCATGTGTATGTGCACATGCGTCAGAGCAAAAACTACAATACAAACTCGTTACACAAACAAAAAGCACCTGTCAAAAACACACACAAATATGCATTTATACACAGACATACATATATTGAAATGTTTCTATGTATTAATAAATACAGCAATGCCGGTGGCAGCAAAGATCTGTGCAGCGATTGAATGTGACCAGAGTTTCTGTAGCGGCCAACTGAAGTTGAGTGACTCATGCGCAGGTGCACACAGACACACACACACACTCACACACGACTGCGATACAAAAGCAGCTGTTTGCTGTTAACTTCAGCCGCGATGTTAACAATCAGTGAATTTACATACAAATAGACAAATTGGTAGTTTAGGAGCTTAGTTTGTTAGTGTATTGCAAATAAGTATCTGTTTTATTGCAGGTCATGTCTTTGTGAAATATGGTTTCCAAATCGGTCCACTAAGGTCAATGACACTTTGGTATTGGGCGATAAACTGCTGTTTATCCATTTGCGTGAGATAATTGTTGTAATTTTTAACGAATGCAGCTGTTTTTTATTGCACATCAAACTTTTCTGCTTCCGGCTACATTCACAATAAACAATTAATTACTTCGCGTTCTCAACTAGGAAAACAATAATTAATCAGATAAGATAATTGTAAATATTAATACAAAGGGAATTGCGTTTAAAAACGTTTTTTAAAGGAAAGAAAGATAGATTTTAATTGCCATTGGCATTGACTTAAATCCTTCAAAGAAAACCTTATTTTCTACCATATATACACACGAAGAATTGTGACTTAAGAATACAGAAACAACGAGGTCGGTGTGTCACACATTGTTGCCAACCAACAAACACAACAGCATAAAACACAACTTTGTGTGGTGAGGCATTTTTATTATTTCTGGGGTGGGGATAACCTAAATTTTCGCTATTCCAGCAAAAAAAAAAAAAAAATTAAAAGCAAAGCAACAACAAGAAGTAATAGTAGAATAGTAACTATAACATGATGTAGGCTAGGCCATGGCAGGATTGCCACCTTCCCCAAAGACCGCAGTAAGCGGCAAAAGTTGCGTGTAGCGACAGCAGAAAAGTAGCTTCAATAATCACACTCAAATGTTGATGAAAACTTGACGAAAGCCCCGGTCGAACTAACATTCAAAAGGAGGACAGACAGGGAAGGTGGCATGGATAAGGAGGAGGTGAAGACGAAGACGCAGACGAAAAAGAAAAGACTAGGCCAACACAGTGAACAGCAGCTGTGGCACATAAAAACAAGGACAAATTGCGGATTTAGCAAAAAGAATGTGAATGTAAAAGCGTATACACACTAAATAAAAAGAAGAAAAGAAAAAAAGCAAAGCATATGACTTTTAGAGCAGACAAGTGGAGGAAAGAAATGAAACGATGAAACGACAAACGGACCAAGTGACCCATCAAACATTATGCGCCAATGACGTCATTAAGCTGTTCACGACTGTCAATGCCGTGAACGTAACACATAGCTCTCTTGTTGTATCTCTCTCTCTCTCTCTCTCTCTCTCTCTCTCTTCAAGTGTGTATAATTATGTGTGGGTGCACATAACAACAAGCGACGATTAGAAGCAATACCAACAACAACTAAATGAAGAGATGATGCGAACACTCTTTATGTTAAAGCGTGTACGCTTCATGCATGTGTCGAAGTATTGTAAACGAGACGGAAAGAGAGCAAAAGGAACAAATTAAGAATGAGTGCAGTGGTCACCAAATCGAAATGAACATTTCTGTGTGTGGGCGTAAACGTATTATTGTGAGCGCGTGCTTGTGTGTGTGTGTGTGAGTTTCTGTGGCAATCGCAGGCAATTAAATAAAGTGTGCATAAAAACAGAAATCAATTGTTGATAAGTAAGCAATGATTACTTACATACGAGTGTGTATAAATACACATAGGAAACAAAGTATCTTTTTAGTTTAAAAAAACACCTTGAGTTGCAAAAAGGTCACATGAAGCAGAAAGTCACAAGTTTTATTTGCGTAAATAAAATTTCACACCAACCGAAGGATGTTATACCTTTAAAAGAAAAATTTTGGACCTGCGGTATACAAAATTAATAAACTGCAGAGTCTCAATTTTATAAAAATTTGCAGACAGACAACACTGGCATCAATTACCAACGCCAGTAGACGAAAGCCAATAGTGTGAAAATTTCATCTAATTAAATTAAATGCCAGTCATGCTTGAAGCCAAAAGCTTAGCAAGTCCACAAGAGTAGAGAGAGGGATGGGCGATGAGAGGAGGTAGAGATGAAGACGATGAACAAGGTGCAAAGTAAAAGCCTGTCAAACAAATCGATGAGATTTAACGAAGCGACTGCAAACAGTAGCACACTAATACACATGCATGTTTACATATGTGCACAGCTGAAAGCGAGCTTACACAGAGAAAGAAGAGCAAGGTTCAACAATGCGTTTCTAAGTATGAGTCATGGAGTGACTTGACAACCGCTTTAAGAGAATAGATCCACAAACTAAGCAAACGGCTTAAAAATCTAAAACTTGTGTAAATTTATACATTTCAATTTGATTTATTTCTTCTAGTTGTCCACTCTTTGGCTTAAACTAAAACTAAACTCAAACATGTCCATGCATGACATCTTTGCTCGCTGTTAAAGCCACAAATCCTGAAGAGTCCTTTACACTGACATAAGCAGTTTAACAGAAGGCACTTCACTGTGAATGGCAGTGTCAAGTGACTGACAGCTAAATATAAGCTGTTCATTCTGTTCATTACTGACAGCTGCCTTAAGGCGATGACAGTTAGAAAGGCAGGGACAGAGAGTGAGCAACAGACAGACCTAACCAGTGTTGATTAACTGCGTTAATATATTTGTAACCCAAATAAACAAGCAAGATAATCAAATTACCGTTATTCATTTATCTCAACTTTGACTACGTTATTTTTAAAGAGTTTAGTATATTTTTAGACTTTTGATTTAAGGATTTAGAGTACGCACTTTAAAATTGTGTGGCACTTGAGTGAAACAATAGTTAACTCTGATTTTTCAACTACTTTTTCTGACACTCGTCTCTTTCAATTGAAACTCTCATTATGATTTATAGCTTGAAATCCTTGCTCAAAAATTGCTTTGCACTTTTGCCGCAATTCTCTTGCGCTCGCTCTAAAGATTTCAAGTGCAAAGCAAACGCAAAGTATTTTTGAAAAGTTTTTTAAGGCCCCCAACTACTTTCCTCCATTCTTTTTCAGCCACTACTCCTGCTTGCCCTTTGCTCTATTTGACTTTGTCTGCCTCGTCATCTTTATCATCGTCTGGCATTTTTTTATTTCATTTTTTTTCTGCCACGTTTTCTTATTAGAAGCCCTACAAGTTGGTCAAGTTTTTCCGTACACAGTTTTCCACGCCACGAAAAGTCAAAAGTTGAGTTCTTGTGAAGTAAAAAGGACTGCTTTATTACAGACAGAATTTTATTTTTTTTTACGAATTTAATTATGATTTATTTGATGAAAAAAGTTGTTTGTTTTGGGATTCCCTTTGAAACCAAAAAAATGCTGCCTAAGACATAAATTACCATTTCAATTAATTAATTACTCAACAACGCAACTACACACACTGTGTTAATATAAATTTGTCTTTAATTTTAAGTCGTTATTGCATATTTCTTTCAAGAGAAGAAATGAGGTCAAATATGCTGCATATCAGAGACGAAGCTCAACAACCCCAATCTCAAGTACAAGTCACGCTCCCGATACTCTCAGGGTTTGTACGATAATTGCAAATTTTACACAACAAAAATATTCTAGTGGAGGTTAAATGAAACTGATTATTAGTTAAATGTTTAATCATTTAATTATGAACATCACGATATTCGCAGATGAAATGTTTACACGGAATGGCATAATTGCTAAGCCAGACAAATTTACGATAATTACAACGATAACGATAACCGTTAACTTCAGGCCCAAAACTGATTATAACTTTGCTTAGAAATGTTTTGAGTTTTTTTCTATCTGTCGAACTATTTTACTAAAATGAAAAAACTGAACTTGTAAATACTAAAACAAACTCATTTCTACCAAATACGCAATATTTTCAGACAGGAAATTCTTAATTGCATCGCCTGAAGTCGTAAAACTGCCCGAATTACGATTCTCTAAGGCACTATATTTTTCCCCACACAAATCGTTCCCATAGGGGAGCCAAAAAATAAGTAAACATTACTAAACACGGCAAATAATATTTCTAAAATGATGAAAAGAAATTCACCAAACAAACTAACAGAAATTGAAATATTTCATACACTTTTGTGCATAAACAAAGTAAAATAGAATTAACCTAGATATGCCAATAGAGCCAATGAAAGGTAACACAAGTTACAACTTTACATACACTGGGATTTCCGTTAGTCTGACACAAGAGGCCGATATCTATAAAAAAGAAACTATATCTATACATAACTTATTTAAATGTATTTGACTTTTCGCTTCCTCAGACGAGGGGCCTCGGCGTCTATTGTAGATTTAAACCCCATTTCATTCAACCCTCGTGACCAGAAATCGCATTACAAATAAGTGTCGGAAAAGTCCCAAAGAAAAAATACGCAAGTCGAAATAGAAATGGTATTTGCTATAAATAGATTATTAACCAAATCGACAACAAGAAAAATATATAAAAAGATTTTAACAAAATCAAAACAAAAAAAAATTGTTCTCAACTCGTTTCTGTTTTTTTTTTTTGCTTTTTGAGGCTAATGAGGAAAGCCACGCAGCAGTAGAGTAAATTCTCAAAGAGAGAATCGATTGGTTTTTCTTTACACACACACACATACATACACACAGCTCTTGTGTAGGATATAGAATTTTCCGAGCATACAGGTGGCATCAGCAACGTTTTCTCAATGGCCTTCTATTTCCTCCTAGGGCTAAATACATTTGGCATTGAATATGGGGCACATGTGAGCTACAAACTAATACATATACACACACACCAACACACATACAACCACTTAAGCTTGTATATGTACATACAGTAGTAACTAAGAGACTGGAACGTCATCCGTTTCTTTTATTATTATTTGACACGAAATATTGATACTACGACGATGACTGTGCGAGAGTTGAAACAGTTTTAAGAGAGAGATCTATTAAACGTCAGAAGACAAATGTACATAACGGGTAGGAGGCTTTTCCGACCCCATAAAGTATAAATATTCATAGTCCAATAGTAGTAGTAGTAGTAATATTCTAATTGGAGTTTAATATATTAGCTTGATTTCGATCTTTAATCAACTTTTTTAACAAACATTAATCCGGTACTGAGTTCATACGAACTATATAATCTTTGGTGCATGGACGTAACATTTCTTCTTGAATAATCTAATCTTTGAATATTTTTGGCTAAATTTATGTATGTTTCAGCAGCAATCTGATAAGAAAACCTACATCACTGTAATTAACTGGTTTCCCGGTGTTATAAAAGTATTAAGATAACAGCATTATTTTCGAACTGTTCCCAAGTCGGCATTTAATAATTTTGACTTAATTGGCAAAGATGATTTAGAATTAGTTTTTGTTTTAAGTGTAACATAATTTGATTACATTTTTAAATTGACATGACATGAAATAGCGTATAAAAATTAAAGAGTTTTCTAAAAACTATAATAGACATTTAAAATTATATTATAACTGACAAGATGATTGAGAAGATTGCAAAATAGCTTTAATTCTAGTTGGCTTTGTGTCATCACTATATTCGATAATATGGATAGGGAAACATGTTTATTTTGTTAAAATTTATTTTAATTCTGCAAAATTTTTGGTGATAATTGGGTAGAAAAATGATTGAAATTGAAACCAGATAACGGTGTGTCCTGATAACCAGTGTTGAAAAGTGTTCATTTTAGTGTATTAGGCAGATTTATGGGGGTTTAGCACTCACCTCGTTTGCCGCTCCCTTCGCTGCATGATGTCGTCGTGGTCGTTATTGTTGTTTACTCTCTGCTGCTGTTGTTGTTCCTGTTTCTGTTGGTGTTGTGTTTTGCTGTCGTTTTGTTCTTGCTGATACTGATAGTGACGGTAGCGGGGTTATATTCGGCACGTTCCCTTTAATTTAGTTTGAAAAACGCAATCACTTTCCACAAAATTTTGAAAGATAATAAATGAAACTAATAGCAACGGCTATTGATTCTTGATAAGATTGATCCAAAAACAAAAAATAAAAATAAGAAAAATCGTAGTTTGAAATGCGATTTTGCTGCTCAAAGTTAGTTATTTTTCTTTCTTTTTGTTGTTGTTTTTTCTGTTTTGTTTTTAACTGTTGCATGTGTTGATTATAAGTCTTGTGTTTGTTTTGTGCTTGTTCCTGTTGCTGTTGTTTTGCACGTGCATACACATGCACTGCTGCACATACACACTCACACGCGCGCACTGAGCGAGGCAGACAGACATACACATGCACCCACACTCACACACAGACTCACTTAACGTCCTCGCATGTCGCGCATGCGTCCAATGCATACGGATAGCTGGTCCCACTGTCCACAGTCGCTCTTCTTCTCCTCCTCCACAGCCCCCTCAAAAAAAGTTAACCTGACGCAACTGCCTTACTGTTCTATGATTTTTCTTTTTCTTCTTCTTGTGGTTGTGTTAGCTTACAGATTTTGCTGTTGTTTTAATTGTATTTGCTGTGGTCTCAGTGCTGATGCTGCTGCTTCTGCTTGACATTTAATTGTTAAATTTGAGCATTTCCTTTGTAAACGGTAAAACTGTTGACTGATGTTGTTGCTGCTGCTGTTGTTTTTGGATCTAAACAGTTTTGCTGGGTTCAGTGTGTCTTTTACTAGTGTGCTTACTTTCTTGTCTCGTGCGTCGAATTGTTGTTGTTTTGTTTAGATAAAGAAAGGCAGTTACGTTCTATGTAGTATTGGGTAAACAAATAATTTTGGCTAACAATTTAACAAACACACTTTTGCACATTTTTCCCCACAAAAAATTTATAAAGTGATCGTTGACGTATTTTGCAAATGTTACACACGCCAACGACTACAAAAACTCAATAATATTTTATAATTACAATTATTTAAATCGCGTAGTCAAACAATTCCGAACGTATTTGGCGCGTGCACGTTGAAAATTATTTAATTTTACTTTTTCTTGTGTGGCTGCGATGTTGTGTTTGCACTTTTTGGCAGAGACTGCGTTTCTTTTCATCTCATTTACGCGGGCTGCAAATTAAGAAAACAAACATTAATATTATTTAGCTAATAGAGTTTATTTTTAATTTAGCTTAAACGAGTTATTTCTATTATTTACTGTCATCTATTATTTACTGTCATTTCTTTCCGAATTCACAGCAGTCTAAGAATACCGTCAACTGCATTGACTGAAACTACAACAGTATTTTGCGGTATGTTTGCTTGGCTGAGAGAACGGTCACACTAAAGCTGAGAGAGCCTGTCGCATACATTTGCCCATTGATTTTCATGTGCTTATGTTTTGCACATAACTGTTGCAAATGTAGTTTGCAAAAAATTTCAACTATTTTAGCGATTAAACAATGCCTTGACCCTTGACAAAACTTGTTCACACTTAATTGAGCAACGACTCAGAAAACGTAGTCGCTGCAATAGCAACAATGCGGAGGAAGTTCTCTAAAATTAGGCCAATTAGTGCGTATACCTATAATGCACGTACATCATAGGTTTTTTTTATGAGAATTGCAAAAATTGCTCATATTGGTTTTTGTAAAACAAGAAGGCCACTCAAAATACACACTTTCAAAAGTACGTGATTTTTTATTCCATTTTCTTTTTTGATGCTTTCGGCACGAAAAAAAAGCTTATTTTCGGTGACCACAAGACAACAGGGTGCAACTGCCTGAATTTGGCCATATTTTTTTCATTGCCAACGCGTCAGAGATATTGTGCCGTTTCTTGTATGTAAATTTAGGAATTCAAATTAAGTCACTATAAGATATTTAGGTTTTTGTACCTTTTCGACAATTTTGCACACATATTCCTCACCTACGCCTCATTTTTCATTGCTCACTTACACACGCGCGCACATACACAGTTACACACACACACTAACGCCAGGCCGATTTCTGCAGTTGGAAAGTGTTTGCCTGCGCGATTATGCACTAATACATTTTTTTTGTGTGCCCTTGCTGCTTTTCCGTGTTTGGTTTTATTTAAAACTTAAGCCAACACTTTTGCACTATTAGGCGTTTTGCCATGAAATTGTTTTGCAAAGCCAAACGTACGCAGGAGAGCACGAGAAAAATGGAGCGACTTTTTCCCCTGCCTTTCACACACACACACGCACATTGAACACTCAGACGCAGTGTTGCTGTACTAAAATATTTTTAGAATACCAAAATATTGAGGTTCAGTTTACGATAAATCCACTTTGCACTACAAAATACATTTTTTAATAATACTGAATACTAAACGATATCTAGACTAATTAGCCGGCAACTTGTTTTGAACGTGAAAAAAATATTTTAGATATTTTACAACATGTCATAAAACAAACCATTTGACTTATTATTATAATGTCAATTATAATTTCTTTTTGTACACGATTATGTCTCTGCTGCAGCAGTGATTGTATACATATTTATTTATCACAAGAGAACAATAAACATGGGAAAACTTCGACAATTGTCACAACAGAAATTAAGTACTCTCACTATAGGAATGTGTGATATAAAATATTTACGTATTCGAAATGTCCACTATCCAGTAAATAAGGTTTTCGAGTTTTTTAATACATAAATATTCGCTTCTTTTGGTCAGTGTGACTGTTTTCAGTCTCTTTTTTAAGGTGTTGTTGTTAGGGATGGCATCTATTATGACTATTGTTGTCGTGTAAAAATTGTAGTCATCGAAATACCAAATAGATTTATTCGATTTATTTTTAAAATCATATTATGAATAAAAACAGACGAAATCATCATAATAGTATTCCTATCTTTAGACGCTTTTTAGTTTATTGACTAATGTTCAAATTCATTGATTTAGAACCAGCTGGTTATCAAACCTAGTTGACAGCTGATTACAATGTTTTATACCTACAATAAGTCTGCAATGTACCAAAATAAGGGTGACCATTCTGCACAAAACACCAAAATGTATAAACATATCGATAATCCAACGGCATACAAAAAAGCGCCAATTTCTACCAAAATATTGAAAGCAACTGATTTAGAAACCAGGCAACACGTGCGTATGTTTGGTAAAGTGTTAAGTTCTATTTCTCAATTAAACGTTAAAAATGGGTAAAATTAAAGCAGTTAAAGAAAAGCCGGTAAGTGTCTATTATGAATAAATAAACAGCTAAGTTAGTAATGTTGTCATAAAGGTTCCTGTACCTGCACGGAGCTCCACAGACGATTCGATGCTGGATTCGCCTAGTGAGGAGAACAGTGATAACGAAAATTCTGCTGGCGACAATAGCACCGACGATGGATTCGAGGAACCCAGCCAAAGTACAGGACAAAAGCGTAAAATGCCCGAACCAAAGGCCGAGACAAAGAAGAAAAAGAGTAAACACGAGAGCGTAAAACCTCCAACGTTAGAGGAAATTAAAGAGCTGCGTGATACTCGTAATTTATTTCACTCAAATCTATTCAAACTGCAAGTGAAGGAAATGCTCGAGGAAGTGCAAATCAAGGCGAAATACGCAAATTTCATTAGTAATTGGCTGGAGACATTCACCACAACAATGGAGGAGTTGACAGATGGGTTACTGGACGCATGCCAGCTGGAAGTTCCTCTGCATCTGCATAAGAAACCATTCAACTTCCAGTTCATAACTCCATCGTCAGCTCCCAAACTTATTGGAGCAGCAGCAACCGGCACACTCTTGGGTCCCAAAATCATAGTGGACGTAGCGCTGGAAATGCCCGCAGCATGCTTTCAGAAAGAGGATTATCTCAACCTAATATACGATCAGAAGCGAGCTCTTTATCTGGCCTCCGTGGCCAGCAAAATAAAGCAATTGCCTGCTTTTGCTGCAGATAAGTTTGTGTACAACTACCATGCGAATAATCCATTGAAACCGGTACTGGAAATGACACCTGCCGCAAAGATGGGCAATCACATAATGTTCCGACTTTATATCACGGCACCAGCGGATATCTTTCAATTGAGTCGCTTTGTGCCCTGGAACAACAACATTCGTCCAGCTTCGTTTGGTGATAAGTGGGAGGATAAACAAGCATTGCCAGCAACCCAGCACTATAATGCCAATGTGCTCTTTGACCTAACGCTGGCGAAGAATGAAGCTCTGCTAAGCAGCACATTCAACGGACGTCGCAATTTCCAGGAAGGTTTGTTGCTCCTCAAGGTCTGGCTACGACAACGTCAACTGGATGTGGGCTACAGTGGCTTCAGCGCACACATTCTGGCTGCCTACATTGTCTATTTGTCACAGAATCGTTTGCTGCACCTGTCGAGCAGCAGCTACCAGGTGGCCAGAACAGTGTGGAATCAATTGGCCAACAGCGACTGGACTCAAGGCATAACACTGGCAAATCCCGATGCACAGAAGCATCAATTGAGCACTTTAGCTGGTTACTATGATGTCTGCTTCATGGATGTCACTGGCCACTACAATCTGTGTGCCAATCTGCCTTTGGCTGTGTATAAAGCGGTCTGTGCTGAAGCCAAGTTGGCTGTTGATCTGCTAAATGACATCAAAGTCAACAGCTTCTCGCACATTTTCATGCAGAAGTCACCGCTCTACTCGCGCATGGACAACATACTGAAGTGAGTGTGGGGAAAGTTAAAGGATTTAAATCTCATAAATAATCCTAATCTTTGCTATCCACAGAATCACGAATCCAGCCAGCGTGGATCAGTTGCTGCAACTGCATGTGGATCCGCAGGTGAAGTACGATTATGCCAACTATGCGTATCCACAGCTGCTCAAGCTGCTCACAGAGTAAGTAATCCCCTAATCTTTTAAAATGTTAAACTAATTTCCTTTTATTCCTTTAAGTTTGCTGCAAAAGGGATTGGGAAAACGCGTTCATGCCCTGCTGCCGCTGGAGACACCATCGACGCCGTGGGATGTGGACAGCAAAGCGCCCATTATTGGACGCAGTTTGCAGCTGGGACTTATACTCGATCCGGAGCATGCCTATGAAGTGTTAGACAAGGGACCAGCAGCTAATGAGGATGCCAGTGGTGCGGCTGAGTTTCGCAAATTCTGGGGTGAAAAATCCAATTTGCGTCGTTTTCAGGACGGCAGCATAACGGAAGCGGTCGTCTGGGGCTCGGCTACAGATGCACCCAGTGAAAAGCGTTTGATAGTGAGGCAAATAGTATTGCATCTGCTGGAACATCAATTGCAGCTGGAAGCCAGCGATGTGCAGTATATTGCTGGGGAACTGGATGTCGTCTACTCGCTAACGCCGTCATTTAAGATAACTAAAGTGGTGACGAAACTGAAACTGGAACAGCAAACCGACGCGGAGGCCTTAACGCCACATGTCATCCACTGCTACGATGCACTAGCTCGTCAACTGCACAGTCTCGATCAATTGCCGCTGGATATAGTATCAATATCGGGCATATCGCCTGTATTCCGCTACTGCGAGCCTGAGCCTCCAGTGCCACAAGCTCGTCTGGTGGCCGATCGCATGCATGCGAGTCAACTCATGCGTGTGATCATACAGCTGGGGCCCAGTGGCAAGTGGCCCAATGAATTGGGTGCATTGCGTTGCTTAAAGACCGCGTTCCTAATACAAATCGGCCAGCAACTGAAGGCACAGCATAAACTTCACTCGGTGCTCTCCAAAGATGGTTTAATGGTGCTAAAACAAGGATATTGTTTTATACTGGAGTTGGCACACAGCAAGGAGCTGGCGCTGCTCAAGCAACAACAAAACGAACGTGGCATTATCACCTATGTGGACAATCCAGCTAGTCGTGCCCTTGAGCGTCGTCACTACATACTACCCCGAGTTAGTGGAGCTCTGCATGCATTGCATCAAACACATCGTGCATTCGGACCCACTGTGCTCATTGCCAAGCGCTGGTTAGCAGCTCAATTCTTGGATGAGGGTCTGTGGCCTTGCATGGCCACGGAACTGCTGGTGGCACATCTCTTCCAGCAGCGGCAAGCTCCACACACTACGGTCTCACCCCAAACCGGTTTCATACGTTTCCTGCAGCTGCTCGCCCACAGCGATTGGAATGCAGAACTGTTTCTGCTCAACTTTAACAACAGCTGGACAGGTGAGTGGCAGTTTGTAGACCCTGTAGTTGTAGACCACTAGTCGGTAACTCCACGTTACCCATGTCTACTGGTTTTATTTTTAGAAAAATCTCATAACAATGTTTTCTTCGCAGAGCAACAAATTGCGGACTTGGAGCACAGTTATCGCAGTGAGCGTGAGAGCTATCCTCCACTGTGCGTGGCCACTGCCTACGATCAGCAGCATGCCGGACGTCTCTGGACAGCGGATGACTTGCCCAACAAACCAGTACTATGCCGGGTCACACTGTTGGCTCGACATGCGCTCGAGCTAATTGAATCGACGCTGATGTCGCCCAAGCTTGGATTTGTGCGTCCCGCGCAGTTGTTTGTGCCCTCCGGAGAGGGTTATGATGTGGTTATACAACTAAAACCTGATCTGGTGACAAATACCTTGTGCTATGATCTGGGCTCACCCTTTGTGCCACTGAGTCAGCGCAATTTCCGTTTGCCGCTGGCGGGCAGCAACCAATTGGCCAGAATTGTGCAGCAACTGAGGGTGAGTGGAATAATACATACAATAAATTGCTGTTCTTCACTAACTATTCGTATAATTTGTAGTCTGCCTATTCGGAGTACGCCGCGTTCTTTTACAATCCCAATGGTGGCAAGGAGTTGGCCATTATGTGGCGTCCACCCACGGAATTCGCACCCAAATCCTTCAAAATCAATGAACTACAGGCATGCACGCCCTGCTCCGGTGGAAAGGTGCAGGTAAACAGGGATACGCTGCTGGAGGATTTCAAGCTGCTGCTAAAGGACTTCTATTTGCGTGTGTGCACTCCCGAGCAGTTGAAGCGGGAACAGCGGGAGCACAACAAACCCAAGCGATATTTCAACGAGGACAACGAGAAGCAGCCCAAAAAGAAGAAAAAGAAGCAACTGCCAGAACCAAAAGTGGGCAAGAAAAAGTTGATAAAAAGTAAATCTCTCAGTGCATTACATTAAGGCCAGGGAGACACTCTTAGCAAATAGCAGACAAACATATATTAATTAAAATGTAAATAAAAGTTTTGATTTTTAAACAATTGAAAGTTCAGCGCTTGTCCCGTTTATATTCATTCCAAACTCACTATGGCCGAACCACAGAATCTGTACGTTGCGTCTCACATGGCTGCTCTGGTGCTAAATTCTCCAGACATACGTCCTCGCAGAAGCTAACGCAGTGCTTTTGAAGCGGTGGCTTCATCTGCTCCGTGTTGCAGCCCCTTGAGGTGGTCTCTGGGCTTGTCTGCTCTGGTGCTAAATTCTCCAGACATACGTCCTCGCAGAAGCTAACGCAGTGCTTTTGAAGCGGTGGCTTGAGCTGCTCCGTGTTGCAGCCCCTTGAGGTGGTCTCTGGGATTGTCTGGCAGCTGCAATGTATGGACTTGGTGGCATGAACATCAGTCTGGGGCAGCCCGTTGGTTGTAGTGCCAACGCTGTAGGTAATGGGAAGTGCTGGTGAGGATTTGCACGATTTTGACCATTTTAGTTGCTTCGTTATGTCGGCCATAATCTCTTGTGGCTGTTCAGTTTGTTGTGCCGCCGGCTGGAAATTAATTGGACCCATTTGCTGACAGTTCGAGATAAGTGGATGCAGCATACCAAGCAGTCCAGCTGGTGCGTTCGCAGTGTAAGTTGGGCCAGCAAACATATTGGGAGTCAAGCGACTGTAGGAGATATAACGCGTGTCCTCCACTCGCCTCACATCCTGTTGGGTCAGCACGAACAGCTCATTGCCAACCATAACGGGTACTAACGGAAGCATTCAAAGATTGCTAAAAGTTTGAGTAGAACAAGAGACAAACTTACTGTGCACCGGGGGAGCAGCCTCTTCGGAAACTTGCAACGCCTTTGTTACTGTGGAATTATTTGCCATTTTCGTATTACAAAAATTTTGATTGGAACCTCTGATAATATTTTTTTGGGTATTCTATTTCTTGCTTAAAACCTACATAGAATAGAAAATTAAAATTACTGAAAAGCAAAGTTCAAATGAACTCAAATGCCAAGGCGTTGAGCGAAAAGCCTTCTGAATAGCACAAAAATTGTAAAAGTCGTTTAAAGTGGACATGTGTTGGTATTATATGCGATTCTTAACTAACTTCGAATGGATTCGTCTTTCATGTTTGGGGGCAGTATGCCGGGAGTAAGTACATCCTTCTCCTTGTTGCCAAAATCAGGATATAGTTTGGCTGTCTGGCCCAGCGGTGTGCAAAGTCGTCCAGAGAAATCCAAACGCTTGCTAGACTGATTACGTTCCGCATTGCTAATCATGTCGAGCAGGGAGCTGCAAGCAGATTTTCTAGAGTAAGTGGGCTTTGTGGCTGCGTTTGTGACTTACCGCTGTCCGGAGCTGGACATGCGTCGTTTGCTGGCCTTCATCAGGCTGCTGGAGCTGCTGTTGCCACTGCTGTTGGGATCCAAGCGTTCGGGCGACAATGGTGACTCTGTGTAGGAACGCAAGTGAGCAGCTGCAGACTCAGATTTGCTGGTGACATCGCCATAAGCAGCGCGCAGACTTTGCAGACTCTCCAGCAGATTCTTGTGATGTGATGTTTGTACATTAAGCTGTATTAGTTGCTCCAGCTCCCTGTAGAATAGCCGATACTGATCCTTGACTTTACTTGCCTTGGGCCTAAAAAAGTGAAAGAATATATTAAAGTCTGTTTAAGTAAATCAATTAAATAACTAACCGAATGTTGCTTGTGTTACTAAATGGCAACATTTCGCCGCGAGATGCACTCTTGTACAGCTCATGGATTTGCTGCTGGCAACGTACTTCCTCCTGCTTGTCCATGTCCTCCTTGACCAGCAGATGCAGAAAATGTGGCAGCCAGGTGAGTTGACGCTGCAGATTGAACAGTATGGTCACATTTGTGGTGCGAGGAAAGTAGCGTGGCATACGACGCCACAAGTGTTCACCCGGCGAGACTTTGCTCTTGGGCTTGCTCTTTAGCGGCACCATGCGCGACATCTTAAGCAGTTGTCCCATTTCTGGTATGCGGTAATCCGAGACTCGTCCTCCAGGTCCATCACTAATGGAAGGTGCTTCGTCCATGGCGGAACGTGCGATTGATAGTGAATGCACAAAGATTTCACCTCCACGGGCAGACAACATGTGGCTGGTGGTCTTGGTGCCCGTTTTGCGTGGCACCTCCAAGAGCACTGAGCGACCGTTTAGCAGAAAATTAATTAAACACGAGCTGGGACGTGAGGTGACGTCCACCGGTGTCACATTATACTGGCCAACACAGGGTTGCAGATCAGCAGAGCCGCAGCCACGTGGTGTGCACCATTTCAACGTGACCGTTTCGTAGGATGTTCCCGACTTGATGCTGGTGGGCAGAGTGAAGTCCGGACCACAAACCTTTGTGTGGGCGGCACGTTCGTGTAAAATTTCCACATCGTAATTCGCGCTTGAGTTGGCATTCTGCTCCTCTTTCATGGGTATGTTTGTGACAGTGGTGCTGGCCAGGTCATAGTGACCCATGATAAGATGCAGTAACTTATCAGATATATCGGGAGCATTAACTGTGTGTATTTCCACATCCAGTAGTGGTGAAATGTCCAGTAGATTGCGGTTTGTAACCAGGGATTCCACACCCAATGGCACAATGTTAAGTATAACCAAGTGACAGTGGTCAATGAGCAGACCCTTCTTGCCGGGCGGAGCAACTAAAGCATTTTGCTGCAACAGCACAGTGTTGAAGATATCCTCCAAGCCTGTGACCAAAAAATAAATTGGTATCAACATCTTAATTAATGGAGCTAACTTACTTTTCATGCTGGTATTGTCCCTCGCTGAGGTGATACAAATGACGCGTCCTTTGTTGGGAATTTTTGGGCAACCAATTTGGGCGGCATGAACTTGCTCATCGGTTGGTTCTGCCAATGCCTCTATAGCAGCCCGTAAGCCATGTATTACTGAGTAGTCCGAGGATTGTGGTATACTTCGTGACGGTACACTAACCATCATCATAGCATTTGAGACATGGGACATGTTTTGTGTGCTTGGACTCCAGGTGTTAACAATATGAGCTGCAGTATCGGAGACAATAAAACGCACATGCTTTCGACCGGGAAAAAGGTCCCAAACAATGCGACAATATTCTATAGAAGATTCGACGGCACAGGTCCATAAGCTTTTACTAAGCTGCGTGCCGCCAACTGCTGCGCTGCCACCGGCAGCTGTCTCAGGCGACGGTTTGCCCTTTAGGTAATCCATCGATATGTATTGCTCGCTAGATATACTAAAGTAGCGGGTGTGATCCAACACAAATATGGTCTTTTGGTTACGTTCAAACATGATTTTAATTTAAATTGCTAAAGGCAGCAACAATTCAAAATAAATTGAAAAATTGTTTGTTTACAACAGCTGTTGCACCTTGACGTTAGTGATGGCACATTTAGTCACTGCAGTGACTCTATCACCGTGACTTCGACAGCAACGATATTTGAACACGATAACACGATACATACTTGTCTTAATTTATTTTCTAAAACAATTAAGCATTGATAAACTTTGCAACTTAAAAAACACAAATGTTTAAACAGTTACATTTTAATTAAGAGGGTTTCGTGGATCTCTTCGTTACACGTTACTCACAACGTCTTGAAAACATACAGATTATTTCTTTGACGTTTCCGACAATATGAACACAACTATATTTGGAATATCAGCAAACTCTGTATATTACTATTAACACTTGTTGAAGACACATGCCAAGCCAAATTAGCCAACATTTTAAATCAATCAATTTAATAACATCGATATCTTCAGTAAAAGTTAATCGCACACATAAAATAATATATCGATGGGTATCTTACATCACTACTAGAATCACGTTGTCGCATGCGGTTTGAAAAAAGCTCTACAACAATTTATTTTTGGACATTTTGATCGTTATTTGTAACAAAATTACGTTTTGAGTGGTTGTCAACATTGCCAGTACGTGTAACAGATCAATATGTCGTGGTTATTGGGAAGAAATCGTCAGCAGCCGGCGGAATTTACTGGTGGAGCCGATGGAGCTGATAATCCCGATGGCAAAACTGCCGGTGAGCGTGGAGGTGACACCCAACTAACAAAGGCCGAACGCAAGGCTATGGAGGCATATAGGTTTGATTCCTCGGCATTGGAGCGAGCTGCAGATGCTGCCAAAACTTTGGAACGCTCAAGTAAGTGTTATCAATGCAAAGTTCATTCAAATTTCATCATCAATTGTGCGCATTGCATAACCGATGCCTCAACTCTAAATGACGTACGCGCGTGTGTGCGTATGTGAGTGTATGTGTGTGTAAATGACTGATTAAACTCTTACAGAACATGCGCGAGAGGCACTGGAGTTGTCCAAAATGCAGGAGAGCACAAGACAACAGGAGTACAACACCAAGGTCAAGGAGTACGAGGCGCACATCGAGCAGGCCAAGGTGGAGCAGAAGCGTATCGATCACGAAGAGCGACGCAAGACTCTGATCGAGGAGACAAAACAGCAGCAACAGCGTGCCCAATATCAGGATCAGTTATCCCGCAAGCGGTATGAAGATCAGCTCGTGCAACAGCAGCGAGTTCAGGAGGACAATCTGCGCAAACAGGAGGAGAGTGTGCAGCGACAGGAGGCAATGCGTCGCCAAACCATTGAGCACGAGATTGAAATGAAGGAGAAGAACCGTCTTAAGCTTCTGGAACATGAACTGCGCGCCAAGGCTCGTGTGGATCGCGAGAATCGGGACATTAATCTGGAAAAGATTCGGCTGAAAGCAGAGGAACATCGTACCACTGTCCTCGAGGGTATACGGTGAGTAATCTGTGAAAATTCTGCTTGAATTTATGATTATAATACATCAATTTAATTGTAGCACTGCAGGTTCAGTTATTGGCGCCGGTGCCGAGGCCATGTTGACCGATTGGGATAAGGTATTGACTGCTGCCGGTGGCTTATCGTTGCTTGCCTTGGGCGTGTACAGCGCCAAGGGTGCAACTGGCGTTGTTTCCCGCTACATCGAGGCGCGTATCGGTAAGCCTACGCTTGTAGGTGAAACCTCACGCTTTGCTTTCCTCGATGCAATCAAGCATCCGATCAACTACTTCAAACGCTTGCGTGCCAAACCTGCCGATGCACTCCAAGGCGTCGTCTTAAATCCCAAGCTGGAGGAACGCTTGCGTGACATTGCCATTGCAACGAAAAACACGCGCATTAATCGTGGATTATACCGCAATGTGCTGATGCACGGTCCACCTGGAACGGGCAAGACCATGTTTGCCAAGAAGCTAGCCGAACATTCTGGTATGGACTTCGCCATCATGACCGGTGGTGATGTTGCGCCTATGGGCAAGGAGGGCGTGACGGCCATACATAAAGTGTTCGACTGGTCGCATACCTCCAGACGTGGTCTGTTGCTCTTCGTGGACGAGGCGGACGCCTTTTTGCGCAAACGTTCGTCGGAAAAGATTTCAGGAGGATTTGCGTGCGGCGCTTAATGCTTTCCTGTACAGGACATCGGAACAGAATCCCAAATTCATGCTTGTGCTGGCTTCCAATACACCCGAACAGTTTGATTATGCTATCAACGATCGTCTGGACGAGATGGTGGAGTTCACCTTGCCTGGTTTGGAGGAACGTGAGCGTCTGTTGCGACTTTACTTTGACAAATATGTTTTGCAACCAGCAGCATCCGGGGCCAAGTAAGTGAATCCCAACTATATCTAAAGATGTCAGTTGATAACAATTACTTTTTAGGCGATTCAAACTGGACACCTTTGACTATGGCGAGACGTGCACCAAAATGGCATCGCTGTGCGAGGGAATGTCTGGTCGTGAAATCTCCAAATTGGGCGTGGCATGGCAAGCTGCTGTTTACGCATCTGAAGATGGTTTGTTAACTGAGAAAATGGTGCTGGACAGATGTCATGATGCTGCTCAGCAGCACAAACAGAAGGTAAGCTTTTGAATCTCATTTATTTCATATCTAAACGTTAACTCATACCAAATGGTTTTTTTCTTTCACAGATGGCTTGGTTGTCCGAGCATGAACGTGCTGATCATAAGTCTATATCCGGCTCGGAGGCCGCTAAACCACCGCTAACGCTCAGTTCGTATAAACTGTGAGTTGGATCTGCCGAGGATCTGTCTGTTGACTAGCATTCAAAATTTGTTTAGTTTTAAAATGAACTATTGTTAAGTAAAACGCGCAAAGCTTTTCTCTGGTCACACGATCCTTCAGTGTGTGTATATACTACATGTGTGTAGACATGCATTTACTATATATGCTATAGTTTATTGTACAAAGCTATTGCAAGACTGCCAAATAACTATTAATACAATTAAGTTTCTCTTGCTGATAATTGTATTGTAATATAGCATTGCAGCTTGATTGTTTCCTGTACAAAAGTGTTCAAGAGCTGTTGATTTTGCGAATTTAAAGCTTTGGAAATAGTTTAAAAAATAAGAGAAAAAAAAAAATTAATGCCCATTGCTCTAGTGCAATTTTCAACTGGTATTGTTAGCACTGTGAGAGATTTATATTAAACTTCTCGCTAGCGATACCAAAAAATTCGACTAATTTGGCCAGTGTTTTAAAGATACAGAATTCATTATATGTAATAAAAAAAATATATAATTGTTAAATATATTGGTTTTAATAAATAGCATACAAGGGATCAACAAGAATTCAGGTTATTATTGTTTCTTGATTCAAAATATTAACGGAACTACAGCTAAACATTAACATCTGAAACGGTAAAAGATACTTTGGAATCAAAACGAAAATTTTAAAAATTAAGCTTTAATTAAAAATTAATTTATTGGCGCAGAAACCGGTGGACTATGTTCTGTCGAATAATATGTGAAAAACTATATTTTATTTTAATGCAAGTATTTAAAAATATTAAAGACTGAACTATCTTAAGATAGATTTTCACTCTATCTAGTTGTGACATTAATGATTTCAAATACATGTTATCGATAGCGCAAATACCCAAATATCGATTGGAGCACTGCAATTATAGGGCTATCGATTGAGTGCCACCTCTAATTTCTGATTGTAAACTAAATAAAAACAAATATAAAGTACGCCTGCTTTGAATTATGACAAAATGAGCCTGGATGTGAGCGAAATTCAAACCACAATCAATGTCAGCTTAAACGCTCAAACCTGCCGTGTTTGCTTGGAGTCCCACGAGACCACACTGTGCCTTCGCGATGAGATTGAGTACAACGATCTCAATGTGGAATTGTGGCAGTTGCTGGAGAATGTGTCCAACGTAAAGGTAAATAACTGTTAAGCTGCTGAATGCCAGGAAACTTGTTAGCTAACTGTATATTTGCAGTGCACTTGGGATGAGCCCAACCTGCCCACACAGCTGTGCCAGAGCTGCACAAGAAGACTCATAAGCGCTTATGAGTTCATACGCGAGGTGGAAAGATCCCAGCAAACGCTGCAGGAATTGTGTAGCAGTCTGGAGCAGGATCAATCAATTAGAATTGTGACGATGGCTGATATTCAGCCAAATATGAAAGACGAACTCTTACAAAGCGAAGAGTTTCAAGATGCAGAAAAGTTACCACACGACGAAGAAATCCAACTCGAGGAAGAACTACCACACGACGAGGAGATACCACAAGAGGAGGAACTGCTTCACGAGGAGGAATTGTTGCAGTTTAATGAATGCGAATCCATCATCGAGCTGCAGGAGGTAGAACTAGCGCCTACTCAAGCTGATCGCGATGCGGAGTTAGATGTCGAAACAACAGTTTTAAACGAGGAACCCAGTGAATTTGTTAACCAACTTGCGGCAGACGAATCCGATACGGAAATCAATTATGATACTGAACTAGCAGAGGAGCGACCATCTCAATTGGGTATGCGTTTAACGCATTCACAAAGCTATACCTACAAATGTGCCAGTTGTCCACGAATCTTTGCCAAAAATAAGTCATTGGCACGACATTTTGCAGCAGCTCATAGTCAGTCGGCAGATGTAGCAGCCCAGGAACTGGCAAAAGAGCACAGCAGCAGCGGAGCACTGATTTGCGAGCACTGTCCGCGTATTTTTAAACGACAGGACACACTGCGTCGACATATGCTAGCATTTCATCCCGAAGTAGCTGGTGACCATATATCAGACGATACAAATGCATCGCCTCCAAAACGAGCCGCCAAGCGGCGTGAATGTCCCCATTGTGGCATTAGTTTTCCAGTCTCCAGCCTAACCATACACATACGTCGTCACACCGGCGATAATCCCTACAAGTGCGATCAGTGCGACAAAGCATTCCCGCGTAGTCAGGATCTTAGTCTGCACAAGCGTCAGCACACCGGAGAGCGTCCAAGTGAATGCAAGATATGCGCCAAGAAATTCATCTCTCAGAATAAGCTGGCGCGGCACATGCGTCTGCATACGGGACAACGACCCTACGCTTGCGACCGTTGTGAGAAGAGTTTCGTTCAGTCCAATGACCTTAAGATTCATATGCGTCGGCATACAGGTGAGCGTCCCTATACATGTGGCGTTTGCGGCAAGAGCTTTGTATGCGGCTCCCTTTTGAATATCCATCGTAATCAGAAGCGACACTTTGATACTGTGAAGCATGGCGAAGACGATGGTGATCCAGATCCCTATGAGAACAGTCGTGTAAACAAGAGACGTGCCGAGGATATTGAACGTATGCGACTGCTGCGGGAAACAGAGCCTCTTCCAATCATGATGAGACCATACAACTGCTTAGTTTGCGGGGAAAATTTCAAAAGTGGTGCTCTCCTAACAATTCATCGCAACAAGATGTCTCACTATGAGATGGGCAGGGTGGACTACGGTGATCCTTACGAGCAAAAGTACAAGCAGCAAAATGTCAAAACAGAAAATATGGAAGACTAGTTTAAGACACACATATTATTTATTTTGTATAACGTAAATCAAAATTTACGCGCTCATATAGTTTATTATTATGTTTTAAGTTTTACAAGTAATTAAGTAAGGTTAAGAAGATTTTAATTTTTAATATCGTAAGCAAAAAAAATGGTATTCAAATATAACATTAAACCGCCAAACAGTATTTTCTATTGCCTAAAAATTACTTGAACCACTGTAGGTGCGTTTGCTTGTGTGTGCGTGTGCGCATGTGAGTTTGTGTGTGTAACTGCTACGCTTCGGTTGCAAACGCTTTTTGTTCTTAAAAAAGCCACACATTTTTTGGTATTTACAAGCTACGCTTTGCTTATTTTGTTGCATATTTTCAAATATATGTATGGACATATACATTCCATGTTTTTCTTGTTGGAATTGTAATTTGAACAAGTTTTTATTGAACTTTGAGTCCGCACCAGCTGTATTTTTTAACAGAAGCGTAGTTAGTATTTTTTGGTAAGGGGTCAACAGCTTTAAGCTCAACTTAATTAGAGTATACTTGGTAATTAAATATATTAGAATTAAAATATAAATAAAAAATAACATTATTTATAAAAATGTGTGTATGTGTGAATTATTTATGTAAACAACCAATTGATTTGTGCAACCAAGTTTGGTTATTCACTAACAAGTTTGCTGAGTGACGACCCTGTCCACGCCACTGCCCTTTACAGCTACAAAGGGTAGGTTTTCAGTTTTAACTTTAGGGTTGCACTGCACTTGCACTTGCGATGGCTGAAGCATAAAAAGAGCATAAGAGCAAAACTTTCGGCGTAGTTAACTTATGCAATTGATGTCGGCTAAATTCGTGTGACATAACACACAAAATATAAATAAAACAAGAAACCAAAAAGTGTATTTGTATTTTAATGTATGTATTGGTAACGCAAGCTTAAAAACTAAACGCTCAATGCGGAAATAAAATCGACGTCAACAAAATGTAAGGCACGAATGAAAAAAAAAAACTGAGAAAAAATCAATAAACATGTGTTTTGGCCATTGCGATTAATTAATTGTTCAATCAGTTTTCTCCCCAAAATAGAATACATAAGGTAAATAAACTAGTCGACAAAATGGACGGAAGTAAGCTGGATGGACAGACTTGTGAGCCGGACGTGGATATATCACAATATATGCTCGATGATTTGCAACTGGCAGCGGAGCTGGGAAAAACTTTGCTCGAACGGAACAAAGAATTGGAAATCACATTAAAGGAGCACAAATCCAAGAATGAGGAGCAACAGCGGGAAATAGTGCATTTGCGAAAACAAATCAATGCCATGACCGAGGTGAATGACACACGGCTGAAGGTCTACGAGCAGCTGGAGGTGGGCATCCAAGACTTGGAGCGTAGCAACCATCGTTTGACATTGGAAAAGTCACGCGATAAAAAGCAAATCAAATCGCTGGGTGCAAACATCGAGTCACTCGAGGCACGATGCGAAGAAATCACCCAACAGCTGGAGGAGACGCGGCACATACTCAGCGCGGAACGGCGAAAGCATGACAAACCGTTGCAACAGGAACGTTTGATGGCCAGAACAAATTTGGAACAGCTAAGTGTATCGAAACAATGGTCTGGCCATGATCGTGATATAATCGAATTGAATGCCACGCCCATTGACAGTGGACCCTTTGCTGCAAATGCCAATTCTACGGGCGTCACGGAGATATCACAAGTCCACGAGGATTCCATTTGCCTAAGTGACGTTGGCACCTCCAATGAGATTATGGAAGTAGCTGCCGAGATTAAACGTGAAGACAACGAAGAGCTGTACACACTGCTCACCGATCTGGAAACTATAAGACGCGATCTGGTGTCTGAGAAGCAACGATGCTGTGAACTGGAGGAACAATTGGTGGCCATAATACAAGAGAATCAGACACTGCAAAGTCGAATTGCCATAACTAGCACAAACGAAGAGGAGATGATGTCAATGCACGATGAGTTCTCGCTGCTGGACGATGTTAGGCAGGGGCAAATGTGTAGCCGCTGTCTGCGTGCCATGGAGGAACAGGAGCAGGCCTCAATCATTGATGGCCAATCGTCGGTGGCACCTACCGAAGCCGCTGTCGAAGATGACGAGCGCAGTTTGCTTGGCAGCGAGTATAGCGCTCCATTAGTCAATAACAGTCTTGACCTTAAGATAGAGGCGCAGGAATTGCTGGAGATGAAGGATGGTAACAAACCGAATCCGTATCGTGACTTGGTCGAAAAGTATGAAGCTCTGCTGGAGGTGCAGCGTACATCGAATGTGCACAAAAACGAGCAGCTACCAAAGGAACAGCAGGAGCAGGCACAGGATCAGACGCCAAAAATCGACAAGGATGCAAAGTCCGTGCGTGGCAGAACATCCACAGAGTTCTCGGAGGCGGAGACTTCGTCGTCGGGCTTTTCGGAGGAGACCAGCAATAAGTACACACAGACGGATGAGAGACCTGGTTACTTCTTGTGCTCGATCAGCAATGGCGAGGAATGCAAATTGAGCATCTACGATGACGTTAGTCCCATTGACACCCATTTTCAGAGTCGTCCCGAGTACAGAGAGCTGTTCAAAGAGATCTTTGGTGTATTGAAAAAAGCCGCTGACAACAAAGAGGATGGAGACAAGTCGAAGACCTTCGATGGCGACGATTCACAACCAAAGATTGATACAATCACAACTCTTACGCCGGCCAACGACGAGTTCTCTGTAGATTTTGGCGATGATACCCAAAGTATTATATCATCTGTTGTCTCGGATCAATCATTTGCACTCTCCGAGTGCGTCACGAAGCTTGAGCGCAAAACGGCCAAAAAACACATAAATGAATGCAAAACTCAAGAGATTAACACCGGATCCGTTGCACAATTGCCCGGCACGGGTAAGAGGGACAAGGGTCTCCGTCAGATCGAGGAGAACGGACGTGTATTGACACCGGTTAAGCGGGAACCCCTCGAATTCTTGACCGTCGCCGTTGGTGTTAAGAAGAAAAATCGTCGCAAGAATCGTGGTATTAATGGACATGGAGTTCGGATGGAGTCACCATTGGCACAACCGTCGCCTTTGGCGCATCCATCACCATCGCACAGTGCTCGACGAACACGCAAGGACTTTGTGCCAATGCCTCCAGAAATGCTGTCAACAGAGCGTGTTGTCCGCCGGCCAATAGATCGTTCCAGCACTGAATGGAACGGCTCTCCCATGATCATTTATAATCGCAATCTGAACGTAACGCGTCCCAAACGCACTGGTCGTGTGATTGAATTAAATGGCGTCGAATACCATCCCAATACCGTATCGCAGGAGTTCCACAAGCTAAAGAGACTCGATCTGTCCTATGCGGAGGTACTGCGTCGTGCCGATGCCTGCGAGCATCAGAGCCAACCGATGCGCGTCCAAAGAATGCAGCAATCTCGCTGGAATGCATCCAAAAGTCAAAGCAATCGCCGCTAAATGAATGGACTCAATACTTAATCTTAGGAATTCTGTATTAATCTTAACTTAACTATAATCAGCATGAATCTAATCGTCTCTGTCGTCATCCATGTTGTTGGACAATGACAGAATTTAAAAGTTTTTAATTTCTCGTAAAATGTAGTTACGTATTCTATATAGAATTGTTAGTGTTTTCTGCCTGGAATCTGCATATTTGTCTTAAGATTTGAATAGTTCTTGACATTTCTTAACGTTTTTGTATAAGTTTATGTATTTTAAATACGTGCATTCCCAAAAGAATTTTAATTTTACTTTTGATCACTTGTCTTTTGTAACGTAGCGTAACCAAAGGTCTTACTTGAATTTTCTAATTAATTGCCTGCTACTAACTAAAAACATTACTATATACTATTATAATATGTACGAAATTGTATAATGCTCTTTAAGAAATTTAAATAAATTAAGCAATGTGTGCCAACTCGAACATAATTGAAATTAACACGCAGCGCTCGAATATTTTCCATAATTTTTAATTGGATTTAAAATTTTATTATTATTATTTAGCATATTTTCTAATCAGCATTAAAGTGTATTTATAATTATTAAACAGAAGACTACGTAAATCATGCAATTATAATAATTTCAATGGCGCTTGCGATGCTCCTTCTGTGTTGTGGTGGATGCGGACGAATAGGAGTTGTGTGTGCTGCGTGATTTGGAGCGAGATCGAGTTCTGTTCCGATGCTTACCATAGCTGCTACTCTGGTGGCTACGACTGCTGCTGTGACGAGAACTTTTGCGGCCATCCTCATCTCCAGATTGACTGGAATCGTTGTGGCGACGTCGTCGCTGCTGCTGACTGCTGTAATGGAGAGCATGTCGATCACGTTCTCTATCGCGTTCGCGACTGCTGCGATGCCGATTATTATAGGAGTGTCGACTGCTGCTGCGACTGCTGTGACCCTTGCGTTGTCTATCGCGACTTGTCTCGCTTCGCTGCTTGTGACTGCCGGCTCTACTGCGTCGATGCCTACTACGGCTACTGCTGCTGCCGTGCTTCTTGGCAGCATGACTGCTACGAGTACTGCTGCCATCTGTATTTGTTGTGGATTTGGAAGTATTTGAACTGGAGTTGCTGTCGCTGCTAGAGCTGCTGCTGCTGCTATCACCATTGCTGCTGGAAGACGATGATGATGAGTGTCGACGCCGAGTCTTCGACTTTTTGGATGTCTTATGCGCCTTGTCCAGTGCCTTATCTGCAGCGTTTAATATGCTTGCCATGCTTTCAGGCATCTGCAGCAAATTGGTAGCTGGATTCGGTACTGGCTTTAGCTTCGGCGGCATAACATTGCTCTGAGCAGCAGCAGCAACTGCAGCCACTTGGCTAACATAACTCTGCGACTGTTTGCCATCCTTGTTGTCGCTAAAGCGCGTCGTACGCTCCTTACGACTAAGACGCTTACCTACAGAGTTGAATAAAATGGCATGAAATAATAAAATCTTTGGTAAATCTTATTCAGTACTTGCCGTGAAAGTGGTGCGACTTTTCACGAGAGCTTGCTAACAATGTTGTTGTTGTAGCAATTTCTTCTGCTGGCGACTCCGCTCTTGAGTTTGAACGTCTCTGCTGACTTGCGGCTTTACTTTGTTCGAGTTCTAGCTTACGATTATGCTGCAACTTTTGCTCATCCAATTGTTCCTGCAGCGCCACACGCTCCTCAATATCATCAATGACCTTCTCGAAGGCTCGCTTGCTTTTGCGTATGCGTGCCTAAAAAGCATAAGAAGAACTCGGTACTTTTCTCAAATTTAAATATGTTTATAAGTATATTAACCTTGAGTTCGTCCGCGCTAAGCTCAGCACTTTTGTCCGTTTCAACAACTTGACTGTCTGCGTTATCCTCGGTATTGTCATCCTCCTCCTCGCTCTCGCTTGATGAATCGCCATAGGCAGCTAAACCTATAATTCAAATCAATCAAGTGCTAGTTGTTGCGGCCAAGCGTTGTTTGAAAAAGGCGCATGTTTTCTTAATGGGTGGGGAATAGTTGTAGTAGTTTAATTTTGTTTTTTAAGAATTGTATGAAGAGTAGAGTGAAGGGAAATAGTCAAGGAGATCCCATAATCGGCCTGAACAATAAGCGATTGAGTTGAAAATTTTGGATAGTATAATTTTAAACAAGATAGCAATTATGTAGGTATAGTTTTAAAATTAAACCAATACCGTTCACGGCTTACGAAATATGGTAATAAAAAATGCATTAAGAAACAGGGGATAAGCAAAACTCAGACTACCTATTTTAAACAAAAGTGTACAAGAACTTACGTAATAATATGGAATTTGTTACTTACCCAAGTTGCCGGTAATGGAGGACAAGGCGCTTTTGCGAATCACTTGGGCTGATGACGCTTTTGATTTTCATACACATATATATATATATTACGATATAGATCAAATTCAGCATGTGATTGTGGATTGTTTCAAGTATAAGCAATGTCATTATATTATAGAGTATTTGGTTTTTTTTTAAATTAATTTTTTTAACTAAAAAGTCTGGCTCGATACGGCCAAAAGAAGGAACATCCTTTTTGGGGAAAACAATTCCAAACGTTAACAGCCTCGAAGGATTAAGTTTAACTTAATGTACTTGAGCTTTAATCACACGCTAAGCTTATAAAGGAAGCTTAAACTCACATACTCGTACTTACACGCATACACATACTTATTGTATTCACTGTAAAAAATTCGTTGGCGATATAGCTTAGTGTTCTAGAGTTTTTAAAAAATGTACCTTTAGCGCGATGCGCTTTGATTGTTTCATTAGCAATTGCTGCAATCTCCTCATTGGTCGTTTCCAGCAGTATTTCGGTTAATGTGCGACGCACAACAAGCATCTATAGATTGGTTTTTTATAGATTGGTTGGACTAAGTTTGAAAAGGCCTATCAATAACAAAGTGGCGCCAGACAATGAAACCTTTGACTATTATATCAGCTTCACAAACAAAAAAAATCAAAAACTGTGTCTTATAAGGAAATATGAAAAGTCCTTTAATTTCCTGAGCAAACTTGTTTGGTTTCCGATTATTTTATTACTAGAATTATATGGAAACCTTGTGTTTTTTAAGATAAAGCTAATCTACAGAGAGTTTGCCACAAATAAACATTTCTTTTATATAGTTCTTGTTGTAAGTTACTTATTACTTATTGAATAAAACTGATTAATCCATTGTCTTTCAGGTTTGATTGTCTGACTTAGCGCACATTGTTTAAAAAACTGTAATGCCTACCAAATCAGCCTGTCTTTCTTCGTAGTTTTTACCACTTAATGCAGCTTCAGCATTTGCTGCCCTTGCAGTTGTATTCTTTTGGTCGACTGCATCTTGATGTAGTGAGTGCTCTTGTGGTTGATTATCCTCCAGATAGCGTTGTTCCTTTTCCTCATCACTGGCAAAGGTTTTACTTAATAGATCATTACCTATGGCATCTGTTGCCTCCTCAGGAGCAGCAATTGAATCTTCGCTGTCGCTGGCCTGAATTTCAAGTTCATGTTAATTTTCTAAACGTTCACTACATTTTAAATATACACACTCTTATTTTTTAAATCTAGTATGCATATTCATTGTTTTTTTTTTTCTTTTCTGTTTTTTTGTTGTGCTTTTTATATTCAACCAATTGAAAATCACTTGCACATAGATTATATTTATGTATATGCGGAGCAGGAACGCACTCTACTTACCACGTTCGAAATGTTCAAGAGATTAACGGGTGTTGTTAGTGTTTTGCTTGATACTTGCTTAACATTGACAACTGAAGACTCGATTTCCGGCGTTGTGGGCTGCTGGCGCTCCAGCTGACGTTGCTTTTCGCGTTCCATTTTTTCGAGGCCCTCGCTGCAATAAATTAAATCATTATTAGCATTTCCATGCAGTAATTAGGTTTCAAATAATCATACTTATATTACCAATTATTAAATTATATTTTACCTTTACCACATGTGCTCGTGTAAATGCAAAACAATAACATACTATCGATTTTCTGAACTAATTGAATATGCTAAAGGTAAAACCACATAGCTGGGTTTATTTTGATCTTACCGTATCCAAGCTGGCAACATTTTACGTTTATTTGCATCAATTTCACTGCTGACAACATTGTTACCGACATTATTCTGATTCTGTTGCTGCATCGATGCATTTAAATGCTGCTGCTCATTGGGATTGCAAACGTTGAGCTTTAACAATGATGGAATATGCGCTGTGGGATTGCCACGCGATGGCCAATTACTCCATGGCTGAGCACCAGGGCCTAAGCGAAAACACATAGTGATGAGTAAAATGTCACTAGAGTACGTCAATGCGTAGATTCACTCACCCGCATCGCTATGTGTTACTGTAATTGGTGCATTGCTGGCCCCATTGTCTAACCATTGAGCTGGTGTAGTAATGGGCGGAGGTGGTGCAGTTAACATATCATGCATTAATCGTCCACTACGTTCGTTATCATTATCCTCTTCGTCCATATCCATATCCATTTCCGCTTCTCCGTGCTCCTCGTAATGCGTTTGTATTTTTGTCTGCTGCTGATGCTGCGGTAGTATCGGTAGATCTACTAGACTCTGATGGTATTCTGGCTCATTGCTGATGATCGGCGGAGGAGGTGCAATCGGCATGTTCATGCTAAAATTAGCTAGCGGCGGTGCTGGTGCTGGTGCCGAGTCTCGCATGTGTATCCATTGCTGGGCTAATTGTGCCCAATCGATGCAGCCCTGCATGTTCAAAGGCATTACGGGCGCTGCCGGTCGTAGTGCATTTCCAAGACCTGGACGCGGAACAGTCCCTGGATTCGGGCCCTGCAGGAAATGATGTGGTTGCGGCATGTATTGATTGTGTTTGTTGTAGCCTAGGCCGGCATTGGAATTGCTACCGGGAAACATGCTATTATCTACTATTATTTTCACTTCACAACTGTTTGTTTATTGAGTTATCTAAAATTTTCTAAAACGATTTTCCGACTTTTACGCCATTTTCTTGCTCTACACTGATTGACAGTCGCATTGCTGCAATAACACACAAGACAAAAGACTTGGAATACTCGAACCCGTGACTTTGTAACAAGTACTTGATCGCCAAAAGTGTGACTTTTGAATTTTACCTTAGTTTGTCTGCAAATGGGAGAATTAAACTAGTAGAGTGCATACATAAGTAAATAATTCAAATCGGTCACAAATAACGTACAGCTCCCTGAATAATATTGCTCAATATTGAATGTAAAGTGAGTTTGTCACTCACATCTTCAGTCACTATTTTACCAGTTGATTGTTAGCAATTTATCGATATTAAAATTGCCATTCTCCGAGAAACGCACACACGCGCTTCACAATTCAAACGAACGGCATTTTATTTTCACAAGGGTCACAGGAATCTTCTAGCCTAGAAGTTTTTGCCAATTGTGTGGCCTACAATTTCTCAAATTGAAATTAATTTTGAATTTAGTGTAAGAAATATGTCACACATGCCAAACAATGTGCTACGTGCCAACGAAAATGCAATGACAAAGCCGATTGTAGTGCACAAGAAGCAATTAATAGTTACTAAAAAGGTTGGTAGCATATTCGGAAGATCATATTTTCTATACCTGTTAATATATTGTGAAAATATATACAGCCAGCAATTGAGAATGTGGCACCAGCACCCAGTACTAGCAAAACCACCGCAACAACTACAGCAAAGCCTGTGTCAGGAGCACCACAGCTAACAGCGTCCACCTCCGTGCCTGCCCCAAAGGCTGAAACTGTAATGACAAAGACTGAAAAGCCAGGATCAACTATTGGCAACAACAACGACACAAAGAGCAACAATACTGACAAAGAAAAGACTGGTAAGTAACTAAATATTATTAATTCAAACTTAAATACCAAATATATACATGATAATCAATAAAAACAGAAACAGCAGCAGAAGGATCAGGAACAGCTGCTCCAGCGAAGCAAAAGAAAAAATGGGCGTTGAGCAATTTTGATATTGGTCGACAACTGGGCAGTGGTAAATTCGGTAACGTGTATTTGGCCCGCGAAAAGGAATCCCAATTCGTTGTGGCTTTAAAAGTGCTCTTCAAGCGCCAAATTGGCGAAACAAATGTCGAGCATCAAGTGCGTCGCGAGATTGAGATCCAATCTCATCTTCGTCATCCACATATCTTGCGTTTGTATGCCTACTTTCACGACGATGCTCGTATCTATTTGATTTTGGAGTATGCGCCACAAGGAACTCTCTACAATGCACAGAAGTTGCAACCATTGAAACGATTTGATGAACGCCAATCGGCAACGTATATAAAATCCCTTTGCTCAGCTCTACTCTACTTACATGAACGGGATATTATACATCGGGATATTAAGCCGGAGAATCTGTTGTTGGGCCACAAAGGTGTTTTGAAAATCGCCGATTTCGGTTGGTCTGTACATGAACCAAATTCGATGCGGATGACACTCTGCGGCACTGTGGATTATTTGCCACCTGAAATGGTGCTCAACAAGCCACATACAAAGAATGTGGATCTCTGGAGCTTGGGAGTTCTATGCTTCGAGTTATTGGTTGGCCGTGCACCATTCTATTCGGTTAACTATGAGCAGACGTACCAAAAGATTCTAAAGGTTGACTACAAACTTCCGGAACATGTCTCAAAGGCTGCGGCTCATTTGATATCGAAACTTTTGGTTCTGAATCCTCAGCATCGATTGCCACTGGACCAGGTCATATTGCATCCATGGATAACGGCGCACACACAGTAAATTTGTATTCGTTTAATCATTTATGTTTTCATTTAATTTTGAGTTAAACTTTGATTGTTTTATCTTCATGTGAACTTTTTGTGTTTAAATTTTTCGCTCAAGCGCAGTAAAATATAATTTTTCGCATTTTACATATTTTTAAGTTATACTATGAAAAATAAGAACAGTTTGTAATTAACATTAATGCAATTCAATTTTTATTCTGCTTCAAATAAAGTTTCTGTGTTCTAGACACGTTTTGTTCGATCCAATATTTTCTTACTTGCTAATTAAATAACTAGCGCAGGGTTTTGACTTATCATATAGGTGTACATACAATATATATTTTTATATAAATGAGTATAAACACTATTGTTTAAAGCAACGAAAAAATGCAGCTTTGCAAGTTTTTATCACAGAAAACAAAGTAATATACTTACAAACTTTAAGAAATATGAAAAACCACAAAATCTGAGATTTCAAAAAAGCCAACTGCAATTACTAAACAAATAAATATAAGAATAAAATTGTTTTAATTATTGTGGACGGAAATCCACGCACAAACTCTTGAAGCTAAGCTAAAATTTATTTAACAACAAATATTTGTAATAATTTTCTTAACTAAAAAAATATATCTGCAAATGATAAAGCCCATAACTGGTTTAAATTTTATTTCGGACGAAAATGTTAAAAGTGTCAAGTAAACAATTTATCGTTATAGACAATTTCCAATTAATATTGCAGTTGGCTTTCGCTTTAACGATATAAATGTGTCTACAAATGTTTTAGTTGTTATTGATTGCTGCATCAATTTTCACGAAAATTAGACATATTCTGATGCTTGAGCCTTATGAACTAAAGTAGCTGCTTTCTTTTAGTTTTGTGTTACTACCTAATCGAGCTAACCAAGTGTGCCTAGGGAGATGCTGTGCTAAAATACTAATGTTGAGAATGGATTATTGCATTTTAAGATGAACTTTTTAATTTCTAACGGCTGCATCGGCGCCCGGTTTGCGAGCTGGCACATTATAGTCGTCCTCTAGAATTTCAAAAGTTGTATGTATTCAAGTTAGAATAAAAAGGGAAAAAAAAACAATCAATTACCATCTTGATCTTCATCGACGTTATCTTCCAGACGCACAGCATCGGGGAATTCCTTGCCCTGATCAGCAGCTATTTCATTATTCAGATTATCTCCATCGAGCATATGCGGTTTAACAGGCACTTCACCCAGCATGACATCGTCATCGTCATCCCCACCACCAGCACCGCCCCCGGCGACACCACCCACTGCGGCCACATCGGCTGCCAGTAACTTGTCTGCATCTTGACCATGTGCTGCTCCAAGATCGCTTTCAAATAAATTTGGATTTGCGCCTGGCAAATTGAAGTTTGGCTCGTTTAGAGCATCTTTAACTTCATGGGCGCCAGAGTCGACTAATCCTTGGTTCTTATTCGACTCAAGTTCGTTGACGACATTGGCATATCGATTGTTGTTTTCGTTTTTGGGTAAATCTTCAGCAGCTGTATCGGCATCTGCTGCTTCGCCTTTGCCGTCGAAATTATCTGGAATGGGTGCAACATTATCGGGCAGTTTGCGTTCTGGTTTTACTTCAGCGGATGGTTTGGCTGGTGGAATAGCCAATGGTGGTTGGCCAGTGCTACTGCTGCTAATTGCATTCTTGGGTGCCGCTGATGCATTGACAGCGGCGTCAACATTTGCTGTACTGGAGCTGGGCTTGTGTGGTGCGCTTAGAGGCGAAGCAAGCGCAACGGCGGCACCATCGACGTGTTCCTCGTGCTTCTGTTGTTTATCATTTTCATCCACTAAAGCGTTAGGTGACTTGGGAACAATCTGAAAATTTTCAACAGAGTTTAGTATGAGACTGTGATTGTGATTGCGCACATCAAATGATTGCAATTCCATATGCTGATGCTGGTCCAGCACACCGACACCAGGAGGTTTAGTTGTTGCGTTAGTTGGTTGGCTCATCTTGGCGGCAATGCCAATTTTGTACAGCCCATGACTCACTTGGACTTGTTCGTTGAATGACTTATCGTTGCGGGGCTTCTCGATGCTATGCGCCAATTGGCCAGGGCTGGAACGACGTGCGGGCGTTGTGTCGGGCGTCATTAAATCCGAAGGCTTGTTGAGCTGTTGCGCCTGTGGCATATAATTGCAGTGAGCTCTGAATTCACTTAGTGCTGCCTCCAAACTCTGCGTCTTGTGCTCCGTTTCCCGCAGCAGCGATTCGTATTTAATCTACATAGCAATTAGTCAGTAATACGAGTACACCTGGAATACAAATATTTTGACGAACCTTCCAATCAGTTGTGTCGTGTTGTTTTTTGTCTTGCTGCAACTGTTGAACTTGCAGTAATAAAGAATTCTTATCTTCAATGTGTTGTTTCTTGCTCTTAGCGTATTCAGCCAGCAGGTCATTGTGTTTGGCATCGAGCGCCTTGTATTTTTCCCTTTCCTCGTCGTATTTAGTTTTCATTAGACGCTCCTCTTCCCTTTGCTTTGCGAAGTTTTCTTGCATGTGCTGCTTTTCGTTGTGCATTATTACTACTTTTTTCTCAACCGTTAGTTTTTCGTCAGTGAGAGCTGAAAAAAATAAAATAATAAATTAAATTATGCATGTGTTATTAGTAGAATGGAAACTTACATTGCAACTTGAGGTTTAGTCCCTCCTGGTTTTGTTCGCAACGTTGGCGAAAGGCTCGGGTCTCGTCTAATTGTTGCTGGGACATGTGATAAATGACTATCATCATTATGAGCACCACAAACATGCTCATTAAAATACAGATTCGAACACGCCCGGATCGGGCGAAACGTGCCGTACTCATTTTAAAACAACTGAATTTAATTCTTTGCACAGTTTATCAATATTTGTTATTGTTCTCCGTGACTGTGGAACGAAAAACTAGTTAAAAGAATTCCAAGTGCTGTAAAATGCTTTTGTTGTCTGCTCGAAGCGACCAGTGTTGGTTGACAACAATGTCGATTCCGGCAAACGATATCTATCGGATTCGAAGAGCTTTCTGCTCATCTGTTGTTTGTTTCTTATTTATAATAATGTGAGCTTTTGCGCTTACGCTGGTATAGTAAAAACTAAATTATACAGTTACCGCCGGCAGCTCGCAGTGAGAGAGACAGAGGGTCAGTCCCAACGCGGATAGACAATACGAGTATTGAGCTTTCGTTGAAGCTGAGTGCCGCACGCTGACGACGACGCGGAAAATCGGTCCAAAACATATATATGTTATATACATATAGCTCGTTAAATATAGTCTTTAAACAATTTTAATTATTTGTTTTATTAAAAACAAGTGTTAGGTGTAAAGTAAACCAGTCAATTAACTCTGCTGAATAAATTAAAAAATGTGAGTTGTCATCAATTTGGACTACGTCGACGGCGCACACGCCAAGTTATTTAAATTTATTAATATGTACACACACATATACACATATGTATGCATTATGTACATAAATATACGCAACACATATGCAAAGCCAAAGGTTGCGTCAATCAATTCAATTTATAACTGGCTATCAGCTGGCTTATGATATAATAAAGTATAACAAAAATTAAACAAAAGTTTACCAAGAACTTTGCTATCCTGATTGCCGTCTATGGCACTCTATTAATATTATATCGACGTGAATTGCCTTCACAACCTGTTCCAATACTCTAACTAACTTAAAAGTAAACCGCAAGGAAAACAACAACAAAATGTCTCACACTTAAGTCGCTCGGAACGGATCGGACTTTTCAGGCAGCAACAGTAATCGATAATGCGAAACGACTTGATAACAACGATTAAACACATACATACACACACACAGATGCGTATATATGTATGCACACCAGAATAGTGTATTGTTGTAGATATAAACATAATCTAAATCACTTTATAATGCCACCAGTTTGTTGATGACATTGAACAACAGTTACTTTTTTTTGCGTTTATCAGGCGGTGTCTGTGCTTTTTATCTCTGTGCACCAGATAATAAACCCCAAAAAATAACAATTTTGCTTTCCAAAGATTTAGAAAGACTCAGAAAATAACCATTAAAATGATTGATTATAATCAGTGCTATTAGATTATAACATAATTGTGTCAAGTGCCCACTATAACAAACACCTGATAGCAAAGATACAAGAATCGATTAAATATAATGGAACCCATAAATGTAATGGACTAACTATCATATCAGGGTTGTGAAAGTGCTTAGAAATAATGCCCCAAATTCACTTATCAAATAATTTGGGATTTGTTTAATTCGTAGAAGTTTTAAGAGTTATTAATTAACACTTGTGCGTTATTGTGCTAATATTATATACATACTATACAATGCTTTGATATCAGGTTTCAAATGCACCCATTACAGCTGTTTTCATTTCATGTACTTATCGCTGAAAAGCACCCAAAACCCGTTTTAACTGAGGATCAATAAACCTCGAAGACACTTTCTTATCGCCTTTGAAATTCTACAATAACAAGAGAGCAAAAGACTGTACCCATTAATTAACATATATATCTGAAAATGTACACTTATCGGAAACAAGTTAATTTTATAAGCAAAAATTTGTATCCTCGTGGATAAACATTGTAATGCATCTTTGCAATTATATAATCCATAGACAATTAAAAACTTTTAATCATTAGTTTATTATAAAATATAAGTAATATGTATATAAACATTATATGCGCATTATACCAGTTTGATAGATAAGACAAACATTAATTTTTTTGACCCTTTATGAAAGAATCATTTTATTCAAAATTTTTAATTTTCTTTTATTTAAGAAAAATGGTCGAGGATAGTCCGCAATTAAAGAATCCGCTGCCGCAGCCACAGCAACAACAGTTTGCGTAAGTTATCAATAGTTTATAGATAATTAGAGCACATTAAATAATTTCTATTGTAAACATAAAAACAAATTAAGTGCAATCTACACTGAGCGCAACAAGTATGTGTACTTACGTCTGTTGATATGTGTCTGCTGATATAGTTTATTTATATAATATATACAAATAAGTTGTGCGTATATTTATATTTTATTGTTAAGTTTGAAAGTCAAATCAACGCCTTTAATTTTCTTTTGTTTTGTTCAAATCAGATGATAGTTGAGTTGTTTGTTTGTTTAGTCCTAAAAGTTTGATTGTTTTTATTGCATATAAACCAAAAATAGCGTCCCATACGCATACATACAAAGTTGTCTGATTGCATACTATATAGGTACATATATAGTATTATATATTAATGCTGGCAAGTCACCAATTATTCGTCATATTTATCGCAACAAAATGTTTGCAACTATTTGAAATGCTGCTACGCCAAGGGAACCGATATATCGATAAACAATGTGCGATAATTGTCATTCGCATCTCTGGTGATCCGATCAATGTCAAGGTCGATTGCAAAGGGTTGGGGGAGAATGGACATTTGTCGCTATTGTTGTTGTTACTTGTACCACAAGAGAGAATTTAAAGGTTAACGCAGTGCAAATATTTGTCAATTAGCCAAATAAGTTTCTAAGTTAATACACACATTTAATTCACTATCACGTCTTTTATGCTACAGATTGCTACCCAAAATCATTAATGGCGGCATTGCTGGTATTATTGGAGTTACTTGCGTATTTCCATTGGATTTGGTCAAGACTCGCCTGCAGAATCAGCAAATCGGTCCAAATGGCGAGCGTATGTACAACAGTATGTAAGTATTGGCCACTAATGGGTTATATTAACTTGAAAAGAATTGCATTTTCATTTATTTAATACTCTGCAGGTTCGATTGCTTCCGCAAGACGTACAGAGCAGAGGGTTATTTCGGCATGTACCGTGGTTCGGGTGTCAACATTCTCCTGATCACCCCAGAGAAGGCAATTAAATTGACTGCCAATGATTACTTCCGGCACAAACTAACCACAAAGGATGGCAAGTTGCCACTAACTAGTCAAATGGTTGCTGGCGGTTTGGCTGGTGCCTTCCAAATTATTGTCACTACGCCCATGGAGTTGCTGAAAATTCAGATGCAGGATGCTGGACGTGTGGCAGCTGCAGCTAAATTGGCTGGCAAATCGGTTGAAAAGGTATCGGCCACACAATTGACCCTGCAGCTGTTCAAGGAGAAGGGCATCTTGGGCTTGTACAAGGGCATTGGCGCTACGGGTCTACGTGATGTCACTTTCTCAGTTATTTACTTCCCATTGTTTGCCACGCTCAACGACTTGGGTCCGCGTCGCAAAGACGGTTCCGGCGAGGCGGTGTTCTGGTAAAAATCCATACTATTTGTAGTCTTTATCGTGTCCCATCTAATTTTTCTTGTTATTTGTTTTAGGTGCTCCTTCCTGGCTGGTTTGGCGGCCGGTTCGACAGCCGCTCTGGCAGTTAATCCCTTCGATGTTATCAAAACCCGGTTGCAAGCTCTCAAGAAGGCCGATGGTGAAAAGGAGTTCAAGGGAATTACCGATTGCATTACGTAAGGGAGCTATAAACACCGAGTCATCATATAGATATTTATTTGTTCTATTTTTTCCAGTAAAACTTTCAAGCACGAAGGACCCACGGCGTTCTTCAAGGGCGGACTTTGCCGAATGATTGTTATTGCGCCACTGTTCGGTATTGCTCAGACCGTATACTATTTGGGCGTGGCAGAAGGCCTGTTGGGCGTACAGAAAAAGTAATTGGCTTTGAAGTAGAACAGCTAAATCCAGACGCAGAGCTTCTTGATCACTCTCTAAATGTTATATGTGTATCCGTTAATGCCATTGTTATTGTTAAAGCTGTCATAATAACAGATTTATAAGCTTAAAGCACACCACAGTACTATCTAGATAAAGACACTGTTAACCCTTCCAGAAATGTATACGTAATGTCAATACTGGGGATAACTCAAAAAATTTTAGAGGCAATTAAACGAATCATTAATTCAATGACAATAAGATTATGAAAATCCATGATATTAATAGGAGTTATTTAAATCGTTTATCCTCTATACACAGCCACTATATTTAGTTACCGTACAAAGTTTGCATTTTTATTTGTTTTTAGACAGCGGCTTAACTATTATAGTATACAATTAAAAAAAATGAATTATGAAAAACATTGGAAACGAAATGTGTAAAAATATAAATAGTATGATATTAACTGTTAACGAAATAACATAATCAGAAATGTATACATTATAAAAAAAATTCAAGTATTTTAATTATTTGCACTTAAATGTGTAGGGGGTGTAGTTGGCAGACTTGTTTAAGATTGCTGCTAACTATCATCATCATTGTCATCATCCACAAATGCTAGTTTTCTGGCCTTGTTCAAGACATATGGATCTTTAACAGAAGTCACCTCCTTGTGCACCTTGGCGGGTGAAATCTTTTGCGTTTGGACATAAGACTGGGCAGTATCATCAGTTGCATCATCAACGGTAGCCTCATTGGCCAACAGAATTTCTGGAATTTGTATCTGGCGTGATTTGGGGGAGTATCCTTTCTTGAAGCGTTTAAGATAATCCGGCACTAGATTAATATTCCCACTTTCATGATAGCCAACTATTCCTCTTATATGCAGCGGTCGAAGCAGGCTGCAAAGTTGAATAAGATTGATACGATTCGGTGCTGGAGACCATTTTAGTCTGGCTAGTGGAAATGGACTCTCCTCCTCAGAGTTACTGGAATCACACACTTTGGCAATTGAGACGTAGCCAGGAAGGTCAAAGTGTTTTAGGTCTGAAGTCAAGAAGGAATAGTTATCCAAGAAGCTGTCCATTAACTTAATGTGTCCAAACAAAGTAAAAGTTTGAGCTAATCTGCGAACAAGGAATTCATATCCAAAGAGAGGAAGTTGAAGCACAACTTCATGGCCCATATCCTGTCTATATATGCAGATTTCCTTTGCAACTTCTTCATAATTAATGTGGTTAAACGGCTGATCTACTGCTATAAGATTTAAAAAGAGCACCTCAGTGCCTAGAGCGATCCACTGCATAAAAGTGGCATTGCCCATTAGGCGACAGAGGTCATCCTGTTGTACTGCTGAATAGTAGTAGAGTAGTCTTCCTCCTTGTATTCTTCGAATTAATAGCATTAGACTGTTTCCAAGCTCGTTACCAGCACAGAGCATTAACTCCAAACGCTTTCCATCATTAAGGCGAATCGTAAAGGGTTTAGCTTCGTTCACAATGTGAAAATCATGCATAGAAATGTTGGCATTACGAGGACTTAGGTAATTGAGTAATTGATTGGCCAAAGGTTGAGTAGTGTACATTTTGCAAAATTTTTTTGGTAACCGCTCAACTTGCTCCTCCATGCCATAGAGGTTTGTAATGAAAACCTTGATGTGGCTCTCATAAAGTCTTGGTATTGTATCCAAAATGATGTCTGGATACTCCTTTATGCGCATATTTTTCGCTTATTCTTTACTGACTGCACTTAGTAGATGGTCTCTTTATCAGAATACAGGCTCCCACTCTTGCTGCTCAGCTCCAAAAACAATTGACTTTATTTTTAATTTATTTACAATTTTATTTCAACTCTTATCACAAAAGAACAAAGCCCATACTATATTCTTTTTGTTGTGAGCCCAGAAGTCAGCTGATCAGGGACGCCGGACTTAAAGGGACGCGAAAATTGTGTTGTTGTGAATACAGCTGATCGGAGATGCCAGACTATATTTTAAAGGGCATCGATATCGACCAAACTGCTTATCGATACTTTTGTTCCTCTTACGGGATTGTTCGTTATCCTATCTTATTTAAACGCCATTTCTTTTATAAGAAAAATACGATTCGATCGTAACAGTAAACTTTTGAGATTATTTATTTGAATGCTTAGTTCAATTGATAAGTAAACTTTAGAGATTCAGCCCTCCCTCTCATATCACAATCTATACAAACTTTAGTAAACACCGTCATTTTAGATAACATCTGCAGGCCGACTATTAGGAGCAGGTTCAGTTTCTGCATTCATGTCCATGTAACGAATACGTTGCCAGCGAGCAAGAGTCGCGCGATACCATTCCAAGAATATAGCACGTCTATATAAGACCATGCCCATATGCAGTATGATCAGACCAAGAACTGAAATGAAATTGAAAATCTCCCAGTCGGCAACGATGGCAAATGCAAATATGAAGTAAACACGTATGGCATCAATTAGCACACGATGGGCGCTGGAGGAAGCCTTGGAAATGGATATTCCCATACAGTTGTAAATTGCACAGGAGCATGTGAAGCCTACAAGTGCCAGTATCAACATTTTGTTCGCACGAAGTTGTGGATACAAATCCGTCAAATCATCAAAGACGCCACGCGAACTCTCGTTGAACGGAGCAAGGCTTGGAACAAAGTTGAAGCAAACCGCTGCCAACGCCGTAATGGCAATACCAAAGATTCCTTGCCAACCAGCCGCCTGAATTGGAATTAAATCGGAGGCTTTCAAATGTTTTTCCTCATACACATAAACAAAGGCGTGCAACACTTCCGCAAATATGACCAGCAGATCGCCAGTTAGGACGGTGTTGTGATCAGTATGCGGGAGCATTACATAATCATATTCCACTCTTTGTACGTCCAAAGCCATAATGTCGATGATACCGCACGACATGACGAAAATTGCCATCCAGTGTCGGCAACTCAGTGTTTGGTTCAAGTACATGGTGCTGAAGAGGCCCACAAAGACCAGTGCAACGCCTGCAAAAGGGCAAAAATGTGATTGAGTCATAAGAAACATCAGCATCAGGGAGTGTAGTCGGTGCTGATAAACGAACCTCTTATCATTTGAAAACTGGTCGCATAAGTCAAGTACAGCCCAGTAAACAGCAAAATGGAAGCAATTGCACGAAGCAACGACGGCAGCAGCATGCTAAGGGGATGGAACTCACTACTTCCTCGTGTCAACACAAGACTTTGTTCCGAGTCCACCTGAAGGATATAGAATGATAAGCACACATCAATGTATACAAGTGAAATTATATCAGAAACTTACACCGCGTCGTCTCATCACTGCTTGGACCACTTTGTAAATTCCAAAGCTCAAAAATTCACCAAGAAACATGAGCATGGTCAAGGCGACCGGGTGCTGAAAGCGATGCTGCTTTCCATCGCTTCCCTCCACCAGTTGATTGCTCACCCATCTGCAGAAAACGTACGCATGAGTTGAGTGTGTGTGTGTGTGCGTAAGTATTGCATGCATTTTTTCTCTGAATTCTCTATGCATTTAAGCTTAACATGTTTTACTCACTTTACTATTAAAACGTTTGCAAGGCCGCTTAATTCCAAAAGCATTTTAGTGCTTTCAACTCGTACAAGCTGAAAAATTAGTTAATTTAATTTAAAAGGTATTTACGTTCTTTGTGCAATTTTGATGCGCAATGATAAAGAACACAACACACATCAAAGGTTGTGAAATCTGTCCAATTAGCTTTAATTTTCACTTTTAGCATATGTAAATTGCTCTTATCAATCAATATTTTACTCAAGCTGCAGTCTTTCTATTTTCTTAACAAGTTGAAGTCGTTTATTAATTCGTTTTCGTTAAAAAACTGCAAATTTTATTGTAAATTTTAGCCTACCAAAGATTACCAGATCGTCGAATGCCTACGTTGCCAGACTACACGCCCAACAGCTAGGAATCAGCTGATTTGTATTTTTTTTGGCAGGGCAACTCTACAAGTGAAGCGCAACAAAATTTAAAAATCATTAGATTTTATGTTTTTATAAGTTTTATTACAACAAAGCTTAAAAAATATCACAGGATATAGAAATTAAAAAGAGCATTTAAATGAATTCATGTGGGTTCATGTCGTTTGCATTTATGCCGCCTTTGTTGCATTCTGTGTGTTTTTCCTGTGAAAGTAGAATATCGAAATTGAGATTAATTTAAAATGCACACACATTGTTTACGCACAGCAAACATTAACGAATAATGAAAATACAAAAAGCGTGTGTTTGTCTCACCTGTCGTGTTTCTGTTTTTGTTTTTTGTTTTTAATGTGATATTAAGTTTTTCTTTGTGTGTGTGGGGGTGTGTCTGTTTAAAAACTACAGTTCATCTCGTTCGTGAGCCAAGGGCAAGGTCACCTCCTCAACTGTGCCCAGTCTTATGGTTTGATTGGGTTTGGAAAACTTTGGTATGTATTCTACAGTATCACTGTTGCTAAACACCGAATTGTGTAGACTCTCCGTTGGTGCAGCGGGATCAGGACTTGTGAGTGTTATTTTGGACTTTGTCGCCACTCTGTGGAATGTATAGTCATGCATGCATAGGTTATGTGGTTAGGATACGTGTTTGATTTGTGTTCAATGTGTTTTGCTTAGTATTAGTACAAGGCACTATTATTAGTTTAGTTTGGGTTTAAAACAAGTGCAGTAGAAGACATAGAGTTTGCATTTTTCAAATTGTACCTTAAGTACAGCTATTAGAAGTGAGTAAAGTTGAAGTTGAACTCAATGGGTTGTCATAGTGTAAAGTTCTATTGACGCTGGCGAGTTCCACTGCGTGCTCCGCGCAATTTTTGTGGATTTCTATGTTGTCGATCGTATGATCGTCAAAATACATACATATATAAACATTGACTTATGTACTTTATGCACAATATATTGAATACAAGTTACCTGTCCCTAGTCTGCATGCTGGCCTCCACGTCCAGACTACGGGGCTGACGGAAATCACATTCCAGCGAAAAGGCCGAGTCACCAGGCGTTATAAGCTCGGGATCATTCTGTATAACAACAATATTGGAATAGAGTTCACCATCCTTAACCGTCTGACACTGGTCCAATTGGAAGTTCATCTCCAGCGAACGTGTGCCCTGGTTAACATTCGGTTTCATGAAACATGGCGCCGTCTGCTTGTAGAAGCTGCCCCGAGTGTACATAACACCAGTAAAGGGTTTCTCCGTCTCCAGCATAACATTCATCGAGTTGGCACCGCACTTCAGGTTCACCTTTTGAATCCCCTGGTCGCTACCCTCGATTTTAAAGGTGTCCGATAAGTCTTGCTCCCAAATTTCTACAAAAAGTAATGCAAAGCTTTTATAAATTGAAAGTAATTCTAATTTTTAAAGCTTAAAAATATTAAACCGTTAAAACCCTCGCCATTAACGGTACATTCTATAAGTAGAGTCGGTTAAAATTTAGCTCTCATCACTGAACCACAACACAAAAGTTCAAACAACGTTAAATACACATATTTTTAGTCTTTCTAAAAAAAAGATATGCCGGCTATAGATATGTTGGTAGTTCGAAACCGGTTCTATTTGTTTTGGTCTGCCTAGAACTGACTTCGCTTCTCATTGAAAATTTCTCCACACCTTTGGATGATTCAATGAGCGTAGGGTTTCTTAAGCGGCGTGTCGTTAACCCACCTTGGTTCTGCTGCTGTTGTTTCTTATTACCAGTTGTAGAGACGGCTAGCAACATGTTGCAGCCCAACAAAAGCAAAAGCATGTTCTGCATTCTCAACATATTGCACTTGTATTTTAATTCAATTATTTAACACAAAAACTTGATGAGTTGCCGTGGAGCACAATCGACGTCCCAATTGCTCAAAGCTGAAAGTAAAACTGACGCTTCGACTACGACGGCGCAGCGCATATAAACGAAGCGACGGTAAAGCTCGGCTTAAGTTGTGAGAGTAAAAAGAGCGCGAGAGTAAAACATTTGGGAGAGCGAGCGCACGCGCAGTTGAGAATCTGGTCAATCAGCTGTGCCTGCGTCGCTGCATTGATAACAGGTGTAAATGAGTGTGTGTGTGTGTGTGCAAGCTTATGTAAGTACATACATTTGTTTACACGTACGTGCAGCATAGCAAAATATATTTTTAAAGCTCTGCCAGAAAACTGTTAGCCAGGCAAAAAACGCAAAGCGCAGTTTAAGGAAAACAAAATGCGGCTTCATCGACAGCATTTCCGCTTTTCATGCGCATTTTTGCTGTGCATTCATTTGCTGCTGCAACTGTTGCATTGCGGTTGTTTGTCTATTGTTTTTGCTGTTGCTGTTGTTGTTGTTGTCTGATAATTCATTATTCAAAATGTTATTAAACTTCCCCGTTTCATGCACCGCTGTGCGCTTCAGCAGTTCTCCGTGCCACAAATTCGTTTAGCTTGTTTTTTCCATTTCTTGCAAATATTAACAATTGCGTTAATTAGAGCTTAATTAGTGTATTAACCGAGTGGTAGGCTGCTGACCATGGCAGCGAAAGGTGGAAGTCGCATATTTTGTATCTTTTAAACAAATAAATAAAACTGCATTTCGTAAGCTCAGTCAATTAGTCAGATAATATAATGAATTTATCTAATAAAGTTAGCTGTTGATCATAACTGTATAAGCCACATAATTGTAGAGCCATTTGTTTAGTTTATGATAACTGTGATTCGGTTACATCACATATGTGAAAAATTTTAATATACAAAATTTTACTATCTTATCTCAAAAAATTTGTTATCTTTGCTTTGATTAATTGTCAATGGCTGATTAGTTTTAATAAAAATCGCAGAACATTTTGTTTTTATTTGCACATTAAATTTTATTTATAAAACTCCAATTTGTTAAGTTCTTTGTGAACTTCTCTTCCGTCCTTAAATTCTTGCTTTGGGACAGTGACAGTTCCAGTCATCAGTTATTTGCTCTTAAGCGCATTCCAGTATCTTTCCAGTTCGATGCCCTCCCAGTGGAAAGGCTTCGCTAAGATGCTGCAATGAAGATGCAAAAATGCAATCAGATTGTTGAAATTGGCCAACAAAAAGAAAATGTAAAATTTTACAATTAATATTAAAAGAAATAATAAAAAACAAAACACATATTATAATCATAATTCGCTTGAGACACGAAGGCTAAAACAAGTTCAACTTCGGCATGTAAGCGTTAAATCAGCGGCAGACAGTGAGGGGAGAGATTGATAGAGAGAGGTGGAGAGTGGTGGAGAGTGAGCTAGGCAGACAGAAAAGAAATAAAGAGAGGAAGAGAGAATGGCTGCCTACTGCACCGATGGCCAAGATTGACAATGAGTGTGCACATATACATACACATTTATGTATTTTTATGGACTTATCCGACTCTCTGTCTGCAAATGGAGTCGGATGTGATGCAATCGTAGTATCATTGTATCCGAGTTGCACAATTTCGGTCAACTTCCGAGTGCAACTTGCTACTTGTTTTTGACCGCCACTCACTTTTCTCTGAGATGCTGCATCACTTCCTGCTCCTTGGCATTGAGGCCATCGTAAAATGCAGCCAAATTCGTAGCCAGTAATTGTCGCGTCTGATTACCAACCAAAAACGTAGACACTTTGTCCAATTGGATGGTGTAGTACATGGCCAACTTTCCCAGTTCCACGTCCCGCTCCTTGCACACATCGGCAGCTTTTCGTGCCACTGCCTTTTGGTCATCAGTGGCCGGATGCCAGGGCTGGGGACCTGCATTGGTCAGTAGGCCCAAGCCATGGGCAGCGGCACAAATAACTCCCATATTTTGCGACTTGAAGAAGTCCAGATAATCCACTAAAGTGTTGTCGACGAGCGTGTAGCGGCAATAGCTGAGCACGGTCTGAAATATTTAAAAATTCAATTAATTAACTAAAATTAGAATTAGAAAATAAAACAATAGAATGAATAAACTATAAAGAAATTAAAATTATAAAACATACATCGAATCGTCCGGGAGCGCGGGAGATGCACTCCTTGAGCACCGATAAGGGATAGGCGGATAAACCAATGTACTTGGCCTTGCCCTCCTTGACAAACTGCTCCAACACGGGCAGCGTTTCGTTGATCACGATATCCAAACTGGGCGCAAATTCCACATCGTGGATTTGTATAACATCCACATAGTCCAGTCCCAGCAGCTGCAGACTCTTCTCGACGCTCTCGCGAGTCTTTTTGGCACTGAAATCGAACATGTTCTCGTAGTCGAGTTCGTAACGGGCCACCTTGGTGGCTATGTAGTACGCCTCTCGTGGCACATCCTTGAGGGCCTGGCCCAACACCTCCTCGGAACGACCCTGTCCGTACCAGGGCGCCGTATCAATGTAATTAATGCCAGCTTTCAAAGCTTCGTGAAGAGTTTTAATGGCCTCATCTAGCTCGAAGCTGCAGATGATTTAAGTTCTCTTTTGTTTACGCTCTCGTTCTCTTATAATTTGCTCTCTTACGAATCTTACCCATAGTTAGCACAGAGCGCACCGCCGCCAAATGAAACTTTGGAGACTTCTAGACCCGTTTTGCCAAACTTGCGGTACTCCATCCGCTTCACTTGTTCCTCATCGTGGAAACCCTTAACATAAGTGGCCGGTAGTATTCCAGACATGTTTATCTATAGATTGTGTATTTTTTTGTTGCGTACTCTGACGAAAGTCGATCACGAAACTTCGAGTGCGCAAGGAAGACTGATAATTCTGCATTTTGTTTTGTTATTCTCGCACTTCTTACCCGCGTACGTGTGCGTGTGCAGTTGTATGCGTGTGAGATTGCGATTGTGTTGCTTTTGTCAACCAGAAGCACTCTTGATTAAATCAGCTGCTGGCTCTCTCTCTCTCTCTCCCCTTCGGTTGTTGTTGCTGTTTATGTGCAAAGAGATTTACGGCATTTAAATTGTTTGTGGGCAGAGCTTGAAAGCTCTTATAATTTATAACTGGAAATTTGCATTGACTGAGAGATTTGTATTATATGCGAATTCTATTTAGCTGTGATTATTAAATGATTATGACTAAAAAATGAAATAAATAGGTAATAAATACAATATGTGTATTGATAATAAATATAAAATTATTACCACTAAATTTTTACCAAATAGGTTTAGCCGAAAAGTAGAACCAGCATACGTACGTATGCCTTAAATCTTCAAGGAGCTTTTGAATAAGCTTTTTAAAGACCACACGCTGGACAAACCAGAGAAAAAATTGTGGATTGCGCAAAATGAGATCAAAAATATCCGAATATCCTAAACAAAATCCGATGTAAACTATTTTCTTATAGCTTTAAAGAATGCAATTTTTTTAATAATAATATTTAAATTAAGCACCTCAATAAAAATATATTAAGTGTTTCTAATTTTTAATTGCTTTAATATGTACCGCAAACCGTACGTTTATAAAAACCGATCTGAAATTAGGTGTTTTTGACATACATTTTAGTATGATTTTTATTTGGAGTATTGACTACAGGGTATTTTACAGTCGTGAGTTCCTAGGTGAAGCTTATTTATAGGTATATACATAAGTATGTATGTTGGTCTTGATTCATTTACTGTGTATATTTGCACCGCATTTTATAAGTATTTGTAGTGTTATTTTTAGAAATACATGTCTAGCCAGAAGAGTCTCCAGGTAACGTCAATTAATCCGTAGCTGAACTTGAGCTGATATGGCAGCTATATAGCATTATGCCCTTTAGAAACCTAATCTTATAAACACAAATTTATGTATTACATACATAAATAAACAACAAATTTAAATTTCTATATATTTAATGGCATGTATAATTAAAGAAAGGAAATATTTGGAAACGGCTTTTGGATTCGAGTTCAAATCGGCTTTGGGTTACTGGTTACTTGAAGTCCCTGACAGTGGACAGTGTGGATCCCCAGCTGTAGGATTTCTTGAAAACACTGCAATGCACAGAAAAAGAAAGAAAGATTTGCAGTTTAGTTTTAGTTTAGTTTAAGTGCAAACCGGTTGTCGTAGGCCAAGTTCGGTTGGCCTAACACCAAAACCAAATGCCCCCCTAACGGGTTTTCCAACTCACTTTTCGCGCAGGTATTGCAGCACTTCCTGCTCCGAGGAAGTCAAGCCATTGAGCACCACCTCCAGATTGAGTTTGAGCAGGTGCCTATTGGGTATGCCAATCAAGAAGGTCGAGGCTTCCTCCAGCTGCATGGTATAATAAATGGCCAATTTGCCCAGTTCCACGCCCCTTTGCTTGCAAATTTCAGCTGCTTGGCGTCCCACCGATTGCAGCTCCTCGCTACCGGGATGCCAGGCTTGGGGTCCTCCATTGGAGAGCAGTCCCAAGGCATGGGCGGCGGCACAGATGACGCCCACCTTTAGCTCCTTGAAGGCTTTCATGTGACGCAACAGTGTGTTGTCCAGCAGTGTGTAGCGGGCATAGGAGAGCACGATCTGAACACGACCCTTGGCACGTTCTGCGCACTCCTTGATTACGTCCACATCATAGCCAGTGATGCCAATGAACCGGGCCTTACCCGCTTTCACATATTCCTCCAACACTGGTATCGTCTCGTCGAGCACCATGTCCAGACTGGGTGCAGCGTCCACATCGTGCACCTGTAGTACATCCACATAGTCCAGTCCCAGCAGACCCAGACTTTTCATGACGCTCTCACGCGTCTTGGCTGACGAGTAGTCGAACATACGATCGGGATCCAGTTCGTAGCGTGCCACCTTGGTGGCTATATAGTAAGCCTCTCGGGGCACATCCTTTAGCGCCAGGCCCAGCAGTCGCTCCGATTCTCCTTGGCCGTAAAAGGGCGCTGTGTCGATATAGTTAATGCCCGATTTGATTGCCTCGTGCACAGTTTTAATGCCCTCTTCCAGGTCAAACTTTTTGTCGAAGAGCGTGCTGAGGGTGGCTCCACCTAGCGCTAGCGTGGACACTCTCAGACCGGTGCCGCCCAATTTGCGGTATTCCATTTGACGGACGAGCTGCTCATTGTGGAAGCCCTTAACGAAGGTCGCTGGAAGTGTTCCCGTCATTGCCGTTGATTTAGTTAAACTGCGCCCACAACTGGAAAGTGCGTGGAATTTATAGTTGCATTCCACTTACACACACACACACACAAATGCCTGTGTACAAAAGCTTTGCATCGGAGAGCGTGAGCAGCCTTCTTAATCAGCTATGGCGGCATCACAACAGCTGTGAGAGCCAGGTGAGTTCTGAGAGCGAGGTAAGCTCTGGCAGCGAGATAAGTTCTGAGAGCGGGTTAAGCTCTAAGAGCGAGATAAGCTCTACAAAAGCTTATAGCTAGATCTAGCTATAAATACTTCACACCAACAAGACTGTTCCCAAAAACTAAATTTAAGAGCGACAGCAGTAAATTGTAAAGAGAGCAAAGAGAAATATTTCCGTGTTTGTATATTTCTATGTGTATTTTATTTATCAGATCGATTCCCAACTGCAGTTTTATCTACGCTTGTGTGAGCTTTCAATGCGAATTCAATTGACAAATCATTATAAAAATAGTATAAATATATGTTTATGTATATAGTACTCGTTTATAGACAGAGAAAGAGATGCATAATTTTTGTAGTTGAAATAAATATCGCAGGTTTAGAAGAAAATATCGAAATCATCTTGGGGCTCGTAGTTGGGATGCAGCTGGGGACGACGATGACGCTGCGCTGGCCTGGGCACGATGACGTCATTAATCTCATGCAGAATGCCATTGGTAGCAATCACATCGCATTTGGTGACACCAGCGTTCTCGATCTTGGGACGACGATCGCGAGTAATGCGAAGATGTTGACCCGAAATGGACTCAATGGAGCGCACAAATGGCCAATTGGTGGGTATAATGCCAGCACAGCAGACCACATCGTTCACAATGTGCAGCTTTACCTTGGCCTCGAGCTCGGCCTGGTTCTGTGGGTTGGTCCTGGACTCGCCGCTCTCGCTGAGCTCCTCGAACACATCGTTCTTGGGCACCAGCAGAGTGAAGCTATCGGAGTCATTAGTTAGCAGCTGAGTCAAGTTGGCCTTTCGCACCAGTTCCAGGAACTTGCTGTAGTTGGGATTAGCCTCCAGGGCTTGCAGCAGGTTCTAAAAGATCAGCAATTGATTAGTAACTTTATCTACAAACAGCATCCTGTCTTAACTTTACCTTCTGGGGCGGTGCCAGTGGACGGTCCAGCTGATGCAGCACAGAACCGCAGCTCTCGTCATCAAAGTGCACCAGGCGGGCACAGTTAACGGTAGCGCGGTTCATTACGTCCGAGAAGAGCGGGTGGGTGGAGTAAAGATTGAGGCGTACACTTGTGCCCTCCACCGTGGGCAGGAAGCTCTCGGAAAGATCACAGGTCTTGATCATGGGCTTGATCACATGGTAGTTCAGGAACTTGAGCAAGTCCTTGTTGCCCTTGAGTGTTGCCGGCTGTTCGGCCACCAGACGTGCCCATTCCGAGCTCTGCAGTGCCTTGTCGGTGGGTGCGAAGATGGTCACATTGTCCAAGTCATCGAATTGATCATCAAAACCGGAGGCTTCCAGCAGCTGCTTGAAGATCGTCAGATTCTTCTGCGACATTAGCGAGGTCATGGGCAACGCAGACTGCGTGGGCAGTATGGTGTCAATCACATGGAGCACTCCATTGGTGCCCATTATATCGGACTCCAGTATCTTGGCCACCTTATTGATGTGAATGGCGGTCTCCTCTGGGGATTTAGAGGCTCCCTCAGTGCGGTTAAACATCAGCTGTTCTCCGAGCAGATTGTATGCGGTGGTCTTGGCACCAGGAATCGTGGCCAGCGAGCAGAAGGTCAGATCCAACATGTGGTTCTTCAAGATGTCTATGGAGAGGGTTAAAAATTTAGTTGGAATTGAAGGAGAGAAAGGAGAAGTATCCTACTCAATTTCTGTTTACTTACTGGAAGCGCAGCCACGCCCCTCCTTCAGAGTGCGCCTCAGATGAGGTTCCAGCTTCTCGAAGGCCGCATCTGTAGGCACAAAGATAGTAACGGGCTTGTCGGCCTCCAGCATGGCGCTGATGTTGGTCTTCTCGAGTACGGCACGCATAATGGACATGTCGGCGCGATCCCTGATGATATCCATCACAGACTTGGTCAGTGGCTTGAGTACGCCCTTCAGGGTGTGCACCAGAGCCTGTTCGGATAGCTTGTCGTACTTCTCGATGGGTACACAGTTGGCGGCATAGCGATAGGGCTCGGGACTCAAAGCCGGTGGCAGCTGATAGCTATTGATGCGAATCTTCTGGCCGGGAAGTTCGCTCTGAAGCAGCTTCTCGTTGGGCACATCCTCCAGTTGTATGTCGCCCAGGACCGAGTGCAGCTTGTAAATGGATGTAGTCTTCTTGGTGCCTTCCGCCTTGGAGTCCTCCACATTCTGTGAGCCAAACAAATTTTTAGTAAAATCTTTGATTGTAGGCCTCTGCTGACCACTTACGTTTTCCTGCTGGTGCTGACCGCGATACTCCTGGAAGGCGGCATCATTGGGCACAAAGAGCGTTACCTTCTTGCCACTGTTGCTGGCCAACATGTCGGACAATTCGCCCGAACTCTTGGCGCTCTCGATGAACTGCTTGGCTCCCATATCGGCAGCGGTTGCTTCGATATCTTTGATCTCGATCTTCTCGCAGGGCGTGGCAAAGTCTGCGTTGCGTGGTCGTCCATAGCCATGGCAACATTGTCGTGTCATCGTCAATGTCTTCTTCTTGCCATTTTGATTAACACTACGCGAAGTAACCGGTAATGAATAATACATTAAGTATACGCAACGTTAGCGGTAAAAAATGAATTCGAATTTCGCATTCATTTGGGAATTGCTCCACTTACATCTTGGTGCAGACGTGCTTGTTCGCCTTCTCGGCACAGGAGTTCACACTGAAGTGGAATTGGCCAAACAAAGGTGAACGGATCACGCTGCCAGACCCGTCACGTTCCTCACCAAAGGTGTCCACACTTTCATCACCATCGGTTTCCGTGATTGCGCCTTCGCTCTCCTCCTTTTCGGTGCACACATTCGGTCTGCAGATTGGTCAAAAGCAAGACAAATAAATACATTTACATATCTACATATTTAAATACATTCGCTTAACTAAAATTCGGCAGAAGAAAGATAAAAGTTATGACGGTGTCAAAAGAGTTTGCATAGAAAGTTTCGTTCATTTCCTAGAATTTTGTGATGTTTACAGAAAAATTGTTGATTGGTTTCGTGGCTCACTTTCACCCACAGTTGAATACCTGCTGCAGTTTTGGAGAGCGTATAGGGTTCAGCTCAAATTTCTTTTAGCTAAGTAATAAAATGTTTTTAGGGAAATTTAACAGTCAGTTTATATGCCAAATTTAAAATCTCTTCTTTTCTTTTTGTTTAAAAAACTTATAGCATGTTTCTGTATGTTTTGAAACAATTTAGTGCACATTTAAAATTATTCTGTATTTATTTTTACATAATTTTCTTTTTTTTTTTTGTAGAAAAGCGCTTAGTGTTAAATTTTCTTCCGAGCTTTTTAATAAATCAATATTTGTTTTTTTTATAGACAGTGAAACCTTGGTCGGAAAGCCACGGTTCCAGTACTTTTGGAGATGTCCTAAAAGATCGTATTTTGTATGAAAATCATGCTATAAAACTATAAAATTCGTCCGGCTAAGGGAGCTGTCCGCCAGAGAGAGCTGTCTGCGAGTAGAGCATTCACTGTACATTTTTAATTTATTTGATGGCACTATTAAATATTTAAGATTTACTTTGCCTAAATGACTCTTGTATGTTATCATATTCTATAATTTTAATAAAAATTTTTGAAACCAACCAAAAGTTGATCATTACAGTTTTTGAATTTCTTTAAGCTTCATGACTATTCCTTTAATTTAGTTAAAATTTTCTAAATTTTTTTTAAAGTGTAGTTCATTAATAAATTTACTATACTATATTAAAGATACTTTTTTTTAGCACGACGCTCCCCTAAACTGATTAGATCAGTGCTAAATGTGGACTCGTTATTAACAATTACTACTTGCTAATGCCTTTGTCGAATTCACCGACTTGCAAATTGAAAGTCAATGCACTCGAAACTAAAAATCGTATATAAACTTTATATATTTGCTATATGGGCAGCTTTATAGGCCATAAATCGAAACTATTCGAAAAATGTTAGTCATCAAAAGTCACGCACTAAATTAGGGGAACTTAATCGTATCGTTTCTGGGAGCGTTGATTAATGTTTACGTTATGAATTTGCATGCAGAGCAGATACATATATCATTTCACAGATATATGTAGGTATATATATGTGTGTGTGTGTGTGTGTGTATATATGTTCTGTGGAATTAACGGCTTAACAGCTTTGCCTGCCTTCAATCCAATTTGCGCCACAAAGCGCTTCATTGTGCGAACATAGTTTTCGAAATTTCTCGACATGGGCTTGTAAGTGCACCGATCTCTCCCACTCCCTGTATATATATATGTAGTAGACAGTATGTAGTATAAACAAATATGCCTATGAGTAGCATATCAGTTGGTTTTTTACTCTCGCTGTTTATTTGTATTTAGCGCTAATTTTTCAATTGCTGCGTCTGATTTTCACTCACTTGATTTCACAATTTTGCTTTAATAACAATTTAGAAAAGTGCAAACTGGTCTATATTCACACAAATTGCATTATATCCACAGATATACATATATACTACAGATATATATATATATAGGTTGTCTTATGTATTGTATAAAAAGCCAGTTTGCAATTCAGCTGTCTCAGCTGCTAATTGGCCAACTAAAAACGACCAAGTAATTTGCCACTTGAGCTGCTCAGACATCAATAAATTCCATTATCTCTTATTGTTTAAACTATAAACTTTGTATATCATTTACAAATATTACTAAGCTCAGTAAATAATCATATTTTTAGCTACTTGGCGATAAGTCGTGAGTTGTAACGAATCACAAATTGTGTATTTTATATTTGTATTTGTGTATTTAATAGTTTGAATGAACTTGACATTGTGTGCGGTTAATTACCAGATGCCAAGAACATCGAAATCAGTCGACTGAAGAGATTAGAGAAGAACCGATGCGAATCGAAACCGACGCGAACCGACGGGAACCGAAACGAACCGAAGTAGAAAAAAATTTCAACTGACCATACAAATTTCTTGGTATTTTCCAGTATTTACTCTTCTTCTTTTAAATAAAACCCCCTTCCAAAAAGGGTAAAAATAAAATTATTTTTATAGCTTTCTTGTCAGTTTGAAATTGATTAATTGTTGTCTAACTAAATCTCTTTTTAAGCATTCTCGTAATTTGTTTTGTACTTAGTTTTTTGCACAAAAATTTCGTTATTTTTCAACAACAAGTTAACTTGTTTTTAAGTTAACTTAAAACCTGTTTTAGTCTTAGTAAAATTCTGCAATTGATTTTAATAATTATTCAGACAATTAGTCTTGTGATAAGTGTGTTCAATTGCTGTTCAAACTGCTAAAATTGAATGCTTTTAGTAGAAGTGTCGTAATTGTCTAAGCTTAAAAAAGCTGCTTAAAATTAACTTAGTACAAAATAAGTAAGTACAGTGGAATCCGTTTATAACGACTCCGCTTAAAGCGTCCGTCCGGTCATTGCGACGAAAATTCGATGACTTGTTTGGTCCCCATACAAGCTTTATTTTCTTTGCTCGTTTCGGTTAAAGCGTCTACCGGGTATAACGACGTAAAATCGTCGGTCCCTTGAGTGTCGTTATAAGCGGATTCCACTGTAATTTAAAATCGTTCTTTTTGTTCAAAAAACACTGTTAGGAAACTTGGGTAATCTTCTTTGACCGACACTCTTATTTTTGACAATTAACTAATTTTACCATTTGATGACCCTTTTGGGCACCCTTTTATGTTGTAAATGCTTTAAAGACTCACCCTTTCCACCAAGGTTCCTGGGGATTTCCAATGCCAAAACCGCCAAACGAATTGAAGAATTCATTGCCAAAGAATGGGAACGATTGTTGGAAGAACACCGCAGGATTTGGAGAGTTTATGTCCGAGGTAATGGTATCCACATCTGCAAAAGATTGAGATACATTTGCTTTGAGACACATTTCACATAGAACAGAAGATTTAAAAATTTTAAGCCCTATCAACTAAATTTCAATTCCTTTACTATGTACTTACTGAAGGGTTTCTGGGGCGGGATCTGAGCTTGGTTCGACACTGACGAGGTCACAACATCTTGCCGTCCTTGAGGTCCACGATTGCGCTGCTGCTGTTGCTGCTGATGCTCCAGGGGCACAAATTCGGTGTCGGTGATGCCGCCATCGTTGCCGTAGCTGCTGCTGTAGGGGGGCAACAGTGGAGCATTAGCTGGTGGTGCTTGGGGGCGTGGCTGGAGAGCCGACAGCGGTGCTGGCGGCGGTGCAGCCCAAACGCTGGCCACACGCTCTGACGGCTGAGCACGCAGTGGCTCAAATGGGAGGCGTGGTGCAAATGGATTAGGTCCAAAGAGCGTGCGATGCAGCGGCAATGGGCGTGTTAAATGTTGCATGAAGCTAAAGGGAACGAACAGCAGGTGTGGGTGGAGGAAGTGGAGGTGTGTAGGTTAGTGTATGTCCTGGTCTAAGTGTGTGTGTGTTTGTGTTGTGTGTCGCTTCATGCAAATGCCAAACCAGAACTTAACCCTAAGCGGATCTACACCATAATTCATATGCCTGCCATTGTGTCGCACATAAAAACAGAAGCTGCTCTGTGTATATATTTCCTATATATATATTTATTTGTATAGTACAGTGTACACTCCGATCGTGCCCATTGTTTAGCTGATTTTTTGCGCAGCATTTCTGTGAGCCGCATATCAATTGTCTGCCTCCATTAACTGTGAAGCCAACACTTAGACCACAAATCGGCTGAAAAACCAATTTTATTTCGTTTTCAGAGCATTGCAAAAATTCCCAAAAACAAATAAAAAATAAATCACACAATATGCGATGCACTCGAGTGTCATTAATCAAATGGGATTTATGTCTTTCGCTTCTCTCCGATCTAACAAATAAACTAATTATGTATAACTCTGTATTCTTTGGGTATATCGTGAGTCAGTTGAACACTTCGTGCAAACAAATACAAGTCCGCTTTCTATTATATAAGTTGTTAGTTAACTTTTCCTATATAGAAACACACTTGTTTTGCACCCACCTACAGATATAGTATAACTTATTTTGTATATAAATAAATTCGTTTGTAACACATATTTGGGACATCTTTTTGTGTTGCTCATCGTGCTCATTATACATGCCCAGCACGGAAGTTAATTAAAGCCAAAAGACATTAAAAAAGACGATATATATATGTATATATATATACTTTAAATAATATGCTGGAAATGGCAAACATAACAAATTTGTATAGTACACACGGTCGGTTAGCGACGTTCCGACTACAGACCTTTATTAATGTTTTTTAGACCCGGTACTCTAAAAAGTGTAGAGGGGTATACTAAGTTTGTCACAGGCGAAATGTGCGTAACAGCCAGAAGGAGGCGTGTCCATATAGAGTATATATGCTTGATCAGCATCAACAGCCGATTCGATATAGTGAAAATATCAGAGCTATCGTGACCAAAATCACACAGTACATGTATGGTACCATTATACCTATCCTCACCTAGTTTGATTCGTATGGGAAGTCTTTAGCCTATAGCTCTTATAGGACAAATTGGTTGAAAACTGCTCATATGCATGGAAAATTTCACCCTAGAAGGAGTACAGGGTCTTTCACAGTCGGCTCGCTCGACTGTAGCCTTCCTTACTTATTTCGTTCTGCTTTTTATGACACCTTTATGTTTCAGTGTAGTCAAATGACTCACGTTTTGCGTCTTGAGCCAGGGCTTGACTGGGCACCGACTTCTAGTAATCATCTTGATGAAGTCGAGATGCCGAAAAAAGATTTAAGTGGCTAGAAAACCAACTTGAACTTGTTGTTATGCTTGGTAGGAAAATAGTGAAACTTCCCAACAAATTATGTTAATAATATACATTATTATAGTACCTTATGATAAACAAAGACTAATGTGAGCAGAGAAAAATTGTGAACGAAACTCAAGTTTTATTTAAAATTTAAAAATTAAAGCTACTTTGAAAGACTGTTTCGATCAAATATCTAGAACTTTCCGTGCATCAATAGAAAAGGTAAAAAACAGTCGCTTCAACTACCAAAGCGAATGCAATTGGTCACAATCATCGAATGCTCAGTGATCGCGGCAAACTCAGTTGGACTGCAAACTTGATTAAATCGTTACCGTGGAGCGTAGCGGTTAGAACTAAACGTAGCAGGAACAGTCTAAAATTGACCCAGATTTTGATTTTCATTTTTTGTTGGCTTTAAATGAGGTGTCAAAAGTTAATTAACTTTTCGATAACTAACCAAAATTGTATCAAAACATGCGCAGAACTACACTCAGGAAAAATTGTGACTCAAAGAAAAATTCAATAGCAAAAGAGTGGATTAAAGTAATTAAGATAAAAGTATCTTTCTATTGGAAAATGTGTTCACATTTAGGTACAACTTTTGCTCAGTGTAATTGTGTAGTTATAGAGTCTGCAAAATTTGTGTCAGCTTGGTTTATGTTTTCTTTTTAGCCACGTTAGCAGCAGCGTCATCCAAGTGTGAAAGGCTCAGCTGAGCTGAGCTGGGCTGAGCTCAGTAATGTAATGTATGTAAGCAAACGATCCGCAAGATACAACAATCAACTGTCGGATTCCAGCAAAACATTATCTGCAATTCCAACTTCAACTCCAACTCTTGCGGATGCCCTTAAGTCGATGACCCAGTTTAACTGGGCATTGTTCTCATCGACAGTGATTTGTGCAATGCCTTTCGCAAAAGATACAAAAAAACCCCAAACAGAATCTTGAACTACAGGGTTAAACGATCTTTGCGGCGTTTTTGTGTGCCAAATTTAGCGATCGAGATGCTCCGTGTTCTTTAATTTACTCGAATTTAATTGCACAATCACTTTTGTGCCAAATTTGCATTGAGTTTGAGCTGATCACTTTAGAAAATTCGCTGTGTTATCTCTTGATTTGATTTTTAGTGTAATTTTTAGCTTGACTCGAACTTGACATTAAAGTTCTTATCTGCAGGGTATGTGTGTAGTCCAGCACCCTTCTATCTTAGTGGCTTTTGAAGGGAACTCGATTTTGTTTTTCAAATTGAGGTCATCGCAAAAATTGACTTTCTTTCCGCGTTTTTGGCAGGTTTTGTTGTCATTTTGTTTGGCTTTGTTGTCTTTTGCCTTAGACCCATTTCTACCACCTTTTTGTATATTTTATTTACCATATCGTTTAGCGTTTGCTATTATTATTTATTTATGATTTTTTTTGTGCAAAAGTCAACGTTGTAAACGGGCAAATTTCTCCAAACAGGCACTTAAAATGCTTGTACAAACAGTCGTAAACAACTGAACTTGCATTTAGCTGGTTTTTATGACATGTCAATGGGCACATGACTTGTCAGGCTAATATTTGCACAGAATTGGCAAAGAATTGACCGTTAAAAATATATTTGTTGGGCTCGATATTTGTCTTTGTTGGGGAATAGGCCGAGGAGAATGCTAGGAATTCCTACTGGATAAGAATTTCACCTGTCTGGGAATGAAGTCGATTCGAAGTCAGCTAATATTGAGTCGGATATCTTCACAGTAAAAGGATTTGATTACATGTTGGTAACAGGAATGCTATTAACTGGTATTACAAATGGAGTCGACGTTATTAGTGGTGTGGAGTTAAGTGAAACTACAAATGTGTTCCTAATGTACGATCATGTTTTATGATTATGTTAAACCCAGAAACAAACAAACTAGAATACTTCACAACACAGTATGGATTATGCATGAGCTAGAATACGTACACAAAGAACCACACAAACATAAATAAAATATTTAACTTGTTTTCAATACTTACTCGGTGTAGAATGGTACCGCTTGAGCGATGCCGACCAAGAGCACAAATGCCCAGAGTCTTGACATTTTTCAAATTATTTCAAATACTCGCTTTCTAGCTATAAACAAAGAAATACAAAATAAATCGGGGTATAGTAAAAATGTAAACAGAAAGTCGAAGAAATTAAGAAACACGAGAAAATTTCACTGATTCCGAACAGCTGTCGATTAGGTCGAGGACTGAAGCGAGACTTGAAACTGAAAATACTGGTTTTCCACACCAAAGTGCACTCATGTTGGTACGTATCTCTTTATGTAGGTGAATGTGGACAGTGGGTTGGAAATGAACGAAGAAGAAATTTTTCCACTGTCTTCATGCGTTAATTGCAACGTCCATAGTTTTTTATATAATTAATGGCAATCATTCATTTGTCTTGCAAAATTGACACACATAACAATAATTTCATCCAAGCAAGTCGCAATTTTTTCATCTGTACTCAAATGTGAATTGTTCGTGTACAAATATCAGTGACTGTCTTTGAGTCCTCTTCACCCACGAATAGAAACACTCACTGACTCTCTCTCACACACACTCACGAGTACTAACAATTTAGTGTTTGGTTTGCGTTGTTGTCGCGTTTAGCCGACGATGTTGACGAGTTGAGCGACTGTTGAAAACTAACTGCCTTAGAACGTGCGCCAACTATTTATAAGCTGCGATCGCTGCCGCTGCCGCTGCCTCTGCCAAGCGAAACTTAAGAGAGAGAGAGAGAGAGAGACGAGAGACAGCGCGTCACTGCCGGCTTGAGCTTTGGCTCTCAGCAGTTCGCTCGCCAGAACATTTAGTTTTGTGAGAGCGGCAGCGCTAAATGCAAAATTCGTGTACGAATTGTGAAAGTGCGAGACAGTGATAAGTGTGCACACTGTACTACACACAATTAAGGCGCTGTTCAATTCCCAGAATTCGAAATCATCTACCTGCACAACACGCCTAGCCATCTTCTGTTATTACGTTTCTAGGTACAAATAATGCATTAGAAAAATTAAATTATCTTCGGTTATATGTAAAGTATTTGTAAATTTGATTTTACGTTCTAAACAAAATCGTAACTTGGCCACATTAATTTTTTTTACCATAAATATTTTTTACTTTTTTTTTATTTTATATACATTCTGGTTTTAATTTCATGTTTATTTTAACTCGTACCTTATATCTGATTCGAAATTAGTTTAAAATTTTTACTTACCATAATATTTATGTAATCTTTGTCAACAGTATCCTATTTCCTAAAATAAACTTTGTTAAACCGAATTTTTAAATTAAATATAAAATAAAAATATATTCACAATTTTTTTGTTAAATTTTTTATTCTTTCTTTACCATACAATATTTACAATAATTAATTAGACATTTGTGCTAGATAGATGTGTATACATATTATTATATATTTGTTGCGATTCGTTCCGATTTGTATATAGCTTTGTTTAAATATATCATTGTAATAAATGAATTGCAAATAAATAAACATTTTCTTAAATTTACATACAATTTGTTTTTGTTGCGGATGTGTATGTGAAAAATCTATATAAGGTACATAGTATGTACTAATTAAGAGATAATTTTGATTAATTTGTTTACAAATAGATATGCAAATTATTTAAATTTAGTTTCACTCGAAGCTTAGCCCCGGAAATGAATTCATTTTGATTTATTTAGTATATAAAGTTTGTTACACTAAACAGCAAAAACGGTGTACATGTATGTGTGTATATAAGTGTGTTTGTGTGTGTTTGTGTATTTAGTTTTAAATAATCTCCAGCCCAGTGATTATTTAAAAATTATACGTGTATTTGCCTAGTTTGTTTTAAAGGAACTTCCGACTGTCGTACGTCAAATGTAAATGAGGAAAACGCTCGCCAAACTTTGTCCAAGTGGTGGTTTACTCTGAGAACGCTAAAAGGGTATACTGTTTACTGTATGTGTGTACAGGGTCTAACATGACACGCACCTGGACGCTTGCCCCGCATGCCAACGAAACCGTTGGGCGCACGCTTCTCGCCAATGAGATAGACCCAGGGTTGCAGCACATTCGGTTCCAGATCGATGTCATCGCCCAGATCACTCTTCTTGCCACGCACAGCCACAAATTTGTTGTTGAAGTCCGCGTACCGCTGCTTCTTGCCACGCACATCATATGCCTTTTTAAAGAGTTTGCGCCACAACTGGCCACGGTTAGTTACACAAAAATGTTTTCAGACGTTACAATTAGTTGAGTTGTGTGAAATGAGTGCATGACAGATGAAACAGTTAGTTAAATTATTCATTACCCCATTCATTTACCCCATTCATCCACACACCCATTCATTCCATTCATTCATCCAATCACCTGTCACGTACTCAGTCTCATTTGCCTACCTCGGAGAGCGCTGCGCGCTTGTAATGCTGATGGGAGACATCCTTTTTGCCTCGCACTCCTACGAAAGAATTGACGGGTGCTCGTTTCTCTAGCAGTTCCATTGCGTCATCCTCATCGTCGCCAGCTTCGTTATCACCCAAGCTCGGTCGCTTGCCTCGCATACCAGTGAAACCGGTCGGCGCTCGTTTGCCCACATCGTCTCCATTGTTGCCCAGTTGATCGAGGAAATCCTTCAGGAAGTTCTCTCGCAGACGCTCCTCCTCCAGATGCTGCAGTAGATCCTGCAGATGGGTGTTGACGCCCGAGTACTTCTTGCCACGCACACCAACGAAAGCCAATGGCGCTTTCTTCAGCCTTCGCCCGTTCTCACTGTACTCGTTGTCCACATCATTTTCGCTGTAGTCCAAGGGATCGGGACCCAGCCAGTTGCCATCTGAAGACGCTTCCTGCTCCTTCTTACCACGCATACCAATAAAACCAGAGGATGGGGCACGCTTCACTATATTCCTCGACAGCTGTTGCGCTCCCGGTGTCGATGTGCTAACGCTACTGCGCTCTGTGTCCACTGCATCGACATCGACTTCGCTGCTAACAGTGGCTGCCACTGTTAGCAATAACAGCAACAAAAACTGTTGCTGACTTTGCATGGCTGAAGATTTATGTAGCGCGCTTTTAGGCTGTAGTTGCTAATTGTTGGCCAAGAGATGGCGCTGTATGATTTCAAAACTATAAAGCGGATAAAAATAAAGGAGATTTTTGGTTTTCGGATTAGTTACAAAACTAATGGATAGGCGGCAGATGGCGCGATTTATAGAGAAAAGTGGTCTAATTAGTATGGGACTACACAAGTATAGTTATAAGTATAGTTGTATAAGTAATAATTAGTTAATGTTAATTTATACAAGTGCTATTTTAAATTTCCTCAGATAATATAAATATTTCAAGACTATAACTTAAACTGATTGCAGTGTGTGCTTCTATCTGTTTGTGGTCTTTTTTTGTGCATGTTGAACAAGCACTCATAATGGGTGCTTTCACAGCAGTTCAACTGCAACTGAGACAAAAAGCCAACGGCTGTTAAGACAAATTTATAGTGGCATAAGCAAACATTTGCCACCACAATCAGCAAACAACAAACAAAGATCGTGGCCACCTTGAAGCTGAAATGATGCCGATGGTGATAGTTGGAGTGGCTTCAATGCAGCGTCTTGCCATTGATTATGCTCAGAAGTTGTCAACACCCTTTGCCTCGTTAAGCCAAATTGCCATGCAAATGCTTTGGCGATGGCTCCGAGGCGTTTTCTATAAGATAGCTAGATACTATATCTAAATGTATGTGTATGAGTATGTGTACACATATCCAGCTATCCAGGCAAATGGTGTCAGGAGCGCAGAAGCAATTAGGCATCGACTACAAGATACTACGCGTACTTATTTGAAGAGTTAAAAAAGGTAATTTTATAAAAATAAAGAAAATTTCTAAAAAAAAATACACATTTATTTTAGTTAACATGCTAATTTAGTACACAAACATTACAAAATTAATACAAAAAAAAAAAAAAATTATACATTCATTTTGTATTTAAAATATTAAAAAAAATATGAAACCGGTTGCACTTAAATTCTAAGCGTAAGTAATTCCTGAGCTTCTGATTATTTGCTGCCAAATTGTTTTTAATTTGCATGAGTAACTGCTATAAATATGTTTAAAGCGCAAATAAGCTCTTAATTGAAATCAATTAAAAATAAATATAATAAAAGATAGAAATTTAAATTCTTGTATCAGGTTAAAAGTATTTGAAATATATTAAATGTCATTAAACCCATTTAAAACGTAGCCTACTAGTTGTGCATATACCCTGTTAGGAGCTTTAGTTTGAAGGGTAGTCTAGCACTAACGATGCGCGTACAGGAAACTGGGAACATGTAATTCAATTGATTGGGATTAAGCAGGGGGCTGTGGCTGCTGAGGGGGGGATGGAGCTGAAGCTGGAGAAGAAGCGCAGGAAGTGCAGACGCCAAGTGCCAATTGAATTCGAACGCACACAAAAAATGCATTTGAATTGAATTGAATTGAATTTGAGTTGAATTTGTGGCAATCAACAAGTTTGCGGGAAATGTCAACCATTTAAGCAAAACACCCAACTGTGTTTGTATTGTGATTTCTGGGCTTTAAGCTTAAGTGCTAAAAGTACTAAAAAGTTTAGCTTAATTTTTTTTGTTAAGTCGAAGTAGGGAAAATGTCAAAGCATCAGGAAATCCCAGCGTGTGGAGTAAAAGTTGGAGGCACTAAATTAGCAGACTGAGGGAAAGTGTGAAGTTTCCTGTTTTTGAGCCACTGTCGCCTCTTTGGGCGTCTCGTCGTGACATGAAAGTGACAGCAGCAAAGTCGAACAATGGCTTAGAAACGGCAATGGACCTTAACGGTCCTTAAATGAGTAGGTGTGTGTGTGTTTGTGGCCCAAAGCTTAGCTGTTAACTTGTGAGAGGGGGAGTTGCGTGTGCGGACTGAATAATTGTCTATGCACATCTGTAACTCCCTGTGTGTGTGTGTGTGTGTGTGTGTTTTGCTTCTCTGTGTTTGCTTTGTGCATCCCCAACGGACACTTTAAACTGCCAACGGGTGTGTGCGTGTGTGAGTAGCATTAAACTTGTGTGAGAAGCTGCCGAATGAGATTTACATTTTGGCCAAGACAACACACACACATGGAGGGAACGTGTGTTCCATTTGGTTAATAAAAGCCCATTAGACCAGCTGGTGACCCACAAGCAAAACAACAACAATAGCAACGTATGAAATTAATAATAAAACAACAGAGCATAGAAAATTCACTTTTTGGCCAATTGGCCTATTTCTGGCAACCCTCTCCTACCTCGCCCCCCCTTTTTACTTGACATTTGAATTTTGCCCGCGGCTGCATTCGCCCATTTTACATATTTCTATTTATTTTATATATTTCCAAAGGCAGCTAAACATTTTTGAGGACTCCCAACAAGAAAACAATGCAAAGTCAATAAAACGTGTGTTTGAGCAACAGTTAATGCATAGAATATGAGGCGTTTTTGCTGCTCTTCTTGTTTTCTTCTATTTTGCAAATTTTTATTAGCATGGCAATCACATTTATTGGGAAATCAACAACTTTTCTTGGCCAACTCAGTTGTGCTTACTTAAACAATCATATTTGAGGGCAAGGTAAATATGCAAACAACTTTTTTACTCTAAGATATTGAACCGTTCCTTCATTAGAACTGAGTGTCAGTCAGCATTGAGAACTTTATAAAAGTTTAAATTAAGAAAATGAACTGATCATGTATTGTATGTCAGTAAAAATCTAAGCAAAAAGTCAGTTATTACATTAATAATACATTGTAATATGTTAATTAAAGCAAAAACATTATATTTTAACTTTAAAGTAGTCAGTAAATATGCCTACTCACAGAAGTACATGCTTTAATAATCGTTCCCGCTCATGACTGTCTCTGTCACTGCCAGCTAACTGCACTTATCAGCAGCTCAGAGCCCGTAGATCGTAACTGCTTTACGGTGTGCAAGATACGTGCTAGCAGTTACGATCTACGAGCTACGGTTTACAAGCTGCTGATAAGTGCAACCTGAGCGCAGGTCGTATATTGTTCATCGTAGATCGTAGCTCGTATATCGTAGCTCGATTATCGTAGATCGTAGCAAGCAGCTCGTACCTCGCAGCCGCGACAAACACTCAGTCAGAGTTTAGCTCCGAAGCCGAACACACGAGTTCGCTGCTGGAGTGAATCAAAGTGAAGTGTGCACAGCAGTGACCATACCTAGGAAAATTACACGTTCCAGCATAACAGTACAAATTCATGCCTAACTAAATACTATCCTGCAATAGAAATTGTGAGAGTAAGCAGACACTGCAGTTATTTCTTGAGTGCAAGGTGAGCATAAAAATCGTGTCATCGGGTTCTCTGCTATCTTAATGGAATTCTGAAGCGAACTCCGATTAGCATAGAATTCCAGCTGATCTTTGGCACAGTTGAACAATAGCAATTGCTTAAACAAAAGACACAGCAAACAACTTTCTCGACAGCGGGGAACTCTCCGGGTGGGGCCCCGAGTCTCTGACACCCGGGAGGTTTGGGAACTCAGGAACTCGGGTTCAGACATGCAAAATAATTGAATTGGGTCAAATACTTAAAATGCTTAAAATGCTTGTCTCATGTTGTGCGATTGCCTGACGCCAGAAAATGTATTTTACTCTTGTGCTACTTAATTCTACATACTCAGTACATTGATGTATGCACTGATGTAGAAACGAGTACACATAAATGGACATAGTGATTGCTATAATTTTTGGTCAGGTCTTTGGCATTCGCCCAAGTTCAGGGACGGGAATTCACACATCATTTAATTCAATCTCATTAGATTTGTTACAGTTCAGCTCATTTCTGATCATAATGTACATATTTGTATATACATATATATTTATGCACATGTATACATGTAAGTACTCATGGTAGATCGCGTGGCGGGATTAACCGAATTTAATCAAAATACCAGCTGCTGAAATGGGTTCAATAGGTTACTGCTAGAGAACAGATGGGGATGCACAGCTTAAGTTGACTATTAAGATTAAATTGAGTATTAAGTTGCTATCGGTAAATAAAGATCTTAGACCTATTTTATATAGCAATGGAATCTCTTCTTGATTTAGTTCTACACTCATGTATTTGCCCAACGGATTAAAATTACCAAATTTAATTAATATTTTTATATGGAACTGAGTAGTTTAATAAATTAAAAGCTTACATCTCTTTTTGCAAAATTAATTCCGAAAATATTTCCGGGATATCAAAACAATATTGGATTCTCCCCCTATGATAACCTATTAAATTAAAATAATTAAAGAAAGTGCCATTGAAATCATTTATATAATTGATTAATTGTCAATCATTCAGTTAATCAACACAAAGAGTTTAAAATGAGTATGTCAGTGAATTGTACGCTGTTGTCAATTTCATTTTCTTTTATAATTAATCTGTTTGTTCATAATATTCTAGCTTTTAGTGGAGCAACTTATCAATAAAAGCGTTCAACAAGTTTGAGCTCACTTTCACCTTATATAAAGTGAATTCAGTAAATATTTATTTCGAATTTTGATAAGAAAACTGGGCATTAAATAAGTGTTCTTTGTGCTTGTTCGAATTCGGTTGAAATCAAAACAATTCAATGCAAGAAACAGACGAAAAAAATGCTTAAGTCTGATATATGATATAGTAAACTATGTAGATAGGTATGTGAATATATAAGTATATATGATTAGTGTAAAAGAGAGAAAGAGAGAGGTGTAATGCACAGGTACATAATTGTTTGGCGATAAAAATTCATTTCAAATCTTATACGATTTCATTATAAATTTCTGTTTTAACAGTAGCTGCAATTAAACTACGTATATATAAATTAAAAGTATGAATTATATATGAGTGCGCATAAATTAAATGCTGATGAAAATGTCAATCATTAAGGGCCCAAACACTCAATGTCCAAATGAACCCTCATTTATGCTTAAGACGCTGTCATAAATTAACCAATTTTAGCAGTAAAGTAAACAAATTGAGATTTGTTTAATATTTCAATTGTTTGCCGGAGAGTTTTGTGATTCCGTCAGGAAAGAGACAGCGCTGACACATGACGAGCACGTTGTCAACTAACTAATTGAGCCATGAACTTGAATTGAGTCAACTCATTCCAACTCATCTCATCTCATCTCGTCTCATCTTATCACAATTCAACTAAATTCATCTCAACCCATTTCTCAAGCCAGCTGAGAGATTTGCGGCTGCTTTTGAATACATTCGGAATTGGGAAACTGCTCGACTTTTATTTCCGGCTCAGTGCACGGATATTCCTGTGCAATGCGTGTGTTTATAGTACACTTACAATGGTATTATCATAAGCTGCATTTGCATATGCGGAAGTAAGATTACTTTCATGTGCATTAAACCAACTAAATTGTTTGCATTTGCATTTCAAGACATTTTGTGTGTGCAGAAGATGCACGAGTTTCCCATTATTGATTAATTTGTACCATTTGTCTTGGATCATGTCAGCTATTAATTTCAGCTTTTAAATACTTTATTGTTTAATTGTTGACTTCTAATTGTTTAAAACTAGTCAAACGTCTTGAGATTTTAACAGAGGCCTCAAATAATTATTTATTTCGATTTTTATACACCGTACTCTGCAAAGGATAGAGGGGTCTATTCAATCGGTCAGAAGAAATGTGCCTAACAGGTAGAAGGAGGATTTTCCGACTCTATAAAGTATAAATATTCTTGGTCATCATCAACAGTTAAGTCGACAAAGCGAAGTCCATATGTCCGTGTAAACACCTGGATCTTTACAACTAGAACAGCTAGAGACACTAAATTTTTTATGAAAGTCCATCCCAATGTCAGGCAGACAAAGTTTATTTAAAAATGTTGACCCTGCCCGTACCATAACATAGAGTATTATATATACGGTCGGGCGTGCTCCACTCTACTTTTCTTTCTGGTTTAGAGTACGGTAGTAATAGTTTATTTGATAGTTTATCTTTAGCTATTTTAAAATTCTAAAGGTTTTAACAACAATAAATTCAAATTTATTTCCCATAAAGTTATTTAAAAATTATTTCTTAAATCACATTCTATTTGAAAATGTTTACTTTCAGCAACTAGGGAATTATGAAGTGCCACCACAGCTTAGTGTTAATAGTGGCACTATTTTCGGTACTGGGTATCGGAAGCGCAGCTCGAACGTTTGAGGTGGACTATGAAAACGATCAGTTTCTGAAAGATGGACGACCGTTTCGGTTCATATCGGGCTCATTTCATTACTTCCGAGCACATCCCGAGACCTGGTCGCGTCACCTGAGAACAATGCGAGCTGCAGGTCTCAATGCGGTGACCACGTGAGTTAAGCTTCAGATAAAAGTCTGTCAAATCCTTAAACTTCTTATCAACTCGTTTAAAGGTACGTGGAGTGGTCGCTGCACAATCCACGGGATGGTGTCTATGTGTGGAATGGCATTGCGGATCTGGAGCGTTTCATACGATTAGCTGTAGATGAGGATCTGCTGGTCATACTGCGTCCTGGACCCTATATCTGTGCCGAGCGTGACATGGGCGGCTTTCCCTACTGGCTGCTAAATAAATTCCCTGGAATTCAACTACGCACGGCAGACACAAGTAAAGTCCTTAGTTGGTTTAACTAAATCTAATCTAATCACACACATTTCCAGATTACTTAAGTGAGGTACGCATTTGGTACAATCAACTGATGACTCGCATGGCACCCTATCTGTATGGCAATGGTGGTCCTATCATCATGGTCCAAGTGGAGAACGAGTACGGCTCCTTCTTTGCCTGTGATCTGAATTATCGCAATTGGTTGCGAGATGAGACCAAGAGTTATGTTAAGGACAATGCCGTGCTGTTCACCAACGATGGTCCCACTGTTCTACGCTGCGGCAAAATACAGGGTGTACTGGCTACTATGGACTTTGGCGCCACTCGTGACCTTAAAAGTATTTGGGCCAAACTTAGGCGCTTTGAGCCCAAAGGACCACTAGTGAATGCCGAGTACTATCCCGGCTGGTTGACCCATTGGACAGAGCCCATGGCCAATGTGAGCACGGATTCCATAACGGGCACTTTTATGTGAGTAAAGAAACTCTGTGTTAAAAACATAGATACTTTTCGAATCCTAAATGGGTTATATGTTTAGACCCGATAACCGCAAAACCTATAGGGGCATAGACCCCTGATGCGAAATGTTTGTTACAGGCAGAAGAAGACGTCACCTCTCCTATGACGTTCAGCATCAACTGCCCTATCGATATAGCAATGCCTGTCTATCTGTCTTTTCCCCTTTCTGTCTTCCCGTAGGAACACCAGGATCTCAGAAACTATAAGAGCTAGGGCCACCAAATTTGGAGTCACAGTTCGTCAATTTCTTATTTAGATGTAGACACATTCAAGATCGCTCGCAATTGCCTAATAACCACAATATTTATACGACCGATATAGCCTATGGGAGATAGAAGATATAGTTGTTCGATCCATGTGTTATAGACCGCAAGGTAGCACACATAATTATAGGAAAAAGTAAAGCAATTCACAACTTGAGTTGCAGTCTTAAAAAACTTACTAACTTTCCGAATTCTAAATGCGTTGTATGTTTAGACCCTGTACTTAGACTACAGGGGTGCAGACCACTGAACCAAAATGTTTGTTACAAGCAGAAGAAGACGTGACTTCTCCTATCTCTCCTTTCTCTCCTCTCCTGTCTGTTCGTCTTTCAGTATGAACACCTGGATCTCAGAGACAATAAGAGCTAAAGCCACCAAATTTGGAGTAGAATCCGTCTATGCTTCACTCAAATCACAAATAGTTCAAAGATACATGCTAAAGTTGATTAGATAGATTTTTTAAGTAACTAACTACACGCTTTATAACTAATATTTTCCCCCTATTCCATAGTGACATGTTGGACAGCGGAGCCAGTGTTAATTTCTACATGTTCTACGGCGGTACAAACTTTGGCTTCACGGCGGGCGCCAATGAGAACGGACCTGGCAACTATATAGCGGACATAACCAGCTACGACTACGATGCACCCATGACCGAGGCGGGTGATCCCACGCCCAAGTACCACGCCCTACGTCGCATCATTGGCAGGTACTTGCCTATGCCAGAAATACCAGTGCCGGACCCGGTACCAAAGCGGGCTTTTGGTACCGTACGCCTGTCCAGCTGCTGCACAATCTTCTCTAGCGAGGGCAGGCAGAAGTTGGCCACGGGCGTAGTGCGTGCCAATAAGCCCAAGACCTTTGAGGCACTGGAGCAGTACTCTGGATTGGTGCTGTATGAAACCTGGTTGCCGGAACACTTTAAAAGGGATCCAAGTGTGCTTTATGTGCCTGGACTATCAGATCGTGGCTATGTCTACGTGGATAATGAGTTTGTGGGCATACTGGCACGTGAGACACCCGTCTATGAGGTGCCTCTGAGTGCCAGCTCGGGCAGATTACTGCAGATATTGGTGGAGAATCAAGGAAGACTGAACTACGGTCGACAACTGAATGACTTCAAGGGAATTACTAAGGACGTGCGATTGGACAAACAGGTGTTGAGCAACTGGAACATGACTAAGTATCCACTGGAGTCCTACGACGACATCGAGCAGTTTGTAAGCCAATCTACTGAGTCGGCACACACTGGATTCCAGCAGCTAAGAAAGACGCAACAACTGCTGCGATCTGGTCCCGGAATCTACCATGGAACGCTGAACATCGAGAAGGGTGATCTAGTGGCCGATACCTACTTGGATATGTCGGGTTGGGGCAAAGGCATTGTCTTCATCAATGGCGAGAATCTGGGCAGATACTGGCCACTGGTGGGACCACAAGTGACGCTCTACGTGCCCGCTCCGGTGCTCAAAGTTGGCTCGAATCGCATTGTCCTGGTGGAGTACCAGATGGCGCCCACAGCCATGGAGCTAAAGTTTCTCGATACACCCATTCTAAACGGTAGATCTTAATACTAGCTAATGATAAGGTCTAGATTTAGTTAGTACTTCGTTAGTAGCATATGCTAAAAGGTTAACTGGCTTAAGTTTTTGTTGTTGTGGGGCATTAAATTACGGCGTTGGCATTTTTATCCTTTTGTAAATCTGCTGCTAAAAGACTCATTACTGCAACAGTGGCAGCAGAAAAGAAACAACCACCATGAGGCACACACACAGACAGACACATGTGTGTGTGTGTGAGAGTGTGTGTTGCCAAATTAATCCCAAATGATTGAAGTCCACACAAAACAGCGCAGAACGCTGATGAACTGAAATCAGTAAAAGTCCAAAGTCAACGTCTTGGCTCGTTGGTTTTAGGGCCCAAGTTTTAATATGTAAGCACATACACCCAAACTCACACACACACACACATACATCTTTGGGAGCAGGGGTGTAAACGTATGAGCCCTGACGACTTTTAAGTAATGCCAAATGAATATATTATGATGGACTCCTTAAATGCAGCCAGAGAATTGTAAAGAATATTTATCCATTACATAATCACTCCTCGCGCATTTAAACTCAACAACAAATTCACTTTAAACGGTAGTTTATAAGTTAGTTGTAATAAATTTAAAATAAAAGTGGATTTTATATGAAAACGTTGCTTCGATTTTCTTAGTTTTCTTTATTAAGCTATGGGAAACATAAGTGATAACTACTAAGAGAGGTTATAGTCGAGCTACACGACTTATAAAGAGCCTGTACATACAAATAAGCAATTGGATACATTGCCGGTTCAAACTTGGAAGAAATATTTATAATGTTAAAATACCCCAGTGTGCGACTTTGGTTGCGATCACTCTTCTTATACTATAGTTCTTAAACGAATATCCCCTTTCGACTGATTTTTCCTATGGTATTCGCTGAATATACTTGTCGGATCCTATTCAAACTTGCTAAGGATAATAACAATGGTACCCTACAAATAATGTGTAAATTTGGTCACTTCAGCTGAAATAGTTATCATAGTGAAATAGTTATAGTTATAGTGTGGGTGCGACAAAAAAAAATGTTTATTAAACATGATCTGCCTGGCGCATAAACAGACTCTCATTCCAAATTTGGGGGCTCTAGGTCTTATAGTCTGCAAGATCCAGGTCGGAAGGACGGAAAGGTGCACTGGTGTACGGGCTTTTTTATATCGACTAGACTGTTGATGCTGATCATGAATATATATATTTTATGATCTTCGAAATGCTTCCTTCTGCCTGTTAAGCAAATTTCGCTTCTGACAAACCTAATAGACTTCTCTGCTCCCTTTGAGCAATGGAGAGCAAGCTATTACATTATTTCTTGAGCACAATTCGCCGTTTTCATTATTAAAATTTATAATATCTTATATTATAACACTTCCACCATGTATATAAATTACGCTTATGCTATTTTTAGACAGACTGAAAGGGAAGTCATTTGACACTTGAGTGTGCTACTAAATGAGTATTAAAGGTATTCCCTTCAAAACGCCGAGCAACGGATTATGCCAAGAAACGACTCCCTGCTTGACCATCTTGCTGGCCGTAATTATAGCAGTAGCAACATTTGTTGTCGTTCTAGCTGTTTGGTTTAATTAGGACGCGCTCAAATCCGTACAATAAAAACAGAGTCCGTCTCACATTCTCGTTAACTATTGGACATTCGTTTATATTATTTTTCATATTTTGAAGCATCTTTTAGGCGCAGCTGCACCTCGAGTGCGTTCATGTGTGTGTGGGAGTGTGTAGGGAGGCGTGGGGATGTATGTGAACACGTGAAGGTGTACACAATGTACTTAAGTACATTTCACTCTGCTGCCTGCTACATCTCTCTATTTATGTACTAATTGCGACTGTTTGTTGTCCATGTCGTTGTTGTTGTTGCTGTTGTTTCTGCAGTCCAAGTTGACATAAAACAAGTAAAGGCCCTGGGGCAGTTTTAAAGCGTCGCCCCTTATGCTGTCGTGTTTTTTAGTTTGCACTGATATTTTCTGATTTTTTTTCTTTCTTCCTTTTTTTTTGTTTTTTGTGCCCATGTGCCCGAGAGTCCCATAATGGACTCGGTGTTGCGTGATTCACATCACAGCACCGGATGCGAGTGACTTTTAGTTGCCGCCAACCAACCAAATAGTCCGTCAAAGCTGGCCACAATTGTATCTTTACATTTATGCGGCTTTTATTAGCTTTTGCCGCCGGCTCCTGCTCAAATGTCGGCAGCATAATAAACAATATTACAAAGTACAAAGTGCCATAAACATTTGATTCCATATAAAGTTTATTCATTTATGTGCATTTAATTTTCCATTCAATTATGCTTGTAGCAGATCAAACAATTTAATATTGAACTTCATAAAAATGCAATTTTCAAATCGATCAGTTGAATCTTTATGTGGATTTTCACTAAGGCCAAGAATAGACCATTTCAATAAAAATATAACTGCGATTTTTAGTTACAGCTTAGTTACTTTAGTGAGAGATTAAAAAAAATGGATCATAATTGTTTGAAAGGTTTGCAATTTTATCTAAATTTAATTCATAAAATATATAAAATAATGTTTACTTAAAAAAGATTCAAATGAATCTAACAATGCTAAAATTCTCAAATATTTCTGTATAGTGTATCTACAAATATTTTAAGGAATACACTGTATAGGGTCCACACTTAGCACATATTTTTCTCTTGTTCAAAAACGTCATATGCACTGAGACAATAATATAAATTGCTAAGTTAATTAAAGTTAAAATTATATAGATCCTTTTGGTCTTTTTTCTAAAATAGCCATTTGACTTTCTTATGTGCGCCAAAGTATAAAGGATTTGAAATAAATGCAGTCATCAACAAATATCACAAAATAAATCAAGTATACTTAATTATAATTTAATACTTTTCAGCCAAACCAAAAATGCTTTTAAAAACGGACAAAATTCATTTACGGAACATACAAATAATTTTTAAGCACTTACAAGTAAAATCGTATTTGATAAAATGTTTAAATTATTTGTTTTAGCACAAAATGGTGAATTTTTAAACTGTTACACTGTTTTTATTTCAAATGTTTTCTTGATTTGCGCGCCGAACGAACACGCCGAGAAGTATGCAACAACTGAGCGATAGATCAAAGCTGGAAGGGACTTTATAAATGCTCGACAAGCGGCGAGCGAAGAACACAAGCACAATCACAATTACACGTTCCTGACACGCTTCGTTACACACACACACACATAAACACTACGAAGCGGAAAGCAGGCAAAAGCCGAGGCAGCTCGTGGTGTGTTCGGCTCACCACGACTGTGGGTTCGTGCATATCAACAATTGGTCGAATAGAAATGCAAATGTGTCTGTATTGGTGACTCTATTGTATAGCGTGGGTGTCGTGCGTGAGTGGGGCTGTGGGTGTGTGTGCGTATATGAATTTGTCGGTATAGATGTGGGCGCCACTTTGTTGCAGAAAAAGTGGGCAAAAGAAAAAGCGCTGCATACTTTTAGGCCGCGAAGCGCAATTGAATTGAATAAAAATTCTGTTTGCATATGTGAATATAAAACATTGAACATGCGTAAAAATAGAAAAAAACGTGTGGTTGCCTTTTACCACAACGGTAAAATTTCGAAATTTCTGCCATTAATTCCGCACTTTTCACTCGACGTAACCCTTTGCTCAAAATTTTTATTTACACTATTTAGTTTTTTTCAAATGAATCCATAAATGGCCACTTGTTTGCATTTATACTTGTTAATAAACATTATTTACGCTTGGCAAATAAAACTGTAAAATTCTGCATTAAAAGAGCAAACAGTAATTAGCATTTTGGAATATGAATATCTATTAATAGTGATGCCTGCGTCACAAGCCCAGTTAAAGCCATGAGTGGAATGCACTTTGTAGATATACACAGCAAACTAAATTGTGCATCTTTTAGGCGTGCTTGCACTGCTTTTAAACCTCGGTCGGCACTTGAGTCGAGGCCAGCAGCTTGAAGAGCTGCAACACCAAAGACCACGACCCAAGACTGGAAAAACTAAAAACACAGAAAATAAAACAACAAACACAAGAAAAGCAACAAAATATGCGCCACTCGTAAAGGCCAAGTGTATGCAAACCCAACCAAACAACCGCCCACATTCACATCCTTATGCATATCCGGACATCCTTTGCATATAGCCGAAAGGCAAGCGGTTATTATAGCAAAAGAAATATTAAAAGCAACCTTTTAAATGTGTGCTCGCATAAAGGTTAATAAAATGCAAATATGATCAGACTTAAAGTTAGACTATACCTTCAGACCTATGAACCCTCTGTGCTTTTACAGGGTAGTTTTTGGTCAAGCATACTGCTTTACGGTTGTTGTTACTGCAGACAATGCATGCGTTTTTTGGGTATAAAATTAAACATAGGAAACGGAGATGTGAACGCTTCCTTTGGTTCGCTTATCGTTCATCCGTTTTCATCCTTTGAAGTCAACGATTTTCGCGGCCATAAAACTCGATTGTGCTGCTCTGGAATTTGCATATAAATTGCCCGATATGGCATGTAATACACAGATTTCGTTGCGTTATAGTCGCAATTCGTAATTAACAATAAACAGTTCTCAGTACTCAGAACTGAGTCGCCGGTGAATCCCATTCCAAAGCCCAATGAGCTCTGAGTTTTTTTGTAACCAACCGTTCAAATATTTACGCAGGCCATGACAAACATAATTAGTATTTAATTAAAATAAAATTGCGCAATGCTTTCGCTGATAGACAGGCAATTGAAAGATTTGATTATTGAAATCAAATAAAGCCGCCACAAATGCCTGCAAGCCTTTGACCATATTTATTGGGAATAATGATAACAATATCATGATTAAATCCTTCTGATAAACTCCGGAACTTTGACGAATTGTATTGATAGAGAGTCTCGTCTGTTCCATTTGTGTGTCATTTATCTATAAATGGAATTTGTACACAAAACTGTTAATTGCATTATTGTTCTCAGCACATAGTGTTTTCTGCAGAGATAAGCAGGGGTATCCCACAGAAATTTGGATGTGGCGCCACCTGTTGTTCGCTAGGAGTGCAGCTTGCCAACTGCAACAGTAGGTGGCATAAATTCAATTTAAAATTGCATTACAACACTTGACACACTGTGGAGTAACAAATGCTCGAGGGTTGTTCGCTAAGTTGTGAAAGGTATAAAACTTTATTAGTTTAATTTTTTAAATTAAAAATTCGCTTTTTTTTAGTTGTAAAGTTGATAAATTTATTTTATTTCTTGAAAACTTTATTATACTTATCAAAAACGATTTGAAAAAAAGATTTATATTACTTATTCGATTTAATAAAGTAGTCAATCTGTTGGCATTCGGTTTCCACAAGAAACTTATGAAGCAACCCTCTTTTATCGACAAAAAATGAATTGCATTGTTTGCACTCCCACATGTTTGCCAACCATATATAGTTGAGCAAACAATGCGAATTTGTCGCACATATGGAACACAACAATTGATTTATTCGATATATGAAAAAGATGATTTATACTGAAACTGGGACAATTAGATTACACCGGCAACAAGAGTCACAGTTTTAATACAAGTGTACGAACTCTTAAATAAAATAAATCCGATATATAGTATGTTTCACAGTTTAATGAGTATTGGTGGCTAGGGGTATAAGTTACTAACTAACAGAAATATACAATTGGAATGATATACACTTAACAATTCAGATCGACACAAACAATTTTAAAAATATTTAGTGCTGTGACCAAAGGACCACTAAAGCTGAGATGCACACGCACACGCACATATATATATAAGATTATATACTATATTATGTAATTGCATTGATTTAGGAAACGAATAACTAGGAGAGCGTATTTCTTTGTTCTTGTTTTTGGCTAGACAAGCTACTCAATGCGTATAACACCAGCTCCAACACCGCCGCTGTGTGCACACATTGGTGGCATAAAGGTCCACTTGTCCGTCTCGGGATCATACACCTCAACAGTGGATAGATTGGACTCGCCATCATATCCACCAATGGCCCAGAGTTTTCCCATATTGGCAGCCAATGCTACTCGCGATCTTTTGCAGTTCATTGGCGTGACCAGTTTCCAGATATCAGTCAACGGATCATAGCATTCCACAGAGCGTAGAAATGAACTGCCACAGTAGCCGCCACACACATAGATCTTGCCATTGAGTGTTGCCACACCCAGGCGACAGCGACGGTTTAGCATTGGCGACATCTTTATCCACACATCCTCGTTTTGATCATATCGCTCCACAGAGTCGAAAATAGATAAGCCATCGTGACCACCCAGGGCATAAACGAAACCGTTTAGCTGAGTAACACCACCAGCCGAACGATATTTCATCATTTGAGCCACCTAAAAAGTTAATGTGATAACAGTCATAGTTGGGTAATGTTGTCTTGTGTCACTACATACCGTTTTCCATGTATTTGTCTTGGGATAGTAAACTTCGACTGTGTTGAGCGATGTGACACCATCGTATCCACCGCACACATAAATGCAATCATCTAAAGCAGCTACACCAACAGCGCTACGCTTGCACAACATGGCACAGCCCTGAGACCATTTGTTCTTGCGCGGATCGTAGACTTCGACGGTGGACAGACGCTCAGTGCCATTAAAGCCACCAAATGCATAGAGCTTGCCATCCAAAACGGCCACACCCACTCGTGACCTTAAAGCATTATTAGATTAATACAAAATTTACTTTATAAATTGATTAATTTACCGCATCATGGACATTTGTTCGCCCATTTTCCATTTCTTGGTTATTGGATCGTAGATTTCCACTGTGCTCACCGACTCACCCGTACTGGCCAATCCTCCAACGGCATAAATTTGACCTGTAAAGAATTCGCCACAACGTTGTCGGGTGCGGAAGCTCTGAAGCAATCCGCGACGCTCGGGCATCAAATGAAAATCTTTGGCCTCATCAAGTAGATCGCGACATTGGTGTGACGAGCGTATGAGCTCCTCGCGTGCAACACGATCGGCGAGGAACTGTGGTGACAGCAGCGGAAGGCGCACAGCGGCCAGCACTTGAGGAAATAGCACAGACCTCTTCTCCTCAGCGTATTTAACCCAACGCATGCAAGCCTCAAAGATGACTTCCTCATTGCGCACATTGAGTTCATCGCGACGCATTAGCTCCAGCAGCTGCTCGCAATCGAGCGTAAGGAACTCCTCAGATTGGGATACTTTGGCAAAGTTTTGATCAATGTATTTATCAGCAGCATCGATCAGTTGACGGCAGATCATAGAGTCGGCAAAGGTGCGAATGCCGAGAACGTTGTGTGGATGGAATCGAGAGATCAGGAAAGATGCACAGGCATCACGTACATTAGATAGTTGCAGAAAAGATGCACCCACCATTAGGCTCTGCACGTTCTGGTTATCAATTCGCACTTGCCCACTGTACACGTAATTGATTAGACTCTCCAATGCACTGGGCTCAATCTCCTTCATGGTTATCTCCTTGATGCGACTCTCGGCCATATTGTTCGTGAACATTGCATAGAAATATGGTACAGTGGCAGCCAGCACAACGCGATGTGCAGAGAATGTCTGATCTTCAACCTGCGCACGTAGTGCAACGAAAAAAATGTATTTATATTTAGACACTGCCAAATAGATAGTGATAATGCCTAAGATAGGGGCCACCAACCTTCAGTGTGACATCACAAAGTTTACCCAGTCTTCGTATCTCCTTGAACAGTGGAAAACTCTCAAAAAATAGCTGCTCGTGCTTGTATATAAAGGAGTGATCCTCCAGTTGGTTTTCGGTCAAGTCCATGTTTATGGGCCTAGGCTTCCAGTGCCAACAACAGCGACCAATAACAACTTTATGTATAAATGCTTTTCAAGATGTGAAAACAGCAGCAAAAAATACCAAAACAACAAATCGCTAGAGATGGGAAAAACTACGATTGCTTAGTCACGGTGATGACAGTGATGCATCACTGATTAACCGCAAATTGATCAGAAACTGTTTGTGTTAAATTGAAGAAATTTGTATTTTCTTTAATATTTTATATTCAAAAACATTTAAAAACTCAGAATTGAAATATTTCAAAATGCTTAACTTGGTAACATAGTAAGAGTTGAACTTTAATAATATCACAAAAGGCATATAAAATTGGTTAAATTGTAATGTATTTATTTAATCAATAGAAAATACAATGCAGATGTGTGAAATAATGTTAAATCGAATTAAAAATTTTAATGATATTTTTAGGGAATAACTTCGTTCAATATCGTAACCATTATGCCCATCTCTAATTTATGCAGTCAAACAAACAATCAGCTGATTATTCCCAAATGAGCCAGCTCATTCCCAGATGAATTCCGGAATTTGTACTTATCCGAATTTAGTCGTGTTGTCGTACTTTCATATTTATTCCAAGTGTTTCTGTATTAACGAATTGCTTAATTGAAAATAACCGCTTAGAAATATTAAATTGTAATCAGCTGGGACTTTGCGAATCCCTAGTTCAACATCGATAAAAAAAATCTATCGCTTATCGCCCAATTATCCATCTGACAACTTGTTCAACTTTTATTTGGTCAAACTCTGATGAAATTGGGGAACAATTCAAAACACCACTCTACATAAATGAATTCACAACAGTTTAACACAATTGGCAAATAGTATTTACAATGGACACATCACATAGAGACACGCAGGTATGTAATGTCTATACAAACAGTGAGCAGAGCGAAACGAGCAACGAAAGCAAAACAATGACGTCTCCACTTCTTAGATATGTGTGTACATTTTAATGTTTGCGTGTATTTGTGTGTTTTGCAGAAGAATTCAATCGAAGCTTTGAGCAAAGATGAACTCATTTCCAAATATAAAGGCTTGCTCGGCATTGCCAAAAAAGCAAAGATAGCAAAAGATGGTAAGTGAGCGGAGTGCGACAATACGTCAAAGCGACGACCTAAATTTCATTTTTATCTCCCATGCAGAACTCTCCGATGAGAATCGAAAGCTAAAAGAGGCACTGGCAAAGGCAGCTGCCCAGCATGGTAGTATTCCAGCCATGCAGGAGATGTTGCAGGATTTTACAGAAAAGAATCTTGTATTAACTGAGCAAGTCAACAGTCTACAGCGCAGGACCAAAGAGGATGCGGAACGCTTAGAACAATTCGAAATTGAAAACGAAAGTTTAAAGCGTCAAATTGGACGTTTAACCAATGAAAACGATGATCTCCTAGCGGACATTGAACGCATGGAGCAGGCCATGCATAAGGTCAACGCTCTTGGCAACGAGCAGCGTCAGAACTTGGAATTACTCGAGTTGGACATTGCCAAAATAAAGGAAGCCGAGGAGCAAAATGATATGCTAAAGGAGAAGGCTGAGAAAGCAGAGCTAGAAACAAAGCAACGTGCCACAGAGCTTGCTGAGCTTCAAGCGAAATATGATTCCGTAAAGCAACTCAATTCCGAGCAACGCAAAAAGTTCAATTCACTCAAGGATCGATTCATCGATTTGCATAGAAAGCTAAAGAATCTTAAGGAATGCAAGTGTGTACTGCTAGAAACTCAGCATGAATATGCGGCATCCGTGTCCAAGTGGCAGAAGGAAATTATCAAAGCCTCACAGTTGCTCTGCACCAAGATGACAACGTTACAGGAGGAGAATACGCAGCTAAAGCAACGACTCCAAACAAGCGATCAAACGTCCAAAGTGTCAGTTTGTAGCAAACGATTGCTACAGAAAATTAGCGAAATGGAACGTTTATCCAAATTGGTAAAAGAACAGCAGCTTCAACAGCAACAGGTACCAAAGTTCGCCAACAACATCGATAGTATTCTCGAAAAGTTGAGTAGTGTGGAGCGATTGGCAAGTGTCGTGAGGGAACAACAGAGCACCGAGCAAGCCGGACAACCAGTTGTTACTCCCAACTTAGCCAAATTTGCTGATCGGATTAACGAAATGCAACGCTTAACACAGGTGCTTCAACTGGAGCGCAGTGAACAGGAATCTTCTTTGGAATTATTAAAGCAACGTTATGAATGCGAGAACGTCAAGCTAGAGGAATCTTGCCTTGAGCTGCAGCAGCGCAATGATGACCTACAATCGAGCTATAAACTGAAGGAGCATGAGCATGCTGACCTGCTGGCCGAGATGCGGGAGCTAAATGAGGCACTAAAGGCTCGTGGCGATGTCATTTCACGGATGCAGGAGCAGCACGACAAGAGTCACAAGGAGCTGCAAACTTTATCCGACAAACTGAGTGAAAAGTCACAGCAACTAGAGCAAGTACAGGCCAGGGTTGATGAGCTGGAGCAGCATGATCAAATGAATGGTGATGCACAGAGCGATGTTATGTCCACCTCAACAATATCACGAGCCGAGGAATTGAGTCGTCTGCGTGAACTGGACGATGGTTACGAGGAGAAATACAACAAGCTGCGATCGCTTGCGGCCAAACTTAAAAAGAAACTTCAGGAACAGACACAGCAAATCAAGAGCATGGAGCAAGCCGGCTCAGCAAAACTGGAGACCGAACTGGAGGCCATTAAGTTAGCACAGACCCAGCTACAACAGGACTTAAATGCAGCGCGTGCAGAAAACCAAAAACTTAAATCAAAGGACAAGACAAAAAGCTCAAATGTATTAAATCTAGAAATTGAGGCGGCAGAGAAGTCATTGGCCGAAGTGAGTGCCAAACTGCTGGCAAAGTCCACAGAGCTGGATGCCCTGAAAGAAACTCTGGTTAGCAAGGAGAACACAATTACCATGCTACGTCAGGAAATCAACATATTGGAAGAAGCTCAGAAGGGAGAGGCGGCGCATAGTAAGCAACTGAAGCAACAAATAGATCTGATGCAAGCTCAAATTAAGGACGCTGTGCATGGCAAACAGCAGACACTCACGGAGAACAAGGAGCTGGAGCAGAACGTGGAACTGCAAAAGCAACAAGGGGAGCAAATGCGTCTTCAGTTGGCGGACAACACACAGCAATACGAGACGAAGCTAAAGCAATCCCAGGAGATGCTAACCAACTGTACACAGCAATTGGAAATGCGTCTGGATACACTTGCTCAGCTAGAGACCACTTTGCGCAACACTGAACGTGCCCATGAACAGCTGCAAGCCGAGTACTCCGACTACAAGATCAAGGCACAGTCAGTGCTGCGCAAACAACAGAACCGCGACACAGACAAAGAGCACGATCTCGAGGCTGAACTGTCCGCGATGCGTGCCCATGAAGAGAGACTACGTGCCAACAATGAAGAGAGCGCTCAACGAATTGCTCTACTGGAGTCGCAATTGGAGCATCTACAGCAGGAAAACACACAACTGCTGCGTCGCAGTCAGGACTTGTTGGCAGCCACCGATGAACTGCGGGATCAAATCGAGAACTTAACCCAACAGAACCAACGACAGCTGCAGCTACAGCAGCAGCAGTTGCAACAGCATTGCCAGCAGATTGAGCAAATGGATGCTGTGCACCAATTGCAAGTCTCACAATTGCAACAACAAGTCACACAGCTCGAGAAGGCAGCTCCTGTCGTACCAGTTGTCCCACCAACGACCAGAGCGGCCGCTGCTGGTGCAGACGTCACCAGCGTAGAGCAGAGCAAGATAGACTTTTTACTGGACCACGATGGCAGTGGAGAAACACTTGCACAGCTCGCCGCACAGCGCAAGATTTCAACAGCATCACGTCGCTCCCACGACTTTATGCCACTGGACGAGCTACTAAATACATCCCTAAACGCTATCAATAGCGATACGGTGACGACGATTTCCAATTTTGGACGTAGCGTCAGCATGCAGGACGATGATTTGGAGTCAGATGCACGCGGAGAAACGCAAGCTGCACTTTTAGCCACCAAAGAACGGCTTAACATACAGGAGAGTCGAGTGCGGCATTTAACTGCGCTGCTGGCCGAAAACGAACAGGATCTGGCCAAGCTTACACAAATGAATGACATGCTCAAAGAGGAACTACGACGCCAGGAACGCTCCGAGGAGCGCGAACAGCATATGCACAATTCAGAATATCTGAAGAATGTATTCCTAAAGGTATGAAATGGACATCGTTTGTAAAGGCAAACATTATTAGCTAATGAGTGTCGTTAACAGTTTATTACACTAACCAACACGGATGAGCGTCAGCGGCTGGTTCCGGTGCTAAATACAATTCTGCGTCTGAGTCGCAACGAAATGGAAATGCTTAATTGTGTTGCCAAGGGCCAAAAGGGTAACTGCTTCCATACCCATTTATCGTTTAGTTGAAATAATTGTTTTTCTCCTCCCTTAGTTTCCACTGATGGCAATAATCGCAGTTGGACTGGTTTTCTAAGCGCCTGGAGTGGAGGTGGTAATACGACAAGTAATAATAACTAACTGCCATTCAGTCCTTTCGTTTCTAATTGGTATTATACATGTTTTAAACGGGAAGCCAGCAAATGCAATTAATCACTTTTCTAGCCAGTTATTCTGTACATGTGTATTGGTATTGTGTAAATCTTGTATATGGTTATTGCCCCCAAAATTGTATTTATGTACTTTAAACAGAAAAAAACATACCTATTGGGTTTTTAATGTTGTGTTGTCCTTTGAAAGGTTTTTACTTATTACTAAATAATATAAATGTGGAGCGCCCTATACAGCACTCCATAAGCAATATAAATAAGTATGAAAATATAATTATTATTATACGTAAATATATTGGATTTTTAATTCTTTTTTTAAGCCAAGGTTAAAGTCGTTTATGTCATGGAAATTGTATTTCTGGATACATTTTATTGAAAATTCTATACCCACAAAGATCAGACTATACAATCAATGTTTGCGTTACTTTTAACTTATACATATAAACTTATAGATAAACTATATATATAATTTAATTGTATAAATACGATCTGTAATTGGCTAAAACTATGCGAAGTTAATGCATAAAATTACACATGCATGTATAAACAGATGCAGAGAAATCATACAATATAAAAACTAATCATAGTAAACTTAATTCGAAATCAGTTGAAGTAGAGAAATCAAAAATCACATTTCGCATATCGCAAGCAACGACGATAGCGATAAGTCTAAAATAAAAATATATATACTATTGCCTAAATACTCGTACTAATCAGTTTTGTGACAGATGTGAGGATGAACGGTTATTATTGCCAAACGCCCGCATAGTTCCCCACCAGAGTGGCAGGAAGTGGTCCACCAGCCGCAAACAGACGCATCCTAGTGCTGTCGTAGCAATGTGTATAAATGGCGGGCACATATTTCACCTGCTGAAAACCATCCATTTCATCTTCAGGATACTGAAAATAAATCCAATGTTAATTCTGGTTTTAGCCCTTTTAGCTTCAATTACTTACCACAATGCCTTTACTGCACTTGAGCGCGACTGTTCGTGATGCATTTACACTACTCTCCAGATACTTGCCAGCACGTATGTCGTAGAAGAGCAGCATGCCCAGGCCAGTGCCCACGGTCAAGAGATTACCCTCAAAAGATGTGGCCCGTATGCCACAGCCACTATAACGCGATGTGATCTTTTTAATCGTCTGCAGCGTACGTGCGTCCAGCAGTATTGTGTAGGATCGACATCCGACGGCGTAGAGACCATCGCTATGATACGCAATGCTCACGTTGTCCTGGCAGTTGGGAAGCTTGCGAGATAGTGTCTGTTTAAAGGTCTCTGCGTTGAAAATATGAATATAACCGTTTAGGGAAAGCGCTGCAATTTCCTTGAACTCCTTGTTAAAGCACAACGAACGTATCTGCAAGACATGTTAAAATTTAAGCTTTAATCTTCCACCAGAAGCCTTGGACTTTACCCGTTGCGCAGTCCGGACTTCTTTGACGCTCAGAGGATGAATGGTTGCAAATGTGGGACAAGACTCTTCGCCGCCGTCTGGAAAGTCCATATGATCTTCGTTAATGCGCCACAGAGCCATGCGCGAGTCTTTTGAGCCGGAAACTAGAAACTGATCGTCTAGCCAGCACATGCCCATAATCAAATCCCGATGACCGTTCTCCCCCACACAGACCGGGTCCAAAGTTGGTAATCGATAGACGGCAATATCTGATGAATTGCGTGCACCTGTGGCCAGAAAAGAACGACTGGGCGACAGTTCAATTGCATGCAGACCGCCTTGAATCTCTTGATGGTTGGCACGATTGTTGGATAGTGTAGGTATCGCGTCCACTCGACGCATATTCACATCGTAGACGAGCAACTTATTGCACTTGGTGCCGAACACCACCTGACGATTACTCAGCCATTTGGAACAAAATACCTTATTAATGTAGCCTAAATTGATTTGGGTCTCACGTAACATATCGTGTGTGAGCACATAGCGACTAGTGAATTCCACATTAACACTGCGACGCTGCCAAGTCGAAAATTGTGTTAGTCAAGCAATGAGACAAAGAAAATTCTATTCACGTTTACTCACGTCACATAATGAACTTTCTCTGCTTCGCAGGTAGTCGCACAGATTATACGATGTGTTCAGCACTTCATCCTGTTGTTGGGGTGTCTCCTCATCGCTGCCAGAGTCTTCGTAGGTAACAAAATCGTCCGGCTTGTCTGGTTTTCTTCGTCGCTCCTGTCGCATCGCTCGTTGTTTAGCACGGCGCTCTTCAAGACGTGTATTCACATGGCAGGACGGATAGGTGCCCACAATGCTATCACGTATGGTCTTCACCATGCCATTGAACATCTTTGCGGCAATTATTTATTTTTCTTAATTCTAAAAATTACTTGTGATATTCTCCATTAGAGTTGTAATTAAATGTTCCGATTTAGTTCGGTGGAACTATTTATTCAGCAGAGCCAGCGAACTTGCAATCCATTTCATTAAGCTCTTCTATTCATATCTGTTTTATATTTATATTATACTCTTTACAACCACTTATATATTTTAACTTTTGTTTTAATTTACAAAGTGTGACAACCCAATCTTTCTTAATCTCACGAAAATAATGCGGTTATCGAACAATCGTGCTATCGATATATCAAACAAAGCCATTTTGTATTTTCATGATTTTTATGATTCATCGAATGAGTTGTTTAATGAATATAATTAAAATATTCATAAAGCTGGAGATTTCAAACAATTTTAAAAATTCTTAATCACATTTTTTAAACAAAAAAATTAAAGCAATGAACCATCGAGGCCTTTCAGGCTCACCACTAATAAGATGTTCGTGAACAGTTTCGTATACTAGTTCCACTGCAAATGTCTTATACTGTTCATTCAGTTCAGTGGTCATTTAAATATTTTACAAATTGCGGAGTTGCTGCTGAAGGATTTTTCGTGTGTAAATAAAAAAACTCATAATGAACTACCAAGCAAAGCGAGTGATGCGCCAAAATTCGGTGTCAGTGGCTGCTGCTGATATTGGCGGTGTGGCGTCGCCAATTATGTCGACCACTTCGTCCGCACCAAGCACACCACAATTGCAGACGATGGAGGACAACAAGCCGGTGCCGGTTCATCGCCAGGTGATACTGGTGCAGGGCGGCAATATGCCACAGCCGCAACATCAGCAGTTGCAAACGGTTAACGCAGTGGCCGGTAATCAAAATACGGTTATGGCGACCATACAAATTCCAGACGATGCGCCGGTCTCATTGCTCACAGAAATCGCCGATATTATGCGTAGTTTCGGCGACAGTGATCAACCACGCACGGCTAGTGTAAAGTTGGTTGAACAAATACTTCAACAGCAACTGCGTGGCATTTTCAATGAAGCCTCTTTGGTTGCCATGCGTCGAAAGCAGAATCCGTGTCCCTCGCAAGCGGATTTTGAATTTCTAATGCGAAATCATCCTGTGAAGATAGCACGAATGAGAAAACACTTGAAGGACATGCGAATATTGAAACGATTCCTAAGCATACGTACTGGCAGGCCACAGGATTTCATGGACGATCTGGAGGCGCAAGAAGAGGACGAGGAGCTGGCCATTGAAGTGCATGAATTGCACGACGAGGATCGCATGCGTCGACTCTTTCGAGCCGATCGTATATCCCAAATACTCACCGGACAACAATACCTGGAGTTCAACGAAGCGCGGAAAACTTCATTCTATTGCCGACATGGCGAGAAGATTAAGAACAAGTTTAGACGCTTTCTGGACTTACCCGCTGATCTACGTATACCAACGCCCACAATGAACATTTTAGCCTACCTGGCACATGAAACAATTGCGACTATTGTGGATTACTCCATCCTCACGCGCTTAAACTCGGAGAATCGCACCACCGAACCGTACAGTCGTGTCACCTCGGCAGGCGGAAGTCCAGCCATGATGCATGTCTGTCCCGAAGTAACCCAAGGTAGAGGTATGGAGGTGGTCAAGCCCATAAGCGTACAAGAAATCCACGAAGCAATGCGACGCTTCCGACAAATGAGCAGTCGAAAAATTGGAAAATACCGCAATTCTTGTGACATTGACTTTCGCAGAAGTTTTTTATCCATTTAAAGATTTGATAACCTATCAGGGTAATTTAGGCAGACCAGGTGTTCTGCGAGATTATATACTTAAAATAACATGATGTAAATTTAAAGCATATGTCGACAGACATTTAAAAATCTATTAGGCATGTTAATGTTAAGTTCAATTAATGTTTTAACTTGCTTTTAATGTTTGTCAAGGTCATGATAATTTCAAATATTTACTGCGAAGGAATTCAAACTCCACGAATTCCTTCGGGACTTGTTTATAAAGCATTTACTTTTATTTAGTAAATGCTTGAGTTTTCGTTACAATAACTTTCTTAATTGATTAAGTATTAACCGAGAGAATCAAATGAAATGAGTTAAAACTAGGGTAATTTTCATCATCCAAACAAACGGTTTATGTTTGTCTATAAACTAACATGCTCAACGTTTTTATAGTGAACCATTTTTGTTTGCAAGAAACGGTATCAAAAAAATAAGCTTTCAATAGATAAGATTAAACTGCGAATTATAAAAGAAAATTCACAACATTAACAATGACAAAACATTTTAAACGTGAGAAATGAGTATAAAAACGATAGAAGTCGTATGTTTGCCTGCACAACGATTTAGAATTCCAAAGTAGTAGTTATACCTTAGAAACCGGAGAAAGTAAATCTAATAACTAAACAAAATGTTGACAATGCGCAGTTGTGGGCCTGCCCTAATACAAAGTCAAATATCTGCAATTATAGTAAGTAAACTATTAATCTAACACAACAAAAAATATAACTAATCTCTTGTCTTTTTAAGCGTTGTCAAAGCAATGCAGCTGCAGCACATAAGGAGCCAATTGCGAGCAAGGAAACTGTCTCATGGGACAACGCTCGCGCCTATGATGACATTCCCTGTGCAAGTACGATGTCACTTATCTACAATATGGCATTTCCTGGTGGCAAATATAAGAATATGGATATGTCCAAACTAATGTTAGCTATGCGAGATGACTACGGTGATATATTCCGGATGCCAACAATATTTGGTAGCGATCCAATTTTGACCACATATAATCCAAAGGATTTTGAAACTGTCTATCGAAATGAAGGCATCTGGCCAAATCGGCCAGGCAGCGACGCCACCAAATATTATAGGGAGGAGTATCGTAAGGAATTCTACCAAGGCGTCGAAGGTCTTCTTGCCAGCCAAGACAATAACTGGGGCGATTTCCGCAGCATTGTCAATCCAGTGCTGATGCAACCAAAGAATGTACGACTGTATTACAAGAAAATGTCCCAGGTGAACCGTGAATTCGTCGACCTGTAAGTAAAAAGAGTCATTCTTTATATATTCAATAAAAAGTTTTCCAATGGAAATATTTGTAGAATCAAGAACGTGAGAGACCCCAGTACGTTGGAAGTGCCAGATAATTTTCTTGAACAAATCAATTGCTGGACCTTGGAATCTGTCTCTGTGGTTGCACTGGACAAACAGCTCGGTCTTCTCAAGGAGTCTAAAAAATCCGATAACGTACTTCTGCTCTTTAAAAGCTTAGATGAATTCTTCACATACGCCGGCGAACTGGAGGTTAAGCCTTCGCCTTGGCGCTATTATAAAACACCCATGTTTAAAAAGCTATTAAAAGCCTTTGACAACATTCAGAGCATTACCGTGGAGTACGTGAACGAGGCCGTTGAGCGTCTGGAAGCTGCGGAAAACAAGGGTGTTGTTAAGCCAGAAAACGAGCAGAGTGTGCTCGAGAAATTGCTAAAGATTGACAAGAAAGTAGCCGTCATTATGGCCATGGACATGTTAATGGCTGGTGTCGATACCGTAAGTAGAATACACTTTACAAATTGTTATAATACTGAACAAATTTCTTTAGACTTCAAGTACGTTTACCGCTGCAATGCTGTGCATAGCTAAAAATCCGGAGAAGCAGGAAAAGTTGCGGGAGGAAGTGATGCGAATGTTACCCGAAAAGGATTCCGAGTTTACGGAGGAATCCATGAAAAATGTGTCATATTTGCGAGCCTGCATCAAGGAATCTCAGCGTTTATATCCCCTCGCTGTAGGTCATGCTCGCAAAACAAACCGGGACTGTGTTCTAAGTGGTTACAAGGTTCCAGCTGGCTCATTTGTCACCATGATTCCAATAAACTCACTTCGGCAGGAAGATTATTTTCATCGGGGAGAAGAGTTTTTGCCGGAGCGTTGGCTGCGAAGTAGTGCGGATTCGGCGAAATGTCCAGCAAATCAATTAAAATCATCAAATCCGTTTGTGTTTCTACCCTTTGGATTTGGACCACGTATGTGCGTTGGTAAACGTATTGTCGATATGGAACTGGAGCTTGGTATTGCTCGGCTCATTCGAAACTTTAAGATTGAGTTTAATCACTCCACGGATAATGCTTTCCGTTCGCTACTCATCAATAAACCTGATATTCCACTCAAGTTTAAGTTTACGGACATAAGCAACTGAGGTAAAATGTGCAAATTATTTATTAATAAAAAATGCTATCAAAATTATATGCTTTCGATAGATAACATGATTAATGTTTGCAAACGAACGAATATTAATATGAACATGAATGAAAAGCTTTGCTGTTTGCCTGCATAACGCAGAAAACGCTCCATTAATAAGCTTAATACAATTGTTTACGTTTGCGTCGCACAAGTTCCGTGAATTAGATAGAGTGAGTGAGAAGCAAAGATCGATCTTGTGTATATACGAGAGAGAGAGAGAGTGAGTGCGTTTATTATTTTAGTCTTTGCTCGAAAGCTTTTTTCGCTCGCTGACAGATACATATTACTTTATGATTTGATCAAATCAGTAGTAGTTGTACATTAGAAACCGGAGAGAGTAGAACAAAAAATTGCTGAAATGTTAAAACTGCGCAGTTGTGGGCTGGCCATAATAGGGGGTCAAAGAACAGCAATTAAAGTAATTAACCTATTAGTCTACAAGAAGAGACAAAAAGAAAACTAATTGTTGTCATTTTTAGCGTTGCCAAAGTAATGCAGCTGCAGCACTTAAGGAGCCAACTGAGAGCAGGGAAAAAATTTCATGGGACAACGCTCGCTCCTATGATGACATTCCCTGTGCAAGTGCTTTGTCACTTATCTACAATTTGGCTATTCCCGGTGGCAAATATAAGAATATGGATTTATCCAAAATGATATTGGCTATGCGAGATGATTACGGTGATATCTTCCGGATGCCAACAATATTTGGTAGCGATCCAGTTTTGACCACATATAATCCAAAGGATTTTGAAACTGTCTATCGGAATGAAGGCATCTGGCCTCACCGGCCAGGCAGCGACACCACCAAATATCATCGGGAGGAGTATCGTAAGGAATTCTACCAAGGCGTCGAAGGTCTTATTTCCAGCCAGGACAAAACCTGGGGCGATTTCCGCAGCATTGTCAATCCAGTACTGATGCAACCAAAGAATGTACGATTGTATTACAAGAAAATGTCCCAGGTGAACCGTGAATTCGTCGACCTGTAAGTAAAAAGAGTCATTCTTTATATATCCAATAAAAAGTTTTTCAATGGAAATATTTGTAGAATCAAGAATGTGAGAGATCCCAGTACGTTGGAGGTGCCAGATAATTTTATTGAACAAATCAATTGTTGGACCTTGGAATCTGTCTCTGTGGTTGCACTGGACAAGCAGCTCGGTCTTCTTAAGGAGACAAAGAAAACCGATAACGTACTCCTGCTCTTTAAAAGCTTAGATGAATTCTTCACATACGCCGGCGAACTGGAGGTTAAGCCTTCGCCTTGGCGCTATTATAAAACACCCATGTTGAAAAAGCTATTGAATGCTTTCGACAACATTCAAAACGTTACCATGGAGTACGTGAACGAAGCCCTTGAGCGTCTGGAAGCTGCGGAAAAGAAGGGTGTTGTTAAGCCAGAAAACGAACAGAGTGTGCTCGAGAAATTGCTGAAAATTGACAAGAAGGTAGCCACCGTTATGGCCATGGACATGTTGATGGCCGGCGTCGATACTGTAAGTAGATCGCATTTAAACAAAAACGTTTATGTTCTTAAACAATTTCTTTAGACTTCAAGTACGTTCACCGCGGCAATGTTATGCATAGCTAAAAATCCGGAGAAGCAGGAAAAGTTGCGAGAGGAAGTAATGAAAATGCTTCCCGAAAAAGATTCGGAGTTTACGGAGGAATCCATGAAAAATGTGCCCTACTTGCGAGCCTGCATCAAGGAATCTCAGCGAATTTATCCCCTCGTTATAGGTCATGCTCGCAAAACAAACCGGGACTGCGTTCTAAGTGGTTACAAGGTTCCAGCTGGCTCATTTGTCACCATGATTCCAATAAACTCACTTCGACACGAAGATTATTTTCATCGGGGAGACGAGTTTTTGCCGGAGCGTTGGCTACGTAGCGATACGAATTCGGCCAAATGTCCAGCAAATCAATTGAAACCAGCGAATCCGTTTGTGTTTCTACCCTTTGGATTTGGACCACGCATGTGCGTTGGTAAACGCATTGTCGATATGGAACTGGAGCTGGGTATTGCGCGACTCATTCGAAACTTTAAGATTGAGTTTAATCACTCTACGGAAAATGCTTTCCGTTCCGTACTCATCAATAAACCTGATATTCCACTCAAGTTTAAGTTTACGGACGTAACTAACTAAGGTAAAAGAAATTCCAAATTTTTAAACCCCGTACTTAAAAAAAGCAGGGGAGACAAGTTTGTCAGAATCGATATGTGCTTAACAGGCAGAAGGAGGCGTGGTCGACCCTATAAAGTAAATATATTCTTGTTCGTCGTCCGGATGAACACATGCATCTTCGAGACTATAAGAGCTAGAGCCATTAAATCTGGAATGAAAATCGTTCTATATGTCAGGCAGGATAAGTTACTTCAAATTTTTATCACTACCCCTACCGCCTACCTACTCCGAAACTATCAAAGCTTTCGCGACCAAATTCTCCCAGTACGTCTATGGTAACATTTGACCCATAGGACAAATCTGTTAAAAAATAGAACATTTGTATGAAGACATGTAGTGTTAGTTGAGCTATTGCAACCTAACTCGAATATTATGGGTATATCATAGTTATATCTTTTCTCACTAAGTATAATCCAGATCAGACAACTTTAGCCTATAGCTCACATGGGACAACTCGGTCGAAAATTTAATTTTTTTATAGAAAAATTTGCACTAAAAGGAGTACGGGGTCTTTTACAGTCGGCTCACTCGACTTTAGGCTTTCTTACTTATTGTTGATAAGAAATGCTATAAAAAAAAATAATTTTAAAAATAATTAATAATAAAAAGACATGTTACACATGAGCAATTAATAAAATTACAATTGAAACGCTCTGTTGACCTGCAGAACGTGAAATAAGCTTTAGTATTAAGCTTAATAAACTTGATTAACGTTTGTTTACGTTGGCGTCGCACACGCTCCGAAAATTTTATAGAGAGGGAGTGAGTGAGAAGGAAGTGCGAGCTTGTGTGTGTGAGAGAGTGAGCGAGTTAAAGCTTTTTTCGTTTGCCGGCAGATACATACTTACATATTACTTTATGATTTGATCAAAGCTAAGTACTTATTAGTTGATCATTGGAAACCGAAGAAAAGAAGTAATATTTCGACAAAATGTTGAAATTGCGCAATTGTGGAATGGCCATAGTACAGGGTCAAAGAGCAGCAATTATTGTAAGTAAAACTAGCTGATACAAAATTAATAAATTATAAACTTTTTTGTTGTAATGTTTAGCGTTGCCGAAGCAATGCAGTCACAGCACTTAAGGAGCCAACTGAGAGCAGGCAATCTGTCTCATGGGACGACGCTCGCCCCTTCGATGAGATTCCGTCCCCAGGTGTATTGTCACTCATCTACAATATGGCATTTCCTGGTGGCAAATATAAGAATTTGGAATTATCCAAATTAATATTGGCTGCCCGAGACGATTACGGCGATATATTCCGGATGCCAACAATATTTGGCAGCGAAGCGATGGTCATCACATATAATCCAAAGGATTTTGAAACTGTCTATCGGCATGAAGGCATATGGCCCAATCGGCCAGGCAGCGATACCACCAAATATCATAGGGAGGAGTATCGTAAGGAATTCTTTGAAGGAGTCTCAGGTCTTATACCCTCCCAAGGTAAATCATGGGGCGATTTCCGCAGCATTGTCAATCCAGTGCTGATGCAACCAAAGAATGTACGACTGTATTACAAGAAAATGTCCCAGGTGAACCGTGAATTCGTCGACCTGTAAGTAAAAAGAGTCATTCTTTATAAATTCAATAAAAAGTTTTCCAATGGAAATATTTGTAGAATCAAGAACGTGAGAGACCCCAGTACGTTGGAGGTGCCAGATAATTTTATTGAACTAATCAATCGTTGGACCTTGGAATCTGTCTCTGTGATTGCACTGGACAAACAGCTCGGTCTTCTTAAGGAGAGTAAAAAAACAGAGACCGTACAGCTCCTCTTTAAGAGTTTAGATGATTTCTTCTTATACGCCGGAGAACTGGAAGTCAAACCCTCACCTTGGCGTTACATACAAACACCCATGAAGAAGAAGCTAATGAAGGCCTTCGACAATATTAAGGACGTTACCATGGAGTACGTCAACGAGGCCCTTGAGCGTCTGGAAGCTGAGGAAAAGAAGGGTGTTGTGAAGCCAGAAAACGAGCAGAGTGTGCTCGAGAAATTGCTGAAGATTGACAAGAAGGTAGCCGTCATTATGGCAATGGACATGTTAATGGCTGGTGTCGATACCGTAAGTAGAATACACTTTACAAATAGTTATAATACTGAACAAATTTCTTTAGACTTCAAGTACGTTTACCGCTGCAATGTTGTGCATTGCTAAAAATCCGGAGAAGCAAAAAAAGTTGCGGGAGGAAGTGATGCGAATGTTACCCGAAAAGGATTCGGAGTTTACGGAGGAATCCATGAAAAATGTGCCCTATTTGCGAGCCTGTATCAAGGAATCCCAGCGTATGTATCCCCTCACTGTGGGTCAGGCACGAAAAATTAGCCGGGATTGTGTGATCAGTGGTTACAAGGTGCCAGCTGGCACATTTGTCTCCATGATTCCCCTGAATTCTCTCCGAAACGAAAATTATTTTCCACGTGGAGACGAGTTTTTGCCGGAGCGTTGGCTGCGGAGTAGTGTGGATTCGACGAAATGTCCAGCAAATCAATTAAAATCGTCGAATCCGTTTGTGTTTCTACCCTTTGGATTTGGACCACGCATGTGCGTTGGTAAACGTATTGTCGATATGGAACTGGAGCTGGGTATTGCTCGACTCATACGAAACTTTAAGATTGAGTTTAATCACCCTACGGAAAATGCTTTCCGTTCCGTACTCATCAATAAACCTGATATTCCACTCAAGTTTAAGTTTACGGACATAAGCAATTGAGGTACAAATTATTTGTTGATAGGAAATGCTATAAAAATAATAATCTTTCGATAGATAAGATGAATGATAAGATTAAATGTGAATTAAAAAACAAAACAAATATTGAAAAAAAAAACATTTTGCGAACGAGAAATGAATACATACATATGTAAACGAATGAAAAGCTTTGTGTGTTTATTAAGCTTAATAAACCTGTTTAACATTTGTTTATGTTTGTGCCGCAAAAGTTCCGTAAATTAGATAGAGTGAGTGAGAAGGGAAGTTCGAGGTTGTGTGTGTAAGAGAGAGTGAGTGCGAAATCGTTTATTATTTTGGTCTTTGGTCGAAAGCTTTTTCGCTCGCCGACAGATACATATTTATACTTTATGATTTGATCAAATCAGTAGTAGTTGTACATTAGAAACCGGAGAGAGTAGAACTAAAAATCGTAAAAATGTTGAAAATGAGCAGTTGTGGCCAGGCCATAATACGGGGTCAAAGAACAGCAATTAAAGTAATTAATCTATTAGTCTACAAGGAGAGACAAAATAAAAATGATTGTTGTTTTTTTTAGCGTTGTCAAAGCAATGCAGCCGCAGCACTTAAGGAGCCAACTGAGAGCAGACAAACTGTCTCATGGGACGACGCTCGCCCCTATGATGATATTCCCTGTGCAAGTGCGTTATCCCTTACCTACAATATGGCACTTCCTGGTGGCAAATATAAGAATTTGGACTTATCCAAAATGATATTGGCTATGCGAGATGATTACGGTGAAATCTTCAGGATGCCAAAAATACTTGGTAACGATCCAATTTTGACCACATATAATCCAAAGGATTTTGAAACTGTCTATCGGAATGAAGGCATCTGGCCAAATCGTCCAGGCAGCGACACTATCAGGTATCATAGGGAGGAGTATCGGAAGGAATTCTTTCAAGGCGTCGAAGGTCTTATTTCCAGCCAAGAGAAATCCTGGGGCGATTTCCGCAGCACTGTCAATCCAGTACTTATGCAACCAAAGAATGTACGACTGTATTACAAGAAAATGTCCCAGGTGAACCGTGAATTCGTCGACCTGTAAGTACCGGGAGTCAGACTATATATTCAATAAATAGTTTTTCAATGGAAATATTTATAGAATTAAGAATGTGAGAGATCCCAGTACGTTGGAGGTGCCAGATAATTTTCTTGAACAAATCAATCGTTGGACCTTGGAATCTGTCTCTGTGGTCGCCTTGGACAAACAGCTTGGTCTTCTTAAGGAGAGTAAAAAAACAGAGACCGTACAGCTCCTCTTCAAGAGCTTAGATGACTTCTTTACATACGCCGGAGAACTGGAAGTCAAACCGTCACCTTGGCGTTACATACAAACACCCATGAAGAAGAAGCTAATGAAGGCCTTCGACAATATTAAGGATGTTACCATGGAGTACGTCAACGAGGCCCTTGAGCGTCTGGAAGCTGAGGAAAAGAAGGGTGTTGTGAAGCCAGAAAACGAGCAGAGTGTGCTCGAGAAACTGCTGAAGATTGACAAGAAGGTAGCCGTCATTATGGCCATGGACATGTTAATGGCTGGTGTCGATACCGTAAGTAGAATACACTTTACAAGTAGTTATAATACTGAACAAATTTCTTTAGACTTCAAGTACGTTCACCGCTGCAATGTTGTGCATAGCTAAAAATCCGGAGAAGCAGGAAAAGTTGCGAGAGGAAGTAATGAAAATGCTTCCCGAAAAGGATTCGGAGTTTACGGAGGAATCCATGAAAAATGTGCCCTATTTGCGGGCCTGTATCAAGGAATCTCAGCGTATTTATCCCCTCATTGTGGGTCAGGCTCGCAAAACAAACCGGGACTGTGTGCTAAGTGGTTACAAGGTGCCAGCTGGCACATTTGTCTCCATGATTCCCCTGAATTCTCTCCGAAACGAAAATTATTTTCCACGAGGAGACGAGTATTTGCCGGAGCGTTGGCTACGTAGTGATGCAAGTTCGGCTAAATGTCCAGCAAATCAATTGAAATCATCAAATCCGTTTGTGTTTCTACCCTTTGGATTTGGACCACGCATGTGCGTTGGTAAACGCATTGTCGATATGGAACTGGAGCTTGGTATTGCTCGACTCATTCGAAACTTTAAGATTGAGTTTAATCACTCCACGGAAAATGCTTTCCGTTCCGTACTCATCAATAAACCTGATATTCCACTCAAGTTTAAGTTCACGGACATAAGCAACTGAGGTGCAAAATATTTCGTAAAACTTCTGTGTACAATTTTGTTATCGTTGATAGATAATTAAACGAAAAGAACTTTAAGCAAAACATATTCGAAAGCTTTTGACTAAATTAATCAGAAAGACAAGGGATAACGCAATATTTAAAAAATTGTGAAATGTATATGAACTAAAAATGTATTGTTGTCAACACGCTAAAAATTAATAAATTCTATTAAAATAATCTAGTTGTAGATAATACTTATCTATAATGGTTTGTTTTGCGGTATCTTGATTACCCTTCAATTTTTCTAGTCTTATCATTCCCTTGTACAGGTTCGGACAACAAAAGTAAATATAGTATAGTTGTAAACCCCATTTAAAGGAAAAGAATATTTAATTTGAAACATTTAAAGCTATATTTCCATCAGTTTATTACATACACATTTAAAGAGTATACGGGAGTATGTATTGTTCATATAAGGATTAAGGTGTACTATATATTTTTGTATATGCACATTCAATAAACATTTGATTCTAGATATACACCCATATATTTAGAAGTACATTCAATATACTTAGGATACCAAAACATTTTACAACAGTTTTACAGATAAATAGCTCTTGATATTTTCTTGATTTTGTTCATTACAATGTCATATGTAATCTTTAATTTTAAATGTTTAAATTTTGGAAATTTTTGTCATTAGTTTTTGGCCAATTTCAACAATTAATAGATTGCTGCATATATATAGTTTTAATTATTTTTTTTGTTTAATTTTAAGTACTTTAACAATTTTGTAAATAACTTGCGAGTCGTGTAGAGTAAATAACCGCAATAGTATACGAATTTATTAATGTATGTATACATATATATAATTATAAATAAATACTCATGCGTGTATATGCAATTTTTTATATGTATAGGTAATTAGCAATTCTTTTTAAGGTAAAATCCTTTACTTCAAATTCTATTTTTATGTCTGATTTAGTATTCCTTCTTATTTTTGGTCCAATTGCCCAGAATATTGAAATATTTTTAGATTGGTTCGTAATAGTTTTATAATTTCCAAGTATTAATTTAAGAGTTTAAACATGGAAAGTTTCGAATAACAATTTACCCTTTTGTTGTTGAATTATTTATATCAGAGATTGTTATGTCAATCTTTGAGTTTAATGTTTTTCAATGATTTATATAACTACTTACATATTAAATATGTTTAATTATTATTAATAAATGTTTAACTTTTTGAAATTTCGAAATTTAAGTAGTTTTCTTGTATTACGCGAATCATTTTGAATAAGTCTCCTAAAAGAGTTTTACTTGCTTAAAAATTAAATTTTATACAAAACAGATTACAAAAGCTTACAAATCGTTCGTGATGAAAATGAAATCAGTCCTAAAAACGGATATGAAAAGTATTCAATACATTTTCGAAATCAATGATCTATACTTATTAATAATTAATTATATTAATAAACTATTTAAAAAAATCCTTTTGGGCTTCCCTCTTTTATCCACACCAATTGAAATTCATAATAATTCACTATACGCTTTAAGCTTTTAAGCCAAAATTTATGTTTTGAGTATTTTTAATGCGCAATCGATATGAAAACCGAAGCAAAAAATGCCGTAAAAACGGCCGGCTTGCCCAGTATATTTTTAGTGGGCGTGGCATTTGGCCCAGAGGACACCACTGACTGCAGAAGCTGCCAAGAGCCAAGTGTGTGCGTTTGTATTATAATGTGAGTGCGTGTTGGGCAATAAAAGCATAGGCGCAATCAAAATGGAAAGAAACAGGTAGCAGATGTTCATCCTAAAGCAGCGAGGGTCGATTAAAAAGTTATTAGTTCGATTGGCTTACTATCGAAAAGTATTTACTGTAGAAATTCAAAATTAAATACTATGTAGCAGTGTTCAAAAAAAATTTAACTGTTTCAAATATACACCTAAGTATTTATAATCATTTCCATGCATTTGTAATTAGACCACGTACTCTAAAAATGAGTATGTCAGGCAGGTTAAGTTTATTTCAAATTTTTGAAATTGTAAAAAACTATAAATAACTAACAAGTTAACTACATAGCTCAAGCAGGCTCCCACTCTATGCGCTAATAGCGCTCAGAGATCTCTGCCGCTGATTGATTGTTCGCGGACGCCAGCAGAGCGCACGAACGGTTTGTGTGTTTGTTCGCTGTCATGTGTGGCGCTAACAGCGAGCACTCTCTTAACTGCTTACGTACAGTGTCGGAAAAAATAATAGAAACTTCAATAACTTCATAATGGGATTTGTGTCTTCACTCGAATTAAAAAAAAAAAATAGTATTTTCAACTTTGAATGATTGTTTCTTAGCCAAATGAAGTGATATTTGAAAACGTGTTGCCTTTTTAGACTCTAGACAACTAGTAGCATCAGTTCCCTTCCAAAATTAAAATTTTTTAAATCGACCCCATTTTGACAAATTTTGCAGTGTTACCCCTTTGCATTTTTGTCAAAAATCGTCCAAATTTAAGATTGCGATTTTTTGATGCCAAATGATAGTGCTACACCTACCGAGTCCAGAAAGTCATACCAATCGAAAATCTGATGTCTGAGTCCCAAAATATTCAATATCAAACTTGCATAGTTTTGACTCTTAAGTTATTAAGTAGAGAGATCACTGCCGCTGTTTGTGTGATTGTTCGCGGACGCCAGCAGAGCACATGAACGGTTTGTGTGTATGTTCGCTGTTATGTGTGGCGCTAGCAAGGAGCACTCTCTGTTTACTGTTTACGTATGCTCCCGCACTCTACTTTCTGTAATTGAAATCAAATTACAGCCTGTCGCTTGCTGCTGATTCTGATCGCCTGGTGTTTCGCACCATGAAATATTAGATTTTGGGCTTTCTCGGATTTTTTTGCTTAACCGCTGCGATCTGCAGTGCCCAAAATCGTTAGTAATTCTTGCTGAAATACCAGGCAAACAGAAAGATCAGCAGGTCGCTATGCAAAAATTATTTAACTTTAACATTAACATTAACATTGAATTAACATCAGAATGTTAATTAACATTAACATAACATTACAATGTTATTTAACATAACATTACAATGTTAATTCACATTAACATTACATTACAATGTTAGCTAACATTATCATTAACAGAATTGCATTCAGTCGCTTGCCGTTGATTCTGATCGCCTGGTGTTTCGCACAAAGAAATCTTCGATTTTGGCCTTTCGCAGCTGTAATACCAAGCGGACAGAACTTTCAGTAGATCCAAAATTCAAACTAAACAAACTGATATCAGAGAAAGAGCTATGGCTTAAAATAGCCAACACAATGAATTCAGTAAATTTTGTTTACATTTGGAATGAAAGTAGAAGTAGAAGGAGTACGGGGTCTTTGACAGTCGGCTCGCTCGACTGCAGCCTTTCCTACTTGTTATAGTGTCGTTTTGTATGCAATTTCTTTGCATATATGCAGTTTGTTCTTCACTTCCTTAAAATGTTACAGAAAATGTATGCGTGCCTGCAAATTGTAAGTTAAAGAAATAATTGCTTTTTCGCCCTTAAAAAGTGGCTAACAAGTAGTATCCTTTTGAAATTTGCATAGAGTGAAAAGAAAATTGGTTTAAAAGTAAGGGAAGTACTCTGCTGGCATGTCCAGACTAACATACATACTTAATGCTCTCTCCTCTGCTTCCCCACTCCCTGCATATGTGTGCACGTTGTACGGGAAGGCGCAATAAAATCTAATTTGATGTATGCACCAACACACATACACAGAGACACACTCGCACTCGCACACACACTCAATGGTATTAAGGAGAAAAGTTGTTAAATATTACGGCACAGCTGCCAAACGAGTCCACTAAAAAAAGCATTGCCTACTTTGGGGCTGAAACAAAAACCAAAAATGTGGCCGGAAGAGGGCGCCACAAGCGGAGCTTAGTTGAGGTAGGTAGATTAGGCGGCAAAAGCGTAGATAAAGGACGGCAGCAACAGAACATGCAATAAACATGTGCCAAAAAAAAAAAAGAAACCAGAAACACAAACACAAAAACAGCAGAAAATAAAAACCCCAAATGAACCCAAGAGGCAGTTAAAGCCGTCTACGCTGTCTGTGTCAGTTCCTGCTTTATGTATTTACACTGTGGGCACTGCTGCGTTAATTAGTTTTACTTTGCTTGATGTTTGCCTATTTCATTTGGGCCAATTAAAATTTAATTTTGCAAGTGGCAGCTGACTGAAATTACATTTTGTATTGCACTGTGTTCAAGACTGACCTTTAGACGCCACTTGACCTCCTTAAAGGCAGGCAAGCGTCAAGGTATTATGTGTATGCCACCATAAATTTCAATATTCAAGGACATCACTGTAACAACTTTGCTGTTGTTGTTGTTGTTCTTGCTGCTATGCACTTGTTTGTAAATCAATTGTCGCATTGCCTGCAACTGACAGCCGCCAGGGCCAGCCAACAAATTGCAATTTCAGGAACCTCCCCAAAGTGTGCCTGTCTGTGTACCAGTGGGTGTGTGTTTGTATGTGGGTGGGTGGGTGTTTGAGTGACTGTGTGTGTGTTTCTGTGTCAAGTCCATTTTGACTTGCTAATTTGCGAGTTAGCGCCATAAGCTGCATTCCAATGACAGCTTGCATCTCAAATGATTATTGATGAGCTCAACTTAAATGTCAGCACACTTGATACTGAACTGATCCCAGTGTGTATGCTTAATGACATAAACGAGGAGCGCGCTGAGCATAAGATAACATAACAAACATTACGGAATAAGGTGACATCATTTTTCAAAGTATAAAAGAAAAACCAAATACATTAACAACAAAACATAATAAACTACTACAATACAGAACATTAACCATCATAAATTTTGTTTGCTTTTAACCTGAGGCGTGACCATAAATAGATAGATTTTAACCACAAGTATATATATATCTCTGTATATATATACGAATTAACTTAAACGTAGAAAATATGCAAAAAGAAAAGCAAAAGGACGCCAGCTCAATATTTGCGAGCGAAGCTTGGCGTGCTCGGATTTAGCACGCGACAATAATGTGAACTGGTCACGCAATAATCCGTGGCGGTGTCGACGGCAGCGGTGTCATCGTGGCTGCTCGACAATTGTCGGTACTGCTGCTGTTGATGTTGTTGCTGGAGGAGCTGGTGCTGGTGCTGCTGTTGTTGCTGTTGGTGCTGGTGTTGCTGCCGTCGGCGCATCGACATTGGTCATTGCCGCTGCTCGGCGCTACTGATAAAGTCGCCGTGTTTTTGCACCTGCAAGCAAATAAAGTAAGAAAGAGTGGAAATAAGCGAAAGAAACCATATAATGAAATCGTGCCTTGCTTGCATTTGGTTTGCCACACTTACCACATCGGCCACAATGGGCTCCTCTATCTCCAGGCCCTGTAATCCTTGCTCGCGACTTAAATGCAACTCGTAGGAATCTGTTGGCGTTACAAATACAACGCGGTGTTTGCGTGTCTGCAACACGTTGGCAATCACAAGCTAACGGGAAAGAAAGTGCATGAAATGGAAAACAATCGTGTGGTTAAAGCTATAGTCGAGTGAGCTGTTTTTAAAAGACCCTGTGCTTACATAAAAATATTAGACAAAAATAAATTCATTGTATGATAACTTAGAAAACTGAAAAGATTTTCACTCTAAATACTTGTTTAGGGATGTAAATTAAATTTCCACTTTAAACTCTTTAAATACAGGGTCTCTTGTAAAAAAAGCAAAAACAGCTAGTCCTTACCGTATGTTTGTATTTGTTGAGGCTGTCACGTGCCTTGACAATCAATAGATTCTCATCCGTTTCTAGTTTAAAGGATACCACAAAGGCATGCGGTACCCAAAGGCTGGCCAGTGGAGCCAACATTTTTGGCACCAATTGCAGGGAAATCGTTGGTGCGCCATCTCCAGATTGCATTTTGTGTGTGGGCTGAAATGGCAGTGGTTTTAGCATATTAATGGTATGACAAAGCCAACGATGCGTATGAGAGATGCAGCGAAATTGTGCCACACAGCCGAAGGGGAGAGGGAATGCACAACCCACACAAAAGTGTCCTTGTATATAGACAGATTCCCACACCCTCGCTCAAGGCCAGGGTTGCAAGTTGCCTTTTGCTGTGGCACACAGCACATGTATTACAACTAATTGAAAGCATAACTCAGACGTAATGAGCTGGCGGCAATGCCTCGGTGCACACACAGAAACACACACGCACACAGCCACACTAGCACTCATTTGCCACAAGGCAATGCCTTAAAGGCGCTTTAAATATTACACATACGCAATGTGGGCTGTCGTCGGTTTGCTATGTGCTACTTGTTGAACATCACACGACAACGCTTCTATCGCTCTCACTCACTCACTCACAAACACAGACACAATCACACTCCCCCCCTCTGTCACCCACTCAGTTTCTGTTTCACTTTTTAAGCCGTAAGCTGACCAGTGCCTTTTATGCTGGACACAAAGCAGCAGAATGAACACAGACAGAAGGACATGCCTAAGTAGCCAGGACATTGAGGGAAATGAAAAAAAAATTAAGTCTGACAACGAAAGACAAGCTAAAAACGACATTGACAATTGCGCAACGTTGGCAGTCAACATTTCTGCTAATTCAAACTTTAAGCTTTTGAGACAATAAGTTTTTATGCCCTGGTAAGAAGAGCAACAGCAACAATGGCATATCACACGACATGTGTTACACATACAAATGGCAACTTAAGCAGCTTAAGTTTAGTCGTTGTAGTAAGTTTAGTAAGTCTACAACTTTCCTTAGTTCACTTCGAACTCATTTGTATTCGAGTTGCGTTTATTTCAGCATTTTCTATTAACACTTTGCAGAGATTTGGAAATGTGCCTGTGCATAACAAGGTATCTCAGTGTCGAGCATTGAGACTGCTTCTTTAACTTGTTGGGCTTGATTTTAAGAACTGACTACAGTTGTTGACATTGAATTTGGCTCCTTATTTTCCCATTAACTGTCTTGCTCACGCCCAGATTGCCCTAATGCTGTGTCAATGTACCCACTGTGCGGTTGTGTGTGTGTGTGTGTGAGATAGTGCTTTGGTATTTGTATACAAGCTGTCTGTCTTTGTGTGCGTTGATGCGTGCTCTTTCTTTAAAATCTTTTGATTTGATTTAAGGATTTGAGCACGTCTTCTCAGTTTGCTTGTAGTCAAACAGTTTCACTCACTTTCTCCCTCTCACCCCCTTTCTCTGCGTGACTTTTCTCTCTTTGTCTCTGTGTAGTTTGCATTTATAATTTCTTGTTGGTTTTGGCTTATTAGAATTTACTTAAGCGACGGTGTTTATCGACCCTAAAACCCAATTTAGACTTCAAGTTGTTTGCATCTTTAGCATAAATTTATTTTTTTCTACTTTGGTCTTGACAAATTGTTAATTGGAATCTTTTGTTTTCGAATTTCGTTATCAGTTTTCTTTTGTGTATTAGATTAGTCTGCAATCAACGGATTGCATTAAAAACATTATTTACAGAAAGTTAAAGATTTTATAACTTTATTTAATATCCCATCTTCGACCTAAACTTTAGCACGTACACATAAAAGCTGGATTATAGCCATATATTCTAGACATAAAGAAAATTGCATCTCTGAGTGTGTCGGAAAGTGCTTAAAATTTCTACAGTCGGGAATTATGCAAAGTGAATTTGCTGTCAAATCAACTGACTGATGTAGACTTTCCATCGGATTTCATAGAATTTGCCAGCGAATATGCGCATAAATTTAAACCTACAAACATCTCCATCAAGAGGCCATTTATGTGTGTTGGAAAAACTAACAAATAGTTCGAAGAACATTTTCATCTAACAATTCAATCAAGCTGACGGACGATTTGTGGCTAACGCCCCATATAAAAACCACAGACACTCAGACCCAACAGTGAACAACGCCTCAAGGCAGCAGGCAGAGCGGAAAGGCACGAGTTGGGCTGAAATGCATGAGCTGAACGGAAATAGAGCGTTCAAAATGGCAGCTTGAAGCTACAACCCCGAAGCTCAGTGCTGAGGCTCAAAATGCAGGCGACAAGTGGAAAAACTTGCTGTTTACCTGTAATACAACATTTCCATGTGTGTGTGGTCGAGTGGGTGGGTTGTTGTGTATACCCTAAAGACAGTAAGTGCAATATTTATTCGCGCAGTGCTTATTTTAAAGGATTTTTTTATGCAAATCGAATTTAATTTTAGTTTTATTAAGTAATGCATTTTATTACTCAATTCAAAAAGTACTCAAATTAAAGTTTGGCTTAAAGTTGGTTCTATTTTTAACACAAAATTCAAAATTTGTATGATTTGTGAGGCACATTTATGTTTTTCCAAATTCAATTCCAAACTCAACTCAAAAGAGTAGTTAAAATAAATCAACAGTGTGTGAATATATGTGGCGATGACTGTAGATATGTGTATGTGTGAGTGTGTGAATTGACGCGACGACGAACGCCTCCGGCAAACTGAGCGTTTGATGCTTTGAAAGCCTTTTGCCGCTGAATATTGTGCAAGTATGTGTGAGTGTAAAGGTAGTAAGTCAGCTGACAGGAGACAGCAAACAGGCGATGAGTTAAGAACGTGACAGAGTGCGGCAGAGAGGGAAAGAAAAAGAGGGAGGTGATGGGGCGAGAGAATGGAGCAGAGGATGCAACCAGAGCTGCATGAACATGTAAATGAGTGTAAGAGTGAAGTGAAAATGAAATGTGGCCAGCAAAGGGAATACAAAAAAAAAAAAAAAAAAAAACTGTGACAACAAAAAAATCGACACTGAGTGGGGAAAAAAAACAAGGAAAATTATGTAAATCAAATTAAAGGCACGATAATGACAATGTTAAGGTTGCTGATGGCACAAGGACCCACATAGAAATGTGTGTGTGTGTGTGTGTAGTTAAAGCTGCTGACAAGCAGTTGAAAAGCGAGGCCAACAGTCTTGGCTTGTTAGCCATAGTAGTTGACTTAAAGCTGCTGCTATTGGTACTGCTGCTGCTCTGCTACTGCTGTTACTTGTAGTGCTCCTGTTGCTCCTGCTGCTCCAGCTGCTGACGTCAATTATGTGGCATAGACGGAGACGCAGTCAATCAACGTTGCAAATCGATAAAAAGCAATTTCCAGGCAACTTGAACCAACGACGACAGTCATTGAATGACAAGTGCAATCAATTACAAAGATTTCCCACATGACTCCTGGCCTCCCAAACCCTCTACGTCACCCACTTTACAACCCCCACACAAACAGGCACACACACACACGCAGAGTACACTTGAGATGACATTACGATAGCAATAGACACTCACCATCATATCCTCGGGTATATAGAAATCGGATACAGCAGCTGCCAAATACAATACGGCTCGCTCCTCGAACGCAGCGAGGCACTCGCAGGCAGCACGGAGCAGCCACATGTAGTCGACCACGCTGGTGAAGCTCACATAGAGTATCATTTGGGTCTCTCGGGCAATCTTGTATTTGGCCAGCACGGGAGCAAACACATCCACCGAATCCGGTTTTATGGCTATCGTCGAGCTTTGGCTGTTGTCCGCAATGTCCAGCATATCGAAGAACTGTTGGCCCGTAAAGTGGCGTGTGAAGGGCTCCAGGGATTTGTGGCGGTGCATAAAGATCACAGCATAATCGTGATCCAGAAAGTATTCAGCACTTGCCGAACCACGTGTCCCGGCGCTAAAATTATCCACAAACCTCACAGTGTTGTGCTCCAGGGGGACCGTGGTGCCGCCAGACTACGTGGGATTAGAAGAGTAAGTGGTTAGCTCATTAGCAGGGATTAGAGCAGTGTATTCGATTGAAGCGTCAGCGTATTTACCGTGACGAGCACAATACGGTTTTGCAGCTTATTGTGTCGCTCGCAGAACTCCTTTAGCAGTGAGCGATTATCCTCGAAGTCTGCGGGTGGCAGATGTGTATTATAAAAGTCCTCCCAGTGCGTCATAATGCGACCCTGCTAAACGTCCTGTTTAACGGCTATTGGCAGGCACGGGGGCGGTGTGTGGGTGGTGCGGGAACTGGTCTCCAACAAAAGGATATGGGAAGCACGCAAGGAAGCACAAAAACAATAGCAACGGAAACGATGCTATGCTTTTACCGTTAATTGATATGACAACGCACAAACACCTACACCACCACAAACACCACACACTCTCAAACACACACACACCAGCACCAGAGGGCAGAGCTTAGAAACGAGCGGCAATCAAAGCAACAACAACAATGACAACAGAATTGAGCCACACATAAATCAGAACAGCAACAAGAACACTATAAATTAATTAAATCACGTGTGCGCCGTTTACAAAAAAACAACAGTATTAACTACACGACGGACTCGAACTTTCGCACTATTTAACCAGTATATACATAAATATATATTTCGTATTTTATTACGGACTTTTTGTGGGCGAAACGCTGTCTGCAGCGACAACGACAATTGTGTACTGACAGCAGCAGATTTCGTGTCTCTAGCCCGAGACTACTTTCACTTGCTTTCTTATCAATGAAACTGGTCGACAAGAGAGCGCATTCTCGTTCTAACGAATGGCAGTGGACAAGCCAAACATCACGAGGACCCAGCACGCTCTCTCGCTCTCCCTTTCTTTCTCCTGTTTCTGATTTATATGGGCGACGTTTTGTGAATTAAATCGGCAGTCGAACTTGTCCCTGTATTCTTTAATGGTAAATACGCCATTGCAAGTTATCACATAAATGCATGTACATTTAATATTAGATATTTTTCATTATTTCGCAGGACAGCAGCGAGCACAGGACTTGCTTTAACACAAAGCTCACTGCATATGGTATGCAAACACACGGGTTTGTGTGGATGTTTGTATGTACATATGTTGTCTCTGTTGCCGGTCGTATCAAAGTTGCACCTCTAAACAACTTACTCTAACACAAAAAAAAGAGCGCGCACCTTATGTTCTGCACAGCAGAGAAGCTCTGGGAGAGTTTTAAAACGAATGTGAATGAAACAATTAACACGAACACCACCAAATCAGGTGCAGGACACGCGCACTCAACTTTGGCCCAGTTTAGCAAAACAAGTACAAGTTCAAAGTGCAAATTTCTTAAACGAACAGCTGTTTCTCGCCTATGTTACGCGTGGAGCAGCGCTCTTGGTGGTGGAGTAAATCTGTTAAACTTGTAGTTTGTTATCATAAGATTTCAAAGCAGATTGTTGGTATAGTTAGGCATTAAATCAAATTATTTTATTAAAAGAAGGTAATGTACTTAAATAAGTATCTGAGCTCCTGTTTTTTAAACAATCATGTTTGAAACTCTGTAATGCACGGCTTCTGTTAACTTGCGAGTGCCAACTATGTGGCAACGCTGTCACAAGTTGAACTATCGATATTTGAAGCTGTCAACTTAAGTCGTAAAGTAAATGGCGCACTTTTTTGAAATAAAATATTATGACGAGTAACATTTTAGTTAAGTAACTTTTAATGTATATAGTGTTTTGCCTTAAATAAAAAATTACAATGTAACAAAATATCTAAGATCTTTAAAATAAAACACGTTTCAAATCTTATTTATACATTTACAAACATTTATTGAATAAGTTTTGTTTTCCTTTACAATTTACGATGATTGTTGGCTCTTAGCTTGTTAGTATAAAGTCGTAAAAGGAGTCTAGAACAATATCACAGAAACTTAAAACTAATTGGCATGTCCACTTTGCACTAGAAACTTTCAGCATTGCGCTATTTTCTTTTGTTTTAGCGTATTCTAAAATGACCTTTAGTAATATTAGTTGATTGTGTGACTGTGTGCAGTTAATTGATACAACAAATGATTAGCACCCGTTTACACAGGTGTGAGTGTAATGGCATTCGTAATATGCACTCATTCTAATGCATGCGCTCAATTAACGGTATTATCAAGTGCAATTTAAAATGAACTTAAACTTAATTGAATCTCTGCCCACACACAGAAATAAAAGCGAAAACCGAGACCAGACTACGAACGTGGTGTCGTAGCCGACGTTGCGGTTGTGATTGTGGTTGGAGCATAGGGGCTCAGAGTGTGAGGATATACCACATGATAGTCTCTATCGTCAATGCCCTCCTCATCCACATCCCGATTAACAAGTCTCTCGCGCATGCCATACCGTTGCCTTTTGTTGAATTGGAATCACAGTCAAGAAGAGAATCAAAGTCAGAAACAGAAATTAGCACTGGTCAAATTAAACTAAATAATTTAGCCACTCACTCTAAATGCGATCGCCAAATAACCAGTCCAGCGTACAGACAAACAGAGATCAGAGCCACGACGACGAGTATAATGCTGAAGAGCATATGGCTTTCAGTAATCGTTGCCGAATCCACATCCACGGGTGTCATTTCGATATTCTCGGCAACGAAAGTATCTGGATCAGTGTCGTAGATGCCATGACCCTTGAAACGCTCTTCCACCTCCTCGCTGCTCTCACGCTCCTCATCCTCTTTGTCCCCCGACTCGAGTATTTCCACATCGTATTTGTAGTTTTCGGCCAAAACCAAATTTGTGGCCGTATTGAGCTGTAAGCAATAAATATGCATACCGTTAGTTTCCCTGAATTATTTTCTAATCAAATTGGAACCCAATTTGGTGACGCACACAAGTCCGTTTGGGGTAATGAATTTTTCATAGCACGTGATCGTATGCCAATCTATTAACCGTTGTCAGGCAGGAATTAGCCATGGAAGAAATTGGATTTCACAAAGTGACGTTATAAGCATGACAAATATGGGAAATTCGAGAATGATAAATTAGTGGGCGATAGAAAATGAAATTGTAATTTATCTTATTTGAGTTCATCGTGTAGATACAATGAGTGCATATATATCCCCCTGAAATGTAAGCTCTAATAACTGCTATTAGCTGCAGAGTTCGCTCTTGGCCAGCTCTGATTACAACAGCCTCGAACTGGCCCAAAAGGTCATTAGTTTGCACTGCTCTGTAATTTAGTAACACCGCTTATATACAAGTATAAGTATCTGAGAAGTTGAGAGCGCTACGTGAGTTGTTGTGTTTACACTCGTCTCAAATTACACGGAATTTGAAATGCTTGATTAGCCAGTGACATTTTCAAAGAAACAAGCGATCATATAACTATCTATTTGATCAGGTGAAATGGGGAGATCACAACAATATTCTATATTCATAAACTGGTTGGCATTGAGACGTCACAGAGTTCGGTTAAAGTTTCATAGAATTTCGCTTGAATGTGATCGAGGTTGAGTCACACATACAGTTAAAGCATGACGACAACAGTCAGTGGTCAGGTGAAGCACGTGAGGGGGTAGCCACAGCTTGAAACACGTCAGGGGTATCCACCAGCCCATCGGAGTTAACTGTCTGTCTGCGGTCCGACTCAATTCAATTATAAGCCAATTTTGATGGAATTTCGTGACTAAGACGCTAAAAACCCTCAACGACGCGTCGTTGGCTTCCTGGCACTTCACTTGTCTTTAAATTAATGCAATGCAAATGCTTTTGGCCAAAGCGATAAAACGTTGGAGCGTTGCGTGTGCTTCGAGCCTCATAAGGTAAACAACGCGCGTGTCTTTCTTCTGGTTCTTCTGGCTCTTCTTGCATTTAATCAAAGTGAAAATAAATATAAAAAATGCAGAACAAAAAAAGGCAAACTTCTTTAAGCGTAAATTTCCGGTTCTGTTTATAAATAAAGCACCCAAAACCAAAAATCGACTCGTATTTCATTTTCAGTCCCTTGTTTCTTGCATTTTTTGTTTGTTTTTTCACTTAAGCCTGCGATGCGTCAGTGATTTCTTGTCGGGATTTCGGACAGTGGCCCAGTTACCTCCCTCTTCCCTTCCCTCTCCACACTCCGGGCTTAGCTTACCTCCTCGCCAGCAGTGACAGCTGTTTTATTTTTGGGTGCCTGAGCACTCGTATCACTTGGTTGGCTCTCCGGGTTGCTCAACTCGTCCAAAGGTTTGGCATGAGCTACATGTGTATAAAAAGAAGAAAACGCAATTAAGCGGAAAAGATGATGATTTTAATTAAATATTTGTGCACGACTTGTTTCTGTTTCCCTTGAAACAAACTGTAAATCCTGCTTAGCTCTCATTATATTTGCACAACTTTGTGACTCTGAGACACATGGCACCTAATCATAATATTTATCTTTTCCGAAACTAGCAACAAGAGTTATATCTATATGTATTTGTATATGTTCTAGTCCAAAGACTTTTATCACCGGGGTGGCTTCTGCTGAAATAACAAAATAAGCCGGCGAGCTTAAAACCTAATATAACAAACCAGTCTGCCTTTCTATATCTACCATATATATATACTATATAATAAGCTATATGGCACAAACAATAAACACATTTCTAGTGCCAAATTCGAGTTTCGAGCGACTGTTTGTCATGCAAGTCGCATAAATCGCACATAAATAGCCAAAGACGCGCAGAAATTGAGGTTTGTGCCAAAAAATTCCATAAAGGTTGGCCCAAATCTGTCCATTATTTGTAATTCTTGTAGCCGAATACTTGATTCAATGCCAAAGTTGGGTGTTTGTGGCCAAATTGAATGTGTGTAATAAAGATTAGGTGCGAATCAAGTGCTTATCATTGGCAAAACATGTGTCAACTATTGCAATATCTTATCGGCCAATGCGTGGGACTATCAGGTATACCAGGCAGCATATATGGACACCATATATATATATGTTAACTGGAAATCCTTTGGGCCTTGAAATTCAGTTTATGACCTCTCTCTGTGGACTGACTGCAGGCGGTTGTGTCATATAAAAGCAGAAATTTATAAGCTGTAAAGTTGTCTCTGAAACTGGCCCGGGACACAACCAGGGCCACTTAAAGTTAACGTTAACACTGACAACAACAACAACAGTTAAGGCAAAGGGTAATTGCCAACTGTGTCTCTGTCTGCAAGCTGCATTCGAAACTAGTTTCCCACTTAAATGTTCGCGTAGAAAAAAAAAATACAGAAAAAAATAAATATTGAGACGCTGCGTGGATTTCTATATGTTTGTAGTATCTCTCCTATCTGTATGTCTAAGTCTCGTTAGCATTGTGTTGTACTTATACGTAAACATGTGTGTGTGTGTGTGTGTGTGTGTGTGTGTGTGTGTGTGTGTGTGTACTTACAGAAACCCGTCAGCAGCAACAGCAGCAGAGCGCAGAAAGATAAACTATTGCTGACACGCATTTTTACTTTTATCAATGGCAAATTAATTCGCTTATCACTCGCGTATAAATTAAGTATATATCCGGGCGTGTTGTCACCACCTACTTATTTTTGCCAGGTGAGTAAGTATAGAAACTCTGCACACAATTCAGCAAACACTTAACAATAAATTAACGTAATCAAAACCGCGTCGAATTCTCAATGCGTGCGTCTCCCACGAGTTGTGCTTAAAGACTGAGCGCAAACTTTACGCGCGAGCAGCGTTGAAGCTTTCGTCAGCGTAATCAAGAGAGCGAGAGAGAGCTTGCGCCAAGTTCAAAGTTAACGGACAGATCGAAGCGCACAATAAAGAGAACTGCTTGTGCTTGTGTGCGTGTGTTGGTAAACCAGTTCTAAATAGAATACTTCGCTCACACCGGGTGTTCTTATAAGTAAATTGAAAACGGAAGCATGTTTGGAACCACTGGTTTCATTTTTGAGGGATTGGAAAATGCTTTTCCTTACATTTTTCCTTATATTTTTTTTATTTGCTAGACTTTCAATGTGTAGCTACGATTTTTTTTGGTTTTACAATTTTATTGTGTGGCTGTTTTCGTTAATGTGCCTTTGTTAGTCTCAGCTATTCGGTACAGTGAATTTATGTCCCAGTCCAATTTGGACGATAAGACGTTCTTTTTTTTCCTTCTTGTATTTACAATTAGTTACGGAACTGGCCTTAAAATACGTAACAAATCTTCTATACTCAACAATTTAACTTATAAATTACTAATTGCATGCACACTTTTAGCTTCAACGTTCAATAATTTTGGGCCATATACACTTTGCGGTTTCCCGAGCGCCGCCAGCCACACTGCACTCTGAGCTCTGACCCAAGCTCACAGGTTATTTATACAGCTTACAAAGATAATCTAAAATATACAACAAATATAAAGTCCCTATCAAATGGGCGGTCGGTCAGTGTGAAGCGTGGCTGACGATGACCGTTATCCGCCACAGTCGCACTGTGTGACAACGCGCCAAAAGCCAGTGAATCTGCTGCATCACAGATGGGGTAGGAAAACCGATCAACAGTTCCGGCTTAGGGGTAGTCAGTCACACGGCGTACGACTATATTCAGCTATCAGTATACAAAACTTTCGAAGTGGTATAAGAGCGAAACTTTTGCACAAATCTTAAAAACCTACTGCTACCATAATGTAGCTGAGTAGTTTAGTAGTTAGTGTTCGTCATTTGGTCTGTAGTCTGTCTGGGAAGGTGTGAAAGTGCCGAGGGGCAGGTATTTATGAGAAACTTAGAAACTGCTTAGAGTTAAATTATGTGCGGCGCGCGGATTAAACGAATTGCTCCTGGCTGTTGGCCGACAATTCCATGAGTCGCCAAGCAGCCTTCGGGTTGAGCTCATTGGGATCTCGGCATAGCACCCAAACGTAATGTACACGCATCACTTTCTCTGGATTGCCCTCTACCACTTGGCCCTTCTGGTCGCGCACGCACATTATCTGTTGGGCCTGGAATGTGATGATCAGCACTGGACCCTGCTCCATCACTTTTCCCATTGCGAGCTCAATGTTCTCAATGTCCAGGATTTTTGAATCCAGATACATTCCAGACTTTTTCGCTTGTGTTATGGGCGTGGCAATAATGTTGTACGTACTCTCGAAACACCAGTCCTTTAAGATTTCCAGATCGCCTCGTACAATGGCTTCTAGAACATTGGGTATGATGTCCTTTTCACAGTCGTGCAAAAATTGCTTCTGATCGAAGTTTGGATCGATTTTGACCAATTCAGTCATCGTCTCGGATAGTTCCGTCTTGGAGAATAGACCGCCCATTACATCAGAGACCTTGTCTGTTAAAAGACGGGAGGCTCTGATGACAGGATTTTCTGATTCATCGTATTTTACTTTCCAGTCGAGAACTTTGTTCACATAAGTGTTGTTATTCTTAAAGTTCTCCCAAGACTGATAGAATTTTGAGTCCTTGTGAAGTTCCAAACCTGTAAAAGCAATTGTTAATCAACTTATTTAAAAAGGACTCGTCCGCTAGTCACTCACCTGTTGCTTCCGTGTTTGCTTCGTAAACACGTGAGCTATCTGCCATATCGATTTGGACACGCTTGCGCAATACAACCGGCGAGCAATATACGCGACTTTCTATACTCGACTCATTCATTTCCTTTTTGATCATTTTCGTTGTATCTGAAATGGCTTGGAAGGCTCCTGATTGACCAAGTTTACCGCTGGTATCTGATATTGTATCGTGGACACCTTTTGCAGTCTTGGATAGCTCTTCGCTAACCTTTTTGGCCAAGTCCGATTTGGAAGCATCGTCGATAACATCACCAACCTTTTCCTTGATTGCCCCCAATTGTTCCTTCAATATACTCGATGACTTCTGCGCCTCCGATTCAACGATGTTGAACTTTTGCCGCGCCGATTTCAATGCATCCGATTGCTCCAGTTTTTGAGCTTCTTCTCGAAACTTTTTGATGCTATCCTTCATCTCCTTATTCTTGTCCATTTCGGTGCGCACATTGTCAATGAATTGTGAGAAAAAACCGGGCCGGCGTCCGGGCGAACTATAGAGGCGGTGCTGCCAAACCATATAATGTAAATATCTTATTAGAGTTATTGGAATGTTTTGTATGAGTTAGTGGCTTACCGGCTGCTGCTGGAGATTGTATGTTGCCAATTGATACGTTATGACACAGGCGCGCTCGCGCGCTAAAGCAGCCAATTTGTACTGAAATGGAAAAGATTTTATATGAATTAGCCGAGATGCTCTGGCAAGCATAAATTTAACCTCGAAACGGTCACATGTATGTTTATTGGAATCTTGATGTTCTGCCCGCTGGTTTTTCCTAAAATGTATGAACCTACCATGATGACGGGTTTTGTTGCTGCGTAAACTTTTCGCCGGACTTTTGCTCTGTGAAGAATGCGTTAAAAACTCACGACAATAGTCCAAAATTTATGTAATTCGCACCCTGAAACACGCACGTATAAAAATCTGAACATCAGCTGTTGTGGGCAGTCAGTGTTGGCAAACGAAGAGTACAGTGCTGTGCAACAACTTTTGGCCGTCGGCGCAATTCGAATTGCGAATTGGATTAGTGTATATTGTTGGTGCAGGAGATTATTAGTTGAGTGATGGCGGATGTTAGTAGCCACAACTACAGTTGATATGTATTGAATTTTATGTACTGATTTATAAGTCTTGTTTGCTATGATTTTATTTTCATATTCCTTCCAGCACTAAATTCAATGACCATGTGGCAACTCTGAGGAGAGCATGTTGCGCAGTTACATACCGTTACTTTTTCCGTTTTCCACGAATTCAGCTACAAGAACGGTGTACGTTCTGTAATTTCATTTATTTGCTTTTGTGACAGGCGCCAGTTGTCGATCGTTGGGTTTTGATTAATTTGTATAATAACGCGCCACTTTTACCCAGTGAATATAAGTAGTTTTTTAATAAATCACGATAATAATAATAAAAAAAGAAGTAGCGCATATAAATACTTCAAAAATTAAGTTAAATAGTTTCACTTGCGTAAAAGTTGGTGTAAAACGAAAAGCGCAATAACGGCATTTGGTTGATTTTACATTCCAATTATTACACATTGTGGTTATTGGCATCTGTCATGTTTCGCAGCAGCAGCGGCAGCCTGGAAGGCAACAACACACCAATTGTAAGTGGACGCCATTGCTAATAATTTTTTTCTTGTCGAAATAAGCATTTGTGTGTGTGTGTTAAATTTTGTGCTTTTGTATTCAGGACAATTTTTCAGCCTTTCATGGGCTGCCGGGGTTAAACGTGTTCTTGGACACGGCCTCACAACATTTCATATCGCCACCAGTCTCGTCAGTATCACTGAGTCCTCCGCCAACGCCTATGACACCGGAACCTGCGATGGCATCGACTCAGTTTCCACTGCTGACGGACAATAGCAATGCCAGCATGAGCGCGTCCACAGCGGCCAGCACCTTGTTGCTTCAGCGGCAGTATGAATACCATCTTTTCATCCAGCAGCAACAACAGCAAATTGCACTGGCACAGCATCAGTTGGCATTGGTTGCCTCGGCGGCTGCTGCAAACCATCATCAAAAGGACGAGATAGCGCATTCTTTAAAAATGTTTGCACTACTTACGGCCTGCAATGCAGGTGAGTGTGAGCAGGATAGATAGATTTGCAACGGTACAGTCGCCATTAAAATTTTTGTTTTGAAAACTTTGCATGGTCATTGAACTTTGCATTTTCTGTCTGCTGATTGTTTCTCAACTTTAACCGAAAATAAACTAATCTTTTTTTACTATATGGATCAGATAATGGCAACGGATCTACACAGGACGCGATGCAAGAATTTGCTACAAATGGCTCTGTGTGCGATGACTTAAATCGTTTTCAGTACACAAATCCAAGTACCGCAACTCTGCCGACGTCCCCGGTTCCGCGACAGTTTCCCATATCCGCGGCTAATTCCATGACAGCGACAGCCAATATACCACACTTGGCGGCTGCGCATTGGATCAGCCTTAACAATTATCGGGAACAACTGAACAATATGTGGCGCAGTATGTCCATGCCTTATTTGCCCAATGTGGCTAGCAACGCGGGGCTTGGCGTAGTTCCACCAGCTAGCCAGCAGACCGTTAATCCTATCGGTCTGGCTGTGCCTACGGATCACATGCGTAGTGCAAATAATGCAAATATTGCCAATAACAAACTACACAAGCGCTTCGTCAATGGCAAGGCCAAGGAAGTGGTAAGATTCGTAAATTAATTTGGTTATTTAAATGTAACATCACTTTTAAATCTCTGTAAACAAAAGGTTGCACGCCACTGTGTTTTCTGTGAAAACAACAATGAACCCGAAGCTCTAGTCAACAGCCACTCAGTGCGCGATTCCTACGGACGTGTGTTATGTCCAAAGTTGCGGACCTATGTGTGCCCCATTTGCGGAGCATCAGGTGATTCGGCCCACACCATTAAGTATTGTCCCAAGAAACCCATTGTTACAATGGAGGACGCCATTAAGGCGGAATCCTTTAGACTGGCCAAAGGCAACTACTACAAACAGCAAATGAAAGTTTAAAACAATCAGTTAAGAAACTCTGGCAGTTTCTGCCGCACATATACATAAATACGTATGTATATTTGCCATCTAATTAGATATGTAATCAGCGTCAAAAAAGTCGCGCCTGGCGCGTTCGATTATTGATTCATATATACAATTTAAATCTATTCATATACATTTTTTGAAAACTTCGGTGAATTACCTTCACACACATTTAAACTTCAAAAACTTGTTTCAATAATTAGTAAATACTCACAATATCATAATATTTGTCAAATCTTAACGGCCGACAAAAACCTCTTAAAACTGGCTTATTGTTATGTGCCAGCATTATTGTACCGTTAACGATTCTTTCGGGCCAAATAATTTGCAATATTGGTCTAATTAATAATCATCTACTAATTTTGGAATGAATTAATTTTGAATTTCGAACTGCCAACGGTGATTAAATTTAATTTGAATAATCTGTTATAGAAAAAAAAAACAATGAGCAATTTTCGTTGGCAACGTTTTCAAAGTACAAGTTTTTAAAATTTTGACAAAAAAGTTTATTAACTACCCGATTTTTAATGTGTTCTATTTTTTTTATTTTTTTTATTATATTTTATATTTTTTTGTTCAAAATTCACGCTGTTGTATGTATCAACGATACATACCAATATAAAAATATATATTCATTTTATATATTTATTAAATCATCTTGTCAAAACATACAAGTCATTAACTCATAAATCATGTGGATATCCATATTAAATATTTTATTTTTTTTATAAAAACGCCAAAAAGAATATTACAAATGTTCAAATTAATTATAAATTCATTTAAGCAGACGTTGAAATGATCTGTAAAAAATATCGAATAAAGATTTTTAGTAAATCTACCAAGCTAGTTGTCATTATCATCGTTGACTTTTTCAAACATGGCCAGAAAAATGCCATCGGTAAGATCCTTATCCGGTAGGCAGTACAAACAGTTCTTGCCGATCTTGGCGTACTCCTTGTCACCGACATTCTGCCACTTATTCCGCAGCGCTTTCTTGCCGTTAAGAAGCTTGAACGAAGGATTAAGTTGGAGACAACGCTGAACCACTTGCTCATTTTCCTCCTTCCAAAGCGAGCACGTGCAGTAGACAATGCGTTTGACATTGGGAAACGACATGGCATGGCTTAGAATCTTGATTTGAAGTCCAGCCAATTTGAAGAGGCGTTTGTCATCCTTCTGTTCGTCACAAACGCTTATCCGTCCCTGCATGCCATTGCCAGAACAACTGGGATCCACTAAGATGTACTCAACGTCGGGACACTGTCCTGGGCCTAAACAACATTCAACTTTAAACTTGTCTACTTTTGGCTAATACCAATACTTACCAATGGTAAGAGCGTCGGCGTACATGGGAGAGACTATCTCGCAACCAGCTTCATTTGTAATATCACAAAGTGCCTGGTAGCGTTCTCTGGATTGCTCGACAGCATAGATGCGACCCTGATTCTTCATGACATTGCAGATATGCAGCGTCTTCATGCCTGGAGCCGCACACATGTCCAGCACAGTGGATCCAGGCGGTGGTGCTAGCAGTTCAGCTGCTAGGCATGTGGCCTTGTTTTGCAATATGAATTTCTTGCCGAGCACAAAGTCATGACAGGCCCAATAGTTTCGAGATGTGTGATGGAATATCAGCACTCCTTCCACATTGATGTCCAACATGAATTCATCCTCTTCGAGTGTGCGCACCGCAGCCAGAAAGTCCGGGTACGTTATATCCGCATCAAGTTCCTTGCGTCGCCAATTGTCGCCTGCCAAATACTCCAGAGCATCGGCAATGCTGAGCAGATTGGTATTGATTCGCACATAGCGTGGATTGGGCTCTGTGTGTGTTAAATAAAAGATCGTTATTTTAAAAGAGCCGTACGTTGATTTTTTATTAAATCTGCTTAAGACTAAATTACTGCTCTTTCTTCTCTTCCTGTTCGACAGCAGGCAATGCAGGTGGATCCTTTTCCCGCACAGCCTTTAGCACATACATGGCCACTATGGCGTTGACCACCACAACGGCTGTGACGACGGAATAACAATTCTTTTTGAATGTGTCCAGCTCGGGATAGGATTCCTCCAACCAGCTGCGTACACCATAGAACCCCAAGAAGGGCAGTGTAAACATAAGTATGCTATAGGCTAGAAGCCAAAGGAATACTTCCAGACTCCTGTCATCAGTAGGCTCCTCGCTGGGCTGCGAGGATTCATAACTCTCCGATTGTTTTGGCGAGTCAACCTGTTCCACTGCCGTTTGTTTTTTCGACTTTTTGCCCATTGTCTTTTTGAATACTCAAACTCAACCGTAAGCTGATACTAATACTGTTATGACTATTCTAACGTCTATGTGAGGGCACCTGCCTTTCTTTTCGATTCCCGCGCCTTTAATTGCCTGCTGTAGCCGATCCTTATACGAGCGCACTGTCTGCACCGGTCTGCTCTCGCCGTTAAGTTGACCACGTCCGAAGATCAATTCAGTGACCAACACTTTGGCCAACGCCGAGTCCAAATTTGGGTTTTCCTTCAACAAGCCCGACTCCTCGATAGCACTGTCAATAGCGCCTCTATTATCGCTGTAATTCTTCAGCACCGCTTGCAATGTGCGTACACGCTGTAAATATGAAAACACGTAGAATTATTTGTTGGCTTCTATTTCTCGTTTTGCTTTGTTTCCGTACCGCATGCTTTTCCTCAAATATCAGAGACTTTATTGACTTTTGCTTTTCGATCGCTTGTTTTAATATTTTTGCTGTTACTTTATATTGGGTGGGCACTTTTACCGAATGGTGGAATTGGCTCATGATTGTATCACGTGTATAAACTAGTGATGAAAAAATTATTGTTGTTTACTCGACTATCGAGACGTTTTTTTCGATAGGCCACAAAATGTTTTTATTTTATGAACTTTGTTGTGTGCATTTCAAACCGAACTGAGGAGACAATTAAGAATTAAGCGATATTTAATTTATAATTTGTCAAATAGCTTTAAAGCACGGGAGTGTTGTTTTTTATTAATTCATCGATGTCGGAAACATTGACTTGTCACATCACTAATTAAGGGTAGTCCTAAAACCTGTTACGAGTTAATTATTTTTTACTATTAACCTTTAAATTTATTGTTTTATCAAATTTGTTCCTATTGTTATCTGTATTTATTGTATTATTATAATAATTTCTGTTTTCTACATGAATTATTTTAGGGCATGGCCAATGCAAACTCAAATGTATTTTGTCGGCTCTCTGTTCGACAGACCGCTGTAAAATAACATACTTGTGGTCTTGATAAAATTTATCGATACTGTTGTGCTCCTTTGGGGCTGTTAAAGTTTAACATTTGAATTTGATATTTTTACTCTCGCGCGCCAAACGATGAAAACAATAGTTTTTTGTTTTTGTATATTTTATTTCATAGACAACGACTAAAATGCATTTTAAAAATATACTTTAGCTTAGTTAATTGTTTATGTAAAATTGTTTGTATTTGGTTAAAATTAAGAGCGTCAAAATTGTGGTTTAAACTTTAAACACACAACTGTTAATAAAAGGTGCCTAAATCTAATACGGGATTATTTTATTTGATTTATGTTTTTGTGTATATATGTATGTATGGTAATGAGTACAAATTCAATTGGTAACTGCTCGCAGTTGTAAATCGCTTATCTAATCAATGAATTAAACTATTGCACACTCTTGTGGCCAATTATCTACGTGCTATTTTCATTAATATCGGGCTTGAGTAAGTGCAACTTTGTCGAAATGGGTCGCAGTGACGATGTTTGTGATGGCGATGATGGCGATTGATATGGACTATCAGTGCCTGGAAACGAAGCTACCGAAGTGCCTCTCGCATTGCCAAACTCCGTAACCGGCTCCAATGTCGATAGAAATTCCTCCGGCAATTCACCGCGATAGACACCAAATTGCGGTGTTGTGCGCACCAGTTTCTCGGATGGCAAGAGTCCGTAGTGTGTGTGCCGCGAGTGTCCACTGTCGCGAGCATCCAGTTTAGGTGGCAGTACCAGGGTGCTGTCCACCACTGACTTGCCATCAAAGGTGTACACGGCACCACTGGGAATGCTGGCATGTGGAATCTTGCGATTATCTGGTGGCAAGTAATAGGTGTCTATGCGTTCGGCTGCTTGGGCCATTTTGTCATCCGATTCGGTCTCCAAATCATCGGCTAAGCTATCCTGTGCCTGCTGGTGAAGCTCTTCCTCCTCCTCCCTATCCTCTGTGTTAAAAAGATTGGCCAAGTCTTCGTAATCTGGTTCATCATCGGCGGAGCTGTGATAGGGAGGGTTTGTACGCGCCAATCCGTCCTCCTGATCCTCAGCATCTGCTGTTGGCTCAAGATCTCCGTCGTCGTGGAACAGTTCCTCCAGCGAAGGCTTGCGTAACTGCGCCGTCGATGGCAGCGAATGCTTCAAGGTCGCCGAAGGTAATTTCAAGGCCATTGGGGATGCTTCCACCACAGGCGGTGGAGTCTTTGCTGCTAATCTGGTGGCATTGGTGCTGTCTAGTGGAGAGGGTATAAACATGGGCTCAAAGCTCTGGGTCTCGCTGCCGCCCTGCTGAGCGGTTAGGAAGAGTGTATCTGTTTCCATGACATCATCAATTTCCGTTCCCGCATCCTCGCGCCTGTGAGCCACTTGCTCGATCAGCTCTGGCGGCAGTTGGACTCCGCTGCCATCGTTGCGCATAATTGGACGGAATCCGCTTTCGACGACCACCGTATCCGGCTTGAATCCCAGATTAATTGCCGGGCGCATGCTGGCGATCTGCTGTGGCGACGGCTCCTCTGCCAGTGGGCGTTTCAAAAGGGGCGTGGTGGTACTTGCGGTGGTTGTGCTGCTCAAGATGGGTTTTTGTTTCTGTTTCTGTTCGGCCTTGAAGAAGGTGGGATTTTGGAGTGACCCTTGAGGTTCGTGGTCCACATAGGGCACGGGAAGTGAGACAATGGGTTTGCCCTTGACCTTTATTCTATCGGCGGTATCGATGGTTTGACGCTGTATCCCAAGCTCCGTGGGTTGACCTAGGAGCAGCACGGAGGCGGCTATGGGCTGAATGGGAAAGGGTTTCTCCTTGAGGAAGGGCTTCAGCAAACCGGGCACAGGTTTCCGATAATGATTGACGATCAGCGATGATTGTGGTACGATGCCAGCGACGGGAGGATGCTGTTGTGGCAACACTGGACGTGAGGCGGGTACCTTCTTGATGGGACCTGGAAAGGGGCGACGTCCGGGTAGCTTGACGGGATGGAAGAGCGGTGCATTCTGCGGTGGTCGTAGATATTCGGAAAGACTGATGGTTTTCTGCGCCAGCGCTGGAAGGTTACTGGTTAGATTGTGTTGCAGATGATGATGATGTGGATGTGGATGATGTTGTGCCAAGTGTGGATTATGATGATGATGTGAATGTGGGTGTGGGAAGTGTGTGTGGTGCATAAACGGATACTGCAGACGCGGTGGCAAATGGGCTTGTGGTGCAACAAAGATGGGTGGTTTCGGGTGCACCACTCCAGGCAAAGCTGAAGCAGAAGCTGAGGAAGATGATGATGATGAAGATGAAGGTGATTTCGATGCATGTGTTTCTCCGTGCAAAATCTCTGGTCTGGCTGGTGCCAGCAAAGGTCTCGTTGGTATTCTAGAGCCGGTGATGCCGCTGTTATCATTATTGTGGTAGTGCTGTTGGTTGTGGGGCAGTGCATCGCCAGCGGCAGCAGCAGCGTTAGCGATCGTTTGGTTCCTTAGTAGGCTCTCCTCGAGAGCCTCAGCAGCGCGGATGCCATCTGAAATCAGTTTGGTTATTTCCGAAGATTTTGTTATTTCAAAACTCAGTTTAGGCGGTGTTCCATTCATATTGTGGTTCTTAATCAAATCGGTTTGGTGCTTCAATAAAAAATTATCGTTGGGGCTGACCTTGGTTTCGTGGCGTATCGATGACTCGGCGGCGTAATCTTCCCGTATCGGTGCCGGCTCCCGTACCTCATGCCGCTCGGAGGCGGCCACGCCCACACCCTCACCAAAGCCATCGCATGTGTCGTGCACGTGTATCTTCCAACCCAGATAGCGATGTGTGAAGCAGTGATAGTAAACGGTATCCGGCGTATTCTTATCCGGCTTCCAGCTAATAACGCCGGGCTCACCAGCATCACATTTGAGCGTTAGAGTGCGCTGGTATGCACCAAAGGATTGATAATCATCCGCCGGTGGTCCATCCACATCCGGTGTCCAGTTACACAAACGACCCACACCAGTGGGCGTAACCTGCCCCGAACGGGATCGATGTACACCGGCAAATATGCGTACAGCCTGCGAAAGATCATAAAAATATTAAGTCTCGAAGAGATTTGATTGTACTTTGCCGTAACTTACCTTCTTTTCCTCCTCACGCTTGTGCTCGTAGCCGCCAACGGGATCATCGCTAATGTAGAACGGATGGTACTTGGCGGGAATGTCAGGATTGTTGCCACCTTCGACCACAAAGGTGTAAGTTCTGCCGCGCACAACGTGTAGTTCGGGAATGAGCAAGCCATTGATGTACCACGAGATGCCCCAGCCCACATGACCTGTGTGAAGGCAGTAAAGAGTTAGTAGGGTTAGTATGAGGAGACACAGGTAGATGACCCACCGGTAATGGCGGGATAGCCATGTTTGCCTCCCGTTGGTCCCATTTGGGCATAGAAAACTCCATCCTCCGGCTCGTGGCATTGAATGGCGGGTATATCCCAGGCACCGTTGCTGTTCACGGGTTTTGGTGTCGGCACCGGACGGTGTTGCGTGGTCAGCGCGGTCTCCTGGCGCCGCTGCGGTGCTTGTGCGGGCGTGGTGCGCTGCAGAGCTTGGGCACGATTCTCATAGAATTCCTCAGCGGGTTCAATGTTGGGACGTCCCGCTGGTGGATATCCCATTCCTCCGGTGGAACTACTCTGGGTAACCTCATCCTCCTGCTCGGACGAATTGCTGCCTGGTTTGGCGCCTTCCGGCAGAGGGCAGTTCCACTTGGGCTGACGTCCGAACTCAATGTGATGCAAATGCTTGTTATAGTACGTGTGGAAGGAGACCTCCCGGAAGTCATTCAATGGTCCAATGGCCCAGACAACAGACTCTGCATCGGTGACCGAAATAGGCAAATCCAGACGATCCGTGGCCGACAATGAACGTTGATAGGTCACAATGGAGTAGCCATTCACCATGGCAGCGTTAAGCAAGCGTATGGAATTCGTGTTCTGCTGAATCTTGACATCCGGACAGGCACCGCGTCCACCTGAGCACTGAGCCTTGCCCTCCAGGAAGTAATCCTGTGCAAAACCATTTCCTGTGTCGGGATCCACCCAAGCGACGGTCGCATCAGCGCCAATCATTTGGCTAATGTTCTTGTTCGGTGATATGCCAAAGGACATGTAATTGTTGGGCTCTGTGGGTGAATCAAGAGGAGTGGACAAGTTGGGGGTGTGGCATTCACAGAAATTGCGGCAACATAAACTATTTGGATCGCCAATCAACGAAAGTTGTTCGACCCAATTCTGTTAACCAGACAACATGCTCCTAAATGGGTGCCTAACCAACCGGTCTCGCATCACTTTGCTCAAAATTCCTGTTCACATTCTTAGCGGTTGCAAATTGCCCACGGGCTACTAGTACCGTGTAACTAACATCCCAAGACCAGTAGCCAAGAAACGCGTGCCATGATTCAAGAGTCGCTTTCAAAGATGGTCAAGATTGTGTTTAGAATGTTGAGTGACTTCGGCACCACCAACATTGCATTAAAGTGCAGCAGCAGCAGCACTAGCAACACCATCATCAGTAGCAGCATCCACATCCACATCCACATAGTCATGCCCGTTAATTTCCCCACTGTGCGGTGTGGAGTGGTGCGATGTGGTGCTCTGAGATGCGATGCGTTGCGTTGGTTGCGCAATAAACCAGTCGTCAGATATATATTTTGCAACTTGTTATTCTACCAACGATGCTGCCTCGCTGATCGGTCAATTCGGAATTGCTGCTAACTGGATTTTTTTTTGTGTTGTCTTCTTCCTTTATTATTAACTGTACTCGCTAAAATGTCAAAGCATCATAAATCGACAAAACAAGCAGAAGACATCTCTTTCACAATTGATCAGTGATTCAATGTATCTGTTCAGAAATTGACAGATCTGTTATTAAAGATTAGAAATTAAATGAGCGCGAGAAACTGGAACAAGCATAATAAATAAACAAATTCTAAACGTAATATTGTTTCTATGACGTCATGTGGTTTTCAGATTAAGTTTTTTAGAAGTAAAAAAAATTTTTAACTTTTCGTTTGATCAAAAAACTTTTAGGAATTTTGTGGGCAGATTTGGAGGCCTTCCTTATGACTAGGTTTAAAGATATATGCGTTTAAAGTATTGAAAAACTTCACATATACTAGTAATCCGATCAGAGTCTAAGTTACATAGACAGAAGAAAACAAATTCCATCTAATGATTGAAAGTTTAAAAAACAGTTTTTGGAAATCCCTCAAAGAAGGAAGCGTCAATTAAATAAGCAAGTTAAATAGGTAAACAAGCATGAAAATCGGTGGCTATTAATTAATTATAACTCTAATACAACGCAGTTTTCAAAGTGCGGACTTTCCCAAGAGATTATAATTAGTTGTGAAGTTCCCTTAAGTGAGCGCGTCTCTAAACAAAGCGAGGAATCATAGCGAGTGGAAAAAGAGGTGAAAAAATTACTTTGATGTTTTGGCGAACTTGCCAATCAATCTTAATTTAGCTGTCAATTTGTTTAATGCTTCGATTTAACCATTTTGTGGTAATTTGTGCCAAATTATTGGCGTGCGATTAAATTGATTTTGAGCTTGCGTCGAGTGTCAAGATCGAAATAAACATTTCCGCATCGCATTTAATTTTTTAGGTCTTTTTGCTACAAACTTACCCAATTTAGCAACCAATTGCACAACGATGCTCTCACCGGCCACGGCCCAACGTACTTCAAAGGCCAGATCATCATAGAGCACCTCGCAGTTGAGCTTCGACTGGAATAGAATTATTGTGCTTTTGTATTGTAGATAGATAGGCAAAGGAAATGGGTTTGGAATGGCTTTGGAATGGCTTGGAATGGAGTGGAATGGAACATGTGGAAATGAAATGAAGTGTGCTTGGGTGAGGAACGAAATGGAATGGGTTTTAAGGGAACATAAATTGCGCTTGCCAAAGTCAAAATTTTGTGTATCGAAAGTAAAAATTTAGTTGATTACTTTTCTGTATTTCGAAAAATGTTGAAGTTCAAAGAGAATGTGAGAATTTGAAAACTGATTTCGAAACGTTTTTATGAAGCATATACAAAATGAAAAATGTTTTTGGATTGGAGAAAGGAAAACGATTTGAAGTTAACATGGATTGACAAAGGATTAACGCATAGCAGGTGTATGTATTTGTGTGTATGTGTGTGTGTGTGTTGGTGTATCTGTGTTTGTATTGAGGAGTGGGTTTGGGGAAGGTGGGAAGTACATGGGTGAACCCAAATTGAACAAAATCATTGCACACATTTCATTTTGTATAGGCGGCTAAAAGCGAAAAGTTTCTCAAATCAAGTTCAACAAAATACAGAAGATTATTGTTTGTTTGTATATAAAAATGTGCTGCACATATATTTTATATGTATGTTGTATATTATTAATAGAAGAACAAATTCGTGAAATCATTCAAATGTGATTGTTGTTATAAAATACTTTTACAGTATAAAGAAATTCGCACTTAGAGTCTAGTAATATCAAAGCAACCCGAAAGCACTCGTAATTGGATACAAATAAATATGAATAATAATTGGTATTGGTTGTGTGTGTGTGTGTTTTTTTAAATAGATTCGTCGTACACATAAAAAATGCTTGGCAAGTGCCTATGGCAATCAGGGCTGCAGCTCGCTTAGGATAAGATTTAACGGCTTCTTTACCTGTGGACTGATGCCCAGCATTTTCAGCGAGGGCGGCACATTGAGACCCTCTGGCAGACGAACGTGTCCAAAGTCAACGGTAAACGCCTCGCACCACACACCAAAGTGTCCCACATCAAAGATGGTCAAATCCTCTGGCAACGTCAGCACAATTGTCTTTCTGTCATAGCGACGCAGTGGAATCTCCTTGCCATTCTCATCTGGTATGCGCAGACCCTCGGGCGTGGGACGCTGACCACGACCCACCCAGAATTTGGCATCTGCAGAATACAGAATTGTCCACCCTCCAAAATCACTTTCAAAGTTATAGTCAACACTTACCTGGCGCTTCGCCGTCGTAGCTGAAATTGGGCACCAACAATGTTTGTGCATCCACTATGACAATGTTGTCAGAGGAAACGCCGTGGACACCGCGCAACGCGCTAATCTTCTGAGGCCTTGGAAAATCCAGAGTGCTGGGTATGGCAACATCTCCGAAATTAACGGCAAACTCATCGCACCACACTGAGAACCACTTGACATCACGCAGTGTCTTTCCCTCCGGCAGGGATAGAGTTATGTCCTTGTTGCGATAGCGACGCGTTAAGGAGGCAGTGCCACCGCGTTCGTCTCTCAGGCGTGAGGCTCCTTCGTTGCTCGGACGAGCTGTGTTGCCCACATAGAAGTACGCGGCGGGTGCTTCGCCGTCGTAGTTGAATTTCTTGATGAAAATCGTGCGAGAATCAACGGCATAGACATCGCCGGAAACGCCATGATGCAGACGTGTCAGTGAGCCGATTTTGGTGCCGTAATAGGGATAGGCGGCGTCACAGTAAAGCTGCAGTGCTGCGAGAAAACAAATGAAAAACAGTTAAGCATAAGCAATAACAAAAGCCACGATTATTGGGAAAAGCAAAACAAAAGACTTAGGCAACGAACTTGAGTCGTCTGAGTCGGCTTCAGCTTAATAATAAATAATAAAGTAATAAATAAGCAATTCTCCCGAGCACCACTTAGCAGCCACTTAATTATTCGCATTAAATTTACATTTCAACAAACGTTTCGAGTTCTCAGTTCTCAGTTTTGAGCTCTACAAAAGCAACAGTCACGTCATATTCTTGGCTAATTGAGATGAGTTGATTTGAGCAGCGACAAGAACTTAGCCATGGACTTTATTTGGGCTATTGTCTAATTTGATGGCTACCAAAACAGCTGTTGATTACCAAATTTGGCTAGACGAGTCATAAACTTGCTGGTGTACAGGAAGTTTTGGGCTTCATGCCAAATAAACTTTTCACAACAAACGAGTAAAATAACAGCAACAATAACAATGGCAATAGAATTTGTTTTAAACAAATCCAAACAAATTTATGATGCGTGTAACACAGATCTTTTGTACTATTTTGCCATTTGTTTAAACTTTGAATGAAGCAGAGCAAACAAAACTCATTCACGGCTTATTTCAAAGAATTCCCACTGATGGAACTTCAAAATAAATAAACAGCCAAAACAAAGACACAAAAAAACTGTTGCGTCTTCAATAAAAATCAAAAATACATATATAATTCTATATAAACAAGATTTATGAATCATATGTTAACTTGTTACGATTATTACGTATTTGCGAATCGTACGCGAATTAATTTTCAACTCCGATCTTTACCTTCAGGTGCCGCTTGTTGTTGTTGTTAAAATTCAATTAATTTTTGTATTTTGTTGTCTTGTTTTTTTAAGTTTTTATTATGGTTTGGCTATAAACACGTTTCAGTCTTACTGTCACTATCAACTATCAGGCCAACTACTACTCGTAATATTTTCGAGGCGGCCTCCATGGCCTGCACATTTAGACGGCACTCAATTCGGCTTTAGGAGGTTTGGCATTAGTCTTAACTGTTGTTGCTCTGGTCCAATCGTGGCCCACACAATCGATTCGATCGTGGATCGCAGATCGCAGATCGCTGAACGCAGACCGCTGAACGCAGTTCGCAGATCGTGGCCATGGCAGTTGCTGCTCCAAATCTAGCAAGTCGTCGACAAGTCTTTCCTGTCTGCGCTTGGCACAAGAATCTCGGCTGTGACACACAAACACACACCTATATATGCATGTGTGTGTGTATATATATTTAAATAAATAAATTTAACTTAATAAAAGTGCCGGCTAAGAGCAAATTCGAAGTAAGACTAATAAATTTGTGTGGCGAATTCATGTTCTATTAATCAAACAAGTCGCTGGGCTTTTAATACCCATTTAGAAATCACATTTGTGATTACGATTGCGATACAGATCGTGTGTATGATGTTCAATTCCAAATGGTTGACTTAGAAAAACAAATACACAGACAAAGAGACAGTCACTGTGTCTCTGGCAATTACCAGTATATGCAAAATGCCAAAGGTGTAATTAAAAGTTAAATAAAAGCAACACAAGCACTTTGCGGTCTGAGTTTTGTTTTATATTTTTTTTCTTTAATTAATGATGCTCGGGCCAGAGTTAGACAGAGCCATTAGGCCGGGCCAACGGAGGCAGTAGCCTATACAAGTTGAAGAAAAAACAAAATAGAAAAATTTTCAAACTTAAAGCCCAACTGGAACTGGTTGGCGGCAGTTGCCAATCATTTTGGCCAATCAATAGATATACATAAGTCTTACAGATGCTAGTTCATAGATACTATGCATGAGTGTATGTGTGTGTGTGTGTGTGAGTGTGTGTGTATGAAATGTACATACGTATTCACAATATTCAACCTAGAGACCTACTTTCTCGTTGCATACAAAAATCCAAAAGCAAGAAGAAGAGCAGCAGTAGCAGCAGCAGCAAAAAAAAAAAATGAAGAGAGATAAAAAACGACGACATTTTCATTGAGGCAATCGCCTGATGGAGGTCTTCGAATTGTATCAAGGAAACGCATACACATAAATTTATGTTAATCTGTCAGGCAATGCTAATGCAGTCAGTCCAACAGCCAGTCAGTCAGTCAGTCAGCCAGTTGGCCACTCTGTCAGTCCGTTTGCCTGTTGGCCAGTTCAACGGTCAGCGCCAATCATAAAAAAAATCGTGGGCAGACAGTCGCAGCGAAAACTGTTGAATATTCATTTGGCTTACTTTGCATTCACATACAAAAGATGATATATTTGCGGCGTGTCAGAGTGTACGGCTGGCTCATTGTCTGCTCCGCCCTCTGGGCCATTAAAACACACATTTATGCACACTATCCACTAATCTAGTTTCTTTTCATACGTATTTTGTATACGTTATTTGTTACTTGATTTTTCATTTTGGTTTTTATTTTATCTCTTTTATTTTTTTGGCTAGCCAAACATTTGCATTACAATGCGCTTTGGTTGTACCATAAATCATTGCTTAATCTACTTACAGCTCAATGCGGCCAATAGGCCAACAAGCAGCAGACATGACTTATCCTTCGCTGCTAACATCGCTGCCAACTGGAACTCCAAATGGAGTTAAGATTTCAATTTATTTGATGTGTATGTATTAAATATCCTGTCACTTTGTTTGCAAATTATTTGGACACTGTTTCACTCAAACACACACACAGGCACACACTAGCTTTTGGGCGAACTTTTTAGGGGGTGTGGGTAGTTCGGGTTTTTTGCTTTTCCGATTGCTATTGCACGATCACGACCACAGACTACGAACTCCAAAACCGCACTGAACGACGTTGCGTCTGCGCTGTGCTTGTGAAGTGTTCCAAACACTTTGCTGTCGACGTCAGCGGAGGCAGCGACTGCGACGTAGACAGTGGCAGCGACAGCGTGAGGCTGGTTTCTGCTGCTGTTGTTGTTCTTGTTGTTGCTGCTTACAAGTGCTTAGTTATTGTTGTTGTGGCTGTTATTATTAATGCTATTGTGGTCCCCCGTCTCATCAGCGTCGCCAATAATTATCAACACTCAAAAGGCGCTGTCGCTGTCGCTGCCACTGTTGCAGTCGACGCTGGAGTTGACGTCGACGTCGTCGGCGCTGGCTTATCTCAAAAACTTTAAACTTCAAACGGTCGATACTTTTTGGTTATACTCAATTTTGCACATCTTTTTTTTATTATTTATTATTTTTGGTTTTTTATTTTTTGGCCATTTGTGTTGCCAATTTTTATGTGCTTATTCAAATAATCTTTAGCGTTGTGAACTTGTTTATTGTTGCAATTTTTTCCCCCTTAGCTTTTATGTTTCGCCAACAAAAGAAACTCCTAGAAATAGCGTGTCATTGGCTTTAAAAAAAACTACATACAAACAAACAAATACATTCAAAATTCAAAGAAACAATAAACAATAACTATTTCAATTTGGCTCATTGACTTTTTGTTAAATTTGGTCCAATTTGGTTACTATTGCAAATGCTCTCGTCATGGTGGCATTCATTGTTTTCTCTCCACGGGCATTAGATAACACACTCTTCCTATCAATTTGAAAATGATAGATGAGGAGAAATTACATTAACTATAACGTTAAGGTAAACGTTAAAAAGTTTTAGTTAAACTTTTGAGTTAGCGATTCGTGAGTTTCTAGCCTCAAGTTCACTGCTGGTGGTCTTTCGTGTTTTCCCCGCGGCTCAAAGCTTTCCCATCATCCCACCTCTCCTCCCCTCAACCCCTTTGGGTACTTTGCACAACTCTCTGGGGTTCGCAAAAGGTCAGGCAACTGTTTTCGAAGCTATCATGTTGGGCCTGTAACCCGTTGGCTTCATAACTTGCATAATTCAATTAACATGAAAGTTGTGATTGCGATCAGTTCCACAAAAAAACAATTTCAGTTTCTATTTCAATAGAAATCTAGAGACTTTGTGGATGAGACTTTTGTTCTGGAATTACCAATAAACTGAACGAATTATGTGGAACTCTGTGGAATTCTGTCTTAAAACTCATTGATGCTTAAGCCGCATTTTCAGGTGTGTCATTGTTATAATTCTTGTTTGCTCTTGCCACAGCTGACAATGGCATTGTCTTCTATATTGTCACACAAAACGTTTCCATTCGAGTTCAATCCATTCCAATTGTACATATTCCAATATTTATGTCTTTTCGTTATTTGCGCATTTCAATCTCGACACCTTTTGCGCATTTCAATTATTGGTTCCAATTATTTGAAACAAACAAATAAAATAAACAATAAAAATACATTAGATGCGGAACGGAGTCTAAATACGCTTCAATATGTAAATAACTAATAAAGGCGTAAAGGTCATACATAAAAATGTGTATGTAAATAACAAGTCTCGAGGTGCATAAAGCGTTTTTGCATTTTACTCTGACTAAAAGATGAAACCTAAAGAAGAGGTTTTTGTTTGGACTTTGTTTAATATTTTATTATTATATATTTGTAAAAGAATGATTGTTAGTCCTCTAAAAATAGTAATATCAATACTTCATTATTGTAATAAATAAGAATTAAAATATATTTAAATAAATAAAATTATGAGTCGACTCCTTTTCTTTTTAATAACTTTTATAAAATACTATTAATATTTTAATTTTATTTTAGACTTACATCAAAACAAATTTATTTCTTTTAACAACTTATAAAAAAAAGTTAATTTTGGTGCACTGAATATTATATTTTATCACATCTTTGACTACACTAGCTTATGCCATAAATCAAACTAAAATAATATTAAAATTATCTGTTTAAAAATGTATGTTAAAAATTATTCTTACAATAATTTGTTTTCCTTGAAGTTACTTTGTGTTATACTTTTAATAAATTATTTTAATCACTAAAAACTCCTTTACTACAGTCGTGCTGCGTATTGACTATAAAAAAAGTATGTTAACAATATTTTATTTCAAAAATTGAATTGTGCAAGTCAGGTGATTTATTATGATTAAAGTTAGAAAACTTTCACGCCCGCCGCAACAGCAAATACATAAATATATGTATGTATGTGTCTGGTAAGTACATATGTTTAGATGGATGTTGGCTCATATTTCATAAATATAAATTACAGAGAGTTCGTTATCAAAAGTCAGCTTTCCTATTTGCCTTCTTTCACTTTACACTTTTTTATTATTGAAGACAGCCAAATGCGATGTTTCCTCAGTGAATGTTATGTATGAATTATTATAATAATTATCGTGTGGATCGTCATGATTTTTTGTAAAGTTTTTTTTGTGTAAAGTAAATTTTTTGACTGTTTTCATTGCGTGTGCACCTTTTACCATATAGGTATCATAGTGGTGTGGAGAAGGTCCAATAAAAAAGTATAATTTGAATCTCCACAAATTAGTTTTTCAAATTTCCTAACTGACATTGAAGTTCAAGACGGCGGTGTTTAACTGAAAACAGCCTCAACAGCAATTAACATTCATAGTTTAGACGTAAAGCTACCACATTTGCCATCAGCAGTAGCACCAGCACCAGCAGCAGCAGCAGCGTCACAAGCCCAGTTAGCCAGACCAAATGGCCAAGTTTTGTGTTTGTTTTAGCCGGCTGTTGGCTGTTGGCTGTTGTCTGTTGTCTGGCCAGGTTTGGGCACTTTCGCACCAGACGTGTATTATATATATGTATATGCATATAAGTAAATTGTATATCGCTGACAAAGCTCTGCGAGTGTTAGATTTATTGGCCTGGTATCTTCGCATGCAAATGCGACTCTTGTCTTGACATCGGCATCGGAATCGGATTTGATCCGAATAAAATCGCCATGAGATTGAAAACAAAAGCAACTAAACTAACGCTGAGTCCAGCGCGTAATTAGCCTTTGTTATTCCAATTTATTTTGAATATTATCTTGAGGTGTGATTTTTATTATAATTATTATTATGCTTGACAATACCCTGTAAACAAAAAGATAAAAGTAAATGTACTTACATAAGCGAAGAATATATATAAATTCCAGATTGAGATCAAGTCCTTTCAGTCATCTCTTTCTACATCTATGTTCATATATTTATCTATATTTAGTTCAATAGCTAAATTTATATCTATGTCCTCTCCTATATCCCCAAGGATATCTATTATTATATCTATAAATATCATTATAACTATCTTTACCTAGTCTATAAATCTATGCCTATATCTGTATCTATAGTTTATCTTACTTCGTGACTAAATGTATATCCATTTAAAGGTTTATCTATGTTTGTATTTATCTGAAACTGCCTCTTTATCTTTACTTATTTCTATGTTAATAAGTATATTTATATCAAACGATTTATCAATATCCTTATAACTAAGCTGTTATTATCTTTACATATTTTATGTATGCCTGTATCTATATTTGTACCTTTATCATTATGTCTACCAACATTTATATCACTTAATCCATCTTTATTTCTAACTCTGCATCCATCTATATCTAGGTCTACAACATTATACATATATTCATAGCCATAAAACTCGCTTTATATTACGAATTTGATTATGATTATGGTAATATTTGATTATCATTTAGCTATAATAGTTGGAGTTGAATGACACAATTTGATTATTGGGTTCACAGCCTCATTTTAATCTCCTACAGTGGTGCAAAACCAATTGATTAAATCATTAATGATTGCTCAAGCACACACTTCAATGTTATACACCTTAACAGCATAATATGTTTGAGTCTGTTTCCTTTTCCTGTCTGACACATTACGTTACAACTATTACTGTTACTGCGATTATCATGTTTTTCCCCCTCGACACCTTCGTTTTTGTTTCAGTTTTTTATTTGCACTCAACTTTAGTGTAGTAAGTATGCATATCAGGTCGGCATCGCGTGGGACGCAGCTGCAGCAAAATTCGAACTTTCGAAACTGTTTTCAGTGGTTGGCAAACAAATCACACACTCATATACACACACATACACATACATTATACACACACGACACCCTAAGGTCAAGCGAATTGCACAAATCCGGGGGGCGCGTCTAAAAAAAAACAAAACAGAAATTAACGCTAATCAAAATCGCAGAAACGCGAAACGAAGATCTGTTTAACACGTCAAATTAGCGCACTCAACTGCCAGTGACTATAAGTTACCCTGTAATGTGTAAATAGAATAGAAAGTGTAATTAAATACAAGCCAATAATTCTAGCCCGCTAAACGCATATATATTTTAGATAAATCTTAAACGAATTTCATTTTTTAATAATAACTAATTTAGAGCTACATGTAATAATTAATTAACTTCTTTTACGGTATAGATAGCTAATATATCTATTAAATAAAGTATTCCTCAATCGCCACAAAAAGATTTGATTTTTTAAAATTAATTTATAAGTGATCATCATACAATAATCACTGTCTCTTAGGATCATAATCACTTGCATAAATATTGTTTCAATTTTGATTCTGTGCACTTGACTATCAATATGACTCAGTCCTATATACCCTCTTGTTTGATTTTAAAGGGTATTGGAAAGGCAGATTATTATATGTAGTTTATGACTTCCATGACTCGGCAATCTTCTAATCAGTTCAGGAGGCAGAGCCATCGGCTTCAGTCACATTTTAATATTCAAAATTTTTGCCGAAAAACAAACAAGATTTGAAACATTATCAATTTGCTGATTACCAAGCAAATCGCGTGCCTTAAATTTTTAATTAACTTAATTAGCGGCACAAGAGAGCTGAGATGGCTGCACAAATCGCAGCTACCGCTAAGGCAAGAAGAGAGAAGAGACTAAAAGCAGAGACCATAAACAGAGCCCAAAGCTCTGTGACCTTGAGCAGACAGCTCATTGTTGTTGTTCTGCTTCTTGTTGTCTCTATTGTTGTTGGTGTTGTTGTTGTTGTATTTGCAAGCGCGTTGGAGGGGCGTCTATTGGCCTCTTGGGACCTTTCGGCTGCACATTGTTTATGACTTGATTGTTCAGTTGCTGCTGCTGCTTTTTCATCTGCTTCTGCTTCAGCTTCTTCTGCTTTAGCCAACGTCTTCTACAATTCAAGGGCACGGGATCTAACACGGTCATTACGTATACGTAAATGGACAAATATATATATTTATGTATGTATGCTGGCACATTTGATCAATTTGAATGCCCGTTGGCCGCAATGATTTCTAATTTGAATTTTTACTACCATGCATTTGCAAATAATGCTTCAACTCTCTGAGTAGAAGTACGAGCAGCAGTGACACATGGTACTATTGTGTCTTGGGTGCTGTGTTGTGCCTTGCTGTGCTTGTTTGCTTTATTTATGGCCACTGCCCGTGTAATTAATCTTCTGTAAACTTGTAATACTAAAATACATGCATGTATAACTAAGTACACATGTCGTAAGTAGTAACCAAGTGGAGTCTCAGTGCCAGTGCCACATTATTGCCCACATGCCATTAGTTTTCTGTTTTCTGTTTTTGCAAATGCATTTCTAATGCATGTATTTATGACATTTGTATGAAACAACTGCAAGAGGCGTACTCGGGGGCGTCTAACAGTTTTGGATGACTGGAGTCGTACGCTTTGTCAATAGCACATTACACATTTAACTGTTGTGCAATGTCAATGTTTATAGATTTAGTTAAATATAGATACAGCTAAAGTGTACAGCTTAAGTAAAGTCAGAAATATAGCTTCGTTAATAGAACATGTAAAGAACATAAATATAAATATCATATTTATTTAAATTTTGAATCTATTCTTTTCGACAATAATGTACAAAATATTCAAATCTTAATATATAACAATTTACTGGAAGGATTTTCTGTTTCTTTAATGATTTTATGTGTTTGTCATATCCAAAGCAGTTTCTAAAACGGAAGATATTTATTTAAGGATGAAATTTGAATATAAATTTAGTATTCACTTAAAATATAAAAATTATTTCACAATAAAACGTTTAAAGGAATAATTTAAAATAAATTGTTTCCTCTTTTTCGGCCAATCTTTTTTAAAAGAGTATTAAAGAACTTATGTAAGGGTTTATGGGTTTTTGGGATGGATATTATCTTCATAAAATATTGGAAAATCAAAAAAAACCTTTTTAAATGTTGCAATGAAAACGTTGCCAAATTCAAGTGCCAAAATGAGCATTAAAACAAATAAAAGCTAATTACTACCGCAATTTAATAACAATTGCATTCGCATAGGTTTTTTTCCTTCTTGTATTCCATTGAAAATGTTTAGTATGTGGAAATCACCGTTACAACATTACAACGAATAGCGAATGTCTCTTAACCCACGCATAGACAGTAATTAACTAACATGTGACGACATGCAGATAAAAAAATAAACAAACTGTGAGAACTCTTTAGCTGTGGGTGCTTGACTGGCAGATACCCTGTAAGAGGAATCATAAAATATTTACACCGTTAAGCTAGTTCTATTTTTAAAACTATGTACTAAAATTTGTTTGATGGAATGGAAATTAGTCCACCTTTTATTATACTTCCTTTCCCGATTGTTATTATACTCCATTACCCATTTGCACAGGGTATAACATACCCTATGCATTAGATAGGCAATAAAAAACAGATATATATATGAGTACATACAATATATATGGATACCCATAAACCCTCACACACTCGCACACACACATCTACACCCATTTGTAACCATTCAAATGTATTTTTGTATGTTTAAATTTTTATTAACAGTCGCCTAACTGGAGACACACGTGTGGCACATTTGCACACTTCGAAAACCCCGGAATCGTCTGGAAAAATATACACAATTTCAGAAATGTCAAGCAAGTGTTTGAAACCCAAAAAGAATACACATGCATAAATTGGTCACTTTAAAACATTAACTCAATGGTACTAATTGTCAGTGCTGTCACCTAGAGGTGCAAAAAGGTCAGTATTTTAACAGATATTTAAACAAAATATATAGAAATTGTTCGATGAGAGTCAAAGTTAGTTACAATTTAAATAAAACAAAGAATAAATAAAACCAATCTTCAAATATATAACAGTATAGATTATATACAATTTATAATAAATTATAATAGTACATATTTGAAAAATACTCAACATTTTATACTTAAAATAAATGTTAAAACACTTTCTATTGACGGTTATAGATGGTATTGACGGTTATGTGTATCTTTTTGTATACGAAATACATTTTTGTTTTGTATAAACTAATCTATCGAACCACAAGCTAAATTTAGAGTGAAAATGGCTGTAGCGGCAGCACTGTGAAAAGAGCCGGAGACCGAAGGCAACAGCGGGAGAGCGAAGATCGCCGATCGACGCTCGGAGAGCTTATGCTAGAAACACATGTGGCTGTGCCTGTGAGTGTGTGTTTGTGTGTGTGTGAGTGTGCTCGCGTTTGTCTGATATTCGTATAGTCGGCATTTTAGAGAACTTTTTGAAAAGCAAAACAGTTTCGAAACGTACGTGAAACAGAGCAAATCGTTTTGCTGTCAACCAACGATCAACGCGAAGAATTAAAGTGATTTTCAAAATTTGGAACGGAAAAGAAATAAAGAAAGAAACCATTGATATACCATATACTACAGCATATATATAATTGTTGATTAATTGAAATAACGAGCGAAATCAAAATGCATAGCAAAATATTGGACGAGGTACGTTAATATAAATTTTTAAATCATTGCAAAAAGTATTTTCTATAAGAAATCGAAATTGTTTGGCATTTGTTGATTGTTATGCCCCTTTGCCGGCTTGTGTGTCTATTTTGGGTGAGCAAATGCTTTGCCTCCACTTTCTAATTGGTGGCCGTGATGGTTCCCTACGTCAAAGCCCGCTGATCCCATTGTTAGTTGGTACTTAGTCATCAGATTCCCATTTCGATTCCGATTTTTCTGCTTGTGCCTCAACAGTGTCATCGTTTTATTTACATCCATCACAGGCATAAACATTTCCCAGCCAACGCGTCGCCAACGCTTTTCCATGGAAATTCGCACTGCGGAAAAGTCTTCCTTTATTGGTTGCGAACAAAGCCGAATTTCTTTGGTCAATTGAGGAAATGCTTACGTTATTTGACATTTATTTTGGCCAAATTCGCGCAAAATTTACATATGTAAATAAACGAAACACGAGCAGACAAAATATGTTCACAACTCAGACAAGTTCTACTTGGAACTAGAATTTATGCATAATGACACCAAATTATAGTGCTCGATGAACTGGTTTGCATGCTGCGCGTGATCTGCAGCCATAAATCTGAATCACTTAATACACTTGTACTACAAGTTGATTAAATTAATCCAAGTCTGATGCAAATCGTAGTGATTATTTCATAAAAATGTGCTCGTAATCGTTTTGGAATTATGCAAATATTGCATATGTTTTTTGATTACGCTGCGACTTATGCAAGTTCTAGTTCATTACACGATTACCTAATTGATAACACTTCTCCATTTCCCCAGCCCCTTCCCACACGAGCCCCCCTCACAGCACCCAGCCTAAATGCACTCGCTGTTATCGCACGCTGAGCTGATTGTCAATTACAGAGTCAGCTGCACGAGCATATTTGTTATACACAGTATTTGTTATACATATGACAGTCGTTGCCATACGGACTATCAAGCTGTCACTTTTCATGAGCTGTTAGTGCTGTCATATCAGCCTTTTCACTAAGAGATCTGCTTTGCAGGTACAAAGCCATATATTTTAATCAACAACCGCTTAATTTTCTTATTTCAGTAATTATTTATGGCTGTACAATTGAAAATACACTAAAGTAGAATTTAATAAAATTTGTCCCACTATCAAAAATTTATGTTAATTCGTACTTGTATAGCAGACTGTTATACCTTTAAAACTGTTATATTTGCTGACCGCAAATGTCATTGTCACTGCCACTACTCTAAATTTCCATGAACGTCTGTCTACAAATCAAAAAGGGCCGATTATACCGATGCCCCCGAACGAAATCAACGACTTAGCATTATCTATTGAATGGTCGATTTATTTTTGTAAATTTGTTAGCGCATTCGTCAAAAGGTGGGGAGCTGACCCCTCAGTGATCGGTGCAGGTGTGTTGGTGTTTTCTTTGAATCACTGCGACTATTTTTACTCTCGATTTTCATTCTGTTACTCAAGCAATTCGAAATATATTTTTTTTTTTGCTCAACGCTACGCAAACTCTGAGCGCCCACAACAATAAATTAAATTTATTCATGCGATCACAACGAATTCTGTATACACTCTAGTAGCTAACACAGAGAACAAAGCGTGACAAATTGCAGAGAAAAGTCGAGAGACTCTCGAGTTAGTCGAAATGTGTGAATATTCAATTTTACGTTGAATGATTTTGGTTGCGAGCTTTGCATGTCAATTGCAAACGGTCACTTTGACATGTTTAGGAATTTGTTAATTAGCTGACAAAGGAATACTCAAACAAAGGAATAACTGGGAAAAACTTGCGTGATTAGCAAACAGAACCCAGGAGAGAGAAGAGTGTGCGAGTGTGTGTGTGTGTGAGTGTGTAAGTGCGCGCGTGTTCCCATTACGTGCAGTTTGTCGGTCAGTCAGATAGTGTTGAATTTAGAATGTAGAATAAAGAGTCCGAGTTCCAGACACCTCTGGGCATATGCAGACCAGACGGCGCGGCAGTCGGCGATAAGCGTCGTAAATTTGTTTTATGAATCAATGCGAAGACCTTCCCCTAGTTCAACCAATTGTACTTAAATTAGGTACACTGATTAATAGAAGACTTTGTTTGAAAATCAAGTTCATTCATCTTTACAATTTGTGGCTGAAAACTGAAGAACACAATGTTAAATTTATGAACTTTAATTTTAATTTTAAATGTTCTTAGTGCAAGTCATTTATTGTCTAAAATATTTTGTCATTTCCTCAACTAAAATCCACTTAAATAGTTTGATTGATAAGATAGTAAATTTCTAAATAAAGCAAAAATATTTCATTTTAATAGACACAGTGTCTGGTCTCTTTTATTAAATGAAATTGATTTATTTTATATTCTTTTTTTTTATTAATATAATATATTTCTTATTATTTCATTTTTGGCACAGTTCAATGAGAACGGCTACCTGGTCTTAGAGGACTTTCTGACGCCCGAGGAGGTGGACTCGCTCTACCAGGCAGGACGCACACTTTGCCTAGATGCCCCACAGTCGAATCGGAAAATCTTTAGCACCCTCAAGGCAGAGGATGCACACAGCAAGGAGCTGTACTTCATGGAGTCTGGTGATAAGGTGCGCTATTTCTTCGAGCAGGGTGCACTTGGGGATGAGGGACAGCTAATTGTGGATCCCATGATAGCGCTGAACAAAGTCGGTCATGCACTGCATGTAGAGCATCCCACATTTAATGCCGTGACCTTTAGTAATCGAGTGCGTGAGATTTGCTGGCAGCTGAACTTCAATCGTCCTGCCGTTTGCCAGAGCATGTATATCTTTAAGAATTCTGGAATTGGCGGTGAAGTGACACCGCATCAAGACTCCTGGTTCCTACACACAGAGCCCAATTCGGCTGTGGGCTTCTGGTTTGCTCTCGAGGATTGCACGCTCCAAAACGGCTGTCTGCAGTTCATCAAGGGCTCCCACAAGAGTGGAGTGCATCGTCGTTATCTACGAAATGCTGATAAGGATGCCAAGGAGCTAATGGTTTACGATCGTGCTGCTCCCATTTATCCCAAATCCAGTTTTACTCCCCTGCAAGTGAGCAAAGGTGAGTCCCATTAAAGCTTCAAGCTTTCAAAGACTAATTGTTAATCCTCTCCAGGTACATGCATCGTGATCCATGGCAATGTGGTGCACAAGAGTGAGCCGAATCGTTCGCAGAAGAGTCGCCATGCTTACACCTTCCACGTGATTGAGACTGAGAATAATGTCAAGTATTCGGAGGACAATTGGCTGCAGGCGCCGCAGGATAAACCCTTCCCATTGCTATTCGAACGCAAGGCTTAGGAGTGTTTGGTATTTTTTGCATATAAGATTTGAGTGTGTCATTTGTGAGTGAATTGTGAACTGAGAGCGCCATATGTTTTAAGTTTCTGTAAATGTCGAGTTTTATTAAATTACAATAAATAAAGTCTAATATTAACATTAATTTGTTTGAGCACTGCTTGTAAAAACGAATAGTAGCTTACTCATTGAAAATGCTAGAATAAATCGTTACTTCAGCATTTAAATTTGTTTAAACTGTTTTGATCTAACTTGCTTTCTGTAAAATGAATTTCTGGCAACACTGGCATGTAAAACATCGAATAGGTTGTGTACTCCGCTAAGCAGCCAATAGCCAAGACACACACTTTGGCGATCCGCTCAAAAGTATGCAGAAGTTTCTTACACTCAGTTTCATTATGATTTACAATTTCAGCCGCAAAGTATGCAATTGCATTTTTATTGCCTCTATTTAAACAAGGATGTGGAAAGTAATTGTAGGTTAAATTAAATAAATCAAATAGAGTCCACAAATTTAAGCTAATCTACGAAATGTACAACACTTATGCTAATAATTATTCTGTCATTTTATGTACATAGATTGAATTGGGACAAATTTAGCAACTTTCCGGCCACATAAAATTGTTTACAAATTAAGCTTATTAAACGTTCATGATTATTTTGGACTAAGTTCCCTTAAAGCTTCCCGTTTTAACTTAAATGAGATAGAATCAGGCGAAGAGCCTTCGCTTATAATTAATGTGACTAATTTGTGATAATCGACATGGGAATCTTGTTTATTAAACGTTTGGGCAAAAAAGGAAAGAAGTTGCTAAAGCTGTACATTCGAAACCCTCCGCAATCCACACACGCACACACACCCAGCTGAAGTGGACAGTTTTTTGCTCCTTGGAGTCTTTTGTTGTCGCTGCGTTGCGGTTGCTGTTGTTGTAATTGTAGTTGTTGTGGTTTTTGTTGCTGCTGTTGACTTCTTCTTATATGTATGTAATTTTCTTCATGTTGCAAAACGATTTGTTGGGCGCAAGATTTATGAACTTGTTTTCCCTGACAGCCGACAGTGGTTAAGGTAACACACACACACACGCACCAGATTGACCAGTGTGAGTGTGCATGTGTGTGTGTGTGTGTGTGTGTGTGCGTGAACATGCCGCTAATTAGAAGATTTTAATTATCTGTTTTCAATCAGCTTCCACTCAGATAATGATAATGCTGCCTTGTTCTCATTTTGGTTTAGCTTTTGTTTTTATTTTATTTCATTTTCGATGTTTGGCTATTTAAGCCAAAATGTTGTTGACATTTAAGCGGGTTGAAATTGTCGGTCAGTAATTTGGGAAGGTGTTTTTGTTGTTGTTTCTGTTTGTTTTTTTTTTGTTTTTTGGATAACGCGGCCACGCGAATGCTGCCAATAAATGCTGTCAAAATGTCCTAAATCGATTAGAATTGATTTTGAGATGTTCGCTGACAGCCCTGGCGACCAAAACGTGGACTGGGAATGGGAATGGGAATTGGGGGATAAGCCTGGTCCCTGATCCTGTGCCTCACTGTACAGTCCACACTGTACACAATCACAATAGCGGATTACAGTTGTCTGTCGTGTTTTGCGGCCAGTTCGTTGATTGTCGGCATCGTCATTGGCATCGGCATCAGCCTTTTTTGCCCAGTTAGTTGTCCCCTCGTTGCGTGTGTTTAAGGCCCAAAAGGAGGCGATGTCGCCTGTCATTGACGATTTATGTCAACTGCCGCCGCGGCACAATATTCAAATTCTTTGCATTCACTCATCACTTGTCGCCAGCTCGTTGCCTGCTCTTGGCTTCTGCTCCATGGCTTATGGGCTTAAAGGGGAGGGGGTGGATTTATAGCCATTGTGGGCTGGGGCTGCGCAGGGTGGTAGGGTTGGTCAGGAGAACGGCATCAGCTTTTGAAGCGCTGAACTGCAAAATTATGTGTCCGTCATGGCATACCTGAGCGAGGGCTGCGCGAAGGTTTTCCTCAATCAATGACAATTTAAGCACACAAACTTGTTACTTTTTACAAATTTTAACAAAAAAATATTAATTTGTGTTTACATTTTTAAGGTATTTTGGATTGTAAATGGATTTTAACTTAGAATTTTTATAAATAAAATATTTATTTTTAAATCAATAAATCAAATAAGCCAAAAATGTAATACAAATGTATAAAGTATTAAATTTAAATTAATTTATACACTGCACCTTTATAAATTTTTATTAAATTTATGGCTTATTTGATTTATTGATTTCAAATTAAATATTTTATTTATAAAATTTATAATAATTGATCTTTAAATATTTGGTAATAACGGATTTGATTTATTGATTTAAAAATAATTAAAATATTTAATAAGCGCGTGTGCGTGATTTATGTGAAAGGTTTTTGACCTCTGCCACTTAAATATTTATTATATGGAAACATTTATTACAAGGGGGAAAAAATTTAAGTTTTTTTAGCTTATTATTCAATAAATATAGTTATAATTAAATCATATTTTGCTTATAAATAGTTTAAACCTATTTCAAAAATCTATTTAAATATTGCACAATTTTATTTAATTTTTGTAGACATTACTTTATTTATTTATTTATAAAAACTTTAAAAAAACAGTTTAACTTAAGTTAAACTAAAATTTAAAACAGAATTGTATTTATTTTCATAAAATGATTTCTTTGAATTTTAAAACTACATAGTTTGCTATGTTCCCATATATTTTTGAGAAGCTTTCTTGCCACCCTCTAGCCGACTCCCCAGCTCCCCAACTGGCATTTTGTGTCTAGTTAACTCGCCACTCAGTTTACCTTTCACACACACAAATTGAATTCGAAAAAACGAAATTTATTTAACTCTAATGGATTTGGGCATCCCGAGTGGTTTGCATAGCTTTGCTTTCTGCATTAAACCCCCGATCAAGCAGGGCGGGAGTTGGTATGGACCGTGGTCTATAGTGGTACCAACATTTTAGCCCATTCTTAGCGTTGAACGCGTTGTGTTACTTGTTACTCTTGATTTGACAGGATTCATTGTCTCCGCCAGAGACACTGTCTCAGTGCCTTCCACTGTCCCTGAGACACTGAGACACCGTCTCCACCACTGCCTCATTTTCAGTTTCAGTGTCAGAGCTGAGACATGGCCACATTTTGTGGAAACCATCCGCTTTGGTGCCTGAAGTCAATGCGTATTGACATTTTAAATGCGTCCATCACGCAAGAAGTCGTTGGCTTGGCTGCTGATGGAATTGATTTAAATATATTTCAGTCCCAAAGGGGCCAAAGAGTGCCATGGCCAAGTTCAGTTTGTTTTAGTGGCGGCCTGGCCAGTAAATTGGTCGGCAGCCCAAGCCCAAGCCAAAAAGCCATTGGAATTTATAAGTGACGCGCATTTTGGTTGCTTTGATTGACTTGTGTCACTTTGTCTCATTTGTCAGACGAACGCCTTCATTTGGCCGCTCTTCTGTGGCGCTCAAGTGTCAGGTGTCTCATTGGCCACTCAATTGAAATGTTTCGTCCAAAGGAGGTGGGATGGAGCGGGGTGTGGCATCACTCAAGTCACTTTTGTCCCAACTTAAATGACATGAGCATGCATTCAAATGCCCATCAAATCATTACACAGCTGAGCGGCGGCAACGCATCCTTTTGGCAATATCCTGTCGCAAAATCCGTTTGCCCACCGACACCTCATCCTTGTAGCCATGGTCATAATCATGCATGGGATTTGTGACAGCTTGTGCTGGCTACAGGAAATGTCCTGCCTGCTAACCGGAGATATGTTTCATATCCTGCAACACGTTTGCCAACTACCGTGAATAACCGTACTCACACCCGCACTCTTAGCCATTCCCGTACTCGTGCTTCTGCCGTGGGAGATTCACATTCATTTCACAATTGAATGCCGCTACTCAGGCTCTGTGACAGCCAAGATTTGTTTGTTGCCTCACCCAATCCCCTATCCCCCCTCTGTACCCTCATCGTACAGCGTATTGTGCTGTCCAGAGAAAGGGTTCTAGCCTCGATAATGGGCCAACTCATGTGAGTGTCTCAATTGAGTTTGACTAAATTGAATTTCCATGGTTCTAAGCCCACGGGATGACAGCAAGACAGCGGCATTAAGTTCTCCAGGATTTGTTCACATTTTGTCTTGGCATTGATATGATTACGTCCCTAAGCTGCAATTAAAGCATAAGTATGATGATTTTCTTGTCTCTAGTATTGTCATTTTAAAGGCCTTCCTTGCTTGCTTGAAATTTAATTTTAATATTTAACATAATTGTTTTACATTCCCAACATAAAACAATTTACATTTATTTTATTTTAGTTTATTTATTTTATGTTTATTTTAATTTATGTTGATAGAAGTGTTACTTTTTAGTTCTAAATAATTTTAAAAATGTTTGCTTTGTCACGTACTTCAAATATCATTTATTTATATAAAATCAGTTATTCTATTTCAAGCCCATATTGATAAAAAATAAAATATTGTTTTAAAAAAAAATAATATATTTATTTACTTAAATTTTAATGTTATTTAACTAGTAAAGCCAAAAAAATTGTCAGATTGTTTTTTATACTTTTGAATTAAATTATTGTGATATTATTTAATTAAAATTAATTTAATGTTATGAACATTTTGGCCAGATTTTTATGTCTTTTATCGCATAAAACATGAATTTTTCAAATTTTTAAATTTCCTTGAGAAACTTTATTAAATCAACTCACTTCTAATTTGGTTTAAGAATAAAAATTTGTTATAAATGGCTTAAATTCTAATTTAAAATAATAATGAGGTTGGCAACCCTTTCATTATTTACTTATTTTGAGTTTAATATTAGAGTTTGTATATTAAACAATTATTTTTAAAAATCATTTACGCGAAATTTAAATCAATAGTGTAAGATGTTTTATATATGTGAACATCGTTAAGCAAGTAATGTTATGTATCGATTAAGTAGTATCGTTTAGGATAAGTATCGATTAAGGAGTGCTAACTACTTGCTGAAATTAGGATAAGCCTGGCTTGATTCCCTCTCTTCTTCCGGTAACCGTGATGAGATGCAGACGTGTTCTGACTCTGCTCTCATCGTGTTAAATAAAATCTGACGATACACTAGAAAAGATTTTAAAATAAATTCTAACATGTTATGTTAAAATTGAGAATTAATAAGAATTTATTTATTTATTTATTTTAGAGTTAGGAGTAATTAAAATTAAAGCAAACTTAGTTTTAAAGCGCTGGGTACTGGGGCCTTCGGCTTAATAAGAATTTATTTTCCTCGTTACTATAATTTCTTGGATCTTTAAAGTCTTCTACAATAAGACACCACCATAATTATAAATTAAAGTTCAAAACGTTCAAACATAAATAATTAATCAAAAATATTTAATGCTGATTTTATTTAATATTTTCTTTAATATATTTTTTATAGCTTCGCATCGAATATCGCCACTTGGCAGCACTGTCAGCTGGGAGTAGTTCGTGTAATTATGATTTAGTTTGGAGAGAAGTGGGCTTCCTGCTGCACAGCTGCCCAGCTGTCCTGATCGGAGAGTGGCCATAGTGCTACGCCCAGGGGTGTAGCCAGCTCGATTGTAAATTGAAAGCCAAAGACGCCCCCGAGCAACACGCCCATGTGCTGAAGATTGGAACTGGAAATTGGGTGTTGTGAGTTGGAAGCTGTTAGCTGGGAGTTTAGAGCTGGGAGTTGGTAGTTGGTAGCTGTAACTGGAATTGGTGGCGGGTTTTTGGCATTTGCCACAATTGTCTGGCACTTTGTAACTGTCGGCTATTAAGAGGCTCATTTTTCTGCGAGTGCCGGTGCGCTATGTGCCGCGGTGTTGGCATGCAAATCCAGATCCCCAACTCGCTACCGGCAGCATTCAGTTGGTGGCAGCTGTAAACTCCTTGCGCCTTGTAACAATGTGGCCAAAAACAAGAGCTGATCTTTGCCAGTTGCGTAATTTGCAAAAAGAAAAAAAGCAAAAACAACTACAATACCTGCAGAATTGGCTGTCGGCTGAGTTTTTGATTTCTTTCAAATTGGCAACAGCAGCGCAATCAAGTCAAGCCATCCAGCAAGAGCCAGTTTCATCGCCCCCGTCGTCGTCTTGGCCAACAGCCTTTTGAATTCAATTCAAATTTCAATGCAATTTTGCATATCGAAGCGCATTATAGCCGCTTGCCAACTTACTCTTACTTCCACACACACACTCGCAGATCCACGGACACAAAGCCTATTGAACTGTGAGCCATTTTCAAGCTTTTTGATCTTTCCGCCGACGGGCGGATCGTTCGCCTTTGTGCCCTGGCGAGATTGAGCCGGGCCTAAAGTGATGTTGGCCATTTTTAAAGCTGCCAGTGAACTGCAACGGGCTGCAACTGAATTACGCAGGATCTGCTGCTGCAACTAAGAACTGCTCTCCTGCTTCAGCGCGAAGATGGACTACAGACAACCACAATCACAGTCACAGTAGCAGTCACAGTCACAGTCGCATGCACAGAGACAGCGACGACATCAGTTTTTTTTTTGCCTGCGACTTTTCGCGGAATCAGAATATTGACATTTTTTGTACAACAACAAAAACAAACAAACCACAAAAAACAAGAACATTTGGTACAGCTTCCAGTATTGGCATTGCCTCCGTTGAGCCCAGAGAACAATGGCCAGAATGTGCCAGAGTGGGCAGGCATCACCTGGAGATGGAGACAAAAGCTTTGAGCTCAAAACTAAAACTCAGACTCAACTTGGAAGCGGCTTCCATTCCGTTATGGACTTGTTTAATGCCGCCAATTGTGGCAAGCTTAAGGCTTAAGCTTTTCTTTTACAGCCCAAATGAGGAGGAGATTGCTACTCTGGGAAGGAGGTGACCAGAAAGACTTTAACCGTCAGCTACATGAAATGAAGCAATTAAATAAGATTAAATTAAATAAGCACATTTAATAAGCTAAGCTTTTAACTAGTAATTAAGTATAAAATATAAATGTAAATATAGTATAACAATAAGTGACTATAAACTAACTACACTAATGAAGTAAAAACGAGTAAACAATTAATACAAAGCTATTAAAAGTTAAGTAAAGTAATTGTAATCATAAGTTATTTGCATGATTAATAAGCAAAACGTAATAAACTAATTAAACGAGAGATACAAAAACATTAATAAGATATAGACATTTGATAATTATTATAATTATTATATTCAGTTGTTTTGGTTTTAATTCAAGGACTCTTTAAACTAATCTATTAGAAAAGTGTAATGTAAATAAGAAATTAAATAAACGCATTTTAAGAATTACTATAGAAAATAAGACGGACTAAAAATAGTTATAAAGCGTTTCTGATGTACAATAAATGTTAAAAGAGTCAACTATGTAAGTCAATATATTAAAAATTCCAAAACTTAAAAAAGTCGTTTTATTCTTGGAATAAATTAGTATTTCTCAAACAAATTAATGAACAAATAGATCTAATGGTTTATCAAGATCTGTCATAATCGTCTCCTTAATAGAAATTTATGTTTTGGAAAAGGTTTATTTTACACAAGCAGAATATTATAATTCCGTGGTATATGTATTTTCTATGTATAAGAAAATTTGAATAAACTTTTAAACCATTTTTATACATCTAAGTTCAATATTTAAGTAATTTCCAAGTATCAAAATAAAGTGGCATATAATTTTATTTAACTAAATGTGAATTAATAATGCAACTATATTAATTTGCTTATAAAATATTTCACTTCACACTGATTAATCTTTTATTTTTATTTAATTTGTCTTCAAACCCTTCTTAACTGGTTTAAATATTTTCTTGATTGATATTCAATAGTTAAAAGAAATAAATAATATTACAAATTATTATTAAAATTTTTGAAATGACATCTTTAATAGAAGTAAATGTTAAAAATTTTGAATTTTAATTTTTAATATATTTTAAAAATATATTGTTTTAAGCACAGTACAAATAAATAAAATTCTATTGAATTTTTTAAATTTTTCTAAAATAAATATTATTTGCCAATAATTGTATGAAGTTATGTAAGTATTAACTATAAATGCTACAATCAACTATTTTAGTTGTATAACATTTCTAATTAAATACACAGAGATTAAACCATTGTTTTAGCAACTTAATTGGCCATAATCCCTTTGCCCTGTAGCGTTGCAGGGCAATTACCAACATCATCGTCATCGTCATTGTGATCGGCATTGGGATTGGGATCATCCCCAACGTAATTATCATCATCGATGTGTCGGCAACTGTTTTGGGGAAGGCTTCCAGAGGCAGCGACTGGGACTGCGACTGGGACAGAGACTGTGGGTGAGGATGTGACTCTGGAGGGGATTGTGTTTGCGGATTCGGCTGCTGTTTGTGTTTCTGGTTGGTTGTTTTGCTGTTTGTCTTGGCTGCTGTTGCTGCCTGTTAGTCAATGGAGTCATGTCCATGTTATAAGCACTTAATCTGATCTGCGCAACTCTCAACTCGCCTTTGTTTGCCGCAGTCGCGTCTCAGTCGCAGCTTAAAGTTTTTTGCTGTTGTTGTTATTGTTATTGTATTGCTTTGTTTATTTTTGGACTTGTTGGATTTCTGTTAAATTATTTGGCGACTCTGGTGGACTAATTTGTTAAAGACGAAGCAGACACTGCGCATCAATTAAAAAAAAAAGAAAACAAAAACATTTGACTGAAAGCCTTCGAACCCTACTCAAGATGTCTATCTGTCTATTGGAAAGGCTCTGGGAAAAATCAGTGCAGGATGCGCTGAGGAAGTCGTAAATCGCCTAACAGTTTGCGTTTCACTACCAAACTAAAAAGTATATTTAAATCACAACTGAGAATAGATTATATAGCTGGCTTCACTTTATTGGTAGTATTTTTATTTATATGTGTACTCTTTTCCCTCCTTGGTTTATACAAAACTGCGGTAGGTTAATGGTTTGCTCAAGTGGCCGCAATGCTTTCACTTGTGTTTTTTGTTGGCTGTTTTTTTCTGGGTTGGGAACGGAAAGATCGCAGAGACCACACAACACGCCTCTCTATGGTTTTGGTATGGCGGAGTATGGCAGGCACTCGTGTTATATGTCACACATAAACACGGCGGAGTGAAGGCGGCGCAGGCTATCATAATATTTAGAGAAAGGCCAAAGAGACTAAAGTGAAAGCAGTAGTCAAATTTTAGATGCACAGCAGGAGCTATGTATCTGTCTAATCCCAGGCCCAACAGCAGGCGGCATTCTACTCACAATTGACTTTTGCGGCCTCGGCACAAAGACAAATCCGCAGCGACAACTGCGACGACAACGGACACTTGGACAGAGGACAACGGACACGGGACAACAGACACTTGGACATTTGTTCCTTTAGCGCATTATTTGCATATCAGGCCAAGTCAGAGTCAGAGACGGAGTCACAGTCACAGTCAAAGTTATAGTTGTACTTGGCTGCTACTTTGTGGCCAAAAGCCGCTTTGGTATTGCCATTTCGTCATGCCTGATAGTTGAGTGCTCCTTTTATGAGCTAAGCTGTAAGGCTAAGACTGAGACGGGGACTGAGACTGCGACAGAGACGGCGACTGAGCTGCTTAGCGGCTAAAATTCGTAGAAGAAAAGAGCAAGCCGACTGTGCACAGTGGTTCTAGCTGCGCGTAACACCTGACAGTTATTTGTGTGTGCCATAAAACCAAAACTCAGCCACTTTACAGACTGCTCTCATTCTGAGCATTTGCTCTTTTGTTTGAAAATAATCCTCATCTGTGTACAATAGGTTTTTGATTTCTTTTTCCAATAATAAAGGTCATAGTCTTAAATAAATAATTAAATAAATAATAATTTGCACTTAATTAATAATTTTAAAGTGTGTAGCAAATATTTTATGACAATTGCAAGCAATTTGTTACATGTTAGGCTTAAATTATTATAACTACTTTATTTAAGTTAGGTTTGGTTAGGTTCAGCCGGACGTCCTCGAAGAACAAAACATAGGCTAGTTATAGCCCAGTTATATATGTGTAAAAACATTTAAGTTTCATTAATGATTTGGCAGTAAATATTTTAAAGATTTTCTTTTTAAAAAGTAGCTAGTACATTATTAATTATTTATTTTTATTATTTTTATTATTTTATTTCATTGTACATGATAGAATAGATGTAGCTAGTAAACTTTATAAAATCATTAAAGTATCGAACTATTTTACTATTTCTTCAATTATTTTTATCGCTGAAACTTTATTTTTGGGGTATTAAAAATCCTTTATGTTTTTAGAACTGTTCAAATTTAATAATTTACTAAATGTGTAGATTTTATCTTTATTTAATAATGAATTTAAATGATTATATTAATAATTTTTCTAGAATTTTTAGAAACGAAAAAGTTCTTATTTAAATATTTCTTATTGTTTCCAATATTAAAGCCAAAAATGTTTTAGTTGCCAATTAAACAGAATATTTTTCATTACTAAGAATGTATAAACAATTTCTTAGTATTGAAAAATATTCTGTTTATATTTTGAACACAAACTAAACAATTATAATTTTATAGAAATAAATAGTTTGTGTATAAAGGAAGTAAATGTTTATCTTTAGTTGAACATTAAAAGATTTATCAATTTCTGTGCTGCTGTTTAGTTTTTAAAATTCAAAGCACAAATAGGAAGTGATGGGTTTTATTGGAGGTCAACAAGCTGTGGACCACTGTGGTCAATCGTCAACTGATGCTGGTAGTCTCTTTCCGCTCCCCGTTCCCCCTCTGCCACCAATCGATTGCCCAAATAAGGTGCAACAATTGCGGCAGGGGTAGCTGTACCTGCAGCTATAGGAGTCGCTGCAGCATAAGGTGCAGCAGGAACTGCAACTGGAGCTGCTACTGCAACTGCTACTGCTACTGGAACTGTCGCTGCGGCGATTCCTTTGTTTATTTTGTTGACGAACGATTGCAATTTATTTGTATTGTTGCATTGCCGGCATTTGGCAATGCATTTTTGATTATGTGGACTTATTTCCTTGGCATATCAAACGGCTTTTGCCGACGCGTATTTATTTCCCCTGGCAGCGTCAGCGGTGAGGAAAAGGAAATGGAATGAGGAGGAAGAGGAGAAAGGGAAATGGAAATGGAAATGCTTCTCGATCACACAAAAAAAAAAGCGTTGCTAGAACTTTGTTGCCCCAATTTGTTTTGCGCCTCTTTTGTTTATTTATTTACATTCGAAAAGTCCGCCAAGTTTGTTGGTTCTTGCTCATGTTGTTTTTAAGTGGTGGCGCCAATGGCCACAGCGCCAGGCAAGGGTCTAAAAACAGACCAGTTCGCCCCATCCTCCCTCACCCAAAACTATGTCCTACGGCTGCATGGCGCACTTTTGTTTAAACATAAATTTTTCATTTTTTTAAATCAATAAAGTGAAAAGCGCCAAAGCCAAACAAAGCCACGAGACCAAGAAAAAGAATACGAAAAAATAAAGCCACAACAAAAATGATATTTATACCACAATAGAGTACACCACATGTGCTTGTGTGTGTGTGTGTTATGTGTGTGTGTTTCTAATTGAGCTTGACTGAAATTATATAAATAAACAAATCAGTCGCAGTGCTGCCTGCATTGTTGCCATCGTCATCATCATCATCATCCTCATCATGATCGTCGTCGTCATCTCCGCATCCATCTGCATCTCAAACGGATTTCATTTCTTCTTCCAGTTGCGTCTCTTGTGGCACAACATAAACAAAAGAGTGCCACAAATTAGCCAACACTTCGATCTGAACTCATTGCTCTCCGTTTTGGAGTCCAGGGCTATGATAGATTTGCTGTGCATTGATGGATTGTTGCTTGGCACCCACCAACCCACACCCAACCCAATCCAAGCAATATGTCTTTCGATCTAAGCAACTAACTGCTTAAGATTGATTGCATCCACAGACTGTTTAGTCTATCGATTAGACAATTCATAGTTTAATGTATTGTCGAGCTATTTAGAGTTTAATCATTTGCAATCATTACTAGAATTTAAATGGCTTTAATTTAAACATTTTTACATAAAGTATTATTATTATTCACTATTAACATATTTACTTAAAAAGAAAGGCATTTGGTAACTCTTCAAACATCTATATCAACTAATTAAATTTCATAAATAACGACTATTTTCTTAATGTTAAAGTAAATGGTAATTTAAACAGAATAAATTCGAAAATCATTGGCTTTTAAAATTTATTACAAATTAAACAATCGTCAGTGAATTTATTGATTTAATAGCATTAAACGTGATAACTATACAGACATTTTAAACAGGCATAAATTTTAAAGTAAATATTATTCATTTCCTAAATTATTGCATCCGGAAAATGAAAAAAAAATCATCTGGTGATTTATAGAATGGATAATAATAATTATGATAATTATTCATAAAAATAAAATCAATTTTAGAATTCTTTATGTATTTTTATTTGACTTTGAATGAAGTTGCTTTAAACATAATAAATATATTTTTGATTAGCATAAATTAAAGATGCATAAAAAAGCTCAAAGTATTTATAGTGACTGTTAACTTTTACTAGTTTTACAAACTTTTATTTCACTTTAACAACTTAATAAAAATATACAAACAATTCTAAGCCAAATTCCAAGTTTTAAAACTAATCTATTTACAATACTATAATATTTTAGTATCAGTTCACAGACAAGTTTTAGCTACACAAATAGGCTGTCTATAATAAATTTGATTTAGATGTTTTAATTACATATATCTTGTGTATTCTATTTATCTAATTTCTAGATAAATAAATTTACGATCAGTCTATATTTAGTGATCTTTATTTTAAGCTTATTATATTCTTTAAGCCCGGCACTTGTAGCTGTGTATTTTACCACATCGCCTGCCAAATCGATTGACTGACTGCTAAACAAAATACATGCATATAAATATATACATACATATGTATATATGACTTTATACAAAACATATAATATATACGAAAAATCGCACATAAGCCTCGATATAAAGCATTTGCAGACAATGCAAGTTTGAGTTTGAGGGCAAATTCCAAATTCCTATTCCACTTGCATTTCCACCTCAATTTTCACGTAACATGGCATAATCATAGCGTAACGTTTATATGCGCAATTTATCAATTTTTCAGCGCCGGGGCATTTATCAGATAATTGCTGTTTACACACACTCGAATGAACACACACTCACACAGGGTGTGTGTGTGTGTGTGAGGAGTATGCATTGGACAATGAGAAAACCGCAAAATCATCGGTCGAGTCTTGGGGGCAACTAAATTGCAACAGCAACAAGAACATGCTAGTTAATTGGCCCAGAGAGCAGCTAACTGACAGCTAAATTGCAATATCACATTGCGTTTTGTTGGTTACTTAAGTTTACTTTTAGCTTTCATTGTGTAAGTGGCTTCGTGCTCGTGTTCGTGCTTGTGACCTGTTTGCTGTTTGTTTGGGGTCAATTTGATTGAACACAGCTGGTAATTCAAAGTGATGCGATGCCATTCAAGGCGATATGATTTCGATATGGAGTTCAATTTTGATTTTGATTGTATTTGCGATTTTACGATTCATTTGGCGCACTTGTTGCTGTTTTTTCCATTTTCCATTCAAAGCTCATTCGCCGTTGAGCAAAGTTCACATGCGCGAGCAAATGAGACACGCCCACCGTACACCGCACAGACAGCCAATCAAAAGCGTCGCCATATTTGAAGCGAGAGGCATACTTGTTTGTGCGCGAGAGCGAGATGGTAGCCAAGAGAGAGCGCGCAACCACCAAGGCGAAAGCGAAATGAATGCAGCGGGGGAGCGAGACTCGCTCTTGTTGTTGTTTTTGCTGAGAGTACTGGTATGGTTTGCCTGCAGGCTGAGTAGTTGTATGGCATAGTAGTACAGCTACATGCCGCTAGGAGGCGCTGAGTCATATGTGCTGCTAATTAGCTAGTTGTTTGGTTGTTTTTCACTGTTAACTACGCACCGAAAAAACTGTCTAATGGAATACTTGTACTTTAATGCACAAAACTACATCAAAAGCGTTGACAAGACAGTCAAGACTGACCAACCAAAAAGTGATACGAAAAGAACGAGAAAAAAGGGGAAAAGTGGGAAAAACTGGGGAAAATGTTGAAACGCAGCCTGTTACTGAAACTATTTGAAAATTAACTACTTGAGATGTGTTTTTGGCGATAAGCGCGCTTACACGAATGCTTACCAGCCCTGATGATTAATTGCGACAGCAGCAACAACACCAACAACAACAACAATAATAATATGGCCGGCAGCTGTTTTTTTGTCGAATGTGTTGGTTGTTGGTGTCTTTTTTTAGTTTTTGCTGCTAAATGAACTTGCTAGCTTTGGGCCACAACTGCAATGCAATGCAATGTAATGCAAGCCAGAATGCAGCAAATGTCTCATGTCTCAAGTTGGCAACATGACGACAACGTTAACGTTAAGGGCTTCAATGTTGGCTCTGACGTTGCAACGTCGCGACTTGGCATTCGAGACATGCAAAAAATGTTACGCCATTTACTACCCCAAAAAAAGTAGAAGAAGACGAAGAAAAAACTAAATAGGGTCAACAACAACACCAACAACGTTTTGGTCTGCCCATTGTTGCGTGGCGAAGGCTCATTGGCCCAGACCCGTTACCACTTACCTGTCCCTCGCCCCCTCCCCGTCCCTTCATGCTCCCTACCCACTCACATAACTCAAAAGAGCGCGCACACCGTTAGTTTGGTGGCTGCAAAATGCGAAAATTGCATTTGCATATGGACGCAAACAAAGCCAAAGGAAAAGGGCCTAAAACAAAAAGTGGCCATTAGTTAACAGCGAGTACTAGACTGCAAACGAACCCTGTACTTGTAGTGTATAAAACACTAGAGCAAAGAAAATTCATCAAGTAAAATGATTTAATTTTCTAAAATAGCCTAAGTTTAATAATTATCAGGGACAAATCTCGTTTGTGTTTGGTTGCGCAATATTATAAAATATTTTTCTCAATTTTAATAATTCAGTATAATTTAGATACATAATTTATTTTAACTTTTCAAAATACTTTTGAACATTTTTTGTAATTTTATTGAAATTAACTCTCAACGGAGGTAGAACAAACACTCATAAATAAAATGAATTTTTTAGATTATTTAATAAGAGCATTCATTTTGATATAAACTTGGCCAATGGTTATTAAGGGCAGTGATTAACTAGGTCAATGGATGCATAATTTATTGAAAAACATATTTGACAACGGTCATAGCTCAACTGTTACTATATCAGTTTTTAAACTACTTATTTTACTCATGAAGAATATTCATACATGTATGTGTAAATAAGTTTCGTTGTAAGTGTACGTAGACTTTAGTGGTAGTAGGTTTGTTTTGTTATTTTGAAGAATATATATTATTTTAAAGGCCTGCATCAAAAGATTTTAATTCCACAAAGATTTTAGTAAGTTTTAGAGTGTGTATTAAAAGAGTACGACGACTTTAGTGGCACACTGTGTAAAAGAGTACGGTGACTTTAGTGGCACACTGTTTATTGAGAGTACGGTGACTTTAGTGGCATATACAGTGTGCCACTTAAGTCACCGTACTCTTTATATGTATATTTGTAAGCATCTCGCAGTAACTTGGCTACATTTTTGTTTAATTAATATCTGCAAATACTAAGCAACGATCAAGGTTTAATGATTTTTAAACAATTTGGGAGTTACACTTTATCTGATGTTAAATTAATTAAATATTAAAATCTTCCACAAACATAAACCAATTGTTTTCCTTATACTTAAATTCTTAAGCTTAGTATATTGTTTCTGAATATTGAACTTTTTTCCTTTCTTTAGGACTACTAAGAAATATATTTTGAAATATGTCCTTTTCCATCAGTCTATTAAGTTTCCTGCTGACTAGTATGAAAACCTGCATTTGCCAAAACTTATTTGACCATTTGTACTTTTCGCTTGCTGGGTCTTGAAAACTGCGCCCAGGTTACGGCAATGCTAATGGTAATAGTGTATTAGTATTGGTAATAGTAATAGCGATAGCAACAGCAATGGTAATAGTTATAGTGACGGTAATGGTAATGGTAATAGTAATGGCAGTGGTAGCATGCATGCATGAATATACCAAATGCAAAAGATTGCAATCGACCCTCGACTCGAGCTGGGAGAGCTGGAAGGGTGGTAGGGATGGGGGTCGGGGCTGGGCTCTGCTGGGCTGGGCCTAGGCACAATGAACGACGACACAATGGCCGACGGAAGTGATAAATTAAAATTATTTTTCGCAAGATTTTCCCCCAATCAAAACACTTTCCCCTCGCACCCTCGCACTGGCACTGAACACTGTAGAGCTTTGGTGCTTTGGTGCTTTTTGCGGTTGCCGCACAAAAGATACGCTAAAAGTGGCTTTGATTTGATAACAGCACCTCGTACTCTATTCCAATCCATTCCGTTTATTTCCCTACCAAGTTGTTGCATTGCGTGTTTTGTTACGTTATTTTGTTGTTTCGTTGTCGGTGCATTTTTCAAATACTTTTATGCACTACCGCACATGGCGCTCTCTTGCCGAATCGAATAATTCAGTTTTGCATATGGGTGCAGCGGAAAAGCTTCAACTTTGCCTCAATTTTCAAATTGTTGCGAAATTTGCTCACATAGTATACAAATTCTACTTTGCGTATTCAACTCGAGACGGACAGAAAAATTGTTGGAATGAATTTTACCATAAATTATATGGTGTTTAACTAATAATTATTGTAACATAATTTATTTTTAATAGGCGTTGTTCTTTGTGCTGTCTGCAATATTTATAAATTACTTTGTAAATATGACAAAAGGTTGATTAATTAATTATTAAAGCGCTAATTGGATTTGTGTGATGAATGGTGTATTTTTAAAGCCATTAATTACATGTATTTGAAATTCACTTATCAGTTTGGTATATAAAAGTTGAATAAGTAAGTCCTTTGTAAATAAGTTAATGTTAAAGTAATTTAATTTTATCACAAAGTAGGCTATAAAAGTTTTTTCTGAGATACAATTATTGTTAACTTATATAACATTTCTGTTGACTTGTTGTTGTAATTGACTTCGATTAATATCCTACATTTTAAAATCTTTGAAGTTAATTTTAAATTTACATAAACCGTTTAAGGACTCAGAACAGAAAATGAAATAATAAAATAAAATAATTAATACTAAATATGTATGTTGTAATTTTAAGTATATACAAATATCCCATTTTAATCTTTTAATTATTTTAAATTCAGTAAAAACCTGTTCATATTTAACTAATTTTTTTTTAAATTGCCTTTAATATTCTACTTAAATTACTATTGTTAGGCAAATTCGTGTTCCATGATTGAATGAAAAATTGAAAACCTTTAGCTAAATAGCAAGTCAAAATTATATTTAATTGCTGTTTCCGTTTACACTGTCGATTCAGTTTAAATTATTACTAATTTATATAACTGTCTTGGCACGTGTAGAGTCTAGACTATAATGAGAACACTCACATTTGATCAATGTTAAATGTAAATGTGAATCCGAAATGCAAGAGGAAAGTGCAATACTTGATCTAGTATCACTCGAAGCAGTCAAGATCTATTCTAAGCGTTGTTTCCACTGCAGTCTTAGCCTCGGGCATTGGGTCAAAGTCAGTGTTAATGTCAGACTTCAGACTTGGACTCGGAGTCGGACTCAGATTCAGATTCCAATTCATACACAAAGTCAAAGTCTCAGTCACATTTGCAGTTGCAGTTAAAGCTGAAGCTGCAGCTGAAGTCAGTGGCCAGAGGAACGTCATCTAATCGCAGTTTATATGTGCTTGCTGTGCACACCTTCTGTCCACTTTGTGAGCCAAAAGTCTTGTCGGGGATGGAGCATCAGTTCGGTGGCTGCGCAGGCGCAAACTCAGCCACTGCCTCTGCCCTGGCTACATAAATTCGACGATTTAAGTGCCGCATGCAAAGATTGCACAGCAACAACAAGAGCTAGTGGTAAATTCTACAGTGGAGTAAGCTAGACTGCAAGGAATCCGGTAATTGTTTGTTTAACAAAACACACTGGAAATCCTTTAAAAGAAATCTGCTCTGATTTGCATAGCTTGTATTATTTTGTAGAAAATTATATTGTAATAAATTGTACAGTACAGTATTGAATATATACAGTTGTCATGTCTAGCTTTACAGCTGCTCTTATTGCTCGATTTTTAGTTAATTATTTACATTTTACATTTATTTACTGAATAAGCATTAACAAATAAATATTAAATATTGTATCTCTGCCCGTATTACTTTGTTTGAGTATGAATTCTTCCGCATAGGTTTAAAGTTTTTCTTTTTTATTATTTACTTATTTACGCTGACTTAAATTTATACCTCAATTGAAATAAAATAAATAAGTTTGTGCCTAAATCTGTTTAAGTTTTATTGTAGCAGTTTAATAACAAGTAATAATTATTTATTTATTTTATTGTTGATCTTTGACATAAGCTACAGAGTTTTATCTAAATGTTCGAATTTTATGCATAAGATTGAACAAAAATTAAAGAAATGTAGTCGAATTTAATTGAATTTTTAAGCTAGTATCAGTTTTAGTTTTAATAGTTTTACTAAAGAAATTATATTAACTATACTTGAAGTATATATTTTGTTAATTTGTCAATTCTTAATTATCATGTTAGTCACTTTCTTTTGATAAAAATGTCTGCTAAGAGTGTAGACTCTTTCTTAGAAAAAAAGTACAGGGTCTAACAACTACTGGACTACTGCTGTTGACCAACCGGCTGTTGCTCGTGGTCAGACGTAGCTGACGGGACTGACCGCCTGAGCGGCACTGGCAGCAGCAGTGGCGGCGGCAGCGGCTGCTTGGGTTTGGTTGGCGCATGAATTTATGGCACAGCGTCACATAACTTTGCTTGGCGCGCGTAACAAATTGCCAAGGAAGTAACGAGATTTAGTGGAAATTGTTTAATTGTGAATGCAGATGCAGTCGCCAGCGGCAGAGACAGCGGCAGCGACAGCGGAGGAACATCGAAGTCACCGACGGCCAGGCGACAAAATACTTCTCGTACTTGTTGCTCCATCGCAGTTCCAATCCCTTTCCCATTCCCTTTCCCCTACCCTTTTACCATTTCCATGTTCAATCCGAATCCCATTGGCCACATCGGCGACCCTTTTGCCCGAAACGCTGCATAAATTAGGCTTAAGTCTAGCAAATTTATGCCTTATGAGTGTCGCACGAAATGAAGTTGTTAGCCGGGCCAACATTATTTCCATCGCGGTAGTTGTAGCTGCAGTTGGAGTCGGATTCGGAGTCGGTGTTGGAGTTGGAGTCGGAGCTGCAGTCACTGCGACTGTCGCATAATATACGATTTGATTTTTCTTTAATTTTTATGGCTCTGGTGTTTGTCACCGCAACGTAGGTGGCTTGTAAATTGAACATGCAGCGACATGTCGAGAGTTTTCTTTAGCTGTTTTTCTCCTCCGTTTTTCGTTTTTCATTTTTTTCTTCTCTCTGCCTTTAGCTCATTCGCTTTTTATTAATTACTGCAAATTTTCCGTGTGGGCCGACGCTGGGAGCGCACATTGACATAAATTGCGTGTTGCTTGTCCAATTTTTGCTTGTCGCACAGCTGCATAGTTGGCTAAAAACAACAACAACAAATACAAAAAATATAAAAAAATTGGTAGAGAGAGAAAAAAAACGAGTCTTACAAATGTTGGCCAGCTCATTTGCTTCAATTCCATTATCGCCTTAATTTTTTATCGCATCAAAGCGCAAGGGCGAACGCTGGAGGGAAATCCAAATCGGACCAACCAGGCCCCACCATGGGTCCTCCACATCAAAGGAGGATACACGGCACAGTTGGCGGCCCTCAGCGGGCAGCAGTCACTCATAAGGCCAACACGCAATTCCCCGCTCGCTGCCCTCGATCCAGCCCCTCTCCCCCTTCGATCCTCATTGTATTAAATGGCAATGGGGCAACAGCATGACGTTATGCAGCCTTAAATTATCATATGGCCACAGCTTCGTCGTCGTCTCGTCTTTGGTCTCGGCCTCAGTCTCGGCCTCGGTTTCAGTTTTGGCCTCCGACTGCAACAACAATTGCTTGTCTTCCTCCCTGTCCGTCCGTCCTTCCGTCTGTCTTGCTGGGATCACCAGGAATTGGAATCAAGCGTCCAGCCTTTGAGATCGTTGCCTCTCTCCTCTTGAAATCTCGCATCCTGCTGTGCACCGCATTTACGTTCGATTTTTAATTTGAATAGTCCGAGTTATTTTCTTTGCTCTTCCTCTTCCTCTCTCTTTTTTCTGTTTTTTTGCCTTCCTTTATCTTCTTCCTTCCCCTCCAGCTCTTCTTTGCTTCACTTAACTCTTTCTTTGCTCTTTTTTTTTTTAATTATGAGCACAAAATCAACTTAAATAATATTTATGCATATTCGGTTTTCGATTTGAATATTTCGCTTTTATTTTCCATTTGGGCCTCAACTTCTGTGGAATCGTTTTGAGTCAACTGCAGTTTTTGGCGGTAATGCAAAAGGTATTATAATAAACTCAGTTGTATTTTTGGAACGCGAATTAAAGCCGATTTCAGAACTGCAGAAATAACCAGTGTAAATACCGTATTTACAGGTATTCGATTTAAATAACTATTGTTTTGTATCATTTAAATGTATCTTAAGATTGTGATCAATATTTGGAGATCAAATATGTAAATATGCGCACACAACCAAAGGAAATAGTTGGTGTTTACATAAGTCTTTTCACAATTTTAGTAAAAAGCATTGCGTTTTTAAGAAACAATTAAAAAGTTTAAATAGCAGATGAGTTAGTTAAAAAAGATCGTATGCAAATCCCACTAAGTCTTGGGAGTACAAGGGGTGCCAAAAGGTTGCATTCAAAACTTTAAAACTATCTCTACAATAGCTCATATATTCCAGTCGTTTTCCAATATGTTCTAATGAAGTTGGAAATTTAATATCTGGCAAGAGTATTATTTTATAATATTTATTATGTGATCTTTTATATTAATGGATAGAAAATATCACATAATAAATAGTATAAAATAATCCTCTAATATTAATAATAATAATATAAAATAATAGACTCTTGTTTACCACAAATAATTTTCTTATTGTATTGTATGATATATTGATCAGTGATTTAATAAACTAAGACACCAGATTTTGCCAAACTCAATCAACTCAATTTGTAGTAGACTTTAAAATGATAATTCCATTTTCTCCTACAAAGACTGCCTACTAAAACAGGCTACCAGTACTACTTACCTTTCCTACCAATCAATAAATAAATCTAGTATCTCCAATTTCTTTTATAAAACAGCTAATTTAACCAAGACAACTGTTTTAAAAATTCAATTATCATTTATTTTGAGAAAACCTGTCAATAGAAAATTTGCATAGTTTAATCAGCCAAGATCAGTTGTAGCCACAAAGTTTTAAAGTGTTTTAGACGCACAATGGCATCCAATAACTTTCTAATAGCTGCTTCTAACTCATTCCTTATCTATGCTACAGTATCTGCGCCCACTTATCATGCCAGAGCTTGAAGCTCTTGCTCTCGCTCTTCCTCTCCTGCTCCCCCTTCCTCTCCCGCTCTTGTTATCGCCAGCTGTCAGCGTGATTTAAACTGTAAAGTTCCTAAAGCGCCACGCCTAAGATAAAATGCGGTTCAAATATGTCAATAAAATGCATAAATGGTATTTAAAGTCGAGTTGTCTCATACAACAGTGCCTACTAACTGCTTTGCTGATGATAATTGGTGCACTGATGATCGGCCAAGATGGGCCTGATCGAGGGCAGAGGCCTGCGACCCTCTGCAACCCTTCAAACCCCTCTCCTATCGCCTGCGACATTTACATAAAATACAAAAAACGAAACGAAAAATTTTGTTTGATTTTTTTTCCTTGGTTTTTTATCAAATTTAAAAATATCAACATAAACATGAAATAAATGTGTCCGTTGATAGTCTTATACACAATTCAGATGCGTATCTGAGTGTCTGTCTGTGGCTCAGTCATACCACACAAAAGGGGTCGACTCTGAGGTCAACGGCGAACCGAAACCAAAACCAAAACTGACTTCCAATTTCAATTCTAATTCCAAGTTCAACTCCAACTCCAACTCCAACTCCTACTCCAGCTACAAACTTGAGATTCAACGCTGTTCAATTTGGTTGGTTTTGGGCCGTTTGGTCGGCCAATTTGAAATTCGTTTGTGACCACATTAAAATACTCAATGTGTAAGGTCTTAAATTTAAATTTGAAATCCATAATCGATTGAATGCAACATTCATAGTTCGTTCTTGCTTTTCAGTGTCTATCACTAACCAATTTTTCAGGCATTTTTCCGGGTCTCGTTCGCTCTTGATTTGATTTGCATCTAAATCAGTTAGTGAAATCACACACTCCAATGGTTGTTGTTTGGTTTTCCGACCATCTATAACTCTTGCCACTTGTGTGTGCGTGTGTGTTGGTGTTGAGTGTTCAACAGGGTCGCGTCAGTTTTTCCTTTAGCTGCACAGAATTTTAATACATAATTCTCTAGTGCTGTGCTTTGATTTTAAGTGTTGCTGCGATCATTCCGAGTCCCAACTCAATCGATTCATAGATCATTAATATTTTAAGCATAGCCAGTGAAAAAACAGAGATAAGTTATTGGTTCTCCAACCCAGCCACACTCGACTCGCGTTAACTGCATGTTGAGTGCGTTATGTTCGACTTTTGGAATATATTTAAATTAAACTTGTAGCCACTTGTAGTTATCACGCATATACACTGATAAAAAAACGTTTTAAAATCATGACTCATGGCCACTTTATTTTAAAAGAGTTTTGCTTAGAGTAATTTTTGACACTTTTCTAATATTTGCAATACATATATTAAGTAGGCTGTTTGTTTATTTTAATATATGTTTTTTAATTAACCTTCCACACTTTTATGGCTATGATTTTCATGAATTTTAGTAGATATAGTACCGTGGTATCATTAATAACTCAAAACAATGTTTAACCATCATTACATCTTCTATTAACATTTTTAGTAAATTCAACTTCAAGTGTTTATAGCTGTTATGGGATATGTGCCTTTGCAGAAAATTTAGGTGTAAGTCAAGTATCTTTTACTCTCATAGAACTCTCTTAGAAGATTGTAAACTTCTCTTACTTTTCGTGGGGAAGCAGAGTTTTATGTCCAAAATAGTAAAGATACTTTATGTATTTGCAGTCATAAGACTTCAGTTTCTAACTTGTATATCTTACTATTTATGAATGTGAGACAGTGTTTTTTTTTTGATATTTAGATATTTATTAATATATTTTCAAGATATCTGATTTCTAAGGTATTCCAAGTGTCAAATTTTAAAACCATGATATGACTTTAAAATGGACGACTTTTCATATTTTAAAATTCTTTCCTTTTACTTTTTATCACTGTGCATATTTAGTGAAACAGCTGTTTCTGCATTGCCCTATCATTGCAATCTATTGTATTTTCCGTCTGTGACATCGGCATGTACTTCAAATGCCACTGAGCGATAACCTGCTGTTCCCAGTTGTCTGCCGCTTGCTCCCGCTGTTGTTCCACAATTGTCCACAATTGATGCACACATGTCGACGCCAAGAAACTGAACAAGAATTGCGCAATGTCAAAGCAGCAAAGCAGCAAATGTGACGGAAACGTTGCCGTGTCTTCAACTCGGACTCGGATATCGTAGCATGTTTTCGGCGCACTTGAGAGATTAAAGCGATTAACATTTGTACCATGTCCAGTGTCTTATGTCCAGTGTCCCATGTCCACAGTCCCATGTCTTGTGTCCATTTGGCTGTTTGCCCTGTAGGTCGTTGCGCATGCGTCGAGTCGTTTGCTCGAGTTCTTGTGAAGCGCGCGCATAAATCACATTCCCTGACACTTGTCCAAAAAATGCTGTCAGTTTATGGCTTGGGTTGGTCGTCTCTGGTGTGCACCTGTGTCATGGATTCACCTGTAGGTTTAAAGTTCACTGTGCTTTACTTTGCTTGTCTTACAAGCTCCATTACGCCTTGTTTCCGTTCGCCAAGATACAGCTCGGAAGCCCCATTTCCATTATAGTTACAGTTTTAATTGCTATTTAAGTTGAATTTCCGTCTTTTGTGACCGGAAAGTTGTTGACTCTCCCTTACAAGGGAGCGCGTGTGTGTGCGTGTGTGTATGGAATTTTATCACATGTGTGTGGCCTTCTCATCCCAGCCTGAGTCATGGTGACATTTATGTGCGTTTTATGTTCTGCTTCCACAGAAAGCTTTCAAATTGGCATTCTAATGGCAGCACTTCTCAAAAGTAGATACAAATCGTTTGAGTTATGGCCATCAGCAGACAACCAGAAAGCCATCTGATATGGTCAAAACTCATAAGCATTCTTTCAGCTCCATCTGCTGTTATTGTCTTCGTTTTATGAGATATTAAAGCATTACAATGAACCCAATTTAATTAACTCTAATTTTCGTCGATAACAAAAGTGATCACAACAACAATTAAAGCAATAACAATAATGACAATGATGAAAAATGAGGAGTGAGATATAAAAACAGATTATGATATGGTTTTATTACAATTAACAGCTAAATGTTAACACATTTGCATTACAGTTGTCTTTTATCTAGCGTTAATTTTAATTTAATTAAGAACAGATTTTAGGTATTATATTCTTGTAAACAAAAATATTTTCGACTATTAAGATACATTTTTTAACTGTGGTATAAAGAATATTTGTATGAATATATTTGAGCATATTTTAAAGCTTATACAAATATACAAATTTGTTGGACATAAGTTAAAATATATACATTGAAAGCTTCTTTGGCCGGAGAGCCAAGAATCCAGTATTTTTGTTCGCCCAAGGAAGATGTCCGCCTAAGAGAAGGTATTTTGTATGAAAATTATGTTCAAAAACTACAAAATTCATCCGGCTAAGGTAGCTGTCCGCCTGAGAGAGCTGTCCGCAAGTAGAGCTTTCACTGTATTATATTTTAATTTTTTTTAAATGTTGAGATAAAAAAAGTTATGTAAATAACAATTGCATTCTAACTTTTTTGGAAGCTAAACAAAATATTTCTAAAGTCATGCAAATAATAATTTAACAAAAGTAATATCTAAGCTCATTTATAATTTAAGATCTGGTTTGTACACTTCTTTATAAAGTAATTTAAATTTTTCCATTTCTTCCCAAACAAGTATATTTCTAAAGTCCTTATATACTTTACTGTATGTAAGCAAACAAATTCTATGTGTGGAAGCAGACAAAAATAGCTAAAACTTAGAGAGTAAGTCTTATAGAGAAATATCTAGCATGCCCATACATTTATTCAGTTAAGCACATAAGCTTAAGATATTAGGGCACAACAAACCATATCATAACTCAGGATTTGGAAAAAGTCTTAGGAACTAAACCCTTTACAAAGAAGACTCCTACGCATTCACGAATGTGTGTCCAAATAGAACTGAACTTATGTTCTCACATTGATTTTCAGGCACTTGGTCTTGTGTTAATCCGTCTAAATAGCTGCCAACAGTTTTTTGGACATATGTACGACTATATTTTGCTTGATGTGAACGGGGATTGATATCCAACAAGCAATTCTTGTTGTTACCTGTGTGTGTATAGATACAGATATCGGTATGTGTACCTGATCCACACATGCAGGCACGCAAATGGATCTAATGGATACTCTCTTTGTGAGCGATCATGTGGCCAACACCGTTGCCGTTTAACCGTTTTAGCCGTTTAGCCTTTTGTCGAATTCGTTTGTCGTCTGTCCTCCGTCCTCAGTCGTGTGTCCCAGCGGCTTTTCTAGAAAACAATTTAAATTGATTTCAATCAAAAAATGCCTTTTTGTTTTTTGGGATTTCTCATTCTGTCTCTCCTTTCTGCCACTTGGCGCGGCAATGGATTTGCTTTGGATTCGGTTTTTGGATCGGTTTGGTTTTGGATTGGATTGCTCTTTCTATTTTAATTTTTTTCTCGGAGTTTTCGGGGTCTTTTTTTGGGAAAAAAGGGACACACGCTTTCAGCGTAAAGATCGCATTTAAACGAAACAAAATTTGACTTTATAATAATGCCAGTGTCAGTGCCAGTGTCTGTCTTTCAGTCAGTCTGACTGTCTGTCTGTGTGTTCCATCTAAGCCAGCATATCCAGTCAGTCAAACGAACGTACGACGATCCGTAAGATACAATACCGGATTATATACCTTTGTTACCAATTGTTGTTGCTGTTGTTGTATGTAGATATGGCGGCACGAAGCTCCGCGTATCTGCGGCTCTTTTTGACGGCTTTGTGGGCATTCATTCCTCCTTTTTGTGTGCGTGTTTTGTCTTTTTCTATTTTTTTTTTTTTTTTTTTTTTTTTTTCGATTTTGACTTGATTGAAAATCTAGAAAATCAGGTTAATAGCTTAGGTGACAGCCAGCAATGTATATGCGGTTGAATTGTTTAGAACCAAACAGAGAGAGCGAAACGACAGAACGATAGAGCGAGATGGATGAAATCGAAAACGTTTTTTTGTTTCATTTGTGCCTGATAAGATTGATTTGAGCCAAAGATACTTTTGCCATGCTGGAGTGCATAGTGTGGAGTGTGTGCCGGCTGTCCATAAAAGCGTCATATGCTCACATTAAAGGCGGCCCGTCAACATTGATCCCAGGCACACACATAGCAAAGAACTATGAACTGTAGATGGAGCTGGTGTTGGTGCTCTAGGGCTCATTGTGCTCGCCACTCAATTAGTTGGCTTGATGTAACTTTTGTCAGGGGGGGCAGCACTCTGGAATGAAGGAATGGTATACATATATATCGTGTATATAAATGGTTTATGGAATACCATTGCCGATGTGGATGTCGATGACGATGGCGACAGACAGCGTGTCAGTGTCGGTGCTTTTGGAGGCATTGTGCTCATGTCTACAGCATGAATATGCAGATTCGATATCGACAATCTGAACACACATATATTTTGTACATGAGTAGTCTCAGATAGCAGAAGTACTTCTCCCCGCTCTTTTTTCAGTGCACATTCAATTACCAACTTGTGGCCTTTTGCCTGCTCTTGTTGTTATCTAAGGAGAAATCGCATTGTAATTGATTTTTTTGTTGTATTTTGTAGCAATAGCATATTTACCATTATTATTAGATCTCTTTTATGCCACATTTCTATTACAAATATTTTTGGCATTCATTTTGTTTGTCGGCAAATTTCGTTTTGTCTTTTCAACTTGTTGTTGCCACAAATATTTTGTGGATTAGTGTGTGAGATCTCTGACCCTGATGTTTGTTTTATGCACACAAATTCATTTCAATATTTCCTGATTTTATTGAGTTTTTGCATAATTGTTTATGTACTTGAAAGTGTAATAGTTGATATCATTTGGGTTTTAACACGGTGTGATCAGTCATCATATTGGATTGCCATGAAAGTATTTAAATTTATGAAGAAACTGATGTATAAAGTGCATCTGAGACACATATTGATAACTAAATTATTGCCTGATCAAAATCAAAATCTTCATCACTGTTTATAAAAATGTTCTTAGAAACCATTTTAAAAACTAAAGAATTCTCCTAAAATTCTTGTTTGTTTCCTTTACAATCCAATTGTAAATATCATGTCAACTATCTGTCTTAAGAGTCCATCAATCTAAACGTGTATTTACTCTTCGACCACTTGCAGATAGCTTACTTTATCGATTACATTGTACCCGCAGTAATCACACAACTCAACGACTAATGCGTAATTGACTTTTTCATATATTTTATTTATTTTTTGTTAGATTTGCATTTGCATTTATATGCAAAAAAGCAGAGTCAAGCACTTAGTGTTAATTTGCGAACCTATTTGCTAGACTACAGGTACAGCTAAGTTTTCCATTAGCCATTAGCCACTAGACATCTAACATAACATAACATCTAACAGGTAATTAGCAGCTAATGTTGTTTTCGAAAACTTTAAGACCCGTTCCAGCACCGCAAAAAGATCTTTCACCGTACGGCATTTAAACAGATTTCTAATTATTTTTCATTACTTTGGGTTGTCGCGTTCCGAGAGTTGAGAGTCAACTACATAAAATCGTTTAGTTTATTGGCCCATCAGTCACAATTTTGTTGTTGCGCTTTTGCGGTCGCCCGAGTCATTACATTGAGTTATGAAATGAATTTCAAATTTCGCGCAAGAGCGCTAAAATAATTACAACTAGTTGCAAAGAAACAACAACAGCGAAACACTAAAAAATAAATAAATAAAAATCAAATACAGTAGCCCCCACTGTTGGAGGCCTCGAGAGTTGGCCTCAAACTCAGACTTTGGCTCGCATTGATTCGCGCTCAAATGCATTTGTGATTTATCAGGCAGGCGGTCGAGTATTTGGCATTCGGTTGCATCTGACCACCAGTAGCTCATCTGCTGCCATGGCCAGAACGGGCTACTGGCCAAACGGGCGAACATGGCTAACATCGCTAACATGGCCACTTGGGTTTTTGGTTTCCACAGCGTTGCTCAGCGTGCATTCTTCGCGTTTGTTAAATTGAAAACTTTTCATATTAAGTTTATTGCCTGCTCTCATAGGCGTGGCAAGAAGGCGCAGCCATTCGATTGCAGTCCACTCTTGCAACTGCAACTGCTGCTGCTGCTGTTGCTGTGGATGCTGCATACGATATGATTGCGTATATGTTTTGTGTGCCAAGTTACAAATCAGTTTTCACAAGAATTTGCTATGTTTGTGGCTGATATGATCAAATGTCAGGCATAATACACTGCTCTGCAAAGTCTGTTTCATGAATCAAGTTAATGTGACTCAAATTTCAAGTGAAACAACATCGAATTTTAGCTAAATTTGCTACATTAGACTAGTCTTATAGGCTAATCATAGTATTTGTTTTAATTACACTTACCAACTCTACTAAGAGACATCTTTCTTTGTTTTAATAACCCAATTTATAGACTCCAGCTTATATTTATTTTAATATTTTTTGCTCTTTAATTGATAATGATATTTATTTTGAATATACACATTTATGTAGTTGTTGGAAAAATTTTTTTATTTCTTTATTTTAATTAAATTTAATTCAAACATTTATTTAAAGCAATAGTTTTACTCCAAAGTTTATCATCTCCTCAATTTAGATGAGCACCGAGTTTAACATAAATATAAAAAAATGTGCGGCCAGTTAATTCAACTTGTTTAAAATAAATATAATTCTAAATAACATTGTAGTTATTTTAGTTTAAGACTTTAAGAAAACTTGCAAAGACTATATGCTAGTTTGGTTTAAATCTCTTTAAGAAAAATTAATCTAATAAACATAATAAACCGGTCCCTAGTTAAGACTTTTTAAATCATACTTTTAGAACCATGCTTTAATTTTGACATAACATTTGATTGTATAGAATATTTGGATACACATAGTTGATGTTATTTGAATACCTTTTAAACCATGCCAGAACTTTGCTTTAATTTCGGTATCCCATTTAATTGTATAGAATTTGTACACACACACATACATAGTTGTTGTAATTGCATACGATCCGTCTCAAAGTTGCTGCACAGTGCTCTTGCCTAATATAATTTCAATCTTTAGAATTGCATGTAAAATGCATGAAATTATAAGCCAAGCAATTTGGCTTACCAGCCCAACTGGCCAGCTCCGATCTGTTCAGGCTCAGTCTTCATCTTTATCTCCCTCTCCTTCTACTTCTCCTTCTCAGTTTCCCTGTCCTTCTTGGTCTCCTTCTACTCCCTGCTCTCCATTTACCAACCAAAGTAAAATGCACCCTGTGGAGCGCTACGGCAACAGAAACAGCGACATTATAAAAGGTGTAGCCCCAGTGTGCAATCTTAGGGATCAGGGGCTGGATCTCACCATATATTCGTAAGATGGACAAAATGTGCCCAGATGCCTGCAATTTTCATGATAATTAAATGCAAAAGAAGCGCGCTGAGAAGAAGAATTCTGAAATTATTATAATTAAATGCACCCGCCAAAGCGCATTTCAAGCGAATTGTTTTATAATTTTCAACTGCAGCAAAGTCAGCTGTCCCGATACCAGTGTTTATACCGATACCGATACCAATACCGTTACCCGTTCCAATGCACCTGATGCTCTGGCAATAAACTAAATATTTCCGCTCTTAAATTATTGATATTTTGATATTTGTTTAAGACAAGAGAGACAAATGTTTAACAATATTTTGATGGCAGCCGCCAGAGCATAGCAAATTAGCCCCAAAAGGCCAATGACGACGACCAAAAGTCTGAATCTCAATCGATTCATCGATCTTGATAATGATGATAATGTTCATAATCATCATGCGGTTGTGGTAACTGTTGCATAAATGCATGTCATGACAGCTCGCTCATGGCACGGGCACGGGCACGGGTACGGGCAAACCCATGTAATACCTTACCAAAACCCTTACCAATACCACTACCCATACCAATTCCAATTCCAAGTCGAAGTTGTCGTTCCTCTTGTCGTTATCGTTTTGCTGCTCCTCAATTCGAAATGAATATGTCAAAATTTACAATTCGTATGAGCTGAGATGAAATGAAATGAGGTGAGATGATCGTAGTATTGCATTCAACTGATGCCACGATGACAGGCACAACAGTTGATTTTTTTCTCCATACTTTTTGGCGTGTTGTGCATTCAAAAACTGGGCGATTTTCCTTTGAAAAAATCCTTAACAATTACAATTTTTCTGTTGATTCATAACACTTGTGTGTAGCCAAAAAAATAACTCGAAGAACAAAAAGAAAAAGGCAAGAAACCGCAGCAGAGAGCACACTTCAGAGCCAGAAAGAGATGATGATAATAAATCAAGGCGCATTAAAAGTGTTTTCAATTTCATCGTAACTCAGCTGCGAGGCATACGCAGAACGCAACCTGACGACGACTCTCTGATTAAGATGAAGTTGCTCAGGTTGATGGGAATGTGGCCATGGATGTGTATGTGAATGTGAGTGTGGATGCGACTCACAGTAGAGGCTCGAAATGAATATGATTTGGTTTGTTGTCCCACGTCATGTTCTACATGTTTGTGAGCATCATTTGAAAGTCGCCGCACTGCGAACCACAACTGGCCCATGATTTATGTCTATTGGTGCCAGTCTTGGCTGCTAAAAGCCAAGTAGCCTTCACAAATAGAAATATTATATATGATGTTTGATTTCTTCTTTACTTCGCTTATAGTTTTTGATAGAAAGATTTTTATTGATTTTGTCATGGCGCTGGCGCTGTCTTTTGTTCAAGTTTATGGCCAAAAAGGCATATACAATTAAGCCACGATGTGTGGAGCGATCACCTCCTGTGGCTTTTCACGCATGCGCGCAATTTAATTTTTACGAAATTTTTCAATACAAATTCGTTACGCATTCCACTGTGCGCGCCATTTCGTTACGCAGAGCCGCCATCTCTGACAAAATCGACAGACGGACAGGGGGACAGTGGGACCGACTGATGTTTGACGAGTTTAAGATGGATCGTGCGCTTAGAAGCACTACCAGACCACGAGACGACCGAAATGACCGAAACGACCGCCTGAGTTGTGTCTGAGTTAATGGCGCCCCTTTTTACGTAGGGAACTGCTCCCCATCGTTTTGGATTCGGATTTGGCTTTGGCTTTTGATCACGCACAGCGTCGCTTAAGCTAATTAAACGTTTGACAAATGATTTGACATTTTCATTATACGCAAACTGTATACAAGCATTTTCACTTTCATTCCCACTTCTCGTTCTCCTCTTCTCTTCTGCTGTTTTCAGCTCCAGGATTAAGTAGTTCTATATTGCTGACAGCGCATGCGGGTCCGATTTTGAGCCACTTTATATGGTAAAGTCCATAAATTGGTCTTAAGAGCCAAAAACGCTTGTCTCGTGCAAATATATGATGGCGTTGATGAGTCTCCATTGATTATGATGATCGCACGGCTGCTGTGTTGATTTCTTAGATTGACAGTAATTTAAATGCAGATGATTAAATATTCGGCATGTTGGAAATAAAACAAAAACAGCGGGCAATCAACGCACATAATTAAAATGATTGTATTTTCATCGGGGATGCGATTAAGCTAAATGCACTTTTAATAAGATACTTTTCTTTGAACTTAAAATGGGCGATGTGTAGGTTGAGCAGTAAATATAAAGGAAAATATATAGTTAAAAGTATCTATAAATATAAAACTCTAAATAGAAATCCGAAAAATCATAAATTTAAGCTACAAATTCTAAAGCTTATATTGAATTGTAGTACAACCCATTTCTGACATAATTTTAGTCTTTAATCTTTGACTTATTTTTCCCTTTTAACTTTATATATGTTTATTATCAACAGTCTTCAAAATAGCCTACTCAATACGATCTTCGTTAAATTAACTCTTGTACCCAAACTTTTCATGAAATTCAATTTAGCAATTGAAAACTGTGTCGAGCACTGAGCTTCACATGATTAGCTTGAAAACTGTGAGAGGCATAGCGAAATGTAATGAGAACTTTAAGAATTTAGCGGACCATTTAAAATTAGCTGAACGAGTGGGAATCGAGCTAGGAAATGTTTGGGTAAATATGTGTGAGGAGGAACAGAAGGCGTCGTGTCCCTAATTCAATGTGTCAATTGTGTAGCATCGTCGTAGTCGTCGTCGTCGTCATCGCCATTTGGTGTTTGGTGGTTCAAGGGGTACGAGGGATCTCTCTACACTGTACTATATACGGCTGAAGAAAAAGGGAGTTTGATTAATGTAAAAGCTGCCACTGATATGTCACACGCATGTCAAATTCTGACATTTGACATTTTGCAAGCGAGAGACGCCAACGCCGCTCTCATGGTGGCTGCCTGGATGGTTGGATGGCTGCCTGGTTGGATGAGCACCACACACAGCAGCAGCAGCAGCAACATGTCCAACCACCAGCAAAAAAATAACAAAATCGAAAAAAAGGAACTTGAGTGCAAGCGACGAGTTTCTCGTCTGGTTGCTTATTTAAAAATACATTGAATACGCGGGGCGTTAATACATCCGTTAGAGTGCCATTTTGTTTGTCAGCCCAACCCCGAGCGGGCTCCGACCCCGTTTTCGACCCTGGCTCTGGGGGAGAGAGAGCGCGAGAGTGGCAGGAGTTGACCTCCTGAATGCTTCTTCTCCTGACAGACTGCCTGACTGCCTGCCTACAGCCTGTTTGCTTTTTGCATCCCTTTTCCATCAACAGATCCACATCCTGTGACTTTCCTTGTTATTGTTGCCTGCCACTTGACAACGACGATATTTGCGCATAAAAAATGCAACATTATTTGACTGCGAATTAATGTTAAATTGTTGTAGGACGCTCTTCAACTCAGCTTGTTCCGTTGATGTGGGAAATGTCACATTCTGACAGGCGACACCGACAAGTGTACGCATTGTTGTTGCTCAACAATTTTGTTGTGTGTTTTATTTTTTTTTTTTTATAAATATTTAATTATATTTTGTTTCCATTTTGGGCTGCAGGTCACGGATCCGTCCTTCCTCACATCCCTGTCTCCCTCTCCCCCGCTACTTCGTTTTATAAACATTTGATTAATCACACGCGCACAAGTACAAATACATGTACTCATCTCACACTCGATGGAAAGATCAAAGCACTCTTGGGCCTTCGGCAGACGCTATAACAGTCCGTCAAATCGTCCAACTCAGTCAGTGAGTGAAACTATTCGCGCATTATGTCTAAATAAACAAACAAATCGGCGACCCGGCCATCGAGGAAGAATACCCAATCGAATATGGAGAGAGAAAGGGAGATGGGAGAAAGGAAATCTATTGAAATCTTTTGCCATCTTTCGATAGTTTCTTCGGAGGCGTCTTCTTCTCTTAGTAAGATGTATGGCGCTGTGAGTAACGTGTGTGTTGTATATTGTCTGTCTATGAGTGTGCGTGTGTGCATGTGTGTTGCTCTGTGTGGGTGGAAAATTTATTTGAAAAACAATTTTCTTGAAAAGTATGCGCATACAAAACTGACAGCTTTCGGTTTAAAGAAAAATCAACAAACTGCTCGGGATTATAAATTGCAATCTACTGACCCAAACATAATATTGTTTGTAGAGAAACACATGGGCGGGTTCTGTTCTAGAAAGGCGGGTTCTCATCTCCAAAAAGGCATAAATAAATAATTCTTGATTTCCTTCAATGTTTTTTAAGATGATTCAGACTAGAAAATACCAAAATTTTTAAGTGATTAAACTCAAAACATTATTGTGCTATTTTATAAAGTAAAGACTGATCATTGAAACCAGATTTTAATATAGTTAAAATATAGAAGAAGAAATATAAAGCAGATATTACCCTTAACTACCGATTATGTTAGAAAAAATATACCCGATGTATTAAAAATTGATATAAAATCTTTGTTTTTTATTAAGCAACAGTATATTAATAAATCATATTAAACATAAATATTTTGAACATTCATATTTTGACTATGTATGACAGCTTAAGAAATATTTTTGAATTATATAAAAGAATTTAAAATGATTTCAACATGTTGCGTATAGATCATTTGATTTGATTTATTTTACCGGCTTGAAACCAAACTAGTTAAAGGGTTTTTGGAGATGCCTAATTTTATCCAAACTAAAATATTTTTTACCTATTTTAATAACATTATATTGTTGTTAACAGTGACAATTTTCCAAAGCACCAAAGATATTTTTGAAAATAACAGAGTCAAATTAGAGTGCTGACCAGAAACAAAAATTCAAATAAAGATAAATCCGAAACTCTCCAAAATAATTGAATTAAAGCAAAAGTTAAGATCCACATAACAAATTAAGGATTTAAATTTGTTTCAGGTAAAAATATTAAACTTTTAGATACATTATTTCCTTTAAAGGGTAATATAATTTCAACATGACAAGGCAAACCCCTCTTAGAGGTTATCAGTTAAACTATAATAATGAATTAAAATGAATTACTTTAATTAGTTTAAATCTAAAACACTATCTATAAGTTTTTACTTTCCAACAACGTTGTTTAACAAAATTGCATTCCATATAACAAGTTTTAAAAAATGTTTATACATCAAAATTATTTTGTATAATACTAGTTAATAATACAAATAATCCCATATAGTTAAAATATTAATTTATGTTGCGTTAATTGACTAAACTCAAAATAAATTTGCAGAAGCTTTCAGATTTATATTAAAGACAAATAGAATTAATCTTTCGCCTTAACTACTTGCATGCTAAGAATATGTATATTTATCATGTTTAGTCAATTTGGCCAGTTTCACCTGTCGCCAGAGCATAAATTTGCCCCCAACCACAGTCGATAGCCAAATAGCCGGACATTGGGCATCGTAGAACGGACACTGGACATTGGGTGGAATTCATATTCATTAGCAAAAATGTTGAGCTGCCGACAAGCCAAAAAGTGCAGCCATCAGGCATTGGAGTATTTACGGCTTCGATGGCGGCCAAATGAGTTACGGCCGGTGCGTGGTAACGTGGCTAACACTATAGACGCTGCAGAGACGCCATCGCCGCAGTGGGAAATTTATGCGACTCGCTGCGCAAGCTAAAATCAAAGCCAAGTGCTCATAAATAAATATCGGGCAAAGTGGCTAAATCAAATTTGATTGCAGATATGGTGGGGAGTACCCCTACTGTATGTCGATGCTACCAGAGAGTCTCTATATCTGCCATTAGTGATTAGTTATTCCGAATTTTGTTTGCCATATCACATGTGCAAACTAGACGCCTTTCCACCAAGTTCATCTGCTTCTTTATCTAACCAAATATTTATGGTGTGCGAGTGTGCGAGTGTGTGTGTGATTTTTTTGTTTTTATTTTTGTTTGATTTCTTTTTGTTTTTTGATTTTTTTGTTGTTTTTTTGTAGGGGAGACCTACAAAATGTGAATGTATCTCGGCAAAGTTGCGACTTATAATTTGCATATTAATTACATTACCGGCGAACTGAACTGTGCTGAACTTTAACTTCGACAGCATCTAATCGGTAATGCCAAGAAATTAAAAAAAGATTAATTTAAAGCGATCAGTGAACGCCATTTGCTCATTAGGTAGCCGTAGTCTGTAGACTGTAGTCCGTAATCTTTATTCCGTAGTGGATCGGCAAACGAGCTTGGCGCTTTTTTTGGAAGGCCAATCAAAAATTTAAATGAAGCTGCAAAGTTCCGAAACTAAGTTGAAATGCTTAGCTCTGTTTTTTTTTTGTTTCTTCTCTCTGTTTCTGTTGTTGTTTTCTTTCTGAATTTTTGGTATTTTGTTAAATTAATCCCAACAAAATTAAAATACGCGGCCAGTCGCAACCTTTGAGAAACAAAATAACGAAATATCTTAAAACTTTGCTGAGCTATTTTCGGGAGCTGACGTACCAAGTGTAGTATATAGTATCTATTTATTTTTAGCTGATATACTCTGGCGAGAGGGTTGTTCCAAAAATTTCTGGAGTGATGGAATTTTAGCTATTTTAAAGAGTATTCCAAAGCAGTTTATCCATCACTCTATTTTCCACTGCAACTAAATCTCATGAAATTAGATAAATTTGTATACTATGTGTTAATTAACTTTGTGGTGTCATTTAAAAATGGCAAAAAATAAAAGGGGTTAACAAAATATCAAATGTTCATCGACCTTGGCTATCTATGTTGACATTATCATCCATAACGAATGCTTCTTCAATAGTCCGAATCAAGTTCACGTTTCCCAAATGAATTTATTGTAAATCGTATCGAATCAAGAAACTTTTACATTTGACTTTCAAATGATGATTATGGGTCTTAAGAGCTATACTATTTATAAGTCTGATCCATGGCTCATTAAATGTTTATTCAGAACAAAACTGTGACGAAAGATTGATTAGGTTATTGATAGCAAACGATTCCATTTTGCTTAATTAAAGTTTCAAGATCTAGATCTAGTCCCTGTCTCTGTCTGGCGATTATAAAGTATTAGTTCAACTGTTGCCATCTATAATCGCTTTATCGCAAATCATTCTCGATATTAGCATTTGTCCCTCATCATTTTGGTATTACATAAAATTGATGTGTGTTTTCTAGAGCTAAGAAAACCACATAATTCGTTGAGCGATCGCACAGGGTGCGTTTGTGATACCAAATGCGGATGTGAGTGCGAATACGGATGCGGATGCGAATGCGACATGCTGACCCTTCTCGGAGTCAACACGGTGATGAATAGCGTGCTAATTGTTGACAGACAAGCAGCAGAAACAGCATGAATGTCAAATGCACAACAAATACATTATGAAACGACATTTTTTGATTGAGATCGTTTGTGATCCTTTTTTTTCTCTCGTTTGTTGGTAAAGGAAAAGGATACGCATGTGAATGTGCTTAACAAAAGTTTGTACCTTTCAAATCTTGTGTTGCTTTTGGTGGTGGCAAAGCTTAGACTGACATTGAGCTGGAAATATCTGGTTTATTTTCCATACAATAAGTGGAGAAGTATTTCTACCCTTTGTTGCAGTTTTTGGTGACTTTGACTCTTCTGACAATTATTAGTTTAACGCATATTCAGATACTCACACTCCCAGTCTTTTATTTGAGTTTTCAAGCGCGAAATTGTTTGTTGTTGATTGTTGGATTCAGATTCAAATGCATCTGGCCGATTTGCAGGCTCATCTGCTTGTTGTTGTTGCCACTTCCTGCGATTGTTCACAGTCTCGCTGCTCTGACAGATCTCTGACAGCCCAGCAGCGATTCAACTCAGCTCAACTCGACTGGGTTTGACTCTGCATTATAGAATCATGTGGGGTGGCTTTGGTTTCCTGGCAGCAGCAGCTACTGTATTTGATGGATGCCACTTGGGCCATTGTTTGTAAAGTGTTAATGTGTTTGCCATTTTACCACTTACCATTTTAGCATTTTGCGGAAATGTAACATTTTCTGCTTGGCTTAGTCAACTGAATGTGGCCTATTGAAATTTATAATTTTTGTCAGCCCAGTTTACCCACTCTCTTCCAGTGAAAATGTGTTTATTTTTACGTATATTAGCATATTATCTATAGGTCGCTCGCAGGACATACACTCGTATCTCGACCCTCTGAACAATGGTCGTGTCTTGTCCTCGGTAATCCCAGAGACATGTGCAATGTGCCCGGATTGTCGCCGATTGTGTGAAAGTCAGTGCAAAGAAAGGCCAACAAAATGAAAGCAAACGCAGGAAAATACAACAACCAAATACAAAAAAAAAATACTTACAGAAAGAAATGGAAAAAGGAACAGAGAAAGGAAAAAATAGAAAGATTTAATGTCGACTTTAGGTGATTTATTACCAACAAAATTGCGTCCACAGAAGAGCAGCGTTTGTCGTTGAGTGCAACGCAACGCAACGCGTACGCGGGGCTGCAACAAAATACAAAATAGAAAATAGAAAATGGTAAATGGAAATGGAAAATGTATAGAAGAAAATAGAATGGAAATGAAAAGGCAATGGCAAAGGCAAAAGGACACACAGCGAGCAAAAGAAGCAGACAATTTGGTTCACTTCAGATGTCAGGCAATTGGAAAAGGAGATGGAAAATGGTGAGGGGAAAGTGGCAGGAGTAGGGGAATGAAATAAAAATGCTGTGTGCTAGAGGGAGAAACGAAGACGATGGCAAAGACATAGATCTAGACTGGGACTGGGATTTTAAGATGGAACTAATAGCATTAAAAACTTGCGTAAATGCACGAAGATAATTTCTATTTTTGAGGGTGTGAAATGTATACACACACACACTCTGCGTCGGGGCACGGTGAAAGTCATTTCGGGGTCGAGATATAGAAAGATAGATACACAGATACAGATACAAACGCAGAGCAGCGTGAGAAATTTGTTGCTGTTTTTAATTTCTTTTGTATCGATGCGACGATTTCAACTTCGATTTTGATTTCGATTTCGTTTTTGTTGTCGTCGTCGTCGTCGTTGTCTAAAATTGGATTTGTGAACTTGTGTGGGGGGCTTCACTGTATTTAGCCAAAGCAATAGATCAAATTCCTTCAGCTTCCCCCTGAGCAGCTCTAGCACAAGGGATGTCTCGACTTATTGTATTTAGTAGCAAATAGAAGAGAAGTAGAGAAGTAGAATTCCCCATTTGGAATTGGTTTATGTTGGTCACATGGTATTACCATTTTAATAATTTAATAACTAAATTGCTTGCGCTTTGACCACATTAAATATGCATTATTCTCTATTAGCCCATTGCGTATTTTGCACTTTGCACATTTTAGCCACTCGGTCCGAACCCACTTAATTATTAATGGCTGCTTAATTAGTCAGCAAATGTTGAATTCAACTAATTAAATAAAAGGTGTGGTAGAACATATAGAAACTCGACTAAGAGCTAAGTGCGTGTGACAATTTATGTGCCGAGTTGACCGAGCTACACTTTACTGTCATCTTATTTAAGCCGTGATTTATGTGGTAAAAATAAAAGTATATAAAAATAAATAAATAAAAATCTTGACAGCTGCTTTGACCGGCGGTTAATTCAAATGGATTCGATGGAATTGGACACAATTGACAGGGATAATACCATAAATGAGACTTCAATTATTTTGTTTTTTAATACAATTTGCAAGCAGTTACTTCACTCTACCTTTTTGAAGGCTTATTAGCTTGAATGCACCTACATACTCTACGTTTAGTTGCGGAAACCCCCACGCATTTTGGCCACAAAGAGGTTCAATCAATTCCACATTACTTAAAGCCAAGTAGATCAAATGCCAAAAAGGCAACGGCCAAGTCAAATTGGGGGGAAAGGAAACAGTTGTTGACCAGCTGTGTGTTTGTGTGTGGAGAAGGCTAAAAGCAAAACGACGGCAAACGAATGGCAAAAACCAAATCCCACTAATGTGCTTAAATAAATTTTGCCAGCGTTTAAGCCAATTAGTCCGTCGGACATTTTACTTCTTGTCAACTTTGGTAGCCGCTTTTGGACGCTTCTGGGGTCGCTTGTTGGCCTGGTCAACTGTTCGCTTGGTCTGTTGTCTCTTATTCGTGGGTTTTGGCCCACTTGCCGCTCCATGTGGCTGTGCGTTGGCTGCTGATTCTCTGATTCTCATTCTGATTCTGCTGACAACGTTGCTCGACTTTTCTGTTTCTTTTTCTTTCTCTCCCTCTATCTCTCTCTCTCTGTTTCTTTTTGTAGTGCTTATGCAGCAAATATCCGTGGGATTAAAATTGTATGGGCCTCTGTTTCGTGGTCTTCGTCGGCTGCCGCTTTTCATGCCCTTTTACGCATTTTTGCCTTTTTGCTTTTTTTGGTTTTACTTTTTTTCGTTTTGGGATTATTGAAGTGCAATTAAGCTAAAATGTCAACGTGAAAAAAATTAATCGTTATACTACCCTTTTTATGGCTTCCCCCCTTTTAGGAGGCAGCTTCCCTCTTCCCTCCCCTCTCCTTCAACTCTATCCCTTTTGGCTGCTTATCTGCTGCGTTTCATCGGGTGCTTTACAAGCAAACTCATTTACCGACAGGTTGCCGGCAGCCGCTTCTTCTGACTTCTTCTGCAATTGCAAGTGGACAAGTTTTTAAAATCTAATTCATGTACATGTCAAAAATTGGCTTGCATTAAAAAAGTCAACAGAAATATAACGTTGGAGCTGCAGAAGATGCCGCTGGTTGTAAACTGTTTGTGTGCCGACTGCGTTGTCTTAATGATTTGTAATTTATGAATTTCGGTCGCTGCCAAAAGGCTATCAGAGCTCGTCTTTGGCTGGGTAAATCTTATCAGACGGTAAAACCAAAACAAGACCAAAAGGAAGACCAAAAACTGGCACTGCAATTGTTTGCCAGTCGCTGCAGTTGTTATTTTGTTGTGTATTTTGTGTGTGTTGTGTTGCTACTTCTGGTTCGGGTCAGTGGAAAACACTTTTGTATCATAAACCAAAATGCCAACGGCAACGACAACGACAACAACGCTAATCGTCGAGTTAACATTTTATCGCTACTGTGCTGGCACTAGGCAAATATGTGCTCTCAAAACTGAACCACTGAAAAAACGGGGAATGAATGCTACTAAAACTGATACTCAAAACTGTAGCAACTCAAATATTTCCATGTTTGCCATGCGGATTAGTCCGGTGACAGATTTGCGGCCAACTTCGGCACCGTCTCCGTCTCCGTCTCTGTCCTCTATCCGCTGTCTCCGACATCAGTTTTGACTATAACTTTGGGATCGTAAATCTCAGTTGTTGGACTATTTAACGTACTTTGAAATTGTATGAGTGCATTTGCCAGCTATTTACTATTACTACTCGTATAAAAGTTTATCACAATATCTGAACACAAATTTTTAGTACGCAGTAACTTTGTTATCTTGGCAGCACCACCGCAATCACCGCAACACCGCACTGCTAGAGCACCGCCAAGTTTTTGGGCATATCTAGTTATCTGGCAGCTATCTCAGCGCTACTCTCTCTCACTCTCTCCCTTACTCTCTCTCTCTCTCTCTCTCTCTCTCTTTCTTTGTGTACCCTGTGATGTTGTCGCATTCACATTGTCGCATTATGTCAATGACGACAGCAATGCCAACAGCTCCAACATCATCCTCAGTGCACTGATTGTTTGGCCGGCAATTATTGGCTGATATTATACATACGTTAGCCTCTGCTCAACACAGGTGCCACACTACCGTCAGGTGTGTAGGTTTTTCATCAAGTGTTCTCCGCTGAATTGCTCAAATATTTGGCGTTGGAATTTGCGGTGACAGGTTTAAATTACAGCTGCTGAATGAGTAAATGCCATCAAATAATTATGTGTTTTTCAATGAAATTTTCTGCGTTGAAGTAACGTACTAACATTTATGTACAGAATTATAAGTAATGTATTTTAAATATAAATACATTCATCTTTAAAGGTATAGTATGCCATCAAAAAAATAAAATAAAATGCAAGATGTTTTAATGTTAATGGTCCCATTGTCTAAAATATTTTATTTCATGTTTAAATGAATTTAATTGATATTTATATATATGTAGTTACATACATTTATACATAATTTCGGATATTTGGAAAACTGGAATTAAATAAAAAAAATCTCATTATTCGTCTTAGTTACTTTAACTCTTAGTCAAGTAAAAAAACTTTTAAAAATAATTATTTTAACCTTTTATCACATTGATTTCTTACTTCCTTTAAATAAGACCACTTTAAAGTTATCAATTTGTAATCAAATTAAAGCTTTTTATTTTATATTTTAATTTGAAAAATATATCTTACTTTAATCAAAAATAAAACTACTTCCAACACACAACACAAATTCAATCAGAATAAAAATTTAACTAATAACTTGGCCAAGGCTTTTTCATGTCTAGAAATATAGCCATCAGCTTTGAGTTAGATAGGCCCACTCCTTACAGCCCTGTAGATCATAATCAGGCAACAGATATGAATGTGTAGTGCGCTATGATGGATTCACAGTGTCCGATTGTACGTCAGATATAATTTTTTTGCACCTAACAAATAACGAGAAACGTGATGTCGCCATAGCGGGTTATCAGTAGATTGCCATCAGCCACAGCTTGGCTCTGACCTGGTCTTGGCCTGGCCAGGTGATGATATTTAGTTGACATCAGCCTGGCACTTTGGCCAAAAAGGGCAGTCAGTGTGTCTTATGAGTGGCAGACACGCATATATATTGTGAAGAGTTTGCCACTAAAATCACGTGTCTCAATTGTTTTTGGCGATTTTAATGGGCCTAAACATGGAAATATCTATTAGGGCTGGGTGCGTGTGGGGGCTGGAGCTGTTTATAACTTTTGGCTTGGCATTAAATTAAATTTGAATAAAAAACCAATTCATCTTCGTTAGAAAAAAAATGCGTTACGGGTACGATCTTGGCCCGGGTTCGACCCAGAAAACGGTTATGACATTTGTGCGACGCCACTGAAATGAAATGAATACAAATGGCAAGCTGGTCAGGCAAAGTGACCGCAACGCCCACACAAACGCGAACCTCCTAAACCAAATGGGAAAATGGAAAAAATGGAAAAATGGGAAAATGGGTAATTGCTTAATTATGAAAATTCCTTTTGTAACGCCTGCCGAGTCCGTTTTAGTTTTAGTTTTTTTTTCCTCCTTCTGGCTTTTGTTTTTCTTGGTTGCGTGTAAAACTAAGGACTGGTAGTCAGGATTGGGGCGTTACGCATTTTTACAAGCAATTGGTCAACCATCTGGTCGGAGCACTCTAATTAAATTATCAAAAATTTCTACCCAACTCCGGGTAGTGTCCAGAGTTTAGCCGATGATACATGTGTGATAGGCGTATGTATGTTCATTAATTATCATGTAGTTTAGTTTAGTTCATCCTGCTCTTGACACACAGTTCCCTGTCTTGTGTGACATTTATTTGCCAGCGAAAATACTTTGTGACATTGTTTAATTGCTTGTGATCCATGGCATACGGATCCAAGTTCCGAGTCGGCTTATCTGTTGATGAACCCGATGGACATTTGATAAATGAACGCGTTTCCATTCACTTGGTCGCCTGCATTTTGCATTTCAATTTGTTTACCTGCCTTACCTGTCGCGTGTCGCCCGACTGTCCACTGTCCAATGTCCGATTGCCGGTGCTGCCGGTCTTTGGGGCCCCCAAAGTGTCATCGCTGGCGTGCTGACAGCTGTCAAAATGCAGCGCTTTTGCATGCGCATTGGACAGCTAAAAATCGATAGGCGGTGACGTCGATGGCGACAGCTTTCGCTTTCGCTTTCCCTGTCGCGCACGTTACCCAAAAGCTTTCGTTGGGATGCGCAGTGAGCACAGCCTCTCTCAGCATCTCTCATAACAGCGCTAAAGAAGCTTTGTGCTAACATCCCTGAGAGCGTTCACACACTTCCTTTGTTTACAATGACAGCGTGCTCTAACTTCAGCTACTCTTCCTCTTTCTGCTTCTATTCCAGCTGCTCCACTCTGCTCTGCTCTGCTCCGGGCTGCAGGACACACATTGGCAATGGCCCCGAGCGTACTCTCCAGAGTGCGCCAATTCTGGAGAGCAAAGCATAGCATCACTGTCTCTGTGTGCGTGTGTCTCTCTTTGCCTGCAAATGTGTGTTCGTGTGTGTGAGTGTTGAGCGCAAAGTGTCAACGCGTGCTTTGGCATTTTTTCGTTTGCCTTTAGACAGCAATTGGTTTTAGGGCATGTCGATTATCTAATACATTTTGTAATTTGTATTATCAAATGAAATTTTATGTTTATTTGTATTAATTGGTAATTACCTAATAAGCCATAAGTAGTACATTTAGTTACCTTTGCTACTTAAAATTATCAATGAAAACTTTTGTCTTTTCAGTAACAACGAGGCCTATTCTTTAACCAAATTGATAAGACTTTAGGCAACTAACGAATAGATAAATGTTTGTTCTGTGCGTACAACTTAAATAAGAATAAATGCATTTCAAAAATAAGTCTGATAGATTAAATTAAAGTCACATAACACTTTAAAACTTACAAAACTTGAAAATTTTATGTGGATAAAATAAAAATACTTTTTGGGGAAATTTATCAAGTTTATGAAAAAATGGTTTCAATTATTTACAATAGTTTTAACTTTACTTACAACGAATTTACCTAAACGAATTCTAGCAACTATTATGCCAAGTTCAATTCAAGTATGTTCAATTGCTTGGAGTACTTTAAAAGTATTGAAAGCTCCTTAAATTCCAGCTCAATTTATAAGGCTGTATTTGAAAGCACCTAGTTCCAATTTTGTTTGTGTAGGGTATATGCTTGAGTCGGCGTTGCCTAAGCTGCAGTTAGAGCTTTTTATTGTTTTCGGTTTTTAGACGCAGCATCTATTGAAGAGCGGGCCACCGCAGAGGGGTCTACTATGGACTGAGTTTTGGCTGCTGCGCCGGGGCGCCACCGCACCGTAACACACCCCTCACCACTCCCCACCGTGTCGCATCGCATTGTACATGACACTCAAACGATGCTGGTGGGCTGTTGGTCGGGTTGAAAACTATTTTGCCCCGTGCGCTTTGATGCTCACTTCACTTTTTCTGTTTTCTGTGTGTTGTATTTTCAGTTTTTCTTTTCTTTTTTCGCTCCTGTTGTTGTTGTTGTCGGTGTTCGTTGGTGTTATTGGTGTTGTAGTTGTTGTTGCTGCTGTACGTTTGCAATTGCTGGCGTGTTTGTTGCTGGTACGCTCGATGGCGGCAACGTTTGGTCCTTGTGTGGCAGCCAGAAACAGAGTCAGAGCCTGTTTTGTGTGCTGCTGTGTGTGTCCCCCGGTCTGATGTTGATTGTGGCTGTGCTCGCTGTGAGATGCGAGATGTGAGATGCGAGATTTTGGCTTTTGTCGCTCGCTGCTCTGCTCTTTGACAAACGCGACGCGACGCGAGTGAACAGTCAGCCAACTTTTTGTTGTGCCACCGCATAAAACAAAAAAAAAAAATAATAATAATAATAAAATATATAAAAAAGAGCGAACTGCACGCAGCTATTTTTCTAAAATTTTCCTAATCAAACCGAAACGAATGTGCAAACGTGTTGTTGGCCACAAAATGTAACAATATTTTGTGCTACCAACTAACAAAAAAAAAGGAGTCAAACTCGTGCTTCTCGTGTCACAAAATCGAAGTTGTCGCGAAATTAGAAAATTCTTGTTTGCTGCTAAACTCAACGTCGTCGCCGGGGACAGAGACAGGGCCGGGAATCGGAATTGGAGGCGCAGCCAGGGCTGCCACGGCGCTTTTGGCCATGTTAGGGCCACGGGTTGGACGCGTTGTTGTGTTTGTAGGCGCCGCCACGTTGCCATTGTGGTCATCTCCAGCATGCTGAGCCCAACCTAAACAAAATAAGTGACCATAGACCCCAATATTGGAGACGGGAGTCTCGAGGCGATTGCTCTTTTGGGGGTTGCCATGTGGGCATGGAGCTTCGATTTGGCCATTGAAAGTGTTGGACTTGGTTGGAAACGCGCGCGAGAGCTAGGAAAAGTCGCGTAGTCCGCCAGCCGTGCACCCATTGCTCCTTACCCGTATCCGATACCCTTCGCCCGTAGTCCCAGTATCGCCGTAGTGTTTTAGTTTCTAAAAGAGAGAGTCTCTCGCTCACTCGCTCGCTCGCCCGCCCGCCCGCTCTCTCTCCCACGCGTGTGTCTCTCTCTCTCAGTGCGTGTTCTCTCTCAGTCAGCGGCGCGCGGTCTCTCCCAGTCGCTCTCTCTCTCGACAAAGTTGACATGTTTATGTTTTGGCAACAAACGGCGCTCTCTGTTGCAAACTTTGACAGCTGCAAGTGTCAGCACAGTGGTACAAATCATAAACATTGCACACAAACTTTGATCTGGATGAAGAAATAAGACTTACTAATGGTTCCTAGTTAAAACTACACTGAAACAAATATATATTGCACGATGGCACGAGGGGACTTGGCATGGTAAATTGATTGGTAAGTTTAACATCATAACAGCTTATCAACTAGAATTTGTCTATAGTGCTAAGTTGGCAAAGAAGTTAGCTTAATTTAAAAATTTTTAACATATCCTGTCACAATAAAATTTACTGTTGTAATAAGTGTTTCTAAAAGCTCGAAGATTATTGTTGAAGTACAACTAGAGAATTATTCTAAGAATTTTTAATGAAAATTTAAAAATATTGTTTAAATGGGACAAGATTTTCTTTTCTAATTCTTTATAATAAAAGGTTTATATTAACAAATATTTTTTAATACTCGAAGAACAAAACTATATATTAATTATGAGTCATGCAGATCAAGTTTATTTAAAGCTGTTTCCGCCACCGCATATTGTGTTTGTTACCATTAAACCTATCCTCATTAAGTTTTATTTAGATCGGAGAACTATAGCCAATATCTCTTATAGGATAATTCGCTCGAAAATAGCGCATTTGTGTGAATTCATGTAGTACAAAGTCATCAATCGCAACCAATCTCGCACATTATGTGTATATGAGGATTGTAACTATCCTTAACAAGTTTGATTTGGATCGAAAAACTATATCCTTAAAATCCTATAAGATAAATCCGTCCAAAACAGTTTATTTGTATGTTAAACTGCTCACTACATGAGCACGGGTATTTTATAGTCGTCTCGCTTGACCATAGACTTTCTTACATGCCTTTATAGCTATTTTAATATAAATTTGTGTATTATCACCTATCAAATTCTGTGCGAAATTACACCACTGAGAAGTAAAGTTACCCATGGATCTTAACTAACAAGCAGTTAAAATTCACTTAGATAATTTACGTTATTTAACTTTTAATTTAAATACAAGCTTAGTTTATCCAAGAATTAAATTACCTTAGCTATTGCCTTCGGAGCTGAAGCTCAGCTGCATTAAACTGCATTCCTTGAATTATGCAAACTGCAATTAAAACAAAGTCTAGCATGTAACTAAGCACTTATTAATTATTGATAAGCAAACCACATAGAATCTAATTTAGCAGCCACGAAATGCTGACAATTTTAAATCAATTTGCGTATTACAAATGCCCACAACAGGCCCCAAAAGATGCCCACTGTCAATGAAAGGGCCCCAAAGCGCAAAACACTAAGGACAAAATGGGCAAATATGCAAATTTGGCAGAAAATTACAAACATTTTGCGAAATGTCGATTGAAATGGCAAGAGAATGGGGATTGCATTTAATTAAAAGTGCATTATTACGTTTATTATGGATATTATATTAAGAGTAGGGTCGGTCATATAAGACAGCTCCAATTGGAGACGGGTTCGGAGTTGGAATCGCAGTCGGAGTCGGATTGGTTGAATGTCTGCCTTATTTGACAGACCAGACATTCATCAACACAACGAATGGCGCAGAGTTCGTAACATTTGCACGAAAACTCATTATTTTAATTAACTTTCTCTTCACAAAACCATTTGGTGCGGTTGCCACGGACATCGACATTGCCACCAACACTGACAACGACAACAACAGCAACAATGACTCCGACAACGACAACGACAACGACACCGATACCGAACCGAGATGAGGCGACTGTTGCACTACTCGTGCCAAAACAGAAAGAGACAGGCACAGTGTGAGACAGGGACAGCGATAGAGAGACAGTGCAGCTGCTTTAGCTGGCTCAGCAGCCTGCGGCTGTCCTTTATCCTGCTAAATCGCATTACTAAACTGTCATGTGAAATGTCAACCGTAAAGCGCTCACTGATTGTTAATTTCACTTTTATTATCGCTCCACATTGTAGTCCCCCAGTAGTTGTTGTTGTTGTTGTTGTTTTTATGGTAGTGACGCCATCGTCGCGTTGTCCGCCATGAAAAACCATTGCCCAATTGCCAATTGCTTTGAATTATCACGAGTTTGCCACTCTCTAAGCTTCAAATGTACCTACAACTGTTGGCCGAGTTTAAGCCACTTCAGTTGACATTGTCTAAGGAGCGCTACCAACTGGCTAATAAACCATTTGAAAGTAATTTTAATAGATGTATTTGCGAAAGTTGATGCAAATGCTATAGATCTGCGAGTAATAACTAATCAGCTTCTAATGTTATTTATAATTACCTTTTTGTTTACAATTTTTGGTACAAATGATAAAGGAAAATGTTGGAAATCTGATAACAATTTGTTGATTTGTTTAAAACAATTTTTTTTATTATTTATATACAGTGTAGTTTGTATGTTTCTGCTAAAATTCCACATTTATTGACTTGAATTAGCTTATGAATTTTTTGTGTGTTAATTTTTAGAAAATTTGACAGAATTTTTTTCAACATCATAGTATAGTGTTGCTTTTAAATTTCTGTAAAAAAAGTGGCAGACTTGAATTAGTTTCTGAATTTTTTTGTGTTTTAGTTTGTACAAAGTTTGACTATAATTTTTCAACATCTTAGCTCACAACAGCTTACAAATAGTCCACAAGCAGTTTAAAATTAATTAAAATTAAAATTGAAAGCTTGCAAGTTTTTGAAACCCATGTGTTTGAGTTTAAGTGTTTTAGTTATTTTATATTAAGTACTCATAAAAATAAGTATTTACTGCATAGGCTCATTATCTTAAAAATCTTTTTTATGATTTGAATGCTGATGGCACTGCTAATTTATAAATAAATCCAGTTGATGCAAGTCTGTTGGCAGCAATCAAGTCACAACTTGCTACGGGCAACATTTGGTCAATTGTCTCGTTAACAAATTGCACGACGCAGAGCTGCAGCTCATTTTCATAAATGCAACTCGCGTCTCTGCTGTGTTCCCTAACTGAACCCCACCCGACCCTACTCTGATCCTACTCCGCTCCTTACTCTCACCTCTGCTGGTTGCATGTGCGCTCGTTTTCATTGCTTTTTGCTGTGGGTCACTTTCGTGGCAGTCAGTAGTAAGTAGTTTTCTGCCCAACCTCGTCCCCCACCCCGTTTCTGCCCTTGTGCCCGACCCCTCGCAGTTGCCTTTGAGCAGAGCTCGGAGCTCAGAGCTCCACTCATGCGACGGCGTCTGTCACTGACTATTCCCAAAGGTGCAAACAAAGTGATTATACTTGGCCATTGTTCCGACTCTTTGTGGCATGAATGGTCGTGGGAGTATGCGGCATGTTCCACGTACTGACACTTGTAGTTTGCTGGCCAAGTGGTGCGTGTGGTGCAGGTGGTGCGGGTGGGTTTATTAATTGAAATGTTAGTGCAAGCAGCTACAAAAGCAGCTACTAAATAATAGATTTGTATCGAGAATTGTGGCAAGCAGATATTTGATGCTCATTAAGTAAAGTGGTTTTAGTTTCTGCTCTCACCCCACACCACACCACATGCTCCGTCCCCTCCATCACAACTCGTTTTGCAATTTATGTGCCAAGGGGCACAATGATAATCATGATGATAACGATGATGATGATGAAGCTGGCGGCTCAACAAAAAAGGTCCAAAGATGAATTGGGCCTCGTTTATTTTAATGCCCTGTCGCCGCAGTGGGTCGCAAAGTTGTCCCAGACTCTGTAGCTCACTTATTAGACATTAGCTCAGTTGAAATTCGTGACTTTGTTGCGATCCCATCCGCTGTGATCCGATCCAGACACATTCAAAAGTCAAAGTCGGAGTTGGAGTGGGATTTTTGGAGGCCCTTTGTGTAAGGTGCACATTAGTAGTAATTTTTAATGCTTTACTCTTCTTTTTCTTATAGTTTTTTTTTTTTTTCTTCTACTTTGTTTGAATGCTACAAACGGTTTTCTATTTAAATCGACCGTGTGTTGTTTCTGGCAAAGCTTCTCTAAGGTTTTTAGTGGTTTATTATTTAAATGAGTTTTCAGCCATTGTGCCCAGGCCTCATCTTCGTCGGGCTTGGCCCCAAGCTCGATATCATTTCTGGTGTGTTCGAATTTAATCAATTTGATTTATTTTCTTAGTTCATATTGTGTTGAAAATATTGTAGAAAAACGCATTGTGTCCATGCGTATCCATATCCCACAACCATATCGTGTGGCATTCAGGAAAAACAGATTTTAATTTTTGGAATTTGGTTTTTGGTTTTTGGTATTTGGTATTCGGTCTGCCGTTAAGAGGGGAGCGAAATTAGCATAAGCAGCTGAGGGCAGGGCAATACTCTGACTTTAGTTCTGGAGACCGAACTCTCTTAGATGCTAGATTTTCAACTCGAACGGGCTTGAATTTCTTTTTCGTTACACATACCCTCGCTATATATATAAGTATAAATATGTAGAATATTTATGATGGCTGCGATCTCAAAGGAAACGAGCGGCAGCTCCAAGTGGAACACTCCTAAATAAACTATTTCGAGTATTACATATCATGTGGGTCACTCACGAAACATATTCCCAAATCTATTCTACATTGTACTTGTAGTGTAATTGTAGTTGTAGTGTTATTATTGAAATCAAGCATTCATGCTTAGATGATTTATTTTGTTTTACTTCTAACTGTATTCTTAAGCTTCAAAGAATAACATAAATGCGCTTTAATTTTAAACAAATGTTTTTAAAATGTTTTATATGATTTAAGCAAGTAAATGTTTTAGCTATTATATTCTTAAACCAATGACAATTTAAGAACAACTAATAAATCCCTTAAAAAAGAAAATAATTATATCTTAAGAAACTTCATTCCAATTATTCATATAATAAAAGCTACAAAATATTTTTTGTTGATTCAAGCTATTTCTTTTTTATTTATTATTACTTGCATTATTATTAAAATTTTTATTACTTGACATCATGTATATACTTTCTTTTAAATATTAATTTATTTTATTATTTTACGACCATTATAAAAACACAAAAGAATTATAATTGTAAAGATATTATAATTATAGCTGAGAACTCAGTTTTTTAACAATATGCCCATTAAATTTAAAGTCAAATTTCGTCATTAAATTGAATAAAAATGTTGAAAATAAATTAAATGTTTAGTAATCTTCATTTTTATTCGAAACAGCTTAGTACAAAATATAAGTTATTTCTGCAAAGAAAATTATTTTTTTATTACAAGTATTTTATTATTATTTCTCTTTTGCCTTGATTTTATATGGAAAATCTCTCAAAAATGTATAAAATGTTTATTAAAATTTGCCATTTAAATTAAGAAAATATTTTTGAATACTTTTTACCTAATAAACAACATAATTCTTTATTACATGTCTCACTGCCAATTAAAATTAACATTTCTTTAAGATTACTAGAGTCGAGGAAAGAATTTCTCTGGATTTTCTTTGAGCTGCTTTCACTCAAGTGCTGTTCGTGCAAGAAACTGACAAATCTGGCTTAAATCAGCTACCAAATCCGCTTGCCGCTTGCCACTTACCACTTACCATTTGCCACTTGCCAAACCCAAAGCCAGAGCCACCCACCAGCATTTAAAAACTGCATTTCTTTATGTTGATGTGGCAGAGGAAACAGGATCAGAAAGAGGCCAGGGTATTATCCAGCCAGGCATAGTACACCCAGTCAGCCCACTTTTGTTTATGAGAAATTACATTTGAGCAGCACAACAGCACAGGAGATGCCAATCTTATTAATGTTGCTTGTTGATTTGTCCCACTGTCCGTCTGTCCCACTGTCCCACTGTCCGCTTGGTAGTTGGTAGTTTCAGCCAATGCCTTGTCGACTAGCCAACATTTTTGCATACAACAACAACAGCAACAACATGTTAGCTCGCATCCCACTTCGTTCGGGCCGAAATGTATCAAATTTCAATGCACAATCATCACAATCAAAAATAAAAATTCCGAAATCAACTTTTGTTGGCTGCAGTCGCTTTAAATGTTGTTGTTGTTGTTGTAGTTGTTGCTGTTGCTTGTTGTTGGTAATATAAGATACGAAATCAAAAATACATCATTGCCAACAAGCAGAGGCAGAGTCGCAGTTAGCTCCAACGATCTCCAGCTATGTCTGACCATCGGCATCTTCTACTTCTTGCTGCCTGTGCCTGCGCTCAGCTCCAAGCTGCCAGCTCCCAGCACCTCCATGTTCACTTTTGTCTGGCCAAGCGCTGATTGTATGCATGTTTCGCTTTTCTTTTGCCGCACGCTAAATGAAGTAAGCAAACGTTGATTACATGGCCTCAAGTGTGCGCCGTGTTTGCAGTCGCCTTCTCTCCGAGCATCGAGGACCGAGCAGAGCTCAACGATCAACGGGTATATCGGTGTCTGCCTGTCCCTCTGTCTGTTTTGGCTGGGAATCTGCATGTTGGCGCATCTTCGTCTTTAATGATGACTTCAAAAGTGAGAAAGAGAGAGAGAGAGAGAGAGAGAGAGAGAGAGAGAGAGAGAGAGAGGTGCAGACGCCTTTTCTCATGCATGAGTCTGGCGTAAGCCTGGCCATAATAGACTTGATTTTAGCCTGATTAAATGAATGCTCTTCTCTCTGTCTGTGTTAATTTTTAATTAGACTTGTACTGTTATTTGTTGTCGCTGCTTGTTGTTGTTGTTGTTGTGATCAGCAGAAAAGGGTTAAGAATGCAATTGACTTTTGTCTCGCCCTCTTGACTTTGCTGGCCACAAATTTGCAAATGTTAAGAAGACGAAGAGGAAGAACAAGTAGGGAAGAAGCGAGACAAAAGACCAAAGACCGAAGACAGCAAACAACCATATAAGGTGGGGCCCTGAGATGCGACAGAAAACAGCAAACGACGACGACGACGACGACGACGACTCTTTACAACTTACATGTTCTTAATTACAATAAAATGTTACAAGCTTAAGGTGAGGTGAGGCTACAACACTACACAACACAACTAAACACAACACAACACAACACAGCACCAAAAACCAGCTTCAATTGCAGCTCCACGCTTCGGTTCACTTTGATGTAAAAGCCAATAACAATGGAGCCGGAGCCAGAACCAGTAACAGAGAACCATTGGTATGAGCCTGAGCGATGGCGGACCCAGCCCACGGTTCATTTTCAATATTGTATTCTTATTATTATGAAATCAAGCGGCAGACACGGACCTCGACTCGACTATCATATGCATATAAATAAATAAAAAGAAAATTGACAAGCTCATAAACTCGCTCGCGCCTCAGAGAAATTCAATCTTGTAGATACAAATGAAACGCAATCATATTTTATGCATGAGCCTGACAAAAAAAAAAACTCTGAGTAACACGAAAAAAACAAACTACAAAGATACTTATGAGTTTATACAACGACGGTTGCAAAATTGTGTGTCCCTCACATGTGGCATCATGAGTATTGCATTTGACTACGCACATGTGTGTGTGTGTGTGTGTAAAATTTGATTATTTGTGGGGGTGTTTCAGTGTGAATTTATTAACATTTGATAGACTTAAGTTCATAATAATACGGCTGTACTTTGATACCCTTTGAAAAATTTCCTAAAATTTTTTTTTAGCCGTGTCTTCTGACTTTCAATTTCATTAAAATAGTCCAGAATGTCAATCCAAGCATTTTTAGTTTCCTACATTATTGATACATTTGAGTATATTAAGTTTCTTCAACAATACGTTAAAAAAATATGTAGGAAATTATACTTTAATTATATACATTACAAATTATTCTTACAGTATTTTTTACTCTATGTAGCTAAATTTTACTTTAAGATATTATCATCTTAATTGTAATAATTATACATTTAAGATTTGTTCTTAATAAAAATAATATAATTCTGTATTTGAATGCATATATTGTTGGACTTTAAAACTACAGTGATAACTAGGTTATTTATTTTATCAGCTACCTTTCCGATATATGTGAATATTTTTTAAATATCCCCCATCAAGAATCTACAACGTTTTAAGTGTCCTTTAGATTAATGAAACTATTTCAATCAATATGATCTGGTTGTATTTTTCTGGATTTTTCCCAACCCTTGCAATAAATGTAGGATCAATTTCTTTACTTTTTATTCCCAGTTTAATGGAAACTTTTTATTTGAATACTCGCAACTGCTTTTAGTTTGCGTAAATAAATAAATGAAATAAAATATTTTTAAATTAAAGGTATATTTTTTAATTTAAACTAATTTTAATACATTAATAATATATTTTTTTGTAATATTTATATAAATTTAACACTGATCTATTTTTTTAAATTTATTTAGTTTTAATCTACATAAATTTCTTTATTATTATTCACTACTTTTACTACACGCATTTGAAGTATATTTTTGCTTGAGTGACCCCCTTGTGTTAGGTTTGCTCTTTGCATTTGGGTGCAATACCAGAGACTCCAGCGAAGGTGTTAAGTTATGGCACAGTCTGGAGCTGCACACAGCTGGGCATCCAATTTGCTGGACACACCGCGCGTGCGTTCCGTCTCCTGGTCCACAAATTGAGCATCAGCATCGCATTTCGTATTTCACATTTGCAGTTGTTGTTGTTGTTGTTGTTGTACTTCGTATAGAGCATACCTCAATGAGTGCCAGCAGTGTGGAGTAGAAAGAGATGGAAACAGAGACAGATAGAAAGAGAGAGACAGAGACGAAAACCACACGCCCTGTTTGATTTATTGCGCATTGTCAAATTATCCTTGATAAGTCATTAATATATTTTTTGGCCACTCTTCTCAGTCGTTGTCATTAATGCCGTCTGTTTGTTTTGTTTTGACGTTGACTTTTGTGGCACTCACTGTTGTTGTTGTTGTTGTTGTTACTTTTGTGCCTTTTGTTGTTGCTGCACAGTTGAACTTTAATGCTCAACACTTTCGAACTCGTAACGCCCAATTCACATGGCCATAAAAAGCGCTAAGTAACCATGGCTACCAGAGCGCCACACACCCAACAAAACCACACTCACACACACACACACACATACTCAGTGTAGTATAATTTATGTCTTTACAAGCTCTCAAATGAAGTGGCAGATTCACACTTTTAGCCAGCCCGTAAAAATGTAATAGTTCGCTCAGTTATATAGTATGAACGACCACAAATAACATCATCATAAAACCCAATTCACAAATCATAAATATAAATGGAATAATCCAATCCAATTCAATCCACGATTCTCTTGCCATGCCACGCCCCGTCCCCATTCCCCGTCTCCCCCGACGATCATTGATCGCATTTCGCATACAATAAAGCAATCTGATTTTCGTATCATAAACTTAAAATGCTCTCTCAGCCCGACAGTCCGATAGTCCAACAGTCCGATAGTCTGATAGTCCGGCTTCAACATTTGCGTTTTGCCAGCCGTAAATCTTCCTTGGCCGTCCGCTTGCCTGGCCTATCAGCATGAAAGATACATGCAATCCGCCAGATACTTTAGCTCTGCTCCTCGACTCCAGTGTTTGCGCATGCGCACGCGTTTGCAGCGTTGATAGATTTATGGCGCCAAATAAACTGCCTTAAGACAACAAGTCAAATCAGCACACAAAAAAAAAAATAAAAACCTCAGCAGCCTCAGAGGGAAAATCACCATGGGGCTCTCTGGGATCAACACAGTCTGGTTAATCAAATAGTAGATGCGAAAAAGAAACAGACCACTAAACATGATCATTTGCCATTTTACTGTAGGCCATAAATGGCTTACCAAGGGGTATAAACAAATGGATCTGCTGAATTTGGCATTCATTATGATCCAGTGTCATTAAATTTACTATACGATTTCTTAAATCGGTGCAGGTTGACAATTTAAAGTATGTAATATAATTTTTACAAAATTATTCCTCAAAGTTGGTTTACTTTGTGTTACTTTAAATATTATTTATTGTTAGGTAATTAATATTAATTCAAATCTTATTTATTTTAAAATTAGGTTCAATTTGTAATATTTCTGAGCATGATTAATGACTCAAAAATTAATTTTAATAGTCAATGATTTTTGTTTAATTTTAAAACCAACAATTTTAATGCAATTCATAGCTTTGTCATACTAATTTATTTGGGTAATTTTTATTTTAATAATTCATTAACTATTAATTAATTGATCAATTTAATTTACAAATTTTTTAATATTTTTAGTTAAAATAAATTTAAATAATTTAGTTTTTTTTTAGTCATAAATATTGCTTAATACTCGCGACTGCTCTTAGTCTGCGTTAATAAATAAATAAATATTTCAGTTTCTCTTTTTATGATATAATAATAAAAGTTTTAAAAGTATTTAATTAATTTCTAACTATTTGAAATTTGTATAAATTTAGTTTTAAATACTCCAAAAGAAACATATTTTAAATGAAGCAATATTTAACTTAAATTATAGTTCAAAAAATCTTAAAAAAACGTGTTAACTTGGCTAAGCACAACGGGTTCTTTAGTGTACAGCATCTTGCTGGCGACTAAATCTAATCACAAAACTGTTGGATTCCAGCGGTCACGCAATTTGCAAATCGCGTTTAATAATTCTCAGATACGATAATTAGTCGCAATGCGATTATAAGAGGTGGCCTGAAACCAACAGTTGGCCAGGCCGAAAGCAGTGACAAGGGAGTAGGGAGAAGGCAGCAGGAGACAGCCACGAGGACACTGCGCATGAGTAACGCGCCACGAGGACAAGATTTATGGCCAGAATGCGGGAACATAGGCTAAGACGGGCTTTAAAAGGGGCAGGAAGGGAGCAGGGAGGGAGGTGAAAGCTATTTGCATTTTGGTGACGTTCATTGGAGCACTAAGAACTCTTTTTTTCTGCCTCGTGGTTAATCTTTGGCGCGCTCTCGTAATTTATGCACTCGCCCGCTGACATAATTGGCATCAAATGGGGGACACTAAAGGAGGCAGGGAGGAACAAGGGTTAGCTGGAAGTAGTGGTAAGGGGGGGAATTGTCTTGCAAATTGATTGAAAAGTTACAGCAACTGCAGCACAAATTATGTCGACAGTTTGACGGGCGACAAAAACACAAGCGACGATGTTCGTTTGGCACAGAATTTTTATTAAAAATAATTACACCTTTGTAGTTTGTCAATCAAACCGTAAACGAGGCCAAAAATAAGCCACACCAAGTCCAGTGCGGACCAGGGCAGCATGTTGAACCAAAAAGCGCTACACAGGGAGAAATAAGGGAGTTAGAAGTGGAGTTGAGTATGGCAAATTTAAAAATTAAATTGCTAAAATAAAATAAATAATTTTACTTATTATTTTATTATAAAATCTATTTAATTTACTTTTGTTTTCTTAAGTATATTATTTTATTATTTTGGTAGAGTTCCTTAGATACCAATTTCCCTACCAATAACTGACCAAAAAAATTATTTTATTAATTTAATAGAATTCTTTAGATACGAATTTTCCTACCAGTACTTGAGTAAAAAAAGGCCATAATTAATTAAAAACTTTACCCATTTAATATTATATTTAATGTTTTATTATATTCATTTTATTTTATGTATTTATTGTCAAGCTTAGAGCAGTTGACACAAAAAGAAAAATAAATTAACTTTAATTATAATAAATAAATAAAATAAATATTTAGTTTAATAATAATATTTAGTTTAATAATTTTAAAAATAAATAAAATAAAAAATATATTTTTACACTTTCAACACTCAAGCTCAAACTTAACATAATAAATATTAGTGTTTTACTTTAATAAATAAATAAAATATCTTGCTTCTTAAAACCAAACTAAAATTAAGAATTAAGTTTAAGTAAAATTCTTTTTTTTCACTGCACAACTTTTGGCTGACTCAACAGAATGTTTGAGGCCAACTCTTGCCAAATGCACGGAGTAAATCGCATTTGAGCCTTCACTGACGTGTCGCAGGATTAAGTTGTCAATTGGCTCAACTATGGGATGCCTTGCTGGTTGTTGTTGTTGCTGAGGTTGTAGTTGTCGATTTGGATGTGCCTGATTCTTGTTTTAGCAGTGCAAAAATATTGAAAATTATGTGGCCAAGCAGCGTTATGCAGCTTAGTTGGCAAACTCAATACAATGAACGCATTTTGATGGATTTTCAATTGATTTACGATGCAGTTGGACTTGGCTCTCTTCGGCCGCCCTACCCCAGTCTCCCAACTCCCCTTTCACCCCTCTCTCCGCAATTAACAAGACTCATTTATGCTGCGGTTGCTGTGGTCTTCACTGCTGTGGTGTTAATATTGCCACCGAGCAAACGTTGATTGAATGACTCGACCAGGCCAACAACGAGTTGCTCAGTTGTCAGACGGACATTCAAGCCAATAAAGATAATTTATGTATATTCAAAAGTCTGATGGAACTCGGCTTTAGCCATAGCTTTGGGTGCTGGGTTGGGTTGGTTTTAGTTTGGGTTCTGGTTTGGCACTGGGTTGAGCTCCACTGAACAGAGTGTTGCTGCGTCACTTAATGGGCGGCACTGATTACACTACAATTCAGTGTTGTTGTTGTTGTTGTGCCTGCTGGCTGTGCCTATAAGTCAATTAGTTGTTCCGAGTCTATTTAGAAAACCGATTTACGATAAGATTGCCAAGTGATATGCAATTGATTTTATTGCTCGATAGAATCACAAACGAAGGAGTTGAGGCTCAACACTCTACTCTACACTGTCCAACATACGTTAAGTGTTGCCAGTGGTGTCCTTTCAATTATGCCAATTAAAGCTGCTCGTTGCCTGTCTGCAAAGTTGTCTTTAAAAGCGGTTTAATCAATTCGTTCAACGGCTAATAATACCAACTAAGCCCATACACGTGTCCACTGTGTGTCCACGATATTGACATTCCAATTAAATCTACTTCAAATTTAATTAACTAGTTTAAAACTTTACACCTTCACACATTTATATTTATAACGAGTTTTCAGTTTATCGAAGTACAACTCTAAAAAGGAAACAATTTCATTTTAATACTGTTATATCGCATATATTTTAAGAAGTGTATAAAAGTTTTGCTATATGAACTCATTTCTCTTAACTCAAATAAATTGTTTAAGAATGTCTGATTTATTTGTTCATACAAGTTAGTTTTTTAACTAATAAATGTGGTAAAAATTCGTAGCTAGAAAAATATGTAATAAGTTATTTTATTTATAAATTGTTTGCTTTACTTTCAACATTCAATATTACGATTATTATTCCGAGCAAATATCAATATTGAACTTTAAAACCTACTTTCGACTTAATTAAATTGGAAACAAATTTATGAAATTTATTCAAATTGTTCCAAAAATGTTTTTTTTAAATATTAATAATTTTCTTATTCATCTAATATATTTATTCACTCCTAGTGTTTAGGCAGTCAAGAAACCTTTTTAAATTAACTTAAAATAATAATATTAAAATTATAACTAGAGTTCAAGTGTCTATAATTCTTTTTTTCATACTAGTAAATATAAAAATTAATTGAAAAATATTTTTTTCTTGGGAAATAGAAAAATATAATTGTAATATATATTCCAGCTATCTACAAAACTCTTTCCCCTAACTTAGTACTCAGTTTAAACTCTAAAATCTTAAAAATTTGATAAATGTGCGGTAGGTGGCGCTTAAGCTGCCAAGTGGAGAAAAAATCAATAAATGTTAAAATCAATTTACTTTGACTATTATTAATCACTCCCCGCTAATTGGCTTGAATTCAATTTGTGAGTGAAGTTAGCTGCGCCTCAGTGCAGTGTTGACTAACAGCTGCAAGACAGAGTTGCCACAAGTAAAAACAAACTACAAGTCAGTGTTCAGTTTTATGTAATCACTTTTAAGAGTCATTACTGAGTAAATCACTAACAACCCATTCAAAATTAAGAAACTCAACTTAATTTACATAATTTTTGTTTGGTTAAACAACTTTTGAAAAAGTGCACTTCAGTTCGTCGATGATTGATTGTAATTTGATTAAATACTCGGTTGATCTCTCAGCTCGTGTTGCAAGTACGTTTGTTGCAGCAGCAAATGTGCAACACGTGAACATTTGTCATAATCAAATCAAATTTGAACACTCGTGAAAATGTGTATGGCGAAAAATGCATATTTGCATGTAGTTCTTGTTGTTGTTGTTCTGGCATCGACTATAAAAACGAATCGCATTGTGGATGATTATGACGATGATGATGATGATGACGATGATGGGCTGATATCAATTGCCATATCCATATCCATATACATAATTGGGCACGCGATGCAATAAAATTGGCAAACCAGCGACAGCAGCAACACTGAAAGGTTGTTCTTGTGGGTGGCGATTGAAGGGCAGTGGAGAGGGGAGTTGATAGGGAGAGGGGTTGGCATACACACACACACACACTCTGCATATCATGGCAATGACGCAAGCTGTCAACTTCCCGCGGTGTTCATAAAAGTCTTGTTTTGTTTGATTGTCGCATGGCTTCACTGTGTGTGTGTGTGTGGGAGTGTTTGTGTGTATGTAGAGTCATTGCATTTGCATTGTTATCTCATAGATACGGATGTCCGACCGCCAGACAGCTACAACTCTCAACATTGCCGTTGTTATTGCTGCTGCTGTCGCTTCGGCTTTCCAGTTTGTTCAGTGCAAATATCTATCAACTGCACTGCATTCCTGTTGCTCTCAGTGGCTGCTGTTGTTGCAGCAGCACTTATCACTTCATTGCAGTTTTATGGCGCGTCAAAATTGATGCTTAACGGTTTTTCGCGTTTGCCACATTTAGAACCCGTCTCGCAACTGTTGTTGGTCATGGCCCATGTGCGATACAATGAATTTGATTTTGATTTTGATGTTGATGTTGATTTGCCTATAGCCTGTTTGTGGTGTCAGGAGTGGGGCAAGTGGGGGTGGGGTACATGCAACATGTTGCATTTGCTGTTATTATCACGTGCTGCATGTCGACTTTATGACACCGTGTCCGATTTTCACAGGATAATACATTGATGGAAGACCATTAGATAAATTGAAAGGCGAAATAAACTGCACAAAACAGTTGGAGTTGCAGTTGCAGTTGCACTTGGAGCTGGAATTTCAGCACCAATAACTAGTTGGCCATTAAAATAATCTTAAATACAGTTAAATGTTGGCTGAGTGTATCATAATCTAGAGAGTTTACTGCTTGGCAGAGTTGGAGACAACAAATTCTAGATTAAAGAGTGTTTATACGTCTGAAAATTTCAGTTTATTTGATAAATATTTGCAAGTACAGTGGAAGCTCTACTCGCGGACAGCTGCTTTGTGCGGACAGCTCGCTTAGCTCTCTTAGGCGGACAGCTGCCTCGGGCGAACGGCTCTCTAAGGTGGACAGCTCCCTTAGGCGGACAGCTACCTCAGGCGGACAGCTCCATTAGGCGAACAGCTCTCTCGGGCGGACAGCTCGCTTAGCCGTTAAAATTTTATAGTTTTTCAACTTGATTTTCATACAAAATCCCTGCTCTAAGGAGGACACCTCCCTTGGGCGAACAAATGTACTGAAACCGTGGCTGTCCGTCCAAGGGAGCTTTCACTGTATTAGTTTTAAATATCATCACAATTTTATTTTAGATGCCATACTTATTTCAATAAACGGGTTTCCTTATTTCGAGCTGAATGCAGCGCCATCTAGCGCTCGTTGGACTTTATGTCCTATATCACTTGTAATAACCTCAAGTATATTAAAGATAAAATTATATACATATTATTAAATATTCTAAATACTTCAAATAAAATCTACATTTTAATTAACACACAACCAAGTATAAATTGAATATTTTTACTTGTTTCATGCATAATCTTCTGCCTATATTTCCTAGATACAGGGTATACTTAGCTCACTCTACTGCACCGACTCTGCAATTCAATTTTAGTGCTCCAACATGTAAATCTAAAATTCCATTCCAAACTCCCACGCGCGTGATAAGTCTTATCGTTACTCCCTCTCCCTCTAGCTGTCTCACCCTGTCTCTTTCGCACTTTCGTGCTTTGTTCCGCATTCTAACTCAATCTATTTGAACTGTTGGGAGGCGTCACAGGTTGAATTTCATTTTGCGCCGTTGATTTTATTACCAATTTTAGATGATTTTTATGTTCTAACAACAATTTGAGAAATTTTACGAGCTAACGAAACTGACTTCAAGCTTCTCTCGCTCTCCCGCTCTCCCTCTCTCTCTCTCTCCCTCTCTCTTTCGTTCTTTCAATTTTGAAACCATTGAATCGAGTTTTATTTTTACGATCATTTAATTGAATCGTGAACATTTCTATTTGGTTGCCCATACAACGCTTTTGATTGGGGAAATGCGCATAAAACTGACCAAACAAATAAGGCTGTGAAATATGCGATGGCTGCCTAGATTGATACTAATAAAAAAATAATAATAAAGGGTAGCTTTATGTAGCTGGTGTTCTGCCATTAAACTGTAGAGTAGTAAAGCCCGAATTTTTTTAATATTTTAATTATGGAAAAAAAGCAACCAAAGTGAGTCATTTGCTGCCAAGGGAATTTTGAGCCAGCTGAAATTTAAAACTGTACAATTTACACAACTGTCGGGCATGTGGCAGCGATCCTTGAACCTCAATCGATGCGCATCAGTCAGCACACACACACACACACACACACGCACACCAGACATTACTCAAACAAAATGGTCGTAAATCGAGAGGTTGACTTCTTGTCGTCAAAAACGAGGACAGTAACAACCACTAAGCGGATTTTCAGGTACGCCGCTGGAAAAGGCAATGCCAACCTTTTTTTTTGTTGTTCATTTTCCTCCTGTTTTTCCTTTGAAAAGTGCAGCTGAACTCGATGTGCTTCGGAGAAATAACAACAACAAGCCGACGGCACTTAGAAACGCGCTACAGACACTGCATAAAGATACAGATACTGTATCTGTTGGTATGGTTGGTTGGCTGAATTGTTGGATTGTTCGTTTGTTGGATTGTCTGCAACAAAACAATCAGCGAAGCGCAGCAAACGATGCGTTCTTAATTTCATTACCCAAAAACTCCAACTGTGCGTCACTTTCGCTTTTTCTTGAGCCCAAAACGAAGGCGGACCCTAAGGACGTGTAGGGAAGACAGATCCTCGTTTGAGCACCCTGCACATGTAAGATGACACCTTGCGCACTTTCGAAATGCGACTGGAAAAACAGTACTTACGGTGCCACTAGGTACAGCCAGTGTAGGATCAAGCAGTCAGTCAGTGAGTCAATCCGTCAGTCAGCCATTTAGTCACTTGGCTATTTAGGCAGTTAATCGATTTGCCAACACTTGTTGCTCTCTTTAAAATATGCAGTAGTAAAGGAATTTAGGCAAAAAGGGCTGTAGGACTGTATTAATTATGAGAATTTATTATTTAAGGTTTACAACAATTTATAAATAATTAAAATTGTTGAAGAAATTTAACAAAAAATTCAAAAAATTATAATTATTACAAAATATATAAAATGCAGTATTAATTCAAGCCAAAATAATTTATTTTATTTTATTTAATTCTTTTAATTATTGCCCGACTAAATATAAGCAGTTGACACGGAAAGAATATAAGTTAACTTTAACATAAATTAGCATCATAAAATATTTTAAAATAAGATTAAAATTTAATTAAAAAAAAAAATGTTTGAATATTATAAATAATTAATATTAAAACTGGCATTAACATTTACATTAAATATGCATAAAGTCAGTTAATTCCGTATATTCTTAAAGCAATTAGGAATTGCTTGATTAAAGTACTAATTTTTAGTAATATTTTATTAATCTATCTTATTAAAATGTTCATATTCAGATACAAATTTTTAATGACCATCTTAAGTATTTGTTAAAAACCTGTACATTAATTATATTGAATTTGATTTGATTGAATTTTTTATTTAACCAATTAAACGCTGAACGAACTTTAAACAGTTGATGCTTAATTCATAAAGAAATTTAAACTCTTCCTTATAAACCAAAGGTACATTTTAGAATTTAAAGTTTACATTTGAGTCTTTAGTTTGCAATAAATACATAATATTAAGCTTAATTCCTCTCTGAATTAAATACCATTTCTTTCAAGCTAAAGCCTCAAAAATTTAAAGTCAAATCAAAAAATTGTTTTTCCTCTTAACCCAAATATTATGTGAATAATTAATATAAGATATTCTGGACTTAAATCAATGTTAACAATGTCAGAAGTGGAATAATTCTATGTAGGTACATGTTCGATGTAGGTACAGATTTCTAAAGCTATAATTATTTTTATCAAGTGAATTTTTTACAATTTATTTTTCAATTCCTTCGTTTATTATTCATTTAAAAAAAAACATATATTAAATACTAAATAAGTGCTTAAAAGCAGCTAAAAGTTTCTTAAGCTTTAATTTCCTAGGAAGCTCATAAATTGCATCAAATCAACTCTCGAGTTACAATCCATTAAGTTAATAATAACTTAAACCAATTTGTACAGGGTTTGCTGCAGTCTGGCTTTTCCAACTTAAATTCGTAGTGCTCTCGAGGCCCCTTTAATGCTTAAACATTAAAATAAATTCTTAAAAAGAATCAAAATTAAATCGTTGTCTCGTTGCGACTGCGTTTTATGTGCTCGGCTGTGTTTTTTGTGTGTTGCCAGGATCGAGTTAAACACGTGATAGTTTATTCTGCTAATAGAAGCCAATCATAAAAGCCAACTTTTATATGCAATTTAAATGCCGCCTGGTACGTGCTCTCTCCCTCGTACATGCAGCCATCTCCCTCACTCTTTTATGTTGTGTACGAGGAGATATCAGTATTTTAGCATCAAATTAAAAGTCTGGTCCGTTGAGAGAGGAGTTTTATGATCGCGAATATCGGCGATCGCAGGATCGTTAAAGTTGACGCGATTTGATGGGATTTATATGGGCAGTCTTAACAGTAGTTTTAACTGAATACTTCGATTGTGAATAATACGCTGATTGCAAAAAATAAACAGAGAACATAAAAAACGGACAATCTCTTCGTCAGTTGAGCACAAGTATTGTAAAGTGAATAGCACTTAAGATTGGGATTATCGCGTATATAGTAAATGTACTTTTGGAAATAACTCTGAGGGGTCTAAAATTAGCATTATCGTGATTTACAGATACCGCTACCTAATTGATATTAAACGATATTTGACAAGATCTGGCGCCGAATCAATTCGTCTGTCACAAAATATTGAATGATGATTCAGTTCGATTGGAACTTTTTGACACATCAATTTCATTAGGCGATATTGATGGGGTTTTGTGTTATCTATGGGTGCGTCTGATACATCGATACTCCTACTCTTTCAACCTGCGCTAAATGTAGGTTAGCTAGGGCTGAGCGAGTGTGTTTAGCCAGCAGATACCCTGTAGTAAAAAGTGTTTTTATATAAAGCGCTAAGAAAAATTAAATTTTATTATAAAATAAATTAATTAATTAATATATAAAATTATCAAAGAAATATGTTTGAAAATACACCCTGTTGCATATTTATAAGCTATGTTCTTTGCTTTTATTTATTAATTTAGCTAAACATGTTTTAAAGAGCATATTAAAATTTTTTTAAATTTAAGTATTTTAGACAAAAGTTTTTGTTAAAAGTTGTTATAAAATGTTGTAACATTTTATATTTAAATTGTACCTTATATAAAGCGCTAAGAAAAATTTAGTTTTATCATAAAATAAATTAATTTATAACTATTTAATTTATTGAATTATTATAGAAACATTGCTGCAAATACACCCTGTACCATATTTATAAGCTTTGTTCATTGCTTTGATTTGTAAATTTAGCTAAAGATCTTTTATAGAGTATATTTAAAGCTTTATTTGGGTTAAAACATTAAATATTTTGGTTTTTTTAACAAAAGTTTTTCTCAAAATTTGTTGTAAATTTCTATCTTTATTTTAAAATAATGTTTTTTATTTTTTGTAACATTTGGTATTAAAATGGTACCCCAAAAATACCCTGTAAACACAAAAAGTTCACACTTTACATATATTTACATTTCAGTATTACTTTATTTTTAATATTTACATTAAATAAACGTTGATTTATATATATTTAAAAAAGATAGTTCACGAAAGCAGTTTTGAAGTCGTGTCTGTGAAGAATTCCCAGAATTTAACACTGCGCTTATCAGCTTCAAGGCAGCTTTGACCTTTGACTTTTCATGTTTAGCTTATCGGCTTGGCAAACAATCACGTGGCTGACAACTAAAAAACTATAAAAAATGCTGTGATAAATATTAACTAGCTATGAAATTCACTAGTCGCTAGTACAGTAGACACTGGCAAGAAAGCAACTGTCAAACAGGTCGAAAGATGAAACAAATCTTCTTTTATTTAGATTAACATTAAATAATAATAAAAAACAAAAATAAATTATATAAAAACTATAATATTAAAATAAAATATAAAAAATAACAAATGAATTAATTTTGTGTATGTTAAAAATATTTAAAATTAATTTTTATATTTTAATCGTTTTTTTATACATTAAAAATGAAGCAAAAGTAAGAAGAAAACTTGCTGCCTTTGTGTGAAAGTTTACTGTGTGTGCTGAAGGAGGCGGGTGTGCCCGAGGGGTGGGCGGGACTGGTATCTGCCACGTCTCTTGGTGGCACAGCACCTGAACACCAAATATCAGTGATTGAGCGATCAGTTAAAACATTTGTGAAGTGAACAGAAATGATTGAGTGGATTTTGTAGAGCGGCGCGCCCGATTTCAACCTCAATTCCGCTCTCTCCTCTAGTTAAAGTTTATTTCATTTGTCTATTTGGTAGTACGTTTGTGGGACTTACTTAGTTTTGTGCAAAAGATAAACAGTTGGGAGGCAAGTGTAACCAAAAAGCACACAAACAGCGGCATTAACTGGAATTAGTTGGTGTCAAAAAAAGCATTTTGTGTTTTTGTGTCTTGCACCTTGTGGCCAAAAGCGATTGATATCAATTTGGTAACGATACACGCATGACATGTCCAACTGTGCGGCTTAAACGGGCTTAAATCACACAACCAAAAAGCAGCAACTTTAAATGTAGCCAAAGAATTTAAGCAAAAGCTCAGAGCCAAATGATCGAAAAGGTGCGACAGGTGAGGTGAGGCTTAGGGCAAGGATCGTGCCATCGATTGGCCAAGTTTATGGAGAAAATGGTCGATAAGTTGGTTGAGTTTATGACGAAACACTTGTCAGTTACTGACAGGCTCGTTAATGGGCCACGTTTGCAGTGTGTCGGGGTTTTTGGCCACGGCAAGTGCAGTCGAGGCGTGAAATGCTCAATTAACACGAAATTTACGAGCCTCTCGATGGTGCCCTCAACCCATTACAACAACCTGTTATTAGGCGAAGGTCCTTGAAGGCAGGCCGAAAAGCAGCCGAAAAGCAGCTAAGAGCCCGTCTACCTACCACAAGGCCAACATTATTTATGGCCATTTTCTCGCCTAGTTTTCGCTGGCTGTCTCTCCCAACCCTCTGTATCTCTCTCCTCTCCTCTCTCCCAGCTCTAGTGTTAAAAGAACGCTCGTAAAAACTTTCTTTTGTTTCGACGTGCGCAACTTTACGACTTTCCCGAGTGTGTATGTTTTTCAAATTTTCCTTCCTTCTAACTGTAAGTATTTTCCTTTTTCGGCTAAATTCACTTAGCTGGGCTAAATCACAGTCAACTGGGACAGCAATGAAATATCAATAAAAGGAGCAACAATTTAATTTACACAAGCAACTTTGACAGCCTGTAAACTGGCCAAGAGTAGAAAAAGACAACTGAACTCGACTCGGTGTTGTCATAATGACAACACTTACTGTGCCATCAAAACAGACGCATCGGGAATTTTTACGAGCCTGTTACCATGTGTCACAACCGGTGAAAGGGTCGAAGCGACTCAACAGATAGACCGGAGAGACGGACGACTCTCTACAAAATTCTAGAGGTCGTGTCGAAGTTTCTTTTTGTGGTTTGTCATAATTCTGTATTTATCGTGTAATTTGTAGCGCAATTTGTTGCTCGTAAAAATACTCGAGTGAAAATTATCATCATTGTGTAATGCACATAAATATAATGCACACAATGGGCTATATAAAAATCGTAAAATATTCTTAGGAAACGACGAGTCGTGAAAGTTGTGTAAACATCAAAAATATCTGACAATAAATGCTCTTCAAAATTTATAGACTCCAACATCAAGTCAACAATTTTATTGTCTGTTAATCAGCTGACGTGAGACTTCCTTAAATTGAGACATTTCTTGTCCATTTTGGGGCTAATGTTAATTGACCAAAGATTCAATAAAAACTCTAGTATAAATCTTATCTTAGTTTTTATAGGCGTTACAGGTGTGTCCAAATAGTTTAAAAGTCTTCCAACTTAACTCGACATAAACTTAATGGCTTGGGGTTTAAGGAAGGTTGGAAAGGAGGGGCAAATTTGGTAAAATAAATTTAGAAAATCTTGTAAAGCAACTAAACTTTATAGACCATTTATTTACATTACATAAATTATAGTTTTACATATTTTTGTCATTATTTCCTAGAACTATAAAAATGTTTTTTGGATTTTAATGATGTTTAAAAAATTATTTTTGTTGGAAATAAATAATTTTAACCTTTCTAAATTTACTAAAAATATATTTACATTTTATAAATTTAGATTAATAGTTTTTTACTAATATTTTAATAAAGTTGTTTAAATATTTTATTGGTTTCTTATAAAATACAACTTTTAAAATTAATAATCTACTCAAAAATGTTTTTAATACTTTAATTTATTTATTAAATAATTTTAGAATAATTTTATATGTATTTTACATATTATTATATATTTTATATTATTTATATACTATGAGTTTTTATTGCATTTATATTATTTATTTATGTATAGCTTTAAATAACCGTTAAAACCCCTGTAAATATTTCCAATCCCTCTGGAAACAAACTATGCCTCTTTTAAGCAGATTTTTCCAAGTGATTAAGACCAATTCAGTTAACAGATTTCCTCAATTTGATATTTGTTTATTTACACACGAGTTTGCAATACTGAATTCCATAATTCAATGCCAAATTGAAACAATTCAATCTGCAAAATTATTGTTCAATTGTTTGCATTATTTATGCACAATAATTTTGTAATTTCTTTAGCTACTAAATCAGCAGAAGCAAAGAAACAAGGAGAAAGAGTGGTGAGAGGTTGGAGGGGAGGTAGAGCAACGCAATTTGTTCCATTCAGTGGCGAAAAGTGTCTAAAAACCAAAAAACATAAAACATCCAAAATTGCAGCGCATACGCGTCGTATACGCAATGTTTTTGGTCATATCCATCATCAAATCTGACCATAATCGCCTACACACACACACACACAGGCTCACTCCCGCACACAGACACAGTGAGGCGCAGACACATGAAAGTATTTTGCAAATTTGCGCTCAATTAATTGCATATAATTCATTTGCTGTTGGTCCATATACCCTGTACCCCAGCACTGGGGTATATTTTATGGCATTTTGATTTGATTTTTGTCAAACGCCGTCGTCGTCGTCGTCGTTTTTGTTGCTCTCGTTTGTCCAGGCAATGCCCCTGTATTTGTTGTTGCAGCGCCTGCCTTTCCCCTCCACCCAGCCTCACTGCTGCCCCGCCACCCGCTCGCCATGACATTTGATTTATTGCCGACCTTGTTATGTGCAGGCGCATTAGCGATATATCCATTTCACTTTCCATAATGGTGGCGAGACCCAAAGTGACAGCCCCCCTCGTCAGTTCGTCAAGCCGGCCAGCAGTTGAAGCGAGACGACGATAGCAACGATAGTAACGGCAACGCTTTACAGTTGTGTTTTTTTTCTCTGCTCTTCCTCTTACGTACTGCGCTCTGTAAGCTCTGTGCTCTGTGCTCTTGTAATTGGCAGGGGAAATGTGCCCCTCACAATTTATAGCAACTGTCGCCTGAGTGAGAGCGAGAGAGCCACAGAGCGTGTGCAATGCGCTGCAGGGGAAATGTCATTGCTATATTTATGGCACAGTTGCAATTTATTTGCCTGCTTTTCATAATTAGAAAATGCAAATGCCGCACGTCAATTAAATTAAGAAAGATAAAAAAAAGTACTCTAAATTGTAAACTTTTTGTGGGCTCCCATTTATTTATTAATTTTTATGGCAAGTCAGTGCGAAAACGATAATAATAAAAAGGCACTTGAAATTTGTAAATTTTGTGCGTATTTAGCGTAAAATGCCAGCATTAAAATTGTAATAATTCGCCGTAAAGTCGCCCAAAAAAACGCAAAAAGTCGCAAACAACTCAAGCAACAAGAACAGCAACTTGAACAACAACTGGAACAACAACAACAACTCGTTTAAGACCAGATTTGCAACAACTCAAGCTTTTCCCTTTAGCTGCTTTGCTGCTTTGATTTCGGCTTTGTTTTCCAATTCTCACTCAAGTGAATACACTGTGCTAAAGGGTATTTTAGCTAACTAACTAACTTTTTATATAGAGCCAGAAATTGATTAGGCCAGAATAAGCAGCACAGAAATTGGTAGTCTGAATTTTTCTGTATTTAATTTTAATTTTAGAATTTATGGCCAACATTTGAGTGCAAATATTTTGATCAGTGTTTCATTTGAACTAGCTTTTTTCAAGCTAACTTTCTAATGCTTTATACCAGAGGTGTTGCCCAAAATTATAGGGTATCTTTTGCCAAGCAAACTTTCTGAATTTTGTATAAATTTTTGGTTATTTTTGGCTTGCAAAAAAAGTTTTTGCATTTGCCAAATAAAATCAATTTATAAATTTGGCCTTTTTGAAGCCGCTTTTGTTATGCAAATTTACAACGACGACGGCGACGCTGAGAATGACAGAAAAAATGTTACATTTTTGGGGAATTAGCGGCCAGTTAGTCAGTTAGCCAGTTAGTCAGAGCCAAGTTAGCCGGTTTGGCAGCATTTCCGTGCTTTGATGTCAGCTTTAAAACGGCGAGATGTCGAGCTGTCTGCCTAAAGGTCACGCGGGTCATTCTATATCTCTGGCTGTATCTGTATCTCTAGCTGTAGCTGTATCTTCACCTCTATCTTCACCTCTATCTGCATCTTTATCGACAGCACTGATTTACTTTGCCAGCACACACACTAAATTACACACAAAATTATATTGACAACATTTATGGGCTTTCGTTTAAGCCAAAAGACAAACAATAAAAACATTCTTAAAGCCAATAAATTAAGCAAACAACATTTAAGGAACCAAATTTAATTTAATTAATTTATGATGCGATTTTATTGAGTATTTCACGTTTCAAAAGTGTCAGAAATAAAGTCACTTTGTATTTGAGTGTTTAAGTTTATTTCTTTCTGTTAAGTTTTTAATTTGGGTATGGAAATAAAATTTTGGTTAAGTAAATTAAGTGGTAATTTTAATATTATTTATTTATTATTTACTTATTTATTTATTTATCTATTTTTTTATTTATTTATTATTACTAAGCAAAATTTATACTAGTTAAGTTGATTTTTTTAAATGAAGTTAAAATTTAATTATATGTTAGAAACTTCAGCTGCAAAAATGTTTAACTATCAAATAATGCTTTAAATTTATATGAGTTTTGCGTAAAAAATAATTTAAATTAAGAAGTTCTGGCAAATTAATAAAGAAACATAAAAATCATTTGTTTAAAATGATGTTAAGCTATTTAAAAAAAATTATTACTGTGCCTTTAGTGGAGTTTAGCCAGATCGACTAAACTATTAAGTTTAAATTGTTAGTTAATTGGAAAAGTACTAAAAAAAGGTAATTTAACATACTTAAAAATATTTTCTGTTCCTTTATTATTATTTTTAATACTATTTCCACTCTTAAGAGGCATAAAAATTAAAGAATCGTTAAAGTAACCTATAATTCACATATATTTAATTTACTACCTGTATAATATTATTATTTACTATGCTATAATTATATGTAATATTTGAAGCAATTTAAGTGAGTCGCTTTAAATGCTCAGTTTTTATTTAAATAACTTTTTAAAATATTAAAAAATATTTGCTATATAACTTTACTTAAGTTGCTTCTTTTAAGAACATTGACTAATAAACATTTTTAAGCTTAAATATTTTCATTCAATAAGGAAATAAACTTAATAAATGTTGAGGGAACTCTTTTATTATACCAATGTGTTTTTAAACCCTTTTTTAAAATTTGTATTTCTTTAAAAAAAATAGTGATTATAATGAAGAATATCAGAATAAATTCAGAATAAATTTAAGTAATTATTTAAGCAGTTAGTTTTTATTTATAAACTAAAGTGTCAATAGTTTTATAAATGTTTACTAAAATCTTCTTTTTATTCCACTAAATAAAATCAGTTTGTTTAAATATTAAGTTACTTAACACTTTAGATTTCAATTAAAAGTTTTTAGATATTAATTTTGGTATTTTAAAATAATAGCTTTAATTTTTAATTTAATAAAAATAAAAACTGCTTAAACTGTGAACTTTCGACTACATTTGCACGACCTTGAGCTGCACTGCGAAATTGTTGCACTGATTATCAAATTGTTGTAGTTTTTTGTTGTTGTTGTTTTTATTGTTGCTGTTTTTGCTTTTGGCCAAAACAGATTGCACATTTTTTGGCAAGTTGCAACCAACCAAAGCAGCCAAAGGGCCAAAAGGCCAAAGAGCCAAGCGAGAACCTCCAGGGAGACAGGGTCACCTGCTCCCGCTTTGCTTGCGAGCGGGTTTCCAGTGCTTTACCCTCTGCTTCCCTATGCCCAACCTTTCACCTACACTCCCCTTCCCTCTCTACTCCCCTCCCCGCTCTCTACTCTCCTCCCCTCTCCTCTCTCTTTCTACTCCCCTTTGAATCTGCTCGCTTTTATCGCTGAACCTTTGGAACAGTAGCTGCCGCTACGCGTTGTGCCCCACAGTGTCCAGTGTCCAGTGTCCAGTGCTCACTGTACAGTGGGCACTGCTACAGTGGCTACCAGCTCCTTATCGGCAATGCCAACACACACACAACACACACACACAACAACGTTTAATTAGAGTTTGTTGTTTATTTATTTATTTATTTGCTCAGCTCGCTGCATGTGTGTGCTGTGAGTGTGTGTGTATGAGTATGTGTGTCTGTGTGTTTGTGTGTGTGTGTTTGTGTGTGTGTTGTGTTTGTGTGTGTGTTTTCGTCTGTTGACCAACTGGACACAAAGTTGCCGTCGTCGAACTGAACTGAACTGCAGTTTTCGACCATTAATAATTTCATTGACTTCTTGTTGTTGTTGTTCTTGTTGTTGTTGTTGTTGTTTCTCCGCTTGTTGTTGTTGCTGCTGTAGACCACAAATGTGTTGTTGTTTGAGTTGTTATACTCTCTGCAAGAGTATATTGGGTTTGTGCAAAGTATGTAACAGGCAGAAGGAGGCGTGGCAGACCCCATAAAGTATATATATTCTTGATCAGCGTCACAAGCCGAGTCGATATAGCCACGTCCGTCTGTCCGTCTGTCCGTCTGTCTGTCTGTCCGTCTGTCCGTATGAACAAACAGATTTCAGAGATGGTAAGAGCTACATGTTCGACCTTGGTGTCAATCGATCACATATTTAGTCAGTCAATACAAGAATCTTTTTTTTTTTCGATGCCACGCCCCATTCGCCCACAATGAGCAAAAAACTAGACACACCTCGGAAAAAATCGGTGTTTTAGGCGCATATCTCAATAACTATGGCACCTAGGATCACCAAGTTTATTATGGAGTGTTCCTAGCGACAGCATAAATGAATTGGCATTTAAAATTTTGGACTGCCACGCCCCTTTTTCCCAAAATACATAAACAACTTTCGTTCCGTTTTTAGGCATTGGTTCATATAGTACAGCATTGTAATTGCATAATTCGAGTGGAGGCTAACTATTTCAAACTATTCCTGAAAGGTGCATTAAAATCGGACTATAAACAAGAAAACTAGAAGCGTTACAATATTGATAATTGAACGCAATATCACTAATGAGTGCGAGCGAAACAGAATCGTTTTCGCTGTCTGTGTGGCGGCAGCGCAGCCCGCAGTCGCTGGCAGCGCCAAATACACACATACATATGTAAGAACACATATAATGTCAAACGTATGTGTATTCGCATACCAGCAAACAGATGTATGTGTGATTATGCTTAGATTGTTTATGTTTCAAAGTGTTTTAATGCAAGTAATAGATATTGTAATATCTTGATACCGATTTTAATAATTTAACCGGGAAAAAAATGCAGAGAGTATTATACGGTTGGGCGTGCTCGACTGTACTTTTCTTTCTTGTTTTATGTTGCTGTTGTTGTTGTTGTTGTTGCTGGCAGCGGCTTCCGTTCTGACTCCCAAACACAACAAAATTTCCCCCAAAAAATCGCAGTTTTCCCCCGGATGGAGTTGTTGTTGTGCCTGTTGTGTGTGTGTTTGATGTGTGTAGTGTGTGTGTTTTTTTTTTTTTTTTTCTGGGTGTGTCGGTTTTATTGGCAGTATGATAGGGAAGTATATATACATGGCGGGATTTTGCTATGGGGAGATGTGATATTAATGTGGGGTGTGGCCTAGAAGAGGCGAAAAACAAAAGGTAAGAATTGCCGTTCTCTCTGGGGCCGGAGCTGCGGGACTGTCGTGAGGTAATGCTTCGCAGCGCCGGCTCGTGGCTTAAGAGCCCCTCTCCTGCGTTTGGGACCTTCTTTGCTGTTCCTCTGCCCTAAGGGTGATCATGACCTCTCTCGCGAATTTGTTGACGGCTGACCAGATGACCGGACTGCTAATCATATTTGAAATTATAGTGTCCACTTCTATTTCGCCGCCTATTTCCCGTTCGACTAGACTTCGCTCCGCGCTGAACCTGCTGCACGAAATGAGGACATGTTCGGCATCTTCCGTTGCATCGCACGTAGGGCACCTATCGCTTGTGTCGTGTCCGAATCTGAACAGGTATGCCCTAAAGCACCCGTGACCGCTCAGGAGTTGGGTCAGGTAGAAGTTTACTTCCCCGTGCTTGCGCTGCATCCAGTCATCTATGTTGTGTATTAGGCGCGCCGTCCATCGTCCGGTTTCCGTTCTCTCCCATCTGGTCTGCCACTGGTATATGCTGGCTCTGCGTGCGTCGGCTTTTATGTGTCTAATCGGTATAGACCCGCTAACGTTTCTTCTCGACTCGTGTACGTGTCTGGCTTCTGATATTAAGATGCTGAGTGGGATCATGCCTGATATAACTAGGACCGCCTCCCCAGAGATAGTTCGGAAGGCACTGGAGACTCTGATCGCGCAGAGTCTGTACGCTGAGTCGATGCCTCTCATGTACGACTTCTTTTCGGTTGCCTCGGCCCAGACCGGCGCCGCGTATAGGATAGTCGACTTCATAACGCTGCTTATCAAACGTCTAACACTTTGTCTGGGTCCGCCGTGGTTAGACATCATCCTTGAGAGGCGTTGGGTAATCCCTGTCGCCTTTTTGTGGGCGTATAGGAGATGTTCTCTGAAGGAAAGACGCGTATCTATATGAACGCCGAGGTATCGAATGGCTCTTTTGGATACTACAGTGGCTCCTTCTAGTCTAAGGGTTGCTGTCTCAACTGTCTTCCTGCTGCTTATGAGCACCGCTTCAGTCTTGTGGGCGGCAAGGCTAAGACCCCTAGATTCCAGCCAGACTGTCACCCGCCTTACGGAGTCCTCAGCTAGTGCTTCCGCCTCGTGGATGTGTTTCGCTATGACGACGATGGCAATATCGTCAGCGAAGCCCACGATCTTCACGTTATCATGGAGTTCCAACCTCAATATCCCGTCATACATTATGTTCCACAAGGTAGGCCCTAGAATGGAGCCTTGTGGCACGCCAGCTGTGACCTCGTATTTTGCTGTGCCGACTTCTGTTTGAAACATTAGAGTCCGCTTGTTGAGGTAGTCGCTAATAATGTTTGTCAGGTAGTGGGGGATGTTAAAATTACGTAGTGCGTCCAGTATGAGGCTCCAATTAGCCGAATTAAAGGCATTCCTTACATCCAGGGTTAAAACTAAGCTGTAGTTTTTTGATCCGCCCTTCCATCGTGTCCCTTTTATCGCAGCAGACACTGTCTCCGTCAGTAACATAATAGCGTCGACTGTGGACCGCCCCTTGCGAAACCCGAACTGTCTCTCAGAGAGGTCTCTTCCGCTGCATAATGCTGCCGTCAGCCTGTTACAGATGACTCTCTCGAACAGCTTCCCCATCGAGTCCAGCAGGCATATTGGTCTGAACGATGAGGCGTCATTTGAGTTTTTTCCTGGTTTCGGAATCAGACACAGGTTTTGCGACTTCCAGCATGTCGGGAAGACGCCGTCACTTAGACATGTCGTGAAGAGTATGGCCAAGATGTTTGGGTGTAAGGTGGCAGCTAGCTTGATAGCCCTATTAGGGATCCCATCCGGACCCGGTGCCTTAAAATTTGGCAGCCTTTTTGCCGAGTCGATAACCTCTTCTGGCGTTATTGGTGGGAAGGAGCTGGTTGTCGGGGCGTTAAAGACATGGTTAGTGTCTCTAGCCTGCTGACGCGGGAAGAGCGTCTTCACTATAGCGTCCAGTTTGGCCTTATCTGTGGGGGCGTAATTGTGGTTGCCTTGCATCTTCTTCATGACAAGTTTATACGCTCGTCCCCAAGGGTCCTGGTCTGCCTCCGCGCAGAGAGCTCTAAAGCAGTTGAGTTTGCTGGCGCGGATAGCTTTGCACAAGGCACTACGTTTTAGTTTAAACGCACCACGTAAATCCTCGCACGGTATGTGTCTACGGGCTGCACGCGTGTACTTCCTTCTGGCTGCATTACATTCTCGTCTGATCTCCGCAATTTCAGTGGTCCACCAGAAAACTGGCTTGTGGCGACGAGATGACTTGCCGCTGGACATGCTGACGTCGCAGGCTCGCCTAATTGCTCTCATGACGGATATCGTCATCTCCTCAGCGTTGCCACTAACGCTGATGTGTGTGTGTGTGTGTGTGTGTGTGTGTGTGTGTGTGTGTGTGTGTGTGTGTGTGTGTGTGTGTGTGCATTGCTTGTCGTTGTCAATGTTGGAATATTTTTTGAGCATTTCATAAGAAATCGTTTCTTGGCTTTATTTAATTTTGTTGTTGCTACTTTTCCTCCTTTTCCACTTCTTGTTCTTGTTGTTGTTATTGTTGTTGTTGTTGTTCTTGTTGTTGTTGATTTTGCTCCTTTTGTTGTTGTTGCTTTTGTTTCATTTACTTTTGTTGTTGACGAACAACTATCCACAATGAGAACTTGGCACAGGACTTGACTGCCTCTATCTCTTCCCCTCCTTCTCCTCCTCTTTCTCCTCCTCTTCCCTTTCCTCCTCCTCCCCCTTCTTCTTGCTTTTTGGAACTCCTTTTTGGCGATAATAATATTTGTTATTTACTTAAACGGAAGGAAAAAACAAAAACGGAAATGCACATAAATTTATTTTCCCCAGATTATTACGCTCCTTTTCGCTCGTCCTCTCCCTCTTCCTCCCCCTCTCTCTCTTCCTTCTCCCTCTTCTTCCCACTCCATCTGTCTCTTTCTTTCAAGCTCCAGACAGTTCAACTTTCGTCTCAAAATAAGCTTAAAGAAAGTGACAATTTTATTATTAACTTATTTTTATTTGTCACTTTATTGATTGTCTTTAAACTAAACAAATAACGGGGAAATGTGTGGAAATTCGGGAAAAGTGTTCTACCAAGAACTTTGTCACCTGTCTTGTCAAAGTTCATAGTTTTTCCATTTTTACCGTAGCAAATGAATTGATATTTCTTATATTAGTTTTACTGTGAAATTAGAAAGAAAATAAAAAAACGTTTTTCCATATTCACAAAAGGAAATTAATTGAATTTTCTTATTTTCGTTTTTGTTGTTAAGTTTTATAGTGAAATAAGAACGAATCTTTTGTTTAATTAATTATTTAAATTTACTTACTCGGTTTATGTTATACAAAAGCTAGTACGACTAATTTTTAGAAAAATCTTGCTATGGATTCAATTTTTCTTAATTAAAAATGTTCCACTTAATAATTTAATAATTTTTGAACTAATTAAATATTATTATTGTATTGATAAGCATTAAAAGTATTACTTCGGTTTAGTTTAATTTATAATTTTTTATATGCTGAAATTCTGAATGCTTTAACCAATTCAAGCTAAGAACAATTTGAGTATTGACTTTATGATTGGGTTGGGAATATTTTATAGTGTCTTAATAATTTACTACAAGTAAGTTTAAATAACTAACATTTGTTAATTTTTAAAAAGAAAGAAGAAAAACTATTAGTTCATGGAAAAAGTTGCTTTAAACTAAAATTTCAAGAGAATATAAAATAGGTTTGTAGTTCTTTGAACGGTTATTTAAATAGTTCCTAAGAAAATATAGATCAAAAATTTGTTTTTAGTTCTATAAAATAATCTACACATTTTTAAGTCAATAGTTTCTTAAGACTTTCCATACATATCATATTCTTAGAACTTATTTAGAAATCTAAAAAAATTGTTTAATTATTTTTTTTTTTAATTAGACATTATTTGTAGCGTTTTATTCAACGAAATTAAAAATAATTTTTTAGATAATCCGGGTGTAGAAAATTTGTTATATTTTAATTTTTTAACGTACTTAAAAATACATCGAAGATAATCCGATCATAGAAATATTATTGTGTTTTAACTTTAAATTCACTTCAAATTTAGAAAGAAATGATTGCAAAAATTTAGTGCTTGATACAATAATTAATATTATTATTATTATTATTATTATTGTTATTATTATTATTATCATTATTATTACTATTATTATTATTATTATAATTATTATTATTATTATTATTATTATTATTATTATTATTATTATTATTATTATTATTATTATTATTATTATTATTATTATTATTATTATTATTATTATTATTATTATTATTATTATTATTATTATTATTACTATTATTATTATTATTAATATTAATATTGTATCATACTTTAGTGTGTAAAACTAATATTTAAACACCCCAATTATTCCCTAGATCTTAATTAAATCAACTCTAATAAACTTAATTATTTTAAGTACCAAGTCTTAAAAATAAACTAAGCATTTAATTGCGCTTAAGTTAAGTATTCTATTTGAAAAACATTAATTCCAATTCTAAGCTGAATTGCACTTGAAGTGCCATGGAAAATATTGATTTTGGGAAATTCGAAACTGGTGCATTCCCCGAGCAGCCCCTACCCTCCCCCCACCACTGCCACTCTCTTAATTTAATTTAGTTGTGTGTTGTGTCTTTACTTATAAGACAATCGCATCCTACGAGTTCTCCATGCCTAAGTAGTTTTTCATAGGAAAATCGCTTTAAACAAGTTTCCATGTGTGTGTGGAAATGATTTTCACTTCATATGCCATAGGCTGTATCACTCCCTCTACTCCTCGCTCCCTGTCGCTCCTCTCCCCTCTCCCTTACTCCTGCGTGACAGTTTCAAGTGGTTTTTCTAGGCAATCAATCAAAAATACGAAAAACATTTTCTCCGTCTCCGTGTCCGTCTTTTCTTTCCGTCTGTCGGAAAAACAAAGCAGAGACAAATGCGCTGATCAGCAGGGAGAAGGGAAGAGAGGAGAAGGGCGGGGCGGGTAGGCGGGAGGCGTGTTCGACACATGTGGAAATGGTGAACTGCATCTTAATCCCAGTCCCAGTCAGGACACTTTTCCCTGACTTGCTGCTGTCCACACAAAATTTAATTCTATTTTCCATTTTCTTTCTCCTTTTTCCACTTGCAGGTAAAGTATGAAGCTGAAAATTCGCTCTTAGTTTAGCAAGTCCCTGAAAATGTCAGGTAAGTACCGAATCCTAACTTTTACTACAATTTTTGGGGCCTTAACTTTAATGACGTCAACGTCGATGGCGCGTCGTGAACTTGCGGCGGCTGTCAGATGCAGACGTCACAGTGACGTCACAATGACGAGACGACAAGTTGTCAGCCTCTTTGGGCGGGGGCGTGTCATATTGGGGGCGCCGCCAATGACCGGCATATTTACTTGTGTTTATTGATCGATTTTCCTCCAAAGTCTTTAATAATCTGTTGGAAAAACAGTAAATAAAATAACGTTTTCCCGCTGGGAGTGCGTGAAAGGTCCTTGGAAAAGTCACAACACGTTAAATTTGTGCATTTTCCTTACGAATTTCCAAGTTGAATGACATGGGTGTGAGTCCTGTACAGGTAGAAACCTAGTTTTAAGCCGTTTACGAGTTGAAAGTCACAGAATTTCGCATGAAGGTAAAGTATGCCACACAGGTAAATATGCTTTGCAGGTAAACGCGTGTGATTTTGAAAAACAAACGCGGTAAATTCTTTTAAAACACGGCATCAAATAAATTCGAATCCAATGACTCGCAAACTGTACGCGCCTCGTAAACAGCTGATTGCTCTTGGGTTTGCCATAAAAAGCGAATGCGCACATATATCATGCTGGCTCGCTCTCGCGAAATACGGCGAATTGATTCATCACCATCGTGGCTTGCTCGTTTATTTTGTTCTTTCGTTCGACTGCTCTCTTTCTCGTGCGCGCAACGGCAACGCAAAACAAAAACAAACCATTAAAAGTGCAGCGAAATGGCCGTTTTGAGCGTGAAATACGAGCGAAAACAATGCGGCGAAGAGCGGCGCGCGCGCTCCGAGAGCGCAAGTGGTGTGTGTATGAGTGAGTTAGTGCGAGAGTGCAAGTATGAGTGTGAGAGAGCGAGTGTGCACTTGTCTGTCAAGATTATGGCGGTTTTTCAGCAACACCGAGTGAGTTTTTGGGGGGCTGCCAAAAAGAAAATCGTATCATTGCCGTCGCTGTTATTTTGTTTTGCTCTTGTTGTCGTCGTTGCCGTTGTTTTCTCAAGCACCGACGGCAACTCCTATTTTTCTTCATGTGCCATTTTTTTTTTTGCTTTTACGAAATGCACTCGACACTCAGTTCGACTTGAGTTTGAGTGAATCTCGTCGCACACACGCAGCTTTACTCACACACACACGCACACAATCATGCGGACACACAGACTAAGCAGCCACATTCACATCAAGTTGATATCGTGTCGTCGTCTTCATCTTTGCTGTCGCTCGCTCGTCGTTTTCATTTGATAAATTGCGTTTATAAGAAAGAGATGAATTGTCATGCACAGCAGCAGCAGCAGCAGTGGCAGTGGCAGCGGCAGAGGCAGCAGCAAGCAACAACAACATGTGCTTGAGTAACTGTATATGTGTGTGTGTGTGTGAGAGTGTGAGCGAGCAACGGTTGGCGCTCATTTGGAGTCCGCTGCCGCCGCTTTAAATCATATTGGCTGCGCCTCAGTCTGTTTCTGTGTGTAAGTGTATGCTCGTTGGCATTGGTGTGCGTGTGTGAGTGCTTGTGTACGTGTGTGTGTGAGCTTTCTCATCGCCACACATTTTTCGCTCGCACACAGAGTTTTCTTCGTCTGTCTTTTGCCCCTCAATGTCGCCTCCACTCAACGCTCGTCTGGGATTGGAAGTTTTCCAAATGCAATTTTGCTGCCTTGAGCTTTTCGTCTTATTATCAAGCTGCCGTTTCTCTTTTTCTCCGATTTCTTTCTTCTCCTTTCCATCGTCGTATTTTTTTTTCGCCTTTTGCTTTTGTGGGTGGATACCTCAACGCAGCTTCGCCCCTTTTCATCTTGTCTCTCTCTCCGCTCTCCTCTCCCCTCCCTCCCTACATTCCCTCTGCTGCTTCCCCAGCTCCAATTGCTTCATGCTTTGGGCTCTCGGTTCTGGCTGATTTAAATTTCATGGTCTCTTCAATTTAGCCAAGTTGTAATATTAAATTAAATTAAATTCCCTTTGCATTGTTGCTGGCTCCCTTTATTCCATTTTCCCCCATTTTCGCCATTTTCAAATGCAATATCCTGATTCATTTACAAGCGCAATTATTCTCTGTAGCAAAATCCTTTCAAAACTTTGCTAAATATTCCAGTTTCTTTATTTATTTTATTTCTCACATAATCAAATTTCATTGAAAGCGTATATTTATTTGTAAAATAGCCAAAATCTTAAAGATGTCTTGAAAAATTTAACTAAAGTAAAGACATATTTTCCACTTAATAATATTTACTTTAATGCATTTATGTTTTGAACATTTGAATAATAAAATTTTAGGTATAGATATTTTATTTCAGTTTTTTTTATTAATAATAATTATAGTAACAAAATTGAATTTTAAGAGAATTTATATGCTGAAAATCTAAATTTATTATCTGATATAAAATTAAATTAATAGATGTACTTTACTTTACAAAACTCTGTCAGATTGTTACTTAAATTTTAGTTGATTATTGAGTTTTTTGTGTTTATTGAATAATTAAAATTTTTAATATTTTTCTGAAAATGATTATTTAGTTTTTTTAAATTTATGTTAAAGCTCACAAAAATTTAAATTTATGTTTTTTTATACATAAGTGTAAACTACTTTTTTACTCCTTTTTTATATTTTTTATTGTTTTTTTTCGTCTATTTGTTAAGTTTATTTTGATCACTTTTAGTTTAAAGAATTTCTGAAAAAAAAAATTTCAAATAAAAATTTCTACTTACTATTAAGTAAATAATACTAAATACTATTAATTAAAAATATTTACTAAATAAAAAATACTATTTATTAAAATTGTAAGCAGCAAAATTATATTACTTTTGCATTAATTAACAATGCAATGTCAATAAATTGTTGCATTTATTTCTTTGTAGTTTAATTGGTTTCCAATTAGTTGAAAAACTATTTTGAAGCTTTAATTCTCATTTGATTTGAGTTTTCAGTTCACGTTTCTTGGATCCTTGCCATTTTATCCTTGAACTTGGGCAATAAATAAAATGAATCGCATTTTCATCGGCTTTTCCCCTGCCGTCAGCTTAATTTGGCACTACACCCACAGTGCCCCGCCCCCAAACACCCCCACCCCTCTAACCACTCACACACGTTAACACACACAAATAAATTAGCAATTTATTACTTTTAATTGAATTTTCAACAGAAATTCAATGTTTAGTTCAATTTTATTTGTGTTTGTTGTTGACTTTCGCTCACATTTGGCACATAAATTTGCAGTTGCTAGATTTCAATTTAAATGTCTTGACAACAACAACAAGTGCAACAATTTTGCATGAAAATCGAGGCAAAAAAAAAAGAATGTCAAACCGCAAATCAATCAACGTCTCATAAATTTGTCAAGTCGCCGACAGTTAGACGAAAGGAGAGAGGCGCAAAGAGAGACAGAGACAGAGAGAGACAATCGCTGGCATAAACTAATGTGTAACCACAACAACAACAGGGATTTCAAGCCGCCCCGCTATAAGTATAAACAAATTATGATCAGCTGTTTTTGAAATGGAAACCAGATTAAGTGCAATATCATCATCATCATTATGATCATTGTCGTCGTCATCATGTTTATCTTTGGCACCGGCCAACATGCACATCCTTGCCAGCAGGAAAAGCCCAAAACAAACAACAAAGCAATTTTTCATTTTTCCACACAATTTTTATTTATTTTTTTTTTTGGTTCAGTTTTTGTATTTTTGGTCTTCTAAAAACGCGCAAAAACGGCGGCAACATTAAAACGAGCGCCGGCGTCGCAGCAGACGTCGCCGTAGCCGTCGCCTGCCGTTGGCTCCCCAAAAATGAAAATGGCGACCGGGCGCCGTTAGCCGGTTAGCCAAACTACAACAACAACAGCAAAAAAGGGACACCAAAAATGCGTTGTTGAAAAATTGCCTCGGAATATGTGTTAACTGCTTTTTAAACTGCCACGAGGACGACGACACGACGACGTCAGCAGCAGCAACAACAATAACAACAACAACAAACAGTTTTGTAGAAGGATATGCATTTTGGGCAGTTGAATTTATCGGCGCGCGATTTATTATTGCACAGAAAGTTGCACAGTGTGAACAGCTGTTGAAGCTTTCGTTGTTGTTGTTGTTGCTGCTGCTGGCAGGATCATTGCCTAAGTGGCTGGATCGCCATGACGCCTGACAGAGACAAAGACAAAGACAACAACAATAACAGAAACACAGACACTTACACAAACACAAGAAGAACGTCAGCGTCGCTGCAGCAGCTTTTGAAGGCGTTGCCTATTTGACTGTCATTGTATGCGTGCGCGTGTGTGTAAGTTTGCTTCTCTTTAGAATGCGTGTGAGTGTCTGTCTGTGTATGCGTTTGTGTGTGTGTGCAAAGAGCGCAAAAAAGTTGAGCGAAAGTTGAGCAAGTGACGGACAAGCAAGGCAAGTCGAAGGCAAGGCGAAACGATGAAACGACAGCGTCTGGAGTGGCAAAGACTAGAAAACACCTGAAAGCACTCACTGAGCACACACTCAACCCCACCCTCGTGCATCCCGTCTGCCCACACTATAACCCCTGGCCCATAACCCACCCAATGCCCAATGCCTGCGCGCACAGGTGGGGCGGCCAAAGAAGACTGAATGGCAAACTGATGCAAACTGCCACTCACTCAAGCGAAAATAACAAATGGGATTGGTTTTTGCTGATTTTCAACGCACGCACAGCGACGACGACGACGTTGCTGCTGCTGCTGGCAGAGAGAGGCGATGCGACGTCAGCAGCGGCCAAAACCTATAAGCCGTCTCCTTTTGGCCAAAGCCAAATAAATTTCAAACGAACGAACGAACGTTGAGCGAGCGCCAACGACAGCAACAACGACAACACCGACAGCAACAACGACGACGACGACGTTGTCGTTGCGCAAAAAGAGTCAAAAAACAAAATAGCAAAAACAAAAACACAAACAGCAAAAAAAACACTCACACACACACAACACTGAGCACAGCAGCAGCTGCAGAGCAGAGCAGCACAGCACAGCGAAGGCAAAAGCAAAGGCAGATTGTGACAAGTGTGTGTATGACAGAAAAGGCGTACTAACAAATCAGTCATCATCCTTTGCGCTCAGGCCTTTGGGCCCCATTTTGTAGTGTGCTCACAAGAGCGCGCCTGCGCTCTCAGCAACCAATTCGCCGCATTTACACCAACAAAACTAAACAAGCAGCCAAGCATACATATACAACACAAACAGAGACACACACACACACGCACGCATCACAATTCGCCGGAGCCAAATGTGTTGGTATAGCCATCGCATTCGCACTGCTGGTAAATTTATGAGCCATCGCTTTGTACAACCTTTTTTAATGGCACAATTGTTGCGTCGCCGCTGCCTTGTGTATGCTTGAGTGTGTGTGTGTGAGTTTGTGTATGAGCGCTTGTGAGTGAGTGTACGATCGGGCAGACAGTGGCGTGCAAGCGTGCATGAGCATGATTGACAGTGTGTATTTGCCTTCGAACCGCGTACGACGTGCTTGTGCTTGTGCTGTCTGTGTTGTGTGCGAAGCGAGAAGCGAAGCCGAAAACGCCGAAGCCGTCGCCATCGCCGCAAAAACCGTTTTGACAAAAAATTATTATTATTACAATTACCATTATTATTGCTATTGCATAGCATTAAATTATTGTTATTGCCACACAACCCAACAACGCCGACAACAACAAAAGCAACAATAAAAATAATAATAATAACAATCTTAAGAGCAAGCGCAACAAATAAGGAAGCCGCCAAAAAGAAAATTTACTCGTCGCGATCTTTTTGGGCAAAACTGAAGCATATTTCCAGAATTATAAAAAACATCGCAGAGAAAAGCGCGCGCGTCTCGTTGCGCGACGTTACGATCGGTCTCGTTACGTTACGCGTTACGCGAATACCGGAGCTTTACGTTAACGGACGTAGAAATTACCGCGAAGCCGCCGCCGTTAGCAGCCATCGTCGCTGCCGTCGTCGCGTTGCCGCCGCTAAAACAACAACAACAAAATAAGTAAATGTAACTGTAAATGCATAAAAGTGCAGAGTAACTGTTAATTCAATGTTAAACTAGCTGCGGTCTCTGTCTGACAAATTGACAACAACAAGTTTTTGTTTTCTCTGTAGTATATTATAGTATGTAGAAGCAGCTGTGATAAATAGTGCGCATATTATACGAAAAGCAAGAAGTATACGAAAAACAAAAATACACAAAATCAACAAAACAACAACAACTACTACAACAAATATACACAAAGATTGAGCAACTCTTTTTGGCAAAGATCAGAAGAGGAAGAGAGCAGAAAACGAGAAAAGTCCAGTTAGAAGGAGAAGAGGAAGCGAAAAATCAGCAGAAGAACAATTCAAAGGCAAAGAAGAAGAAGCAGCAGCAATGGATTTATGACAACGACAACAACAAGAACTAAAGCAACAACAACAAATGCAAACTATGTTGTCTGGTCGGCAACAAAAAATCAACAGCAGTATACTAAGAACAGCAACAACGGCAACTCTAACAACAACAAATTGTATACGATTTTTATAAACAACAAATTAATAAAATACTAAATGAAAAAAGCAAAGAAAAATTATATGTAAATATTATATAAACATTCATTTATACATATATACAACAACAACAACAAATAAGATCTCCCGCTAATAACAACAACTAAAACGCGCGCGTAACTACAACAAAGTATACCAGCAACAACAACAACATAAATCTAAGCAAATAAATAAATAAAAGTAAAAGAAAATCTAAAGCAAAGATTTTTAACAAATGTGCCTGTGTTAAAGAAGAAGAAGAATAGAAGAAGAGGAAAGAAGAAAGTGCTAAAGAACTGCGAGAAAGAATTAGAATTCAAATATTATAAATACACATATTCTAATAATATTTTTGTGAGTGTCAAGCAAAAAAAGAAAAACAAAAACAAAAAATACTAAAATACTAAACCGTCAAGCATAGCAGGAGGCCCCAAAAAAATCGTTCTATAGATCTTAAAAGAAGATCAAGAAAACAACAACAACAACGACGACGTCCACGTCGACGCATAGAACGACGACGACGAGGAGGAAGAAGAGGACGAGGACGCAAGGGACGGGGGCCCCTCGTTTTGTGTTGCGCCGCCAACTGTCGTCTGTACACCACTAAAAGTGGCACAAATCGGGTTAGACGTCGCTCCCAGAGCATTAATGGCTCAGCCTAGGGTAAGTAGTACACTCAGTAATCTATCCAAAATCCAAAAACTAATTGAGTTCAGCGTCAGTTACTCCAAAAATCACTCTAGAAACTTTACTCCAGTTTAGCGTCGGTAATTTTAGGCGTCGGTATTTTTTAGTACAACTTTTTTATAAAACTTTCGGTACTTCCCTGTTCTATAAAAAATATGGAAATTCCCGTCTTAAAAATTGGAAAACTATCGAAAGTAGAATTTTAGCTAAAGCGTTTTAGTTGTCGAAATTCTTATTAACTGCTAGTTTTGCTTAGAAGTGGGAATTATTTGTAGAGATTTCATAGAAACTCTGTGTTAAATCTTAACTATGATTTTTAGGTTTAATTTTAATGATTCACTTAAATAACAAAAAAAATTCCCAGTTATGATGGGTTGCCGTCGGCATGTGCTAGGTGGAGAATTTATTCCCCGAGCATAAAGAGATTGTGATAAAGTTGATAAAGCAATCTAGAATTATAACTCCAGTATATTTTTATACGTCTTTTGAATATTTGGAAATTTTAAAAATACTTTCTAATGAAAAATACAGCTATATAGTGTAGCTATATGAATATTCAGTAACTGTGACAAAGACTTTCTAATTAATATTAAAAATGGTCAAAAAATATTTGAATATTCTGAAAGTTTTTAATGGAAATTTTAAGGCCTAGTTGGTGCATAACTATAAGTAATATACTTTATAGCTACGATTATTATTATTTAATTCGGTTTTAGCCATAAATAAGATGCTAATCAGCTGACTGCAGCTGTCTCTTTTTCACACTCGCTGTCTCACTCACTCGCGCTAAACGTATTCCCAGATATTTACTGACTTTAACTTTATGAATTGATTAACACAGATGTGTGAAGCGAACTTGATATTTCTATGGATCGTTAAGTCGTTTCAAAACTATAAGAAAACGAGAGCAAATCTCCAGAGCGTTCTATATAAATGTGTGTGTGTGTGTGTGCTTGTAATTAGCAACCATTTGACTTGTGGGACATACATATATGTGTATCTGTAGGTACAACTCTTGGCTGCTCTATCTCTGGGGAAGAGGACAGTTAAAAGCGCGATAAAGTAAGAAACAGCGAGAGAAAGAGACGGAAAAGTACAAACTGCCCGCGGGAATTTTGTGGTGATTTTAATATGTTACCGTTCTGTTCTCCTCCACTTGTCTCCCCTTGTCTCCCCCAGCACAATACATAAATTTACGCTTGTGGTTTAATACGCAAATTTCTCGTGGAGATTCTCTCGCTCTCTCGTGTCTCAGCAGAGACTCCAAATTGCTGCAACAAAAGGCCCAGATACATTTGTATCTCACTCTGTGTGCATGTGTGTTTGTGTTTGATACGATGCATATAATTTTATTGCACATTTCTCACACAGAGTTCGAGAGTCCGGTGGAGACAGTGGGGAAAAGGGTATGACGGGGAATTTCTCATTGAGAGCTACAACACGCTGTGGTTTTATTATTTACAATTACAATTACAATTCCAGTCTCATTTCATTTTATTTAACTACAATTTTCACTTTTGTGCAACAGAGAACAAGTAATTTTTATATATAAAAAACAATTTATATATGTATAAACAGAAATATATATATAATTTGATTATTTTATGCCTCACAGTTAATGAAAAACGAAGCAGAAATGATCACAAAATGCGAGCAATGCGAAATTGCAATTGCAATTTGTGCAGCTGCCACACAGATACTCACACACACACACTCACACAGAGCCCGCTGTGGCTGCTGCAATTCAACATTCAACACAAAAATTGTTTTGGTGTTATTTTAATTTAAAGGTTAACCGCAGCGTAATTTGTGGCATAAAATATAATTCGTCTAGTGTGCGCGACAAAAAAAATAAAAGAAATCAGAAAAAAACGCTGCACGAAAAGCAAATAAAAATACAAAAATACGAAATACGAAAATACAAAATGAAAATCAAAATCAAATTCGAATAAAAGTGCAGTGCTGTGCAGTGCAGTGCAGAAAATGGCATTCCTCGTTTGTCGTTTCGCGTTCGACATTCGACATTCATCGCCATTTGTTTGGCTTTTCCTCTGCTCTTTTTTTTTGGCAGGAGATGAGTTGAGGAGGGGAACAATCCGTGGCCGTTTTTCGATTTTACTTTAAATTGTTTCGCCTTTGCGGCTTTTATTTCCAACACCAGCGGAATTTTTTAACATTTTCTTAGCGGGTTTGCAAGGCAGTTAGCTGGTAGAAAACTTATTTATTCTCTAGATTTTAGTTATTATTATTTCAGCTCTGCTTTTTGTCTTAAATTTCTATTTTCTTTATCTTAGTTACATCAAAAAATTGAATAGATTTTTCAAGACCTTATGCCATGACTCACGTGCATAAACATGCATTCAAGTTGAACTTAAACTGAGACTAGACGCAGCTTAAATTGAAGTAACAAGAATTTATAAGTAAATTATGCATAGTACTTTGAGTACATGTCTTCGGTCGTGTGCTTCATTATAGGCAGCTATATATCGGCTTACTCTACACACTCCACTCTCTCCACTCCACACTCTCCACACTTACTCCTTTAGCTACTCTACAGTTTGGGGTTATACTATGTTTTGTTGTTATTTTTTTTCGTGTGCTAAAGAGCTTCATGTTTAATGATCAAATTGCGTGCCTCGTTTGGTGCCTGGTGCGTTTCTAGTTGTTGTTGTTGTAGTTGTTCACTTTAATGTTGTTGTTGTTGTTGGCCAAGAGGCCGTTTGCCGTTGGAAGTGTTTTCATTAGTTTCATTTCTTTTTACATTTGCGCTCAAATCGTCTTTAAAATCCCCTTTGTTTTTTTTTTCGTAAGTTTAAAAATATTTCGCACAATATAATTTCCACTCCACTCGCCGGTTAAAACATTAGCGCTAAGCGAGCGTTAATTTTCGGCAAGTTAAGTGAATTCCATTACATCTAGTAGTTTTTTTTTCGCTTACTTGAGAGCTTAGAGATTAAAGACGTATGTGTATAAAGTTTGGTACAAGTTGAAAATGTTTAGCTGCCTTCCAAAATAAAAACAGAGAAACAGAAAAAAAAGACGTGGAAAATCATTTAGACAAGTTGCACGCCGCTCATTAAATTAAATGAGCCATCAGCACGCAATTTATTTTAGTATTTTTGAGTAACTTTTGCCGTGGCAGACGCAGACGCAGACGTCGACGCAGACGTAGATACTCCGGCTTCATTCTTGTAGAATCGTCTTCTGCTTCTTCTTCTCCTCCTTGCTGTTGTTGTTTTTGGGCAAGCCAATTTAATTAAATAGACGCCGCGTGCTGTTTGAAAATTTGATAGAAAATGTGAGATAATATTAAAAGTTGTTTCTTTAAATACAATATATATATATATAAACTGTATTTAGAAATTAATACAGATACGGATACAGCAGATACACATCAATATTTCAAGATGCTACATTTGTGCCTTGAAAACGTGTCTTAATGATATGCACAGCCGCAGATACAGATACTTCATTTCATATGTATTTATACATAAATTAGTTAAAAGCCAAAATGACTAATCTAATTTGTATAATTTAGCCAGGCAAGCAAGCAACTTTTGTTTTATTAGTTATTCGTTATTTGTTATTTGAGCATCAATAAAATTATAAGAAAGAAGTAAACAAAATAAATCATTGGAAATCGTAAAAGACTTTAACAAATATCAATCAGTCATTATTTGATTTGGTTTTTCGGGATTAAGCCTTAATTATCTAACGCATTTCGCTATTTTATTTTTTGCCCAACTTTTTTTTATTTAATTAGTTGACGACAATCAGTTTTGTGTCAGGTGGAAAATGGTTTCATCTTTGTTATTTCTGCTTGAAATTTTGAAATTTATTAAATAAATTCTTGCACTGACGTCATTTGTTGTCTGATAAATGCTAAAGAGCCAAGAATTTGTTGTTGTTTTTACTTTTTGCTTAGTCGCGTTGCTTTAAATTTAGCTACCGATCATTTGATATATGTTTTGCTTAAAAAAATTTGTGATTTTTTTGATTTTTGTTTTGTTTAAGAACTTCAGAAATGAATAAGCGTGTGCAAAGAATTTAAATATAATTTTGTAGCCGAGAATACATATAAATATGCACACGTTTTGTTGTATCTTTTTTTGTGCTTTGTATCTTTTGTTGTTTTGTGTACAAAACGAACTTCACAGGGCACCGAATATTATTATTATTTTTATTATTATTATTAGCAGTAATAATAATACCAATAAAAGCGAGCGTGTTCGTATCGACTTCGGGCTTGCAACTGTAAATTAAAACAACGCCAAAGCACGCAACAAAAATTAATTGTCTAACACCAAATAAACTATACAAAACACTGGAGGGAGACAGAGCAAGCGAGAGAGAGGGGGAGAGAGCGAGAGATAAATGATAGAGAAATAAAAACTGGGCGTGTGTTGCTGCTCGGCTTAATGAAGACTACGGCTATAAGGCTACGGGTATATGGGACTACGGGACTCTTGGGCGATTCTCTGGCACACCTACAACTCGAAATTCCTACACCGAATCCACAGCCACATCCAATTTCGATACCAATTCCATTGACAGGGGGAATAGCATATCTCAGGGTCGCTCGTCTGCTAATTAAGCAAGCAGCAAAAAAAGGAAAAATACAAAAAAAATCTATTAAATAAAAAGAAAAACGCCTGAAATTCAAATACAACATGATAAACAATTAATTTTGATTAGGCGACCAACGTTGTCGCAATTAAGAATGTGAAAAGCAAAAGTGTTGAACGAATATAAGAAATCAATAATACACACACACACACACACTCCACTGTTTGTTGTTAGTGGAGCAGACACACACACACACACATGTGTGGAGGGTTTTAGTGCTTGCTAAAATGGCGGCCATTGTCACCACAAGCACACACACACACACACGCAGAGGCAGCCTTGCATACGGTCACACTCATAATTCTTGCAGTCTGTCGCTGTTCAGTTTTAGGCGCCGTTAGATAAACTCTCTCTCGCTCTCTGCTTTGCCCCCACCCCAAACAAGCATTGCAATGTCTGTGCTCTTGCTATCCCGCTCTAGCTCTCCCCTTTTGCTATCTCTGTCGCCTGTGTCGTAGATACTGCAATTTTTGCAGCTACAATTTAGTTTTCAGTTTCAAGTTCACGCCGAAAAATGTTTGTGCAAATGTATTTTTACTTTTTTTGGTAGGCAGGCCTGTTGGCCGCCCACTTTTGTTGTTGTTTGGCTGGCCTGGCTTTAACCGTTAGCTTGACATATGTGGCTGGACAACCGAAACAACAACAACAACAACTTGTTCTCTCGGCGAGTTTAAAGTGTTGTCGCAACTTTTGTAGCATTTAAAGCTGACAATTGTGTTGAGTGAGTTGTCGTTGTCGTTGTGGGCTCTATGACTTAATGTCTCGCAAGCACGGCAAAAACACACTCACACACACACCCACACACAAGGACACACTCGAGCGCTGTTTACTGTACAAGCCGAAGTCCTGCTGTCCCAGCGCCTGTCACAACCAGCAATGTAGCTATGTATAGGTGTGTGTCAGTGTTTGTGTGTGCTATACACACATAAATTTTTGAAGGATTTCGGCGCTGAACTTGTCAAAATCAGACGACACACAAGAGCAGCAGCAACAGCAGCAGCAACTGAGCCATGTTTAACTGTTATATTCAAACTTTTTGGGTTATTGATTTAGCAGAGAGCCAGCGGAGAGTGGGGCAGAGGCGTGGCAGAGCAGGGGTTAGCCTATTGGGAGCGGGGGACATCAACGTTGTTTCATATGCCACAACAAGGTCATTGGCTCGACTTCGAAAACGGTCTCTCAGTTTCAGTCTCAGTTCGAGACTGAGTCTCTGTCGCTGTCTGAATTTTGGAGCCCGCAGATGATCATCAATCAAATGGGGAAAGCCTTAAGTCTTGAGAGTTCCAGGTCTTAAGTGTGTTTGCCTGTTCGATTTTTTGGCGCGCTCGAGCAACAGACAAAAAAAAGTAACAAAAGTCCGTTCATTTTTTTTTTGTTTTGGGGGGTGGGGGAGGAGACAAGAGACCGAGAGACTCAATTCCCACATTACTTATGTACAAGTACAAATTGTGGTAATTTTCAGAGATCTCTTTGTTGCTTTTGCTTTGTTTTATTTCGATTCGTTTTGTTTTGTTTGGTTTGATTTTGGTTTTGTTTTGTGCTCCACAATTTCCTCATTTCTAAAAGCAACCGTTGGGCTGCTCACTTTCATACGAGTACGACTGCGAATACGAATACGACTACGAATACCCATACTCGTATTCGTTCCATTCGTTCTCGTCTTTGCCACCAACACTAAAATTAGCATAACAACTTTATAGTTTAACTGCTCGACTGCTCTGCTCAGCTCCGTTCTGACTTAACTTGACTTGACTTGTCTGGTGACTTGGCTTGGTTTAACTTGGCTTAAACTCTGCTTGACTTGGCCCTGTGCTGTATCTATAAGTTTGTATCTTTTGACTGCATGCATTCAAGAGACGCCAACACTACGAATGAGTGACAAAAAGGAAACTCGATTTGCAGTTGTTGTTGTGCACAACTAATCTGTTGTGTGTATCTAGAAAGGATTGACAAAAGGTCTTGATACCATTATTCTCCTTCTTCTTTGTGCCTTGTGCAGGTGGAAAAGCAGCTGCTTTTCAGCTTTCGAACCTCAAAATCCTGGCCAATGTCAAGAGCTACTTGTCACACTCTCAATGCCAAGCCCAATTGCAAAAGCCGGCAAAGCGTCACTCAGTCAATTGCTCATTTAGTGTCAAAGATTTTTCCAAAGCGATAAGACAGCGAGGGAAAACTTCCAGTTCCACTTGAGACACGGCAGCAAAAAGTGCCATCATTTCGTTGTCACTGCACAAAAATCTTGTCAACTTGTTGTTGCTCTGGCTGCTCCTCTCCAGGTTTTCTCAGCTCCAAAATTATGCAGTGTGAAGCGTCGACGACGCCACTTGAGTATAAAAATGATAAAAATCTTAAACAAAAAACACAAACAACAACAACAATCACAAAAGGCAGTAATCACATCGACAAAGCCGCGTTGAACTTTAAAAAATATTTCTCTGCTGCTGCTGCTGTTGTTGTTGTTGTTGGTTGTAGTTGTTGCCGTTGCATACAGAAAAACCAGTTTGCAATTGAGACAGAGACAGCGCTACTAGCTAGTTGTGTGCCTTTCAGTCACACGCATTGAAACAGATTAACTGATAACATATAAAATTACTTCTTTATTTTTGTTGGTTTTGTTTGTTGTTGTTTTGCGCTTCTTTTAACTGTTGTTGCTGCTGCTGATTTTGGCGCTTAATTAATATGCAAAAAACGTTAAAAGAAAAGAAGCAAAAGCAGCAATAATAAACTAAAAATACTTGTATCTCGCTATATATACAAACATACAGACTTGTAGTATATAGTAGAGCCAAAGTAATCACAAGGTCAAACACAATGCGAACCGTATTATATTCTCTTATTCTTGATTTTTTTTTCGTATTTTGGGGGTCTTCAATTTTTGTTGACGTGCTTGGAAGTAATATACACATGTACACTGTCACAAAATGTGTGTTAATCAGGCAAGAAATTTAGTGTGAGCTTTTAAACAAGAGTTTTCAAAGCAAGAAAAGTTGAAGTAGAATTTTCTTATATGGAAATTATCTTTCTATCCAAACTTCTTACCAAATTTTGCGCAGTGTATGCAGGTACACAAAATTCTGACGCTGAACAAGTAATTTAAAATCTTTCTCTATTTCTGATTTAATGCTCATTTTCTTCGTTTCTTTCTCATTTCTAGTATGACGATGGCCTGCATGGCTACGGCATGGACTCTGGCGCCGCAGCAGCAGCGATGTACGATCCACATGTCGGGCATCGGCCGCCGGGACTGCAAGGCCTCCCCTCGCACCACTCACCGCACATGACGCATGCCGCGGCAGCGGCCACAGTTGGGATGCACGGCTACCATTCGGGAGCCGGAGGGCATGGTACACCTAGTCATGTATCACCGGTTGCTAATCACCTCATGGGCGCAATTCCCGAGGTACACAAACGTGATAAGGATGCGATTTATGAGTAAGTTAATCCCAATTTCAAATTACCTCTAAACTTTTCCCAAAAGACTTCTCGAAATTGACGTCAAAATCGAGTCAAATCGACGCTGAATGAACCAGTTTTGTGTGCTTTATGTTGCCTACTCAGCTGATAACAGTTTTGTAGATCATAAAATCGGCTGGTCATTCATAAACTCACAATTGATCGTGCAAAACAAGTGATTAGCCCATAAAATTATAAAAATAAAAACAATAAAATCCGTAAGCGTATATCAGGTTGGTGTTTAAGAACTGATCATCGTTATCGTTGCGCTAATCAATGATCCGGTCACATTTTAGTTGGAGTAGGTTTGATAAGCAGCTAACGTAGAAAGTAATCTTTCAATGGCTTGAATTCCACTCGTCTTACTACAGAGTAGAGCGGAATATTTGGATGAAGGAATCATGAACGATCTGAAATGACTTTTAAACATTTGTGGTCCCTACTGAGCATCTGTGTGCTTATCTAAGCTTTAATAAATTGAATTTCCTGACTGCCCCCAAAATCAATAGCAATTTGCTGCTGATCAGTTAGTGATCAGCCAACTCACATATCGAATACCAATTTGTGGCGATCGAACCTTGGGCAGCAGCCTGCAACCACCTGTTGCCGCCTGTTCGCACCTCTAGACATCGAAAAAGAAGATATCGTCGGTGAGGGAGTAACATAATTTTAAACGCACACGCGACGATCCTTTTTGGCCAGGAAAAAACTGAACGAAAAGAGCAACAAATAAGGGCCATGTTTTTCCATTTCGGGTATTTAGTTCCTTTTTTTTCGTTGTAGAAATGGGCGTGACCTTTGGTGTTTTGAGCAAAATACTAAATTATGGGTTGCCTTGTGTTTGTTGTTTTGGCAACAAAATTTCTTTATGAATTTTAGTGGTGCCGCGTTTATTTGGTGGGTGTGGCACGTGTTTAGTGACGGACACGGCAAATGGACGTGCTTAGGTATTAGGGAGTTCAGTCGTGTCCTGGTTGTTGTTGTTTCAGTTGTTGTGCTCGTCATACTGCTGGTGTTCTGGTGTTAATTTGCCAAAATGCGGTTTCGACTGTTGGCTCTTTTTTCTAAGTCGATCTTGACTTGTTGATCGTGTCATTCGTTGCGTGTCCTGGCAAAGGACTTTTAACAACTGCCAATTTTCATTTGCCGCAACTGACAAGAAACAGCTGCTTGAGAATCATGTTTGTCTTTGCCTTTCACAAGTTTTTTTCTCTTTATTTTTTGCGCATTTTAATAAGCAAATATTTGTTAGCTGCTTTTTATTTGTTTGTTTGTCTTGGCTGTTTGTCTTGACTGCAATTTTATGAATGAGTTGCGTTTGAATTTTAGTTTGAGCTGCCATCAATCAGCTGTTGTTGGTTGTTTGATTACTGTGCTCGTCATCATCATCATCATCATCGTGGAGTGTGTGCACATGACTTCATTAGCACACTTTTGGCTGTGGATTTGGACACGACACCTGCAACTTCTGCTTGCCGTGTTGCTGCTCGAAAATGCGCTTCTTATTTGTACAATTGACACCTTGAATGCCTTGGAAAAGAAACAGCAGCAGCGGCAGTATAATAATAATAATAATAATACAAAATAATCGAAATGAAAAAGCAGCCGCTACAATAAACTGAGCATGCGCAGAACTCTCTTAACACCTTCTCGAGTGGAGTGCAACACCAACAACAGCAACAACAACAGCAACTTCAGCTGCCTGTCACAACTGCCAAGTCATGGCAAATGAGTGCACACTTTTTGTATTTCTGTGTTTGTCGATCCTGAGAATGGAAATGAAAATGGAAATGGAGTTGGAGTTGGCCAAAGGGAAATGGAAATGGAAACTCGAGGCAGTCGACTGTAAAAAGCGCGAGATAGAGACAGGGAATGAGACCCTTTTTGGCTTTAACCATTGCGGGGTTTCGGGCCCATGGTCTGCTTATTAATAGTTGTTAAGCGCAGGGTTACACCCTCACCTTGAATGTTCGTTTGGTCATCTAATGGCCAAAATGAAGTGCCTGGGCGGGCAGTTAGTTCCCTTTAGGCCAAAACACGACCGAGGGTTCTTTTAGCCTAATTTTGTTCAGGTGCAATTTGTGCTTGAAGCGTGAAGAGAAGAGTAGCATAAAAAATAACCAATAAAGGAACATAAACTGAAAAATGGTCAAATCATGCATACTTACTGGCCGAACTAATCCGTCAAAAAGCGTAGGAAAAAAAAAAAAACTGTAGACTGTGGGATTACGGGGCAGCTGCTTTGCATTAGCCGGGACAGGAAATACACTGAGAAAAACTCGCGCATAACTTGAGTTTTTATATCACTTCAACTAAGATTTGATTGGATAAGCTTTGCAATGTTACCAGTTAAACTTTTTAATTAAATCTGTATTTTTTCTACCTCTTTTTTTGCAGACATCCGCTATTCCCGCTCTTGGCGCTAATATTCGAGAAATGCGAATTGGCCACATGTACGCCGAGGGAGCCAGGTGTGCAAGGTGGCGATGTTTGTTCATCGGAATCGTTTAACGAGGATATTGCAATGTTCAGTAAACAGGTAAACAGTCAAACTACTACATCTACTATCTTTCGTATACCCCAAAAGATACTGCCTTTATGTTGTTGGTAGTGACGCTGCTGCTGGTAATTGGAGACAGCCTTACAGTGTGTGCCACATGTGGCACATGCGGCACATAAACTTTGGTCCCAGGCTCTGTTTGAGTCTCTGCTGAAAATCGCGGCACACGAGTCTAACGAAGCAAGCTGTTAAATGATCGGATTACGTAGTTGTGTCCCTCTCTCCCTCTCTCTCGCTCTTTCTCTATCTCTGCACTTAATTACATTGGCTGCTTTGCCATATGTCACAAATATGCCACAATTGACACTTCCCTTAGCTTCAAAAACAGCCCAAAAAAAAGCCAAAAGCTGAGCTCATAAAAAGCCAAACGCGCGAAGATGAATTTGTGTGTTGTGTGTCCATTCACTGACATTTAAATAATTTACGATGTTTTAACATACAAATTATAATGTTGCAAGTCGTTTGCTCTTGTGGCATGCAGCTTCCACATCCTGCTGACGGCGTGCTACGTCGCTCTCTCCCTTTCGCTCTCTTTCTCGCGCTTTCCCACCCGCTGACTGCTATTTTTATGAACGAGATCACATTAAAAACAACCACAGATGCTTAGTCAGAGACGCAGTGGGCAGAAACGCCGAGAGTGAGAGGGAAAGTGAGAGAGAGAGAGAGACAACTTATGGCTTCATCTAGAGATTTTCATGACAGCGACATTTTTGGCGTTGAGAATTATAACAGCCAACACTTGTGTGTGTTGCTGGCCAGTTAAAATGATGTTTTTATTTATGGTCCATTTGGAATTTTGACAGGCCCGCCAAGGGTAATAAAACCCAGAACAGCAAGAGGAACCTTATACACATTTATCAAGATGCAGTTTGGGTCCTTTTGGCAAAGACAAAAAGAAAAATAAAAATCGAGGTGTTGTTTTTGATGAACTTTTGTCAAATTGGCAATGAAATGCCAATAAACATTTAAAGATTCCCTTTTTTTTGTTGTTGTACAATTTATTTAAAAATTGTTAATTGCTTTTGGCTTTTTAAATGGCAGCCTTTTGTTATTGCGTTGAACATTACTTCACACTTTGCAAACCGCAAATCACATAAACACGCCAACAGAGTACACAGTGAGATGCAGATACAAATGTAGACAGATACAGATACGAGCAGAGCATCATCAACAACTAAGTTGTCGCTTGCATTTCATTTGATTTGATTTCGTTTTCATTTAGTTGCCTACTAAATTGATGCTGCTCTACACTTTGAGGTCGTTGTCGTTGTTGTACTTGTTGTTGCTGTTGTTGTTGGCCTGTTGGCGTATCTTCGTTCTCGTCTTCGTCTTCGGCTGACAAAAATAACTCAAAAATGTCATTCGCCCATCGAATTTTAACAAACGAGCAAAGCAAAGCCAAAAACTGAGTTGAGACAAGAGGGTGAGAGTGTTGGTGAAAAGGGGGAGGGGTGGTGGGGGACAGCACATTTGAGAGCTGCCAACATGGGCGCTAAAAATATGTGGCGATACTGCTTTGCTTTTCCCCACTGTCGATGCATTTTATATAGACAGTTAGCAGCTGAGATACACATATGCAGATGTATCTTTGTATCTTTTGACTAAGCAACTGCGTAAAATGCGCCAACGCCAACGCCACAGAACGTGAACAGGCCATGGGAATTGTAGGGAGTGAGCTGTGGTAGGAGCAGTGGAGTGGGGGGTAGTGGAGCAGGAACAAGATCTCGATCTCGATTTGGCATAATGCTTAGTTAAAGGCGACTCTTGGTGTTGGCGCTGCTAATGATGCAGCTAAGGAAACGCTTTATAATTTCTCTTTAAAAGCAGCAAGCACAAAAATATATATACATAAGTATATATAAAAATAAATATAAATACATATGTATGTACTTATAAATAAGCAACAAAAGCTGAAGATGTTGTTGCTCCCAAAAGCGATTCGAACGTTGTTGTTGCTGATGATTTCTCCCCATACAAAAATTGCTTAATGTGCTGCAGCCTTTGTCTGTCCCTCTGTCTGTCTCTGTCTCTATGTCCCTGTCTCTCTCTCTCTGTCTCCGTCCCGGTCTGCTCTGCTGGCAAAGACAAAGAACCCAAAAGACAGTCAGCCCCATGCTGATTGCCCAAATAATTTTTATGATTTCATTTTAAGTAATTTTTAATGAAAATCAGTCCGCACAATGGGGCAAGTAACTTGTTGTCTTCGTGTCTCGTTTTCTTCCTCTTCATCTGCTTTATTTTGTTTTGTTTTTCTTCGTGTCGTCTTGCCGTTTTGGCCATTGTAGCCTGACAAGTTTTTGGCGTTTTGGCTAATAGTTTGTACATGCGATGAGTTGATTTTTGCGTTTTGCTGGCGTTGACAACGTGCCTCCATTGTATTGTTGCAGTCATTGCAGCCAAGCGTGCGGCAAGCAGTTGTATCTTACAGATACACACGCAGAGAGAGCGAGACAGCCGTAACAGGGGGAGAACTGTCTGTTTTGGCATGATGATTAATGAAGTGCGGGTAAACTGATGTGGACGATGATGAGCAAGACGTTGACGATGATGATGATGAAGATGCTGATGATATTTTGGACCCGCTTCCTTAGTCTCAGCGTCTCTATTTGAAATGTATCTTGCTGTTTGCCATATGAACAACATGAATGTCTGTTGTCTGCCTTTGGCTGTCCGCTATCTGCTGTTGTCCTTGACATTACTTTATGCCACAACATTGACAAAGCAATTGAGCAACTTTCCACTAGACAAATAACTCAACTAACTGGACTCGAAAGTAGTTGCCTCAATCTGTGGATTAGCCTGCCAAGCAGCTACCTGGCCAAGCGCACAAAAGAGATAGGAAGAGGCAGGGCAAACTGAACAGGTTAAAGCGTTAAGCGTTAATACCAATCAATGCCTTAGCCTGGCCTATGCCTTCTACAAAAGCAATTTAATGTGGCACCGTACGGTTTGGTCCTCGCTTTTCCCTACATTGTGTGTTTCGTAAATTGCATTTTCTGATTTCGAAAGAAACCCAAACGAAACGAAAACAGAAAAAGAACAAGATTTCTATAGAGAGACGGTGGTATATATATATCTACATAATCAGGTATGAAAGGTTACGCTTGCGCAGTTGTTGTATTGTCAGTGGCAGACAATTTTTGAAAAGGTTCGTAGTCTTGGAATGCTCTTTTATTTTATTCTCGCTGTGGCTTGGAATGGAACTCTACGCATTTGCGTGTGTAGGTTCGTCGGGGTACAAGGAAAAGGGAAAAGGAACTTAATCTGTGCCTTTGTGCCCTAAGAGATTCCCTGCACAGCTTTAGCCTTGTTTTGTTCTTTTTAATGATAACAAAAAGAAGAGAAAGAGAAAAAATAAAATAATAATACAGAAACCTTTGCCTTTTTATTTGGAATTTGGTACCTTTTTAATCTCATCGATATTTGCCTCTCACTCACACACTCACTCACTCGCCTGCTCTCTCAGTCTTGAGCTATGCGCAGTTATATTATTAAAGCATTGTTCTTTTATTTGCTGGCTTGCAACCCTTAGAGGCAGGGGGTTTTGAATTTCTTTCTCTTATTTTTTTTTTGCACAAACAAAAGGTTGAGCCAAACAGAAAATACGGCACAAAAAAAAAAGCAGCTAACTGCGAAAAGAGCAGCTAAAAGATACAGGATTGCGCAGCCGCAACTGTTGCCAGCACGGAAGGTAGAAATCACAGCTGATTGCTGTACTTGCCACAATTGCGCAGCAGCACAGTAAAAGTTGTGGTTGTTGTTCTTGGTTGCAGTTCACAGCGTGAATTGATTTGGCACAGAGTCTGGCCAAGAGTTGTAGATATACAGCCAGCTGCCACCCACTGAGGGGCAACGAATATATGTATCTGTATCGGTACATATATAGAATTACTTCCACTTGCAGCTGCAAACGCATTTGATTACACTGGAATCGTGTGTTTGATTTTTCAAAATACTTTTCTTATTTTGATCAACGCATAGAGAATTTGTGTTGCGCAGTCAAATATTTGTTTATGGAACCACTTGGCGCCTTTTAAATGTAATTATTTAGTTTGCCGACTCGAACTGAGATACACACAGAGACCCAGAGAGAGAGAGAGAGAGAGAGAGAGAGGGAGACACACACACCCGTCTGCACAGCTGATGACTTTCAATATTTGTACAGTAGTTTGACCCTTTTTAACAGCTCTATATACGATATACATATGCGATACTATATACACACGCATATTTGTGTTTGAAATGTTGCATCTTGTAGATACATTATCGCTGTGTGAGTGCCGCATTACTTAGTGCCTAATACGTTCATCAAACACTCCAAACTCGTCTAGTCCATTAGATAGTCTGACAGTGAGATAGTTTCTCTACTCTCTTAATGCATCCCAAAGGTAGACTAGAATTAAGCTATATAGACTAATTTGCTGCATTAACTTGAGATAGTTTAAACGTCTTGGCCTTAAATTGATATCAGTTCTTTGCTGTCCCACCTTTCTCCCCATTGCTCGCTGTATCTTTTGAATGGCATCCCAAGTATTTCATTCTGTGCTTTGGCTGATTCTTTCGCTGCGCTCTTTTATTTATGTGCCGTTACTTATGAGCCAACATGATTTATGGCCCTCTCCCACGGACTAGACGTGTGCTAAACGCTTTCAATTAAAAGCAAAAGAAGCGTCGAGAGCTGACGCCTTGACAAATTGGCCAATGAGTGTTGACAATCGATGGCTCTGCTCTGCTCTGCTCTGTATGTAAATGCTGTGATGTGGTATATTAGTTGCACTACAAACTAACTGGCAGTAGGGAATACAAATACTTCTAGGATATCTGCTAGTCGTGCACTCGCTTTACTTGTTATTACAGTGTAGTACTTTGCATTTTTTCGGTGTGTTATCAGGCCGGATGTTTGCTCGGGCCCAAAAGGCAGACGACGCCTCTGGCATGACGAGAGCGATCCATTAGATACAGATAGAGCTAAAGATACACAAGTACAGAGACAGATACTGGCAGAGGTACAGGTACAGGTACCATTTGATATGCGCCACAAGTAGTCATACAAATCTGCTGTTGTTGTTGCTTTTTAGGCTGAAACATTCCAATGCAAATATTGACAATTGAGAGAATGTTGCTAATGTTTACGCGCTGCTTTGCCAGATTGTTAAATGTATCTTGTAGCTACCTCAGTGAGTCGTTTGCTTTGGCTCGTAAAAGGTGCTTCGTAGACACACAGTTACAGTTGAAGCTACAGATATAGCTGGGCTATATAGCTATAGATACATGTGTGGTCATAAAAAAAAAGTAAATCAAACGTTTGTGAAACTGGAACTGAACTCGTTGCTTTTACTCGCACTTGGATTGTCACCTCAATTGCTGTAGTTGTTGTAGTTTTTACTACCGATATTGTGTGCCCATTATAAAGATAAAAAACATAAACTGATGACTCTGTGTGGATCGAGAGCGCATTTCGGTTTATGTTTTCATTTTTGTGTTGTCTGGTGTTGTGTTTATGTTTATATAGTACGAGCGCACTCGTCGTGTATTTTGTTTTGGTTTCGGTTTTGGTTTGTTTGGTTTTCTTTGCTGCTAATGTCGGTTAAAGGTAATCAGCGACATTAAACAAGCACTTTTACAACAACAACGTCATCAGCTTGGCAAATAAAATATTTGATATTGCATTACAACTAAATTATTGTTCAACATTTTTGTGTTGTGTATCTGTGTGGCTGCGGGTGTATCTGCTTGTGGGTGTGTGTGTGCGCTTTTTGGGATGAGAACAAACCAAACTGTAACTTGTCGTTGTCGTTGTGCAAGCTTTTAGGTACCTAAATGTAGCTTTTTATTGTTGAAGGTGTGAGAAATTTGATAGGTTTAGTTGGTACTTTGGTTACCGCAGCGAGGTAACTGCAATTTTCAAGTGAATGATTTTGAGTAACACATGTTGCTTGTGGCATAGAATTGCCGCCAACACGGTGATCTTAAAGCGGATGCACAGAAGATACTATCTTAAAGTCTTTTAAGTTACTTAGATTTTGTTTAGGCCTAAAAGATACTCACAAGAGTTTGGCATAAAAATATGTACATCTTTTTTGAGGCACTACTCAGCTATCTATTAGCTCTGTTTGCGTGGCTTTCTCCCAGTCAATAATTTAGTTTAAATTACTCTCTAAGCTCTGCCTGCTTAAAACTTAAGATTTTTATTCTATTTAGTTTTTGTTTTTTACAATAATTCTTGTGTCTGATAAAAATCTTGATAACATTTCGACAGCGTGTCTCTCAGTGGAGTTGTTGCTGTTTGTTTTGGGTTTGTTTATGATTGCCGCCCGCATGCCGCGTCTCTGTACATGGGCAGGGGCTTTTTCGGCGCCGTGCCACGCAACGAGAAATGTACGTAAAGTAATAATGAAAATTAGTGAAGCTACGTGCAACAATTTAGGCGCCACAAAAGTCCAAATGCAGCTGGAAAGAGAGGGGGGAGGTGTCGAAAGAAATACACATTAGCTTAGATAAACTTGGAGAAAGAAGAACGTGCATTGAACCACATGAACTAGTTGCAGTTCCCCATAGCTTGGCTGGCCATAATGACTTTAGACTGTTATCACTGCAGTTTCTCAAGTGCCAGCATTGACTGTGTGGCAGGGGGAGTTACTAAAGGTGGCTGGGGTACGGGGGGAGTGGTGGGTAGTGCGGTTTGGTTTGTGTGTTTGGCTACTGTGCGCGCTGATTCCAAAAGTCGACATGGCCGGGTGCATAAATTGCTTTATGGCCGTTTGTTGGGCGCGCTTTATGGCCATTACTCAAGTGCTCAAGACGGCGAACTACACACAAACACACACACATACATGCAGCTCTCATTGCTGCTTCCCCCTCTCTGATTCCTGCTCCCAGCTAGCCATCCATACGTCCGTTTGTCCGCCCGCACAGGTTTATGGCCAACACAATGCCAGGGCTATAAACGCGGGCGGACCCGGACGAGCAGCTCCTAGCTATTGGCATAATAAAAACGTAGCAAAAACAAATTCTTCACATTAATACACACTTATACACGCACAACACACGCACACACACACACACACACATAAGCTAAAACATTTGAGGCGTTTTATGGACTTGAGCTCTTTTGTGGATTGCGTTTCGATTTTTATTTCGGTTTTTAGTGTCTCAAATTTCTATAAATTTATCATGTGAGAAATTAAAAGCAGTTCTGATTGAATCATAATTCCGAGTATATGTATGTTTATATATACTTATATATATTGGGTTTAAGTTGTAGGTTCTTTTTTTTTATGACGAGTGCTCTGTGGCTGATAGCACGTGGCCAAGTTGATGAAATGAATTTGATTTGAAAATGCCATACGATTTATGGCACCAACACGATCTTGCCACGTATCTTTTTGTGCATTTCGAGATACCCGTTTGAGGGACAAATGAAACCACATAGTCGAACACCAGAAAACCAGAACACCCCCCGTTTTGAGGACTTTGTTGTTATTGTTTTGTGAGCATTTGCTGCTGGTTGTATAATTGCATTTATTGGGGCATCATAAAAGCGCTTCAAGAGCAGCAGTATCTAAACAGTAGTGATTTTATTTAGTCACCCGGTTTGCTTGCGAAAATTTATGAGCTGCCCATGTGAAACTGATTAGAACAGTGTTGTGTTGGGCTTTGAACAACTTAACACACACTCGCACACACACACACAGAGAGCCCATTAAAACACAACACTACTAAAACCAACCCAAATCAAATCAACTCGAACACGTCGCGACATGACGCGCAATTTTCTATAGTTTTCTATATCATTTTTAAGTGTCTGCCCTTCTGCAGCCATTTATGCTTAGACCCTGCACTTAACTTGAGTTTAGTTAGTATTAAGACAGGAAACTTTTAAGTACTTACTTTTATAATAATTTTGGATGCATTTTATTTAAAGTTACCTAAAAAGATTTAGGAAGTTCACTTTAGTTCTAGTTCTAACAGAGTCGTTAGCAGTCGTGCTCTTTTTAGACTTTTCCCACTAGTTTTTCGGTTTCCTTTTTTTTTAGTTTAGTGGCGCGGTTTCCGCATTGGAAATTGAAAATGAAAATGAAAATGTGCTGCTTCGCATAGGGCTATAAATATGAAATTGTCAGCTGCAGACGCCCACGCGGCGGTGACGACAAAATGTTCTGTTGGTGGTGTGTGTGCGGTGTGTGTATCTGTGTGCAGTTATAGAATACTCTACTAAATGTAGTATATATGAGGGTTTTTTTTCTTTCGACTTTTTCCATTTTCATATTTGATTTTTTTAGTTTTTTGTGTTTTTGATTTTCATCTCATTTTGATGCTATTTTCACGCCCGTTGTTGACTGCGTTGCCTCTTATTTATAGACTTGTCTCATGCTGTGTGTGTGTGTGTGTCTGTGTGTGTTTCTGCTTGTTGGCAATGATTTATATATTTTTAAAAACTGCAGCGAAGACAACGCAACATTTCAAGACATGGCCAAAACACACTTCCAGCGGTTGAAGGAGAGAAAAGTGGCGTTATCAGTGAGCTTGGAGTTGTAATTAGCACAAAAGACTTGAAAGCGAGAATTGGCAGCCATTTTGATTCAGTTGAGAAGAGAGTTGGGGAGAGGGAGAGGCAGAGAAGTGCGTGTGTGCAATATGCCTGCTTGAGAGCCTTCTGCTCTCCATCTCCATCTCCTTAGGCTATACTTCGATGCCATGCCTCTACTCCTGCTCGTTCTCACTCTCATGCGCTCTCTGTCTCTCCTGCGGGCGACCCTCGTGCTTTTCATATCAGCTAAAGCAAAAGCGCGAACCAAACGTTGAGTTATCATGCAAACCAGTTTGACAACTTTACCACAGTGTGTGTGTGTGTGTAAATGTGTGTGTGTGTGTTTGTGTTTACTGCGACCAACCAGCATTTGAAAATGCAACATTAAAGCCAACTGGCAACAACTTTGGCAACAACTCTCCACACGCAACTTGCTACGTTTTCATGCTCTCTTCAATGATTGCTGTTGTTGTTCAAGTTGTTGCTGTTGTTGTTGTTGCCGGCCTCACAATGGGGCGTTTTTCACATGCTTCATTGTCGGTTGTACCCACATATATCTGCAGATGTCTGGCCAACGAGTCTGACTTGGACTTGAACTCTTTGCCGATCTGATCTTGTTTGTTGTGCGTGTGTGCATGTGTGTTTGCGAGTGTGTTGGTGTGTGCAACATGATTATTAGTCGTCTATGCAACAGTTGAATTCGAATTGCCGTTACGCCAAGTGCATATTTGCCTCTCTTTCTAGCACACATAGACGCGGAATGTTGCGCTTCGTTTTGCAAGCTGCGAGGTCATAGTTCAAGGTTTAGTTAGGTACAAAGCAAGATACTTTTGTATCTACTTGTTTATTTTGTCGTTGTACTTGCTGTAGATACTTTTGTATCTTTGGCCAATGTATCTGCAATTCTACAACTGCTAACCTTGATTAGTTAACTATGCAATGTCAAAGTTCAGACTTTACTCAAATATCTCAATAGCTGCAGCCAGATACTTTTGTATCTTTGAAGCGTGCTCACTTTGTATCTCCAGATTTTCTTTGTCGTACCTCCTGCAGTGCAGCCTTGCACAGTTATTTTGTGTGTGGTCTTTTGGCTTGTCCAAAAGCAACAAGGTCAAGTTAAGAGATCTGCGTCGATGTTGCCATGATTATAAAAATTTCGCAGCGGGTGTATCTGTTTTATGTGTTGTTTATCTATCTATTGAAGAACAGCCCAAGCTAGTCTTCAGTTCCGTGAGAGTCGAACAACAAACGAGCGAACAATCTTCAGTAATAACAGCAACAACAAAGACTACAACAACAGCAATAAAGTCAAATAATTCGCAGCATTTATTTGACCTTCTGTCGCATTTTCGTCGTCGGTCGCGGTCTGTGTGGCCATTTTTCCATTTTTGTATATTTTGTTTGTATTTTTATCTAGTCACATATTGCTTTTGTGATTTTTATCTAAGTGTGTGGTTTATTTCTGTTGCCTTTTGCAATAAAAATGAAAAAAAGACAACAGAAAATAAAACGAGAATCGCTTTTATGGTCACAGCGAGTCACCTCTGCTCTGATGAGCAACAACAGCAACAGCAAATTTAACGCAAATGTTGTGTTTCCCATGCTGTGTTTTGGTAACCAACTTCAGCTGTTGTTGCTGTTGCTGTTGTTGTTGTTGCTGCTGGTTTATATCGCTTATCGCTTGGACTGTGAGCTGGCATCATAAAACGGCGACGACACAGACAACTGAAAACAGAAAACACTGTCGACCTAGTCACGGAGTGGCTCAAAGTTGCACTTACCACCTGCCTGCGTTCGTCAAGATTCAGCACAGCAGCAGCAGCAGCAACAACAGCAGCTGCTGTCACCTTTTCTGCATATTTGCAACGATTTGAAGCTATACCATACACTATACACTATATATACGTCTGTCTCTATCTATTTACTCATGTCATTTCTTTTCTTGTTCTCCGTTGCAGATAAGATCACAGAAACCCTACTATACCGCAGATCCCGAAGTCGATTCACTGGTAAGTAAACAAAAAGCGGCTAGCAACAATGTTGCCAGCAACATCTACAAAGATCATGGCCCAGCAAAGTGTGTGTGCGAGTGTGTGGGAGTCTGTGTGTGTGTGTGTGTGTGAAATCACCTTGACCCAAAACAATGACAACAATTGAATAATTTTCTTTTATTTAGAATAAATCACAGTGAATTTAGCAGCAGCCAAAAGCAATTTATGAGCATTTGTTTGCTCACTTTACGCTGGCATCCACAATCTACGATCCACAAGCTGAACAGCATCCACTGAGCAGCAGTGGAACAAAGTTGTTTAGTCATTTTATTGGACAGCGTTGCCATACTTTTCTCTTGCTCCTCTCTCACACACATTTTGTTCTTGTTTCTTGTTGTTGTTGCTTTTTGCATACTTTTGCTGACTTTTTCCCATTCGGAATGGGAATGCAAAAGGGTCGCGAATGATGATCAAGATGACGATGATGATGAACGGGAAGACAAGACACGACGACTCAACGTTGACTACAATATGAAGCAGAACGATTTAATGATGCATATGACATTGTTGCACTCTCTAAATGGGCAGTCTTTGGGTGTGCAAAAGAGCAGGGCAGTCGCAGCGGCAGTTGGATTAGGCCCCAAAAGCAAAGCCAAATGCCATCAAGGCAACCTTGACGACGTTTTTGTTGAAAGGCGTTAAGATATCTTAGACAACATAACCAAAATGCACTAAAGTGTCTAGTAATAGATACTTTTGTGTATCTTAAAGATGACTCATAATTGTAGCTTGTCTGTTTTCGAGTCCAGCGAAAATTCCATGTAAATCAAGACGGAAATGCTGCGTGCAAAAAGTGCAAAACGAGCCATGCAATTGGGCTGCACAAATCGCAGCAACTGTTGCTGCTGTTGTGGCTGCTGTTGCAGTTGCATATAAAGAGATTAAGGGGCAAAACTAATTTTAATTGCAACTGCGAGACAGCGTCAGCCTCTTCTCAGTCGTAAATGTGTCACTCCGACTGACTGACTGTTGCCCGTTTAATGTTGCTGCTTTTATGGCGTATTAGTCGCCAGCAGCAGCAGCAGTAGCTGTAGCAGCAGCAGCAGCTGCAGCAGAGAAATCTCTTGCGGTGGCCCTAATTTTATGCACTTGCAGATTAGTTTATTAGTTGTAGTACAAACTCACTGAGTGCCAACCCAACTTGGCCCCAGACAAACAGACGGAGGGACGGTGGGACTGACTGACAGCAAACCCGGAGCTGGCATCGACAGTTGCTGCTGCTGCTGCTGCCTGATCGGCTTTGTGCTCTTCTGGCCATGGCCGTGTGCGCCTGCGTACTTTGGCCATAAATCATTTTGGCATGCCACAACTCTGTGGTGGACAGAGGCCCCCTATTGCCCCCAACTCTCTCTCCTCCAACACTTGGTTCATGTTTGAACATTTAAAAGTGCATTTAGTAACACTTACTTAAAATCGAAAGAGAGAAAAAAGACAGCACTTGTGTGTGTGTGTGTGTGTGTGAATATATGCCATAAAAATGTTTATAGCATGTTTTCTCTATGTTATTATTTTACTATGCGGTTCAGTTGGACGCGGCTTTGGCATTAAATGAAATTCTTTAAAGTTTTTGCCGGTATGTTAATGTTGTTGTTGGTGGTGGTGCAACAGCAGCGGCCACAGCAGTTAGCAGCATCGTAAAAATGTCAAATGTCAAGCTGACGTTTTAATTAGCATCTGGTCACCCTAACCGTTGGCGCTCTGTACCCAAGTGTGTGTCTTTGAGTATGTGTGTGTGTGTGTGTGAGTAGTTCCGGGGCGTCAAACGATTTGTTTGAAAGCACTTTTTATGGCCATGAATTTTATTATTATTTTGATATGCATAACTCATGTTCTCTCTTTTTCTCTTTCTCCTCCTTTGCAGATGGTGCAAGCAATACAAGTGCTTCGGTTTCACCTTTTAGAATTAGAAAAAGTAAGTAAATCTTAATTTACACAAATACCAATAAATTAAGTTAGCAATTAAAGATTTAAGTACTACAGGGAAAAAGCATTGCAATACGTTTAAATAATTTTCTTTTTTTAAAAAGCACATAAAGGTAGTGAAGAAGCTGCGGTAATTGATCTTTAGGCTTGTCTCAAACATTTTTTTAGTCCCGGTTGTGGGCACTGGTTGTATCTGCAAAGTCAGCAATTAACTGCTATTCAAGCTTTAGACATTTATCACCACCCCAAACGACCACCCATAAAAACCATAAATCAAATGCAACACAAAAACTACAAGCACTGTCGCTATGACTAAGCCATACCCTGTAAAAGGCAACTAAGCAAATTTATTAAGTTAATGATGCTAGCCTATGTGGGGTGTCATAATTTACAGGGTATAGCCGTTGCTTACATTTATGTTGACATTTTATTGGGCTTGTAGGCCTATTTAAACCAGAGACAGACAGACTGACAGACAGACAGACAGACACACAGCAGGCAGTCATATCTCGCCGTGTTTGGCAAATGTCTAAATTAAAGCACGGCAATAACTTGTTATTATTTTCGTTTTGGCCAACTGCAGCTGCTTGTGGGCCAAAACGTGCATTAATTGCCAATCGAAGTGGTAACATGAAAACTGCTTGCATAGCTCTAGATATAGATAAGTCTGGAAAATGCGGCGCGACAGGATGTGACAAAGCATTTAACAAAAAATAATCAAAAAGAACAGTGGGACAAATATTTAAACTAGTCGAGGAGTGGAGTGGGGTAGTCTAAGCAGGTGTTTGTTCAAGAGCAGGAGGGGCAGATGGAGTAGTGGGAGTGGGAGTGCTCGGCGGCGAGGGCTGTTCAAACATATTTGCATCACAGCGCGCTCAGTGAACAATGCAACGCATTCATTTGCGGCGCTGCTTTGTTGTTAATTCATGAGGTGTAGATTTAGTTTCCCCTACCCACCCCCGCACTCAACTCCTCGCCATAAATAATTTTTTGTAGTGGTTTTGGGTATGCAACACCTACTTTATTATTGGACACTTTATAGTCTAAATGGGAAAATTACAGGTTGCCTAATTTGTTTTAATTTCAAATAATATGCAAGAGCTCGACTAGGTTTGGGTGCGTGTGTGTCAGTCCGTCTGTCTGTCGGTCTGTCTTAATGGAACTTGCTCCTCAACGTGGTCGTAATTAATGCCCTACCCCGCACCACTCACCCGCTATCTACTGCTGCTGTGCCGAGAAAATTAATTAGGCAAATGCGCAGCGAAGCGCGGAGCGTCGACCAAAAACTGAAACTGAAACCGAAGGCCCAAAAAAGAAAAGAAAAAAAAATTATATAAAGAATGAACCGAAGCTGAGCTGAGCCGGGCTTTAAACTAAACCCGTCGTCAAAGTGTATTTTTGTTTTCTTCTCTTCACTTTTTTTCAATTAAGTCTTAAGTAAGAAATTATGCAAAACATTATATGGAAAAAACATGAAGAGAAGACACGAAAGAACGCTCGGAGAATACGTAGTCTGCTGCTTGGGGGCTTTGAAGAAATGTGTGTTTGTTGTCATTTATTGAGGCGATTGTAACTGTCACGATGCTATTGGGCTAATGACACAACAATCACAGATACAACAAAAGACAATCAATGTGCAATTAGCGTTGACCAATGTTAATTACCAACTGCAGCACCAATACACGAACTTTCTATGGAAAGTAGTGCAGTAAGTCAGTCGGGTCGTTGTAGTTGATCAGTTGGTCAGTTTAGTCAGTCAGTAAGTCAGTCTGTCAAGCTGTCAGTCAGCCAGTTAGTCACTCAGTCAGTCAGGTAGCCAGCTGCTGCAATTTGTTGCAAGCGGCACCCTGTATAACAAACACAACAGCAACGCTATCGATGTGGACGTCGAGTACTTGTAGTCGAACGAGATCTTTATCATCATCACACAGCCCACGACAGGTTTTTGTTTTGTCATTTGTCACTCACACAGCTTGCGACACACACGAACTAACAATTGGCAACACCAACAACAACATCAACAATCGGTACAAAGAACTGTAGCAACTTGTAAAGGAAAAAAGTAAAAAATAAAATAAATAAATAAAAACAGATATACAATTCATTTATATGCAGCCAACAAAATGCAGCGGGCGATTTTTTGGTGTATAAAATAAATAAATATAAAAAAAGCATAAAAAACAATATAATACTTAAATAAAATGTGCGGGCTGACTGTGCAAAAAAAAAATAAAAAAAAAACAAGGCAGCTTTATACATTTATATCTATATGCATTTGTATCTGTATCTATATGTACATGCATCTGTATATCTGGTAGATATTTGTTGCTGCTGCTAAAAACCCAACACACACAACACACACAAAGAATCAGTTAAAAAGACGTTTCAAGACTTGTGTCTGTCAAAACTGGTTTGCCAGCCCCAAGTGCCCAGTCCACAGTCCTCAGCTCACAGTTCTCCGATCTCAGTTCTCAGTTCCCATCCAGCACGGACAATTCTCGTCACAGAGTCACATGCAAAAAAAAAAGCGAAAAAAATAATACAGAAAACACTCAACGACGACGGCGCATTGCAATTGACAAACAGACAGTGGGACACAGTGCCACAGTGGGACAGATGGATAAACTGACGGACAGCAACACACGTTGGGTCAGTTGCACACACACCGACACACATACAGCAACTTATACACACGCCGGCAGGGGGTAAGCAGTCACAGCTTGGCGGCTGTACCGGTACCGGCATCTCCGTCAGCCGCAGCTTCAGCATCATCTGAATCGGACTTGGAATCGGATTCGGACTTGGCATCGGGATCGGGGATTGGGGATTGGGGTTTGCGGGTTTTGGGAACGGCATGGGGGCACTACTACTACTACCACTCCGAACACCGTACACCGAATTGGGGACCTTGTTTTGATGGCTTTTGGCGAGTTTTGGTGCTACAACACCGACAGACGACAAACCAACAGCTGTATTTTGTATTTAGCCTTTTTTTTTAGCTGCTTACCTCGTTTTATTTTGGCTAAGCGCAAAGTACACTGCAATATTGAGCTGAGATTTGTGTAGGGGCAGACTTAGAGACTGATTCGTAAACGTTCTACTGACACATTTTTAAGAACTCTTGTAAACTCTTCTACCTTTTGGTATAACAATCGAATCTCCAATTTGAACTATTTATTTAATTAATTTCTTGTTAAGTTTACTCACTTAATTCCCCCAACAAAATTGCAGTTCAACGCGTTCATAAACGTTTCACTGGCAATTCACTTTCATAGCGTATTCAGAGCTCTGCTCGTTTGCAATTTAAATTTTAAGAACAATTTCATCTACGAGTTTGTATTTAATTGTTTGCATTTTTTGCATTTATATTTATTTAATTTTTGCTTTTGTTGCCAGCAGCTTAGAATCAGCTTGAAGCGTTTGTCGGTTGCCGTTGCTCTCATGTTATTTTTTTTTTCCTTAATTACATTTCATTTAAATGTCAGCAGTGTTGTACATTTTTTTTTGCCGCACGCTTGTTAAACAAAATGCAAAAACAAAATAGATACAAAAAAAAAAAAATAAACTTGTTGCTGCTGACAGTGAGTGAAATAGTTAGTGGAACTGGGGGAACTGGAGGCTGTGTCAAAGTCGGTCTGTCGGTCGGTTGGTCTGTTGGTCGCTCGATCGGCTTGGATTGTCGGTTTCGTGTGAATCTCAGTTAAGAGCTGGTCTAGTCGTCATCTCTGTATAGAACATTTAACGCTATCTACGAGCGGAAATCGAAAATTACCACTGCGCAGATTGGAGCGATTTGCATGAGATTAGACCGAGACGAGAACGAGGAAAATGCAATACCCTCAGGGAGGGGTAAGAAGTCGGGAAGAAAACTATGTGCCCGGACGCATTGCGATGCTATCTCGTGCTGCAAGAGGAAGCTGTAAAATGTGACTAGGTTGGGAAAAGGGGATGGAGGGGAGAAGGGGACAGGGGGAAAGGGTAACTGTGAAAAGTTTTATTCAACAGGATGTACAAATGACTGTAACATTTACAACGCTTACAAACAAGCGACGCCCTCTGTGCTGCCACTGTTGCTGCTGCTGTTGTTTGGGCAGCAAGTTGCTGCTGTGCCCACCCAATGTGCAACACAGCAACAACATTGGTCATTGGACAGTCACAGCAGCAACCAGTCATAAATATCGCAATGAGCTGTTTAAATGTCACACACAACGCTGACAAATTAATCAAAAATTATCAGCGCCCAAGCATCGCTGCAGCAGCAACAGCAGCAACAACAACATGCCACAAAGGGCTGTGTCCCGAGACAGGCGACTGAGCATAAAGCCACATAAACATATCAATTTAGTAAGTATTTATGCCATGTTGTTGCTGTTGTTGTTGCGTGCAGTGCTGTAGTTGCCTGCAACATGTTGCTGGCGTGCTAATTGCGCGCTTTATGTGCATTGTTATGGCAACTTTGACAGCTATACATACCAGCAACATGTTGCTGTGCCTGTGTGCCTGTGTCTGTGTTATCAGCAACCAGCAACGACAAATTTGAGTCCTGTCATAAAACCAGTTGCTGCCACTTTTTATCAACGTCATATTTTTGGTGACAATAACATTGAACAGAGCCAAGTTGGCCTGCAAACAAGTTTGGCAAGTTTGGGCAACAAGTTAATAGGTAGCCAGGCTTTTAGCCATTGCAGCTTTCGCATGCCAAAAAGCCAAAAAAAAAAAAAATGTTAACAAAAAATAAATATAAATAAGAAAAGAAAAAAATCGAGAGCTGCGTTCGCAGCCGTTGCAGACAGCAGCAACAGCAACAGCAACAACAAGCAATTTGCATAAGCAACGCGCACTTTTTCGTAAATTAAATGCCTGCCCGTTTAAATGGAGCACCCTGTTTTGTTGTGTCCCCGTTGTTGCAGTTGCTGTTGTGTTGTTGCTGCTGCTGTTGCTGTTGCTGTCTGCTCGAGCCCAGCGCAATTAATTTCTTTTTAGCCGTGTCGGCGGCTGCATTCCTCTTTGGTGCGCAGCCTTTTCTGCATATTTGCATATGTGCTCCGCCTGACTCACACTCACTTTGGCCTTATCGCATTTGTTTTATCATACACACACTTACACAGGGAAACACACACACATACGTATGCAGAGTTTTTGGTACAACAACATGGCTTTAAAAACGCATTTTGTTGGCCCGTTTGTTGCTGCTGACGCCAGCGTTCGTCTGCATGTTGCACGTGCTGCTGATTGTTGTTGTTGCTGTTGTTGTTGCTTGCTCAAAAGTGTGCCCTGCGGCTAAACTTGGCTGGCCAGCACTTCCTTTTCGACCAAATGCTTTTAGCCGGACCGAGCCAAGCCGGAGCTTCAGCTTCTCTATGCATATTTATGTTGTCGGCTTCGCATTTTTATCGCCTGCAAGCGCGTACACCTTCTAAGCTCAGCGATGTTGTTGCTGGCGTTGTCTACGCCATTTTTGAGTGCCATCATCAACCATTTGCTTGGGCCGAGTTCAGAGCCAAGTCCAGACGAGAGTCAGGCCTGGGTTAACGCATAAAAAGCAATTTGCATGCCATTTGCAGCGGGAGCAAAACAAGTTTTTCGTTTTTTTTCTCTTTTCTTTTCTTTCTTACTTAACCCTGTCGTTGCTGTTGCCATGAAGAATGCAATGGCGCTAAGTGTTTGCAGCTGTCTCTGTCTGTCCCACCGTAGAGAAACAGAATGCCTAATGAAGTCCCGATTGTGAGACTTTTAAACCGTATTGCAATGCTTGATTAGATTATGTTGAAACTATGAGTATATGAATATTTTATGAGCCGAGTAACTATCGATAACATAATAGACTATAAATATAAATATTCATATTTTATTTTAATATTTTCAAGAGTCGAGTATTAGCATTATTAAGCTGATTTAAGTATTTAAATGAAAGACCGCAGTTGAATTGACTTTAGTTAATTTTAAGCTATTAGTTATATAAGCAAATTCTGATTGCCCTTCTCACACACAATATTTCTCTTTCTTTCTCTTTCACTCTCTGTCTTTTGCGGGGATTTGTCTCTTTGCAGGTGCATGAACTATGCGATAATTTCTGTCATCGATATATCTCATGTTTAAAGGGTAAAATGCCAATAGATTTAGTGATTGACGAACGGGACACCACCAAACCACCAGAATTAGGTTCAGCAAATGGTGAAGGAAGAAGTAATGCCGATTCAACATCGCACACCGATGGAGCTAGTACACCAGACGTTGTGAGTACCCCCTTCGCGGGAGCACATGGTCCTATATTGGCGAGCTACAATGCGGTGGTGCACCCATGTTCGTAGTACGATAACGACCTTCTTGCAAAAACGAAGCGGGTGCTCACAATGCCCTGGGATTAAATGAATCAATAATAATAATAACAAACTAAAAAGCAAAAAAAAAAGAAATATAAAAAATAATCATAAATTATTATGAACAATAATAATTAATATGAGAAATGTTGCGAAACTGCATAAGAAATTAAGTAAAATTAATTAATTTTGCAAAACTACAACAAAACCAACAAAACAAAATGATAATAATAACAAAAATGAAAAATATTGATGAATAAAATCCAATCAAAACGCAGAAGAAGTTGTACGTAATTATGAACAAGAACAAGAACACACACACATTGTAAATTAGTCAAGAGAATTAATTCATATACAGTACAAGAAAGCAAACTTAATAAGCGAAAGATCAAGCAAATTTCTAGCGAGCAACAAAGCGCTGTAGCAGCAGCAACAACAACGACATCAACAACAACAGCAACGACAACAACAACATGGGACACAACAACAGCAACACAAGGACTCAACGCCAGCGGCCAAAACGACAACAACTAGACGCAATACCGCACCGACACAAACAACGACACAACGACGACAACAACAACCACAACTACTACAAACGAGCTTCCAAGCGGCCGCCAGGTGGCGACACTGGCTCCTAAAAAAAAAAGAAAACAGAACAGAGAATTATATCCCGATGTTGCTGCAACTGCTGCTGCTGCTGGTGTCCACTGCTGCTGCTGCTGCTGCTGCCGATGCTTTGGCCGTTCGAATTTGTCTGTTTTTGTACAGTAAAGAAATGAAAAGAGAGCCATAAATTTAAGTTCCAAAATAATGAAAAAACTAAGAAACAAACTAAAAAAAAAAAGTAATTCAAAAACAAAAGTCATGTTATTTATTTTTGTGCTCCTCGCACGAGAATAGAATGCATTCAACTTGTAAATTACTTAAATGATGATAATGAAGAAGATACAGCAACTGAGCAACAATAATTAGCGCAAACATTTGCTTAATTTGTAAAAAGTACCAACAACTAAAAAAGAAAACTCTATGAAAAATCTGAAAAAATATGCAAAAGAAAAGAAAGAAAAAGAGAAAAACAAAATAAGTAAAAGTTCCAGTACTTCGTTTTTGCAAGAGGCCCATATAGCTCGCCAATATATTATTAATTATTATTAAAAAAGAAACATTTAACAACTTTTTATTATTTTCACTTAACACTCACAAAAAAAACAAAACAAAAAAAAACCAAACAAAAAAATACTTAAAATACTATATATATATATATATATATTACAAGAAAGTTTACTAACCCAAAACTAACCAATTTTAACAATTTACATATGCACATAATTCTATATAGAAACTATATACATATATCTACCCATATATATATGTATGTATTTATATATACATATACATATATTATGATATGAGCGTTAGTCTGCACAGTCAAGCGCCGATTACTTCCGATAACTTTCGATATACCTATATAGTTATGTTATCGTTTTGAGTTTGTAAACTTGTAAATATTGCCTAAAAGTCCCCTGCCCCCCAACCAAAACCAAAAACACAGACATAGATACAGTAATCGATAGAAATGTCGATAACACCAACAAGCACACCAATATCAACACTTGATCTATGATATCTAAAAGCCCATTTCTCTATATTACAACTCTGTGCCAATATTTCTAATTTGGAACTTGACCACAGCCCCACTCGCAAGACTTTGCGCCGCTGGAAGAAACCTATGCCAGTTATCGCATCAAGCATGAAGCGGACTTTTAACTCGCTCCCTGTCTACGTGTGTACGTGTGTGTGTGAGTGAGTGTGTGTGTCCGTGTGTGTGCGAGAGAGTGTATACGTGGGTGGGTGGTTGTGTCGCAAACACTAACTAAAGGAAAAAACTATACCCCAACCCGAAAACCGATCAGATTACGCGCATAGCAAAAGTTCTTTATATATACATATAGAAAACCCTATATTATAAAACCTATATTATAGCATATAGATGTACGAATCAAGCCTAGGCTGCTTACAAGTTGACAGAAGTAAACGAAAAAAAAAAAACAACAAATGTTACGAAGAAGGAAAAGTTTATTCTCATTTTGTTTGGCTTTTCAATTCATTCACTTCAGCAAACAAGTATACGATTTTTCAATACGTCCTTTTTCAATGTGTTTTACAACACTGAAAGAACTTGCCAAAAAACAACAAAAAAAAAAAACAAAAGAAAAAATCAAAACAATTTGATATACTTTTCTTGTTAGACTTTTATTTAACTAATTTTTTTTCGTTTACATTTTTATATTTTTTTTTAACAATTCTTGTTTCGACACGTTCTTAGGGAGAATCGAGAACCAAGTGCAACTCATATACGTAAATGAAAAGATAAAATAATCAACCTGAGTTCAAATGCAAAGTATACGAATAAAGCATAGAGTAAAAACATATGTTTTTCTTTTTATTGTTTATTACAAATTTAAATCTAAAAAAAAAAAAAACAAAAACAAAATATACAGATTAAAGTTAATGTAATTATTAATTGAGAATTGAAACGCGCATATACGATGACATTTTAAATGAGCTGGAAACCGTGCGAAACTTAACTTGATATACGTAATGAACGAGATACTGTTTAGGTTAAACAAAAAACTAAAAAAGATCAAACAAAAAAAATATTAATAAAAGTAAGCATTTACTAAGCAAACAATTTTAAACTATACAAGTGAATACGTAAAATGCTAAACACGATACTATTATTATAAATAAATGTAATTAATAATTAATAACAAGATATACGTAGCAAACAGCGCAGCTTTTGGTGCTCAAAACAGCAGTTAAGATTATACCGTACTATCCCAAGCAAACTTACGTCTAGACTAGACCCAAAAATCTAAAACAAAATCAAACCCAACTACCCAATGTAGATCAGTTGCAATTGCAGCTACTTTTGTTGATGGGTTCCCCGAAAAAACTTTATGTATACTATAGCGGTCTAACTAAATGTACGTTAAATAGTTCTTAGTAATCCGTAACGGAAGGATACGTATTAGTATGTATGCTAAGCTAAAACTCTATGTTTACCCAACTTAACTAATTTTCGAAAGAACTCTTCCCAGCTCTAGGCACTTCTCTAACTCTATCGCTATATTCTCTACCCAAAACCTTCTTCAGTTAATGCATACTAAAAATACAAAATATATATATTAAAATGAAAAAATACTACCAAACATTGTACTTAATGGAACTGCACTCGATTGCAGTTCCAGCTATATGGGCAGTCATTTGTATACTTACTTACACTTTATGAGTAGACCATAAAACCAGATGGTTGATTAGTGAAAGAAACCAGGCAACAACCTACTAACTAAAATATTAATATATATAAAACGAGAATATGTCAAAGCTTTTGTACTATTTTTTCAACTTAAGAATACACAAAAAAAAAAAAAAAAAACTAAAAAGAATTAAAAACAATTAATTAATAAAAGAGGAAACAAAAAAATACGAATAGTTGTTGTACTTTGTCTCATAAAAATGCTAAACATGAAAGCAACAAAAATAAGTAATTGCTGTAATTATAATGTAATTTTAGTATAAATCTGTGGCCAACTGATCTTAGTTGCTTTTTAGTTAATCATAAAAAACAGCAAATTTACCGCTAAAAATATAAATAAAAACAAAATACAAAAAAAACTGTTGTAAATTTGTCTGCAACAAATTGTTTCCTATGATTTTTGCAAGCTTTTGCATTTTGTTGAACACATTTGTTTAATAATTTTCTTACAATTAGTTTTGAGTATTGAATGTTTTGCAAATAATGCGCAAATTTTTTATTGTTGTAAAAACGAAAAAAAGAGAAGAACAAAAAAAAAAAAAAAAAAAAAAAAACACAAAACTGAAACTGAAATACGTAATTGCTTTAGGTGATATTTTATAAAAATATAACAAAGTAAATATAATAATAAAAAGAAAATTATGCAACAAATATACGTAAATATATATTTTAAAAATAATTGAGACGCTTTTCGCTTTTTATTTTTAAAATATATGCAAAAAAACAAAAATACATAAAGTTTAGTTCTTTTGTCTTCGTGCATACATTTTTTTATTATTGTTTTACGAAACAAATTTTATTTAGTTTTTAGCAAAATTGTAAAATGAGAAACATGATAAACGTAGCAGAGAAGAAAACGCAATCAAAAAGTAAAAACTTAAATTAAATCATTAAAGAAAAGATAAAAACAAAAAACAAAAATCAACAAGCAGCAACTTCTATACGATATACGAATACATTTTAATGTAATATTTTTAATTATTTATATGTATACTAATAATATAATTAAATGAAAACAAAACAAAACAAAAATGAAAAGAATAAGAAACAACAACTACAGAGTAACGTTTAAAGAGTTAGCCAATAAATATATGAAAAAAAAGTATATTTGAAAAGTACAAAGAATGTTTTTTCACTTGCCAAATTGAGGTGCTAGTTAATAAGTCAACGCATTTAGGCCAACAACCGCTGAAGATCAACCAACTTACTGCCTGCTGACTGCTGGATACCCAGGAGGACAAACTTGGAGGCACCACTCGATACTTCTCTCTACACTGGGGCAGTTCTTTCCACTTTTCTATTTCAGCATTTTTTACTCAATTTGCGGTTTAAGCCAAGTTGTGTCACTTTTTTGGACCAACATTGGCTTGACAGAGAGTATTTTATTTAAGTTTTAAGTGAAGTGTGTGTAAAGAACAAAACGCGAATTCTGTGACCTTTCAACTACCAACTCAGGACTCACAACTCACATATACTTATATATACTATACTATATATATCTATCATATCGATTTACGGAGCTGATTGCTCATATTACATTTCTGTACATTATTTTGTCAAGAGTTTACAGCCATATGGAATGCTGAATATGCTGACTTTGTCAATGGACGTGGCACGTGTAAGCCGCTTAGGAAACAAACCCCGCCTTGAATCTCCCACACCCCCGCCGCAGTTCAAGTGTCAAGTGTCAGGGGCTGGCGACGACAGTGAAGGATCACGACTGCAGTTCTAACCTTGTGCTGCCTGATCTTGCTGCGTGTGCTGAGCTGTGCCTGTAACTTGAGCACTCGTACTGGCTTTTGGGCCCCGATCAAATTGCTGCTCAGATCTTGCGCTGGTGGCAGCTGGACGAGGTCTAAATCCAGGTTTCTGCTCGGGTGCGGCTATGTGAAAAACACCTTAAATGACTTTGTTTTTTTGTTGTTATTCTTGTTGTTGTTCTTGTTTGCCGTTTGGCCTGGGCCAAGTTGGAGGCTCTGCGTGTTAGATGATTTCGTTCTGTTAATGGTAGCTACATGTAATTTGGCATTTTGCGTGATTGCCAGGGGCGTGTTTGCCTCTTAGATTTTATTTCGTTTTTTCTTCATTCCTTTTTTTGTTTTCGAGGTATTTACTTGTATTTGTTGCTCACTCTTGGGCTCAGTATTTTCCCCACAAAGAAAATGCTTCGTGTTTGTTAGCCTGTATTTGTATTAATTTCTTGAGCAACGCCCCACACAATTTTCCAGTTGGTGCTTGAGTAACCTATAATTTTATAGGCATTAAGTCAAAAAGCCGAAACTGAACTGGTTTTGGGTGTCTGTTTGTCTGGCCCAAACAAAACCAAAGAAAAAAGCAGAAAAATAAAATAAACAAAGCTGAAAAAGGATGCTCAGTGTTGGCCAGGCTCATTAGCCGTGCTCTCACCTCAGTTTCGAGTTAGCCGCTTGGATTTTTCTTATACACACACACACACACACATACATTTTTTTGTGGCTTTGGAGCGTCATACTGTCTGAGGCTCCCGACCACAAGGCGGCTGCTCCGAAAATTGTGCATTCGTTTGTGAACCAAAAAAATAAGGAGACCAAGTCCAAGGCTAAGGCTACAATTAATAAACCAAGAAAGCCCTACAAATGCCGCCGTGGTGGCTCAAAACAAAGACGTCGTACCAAACCAAATATAAAACCCCAAAAAAAAACTCATTCTCAAGTCTGGCAAGAAGCGTTTGTCCAGTGCTTAAGCTCCGGCTCAATGTGCAACCGATCGGATCGAATCGGATCGTGGCGACTCTTTTTTTTTGTGTCTTGACTCATTTGACGAGCGGCAACGCTTCGAATGGCAAAACTGGCAGATCGGCGATCCACTTTTATTATGTATGAAGTGTCGCGTTGTCAGGAATTTCTGGCAAGCAGCAAAGCAAAAAACGCCAAAAAGCCAACGTCCAACGGCCCAAAAAAATCAGCACAGACGCATCACAGACACAGGGAAAGGGAGGGGATTCGGGAGCGGTAACCCAAAGACAAAGGTAGTGGAGCTGGACAGTGGGGAGGTTGAGTAGAAGCGACCGCAAAAATGTCATCACTGCTAATGTTTCAATGCAGTTGCCAATGAGCTCGACAAGATTTTAAATGCGGCACGGCTGATCTTGTTTTATTTTCTTTTCTTTATTTTTTTGGTGGTTTTACTTGACTTTTGTTCTGTGAGCTGTTGAGTTTTCAAGTCGCGTTCAAATACAAAACTTTCAGCGATTTTTGCGATCGCCAAGGGAATTGTATTGAAGGCCAAAAAGCGTTGAATGCGATACCTTTGGCCATTGGCGTGAAAAGACATGCCAAAGTGACGATGACAACGCTGCTGACGGTTCCATTCACAGTGATCCCAGTGCTCAGTTCTCATAACAGAAACTAGTGCCAGACAAAATATTCAATATATAAAAAGTGATTTCTCTAAAGTTTCTGACTTCTGAGCTTAAAGTTTTAAGTACTTAAAAATTTGGTTTACTTAACAATTTTACTAGCTTCAAATCAGGTTCAAACTTTTACCCAAAAGTTTATTGTACCGACTTTAAAATACTCTATACTCCAAGCAAACCTTTCATTCATAGTTGTATCAAATATTAATGAAGACTCGCATTGCTTTAGCTTTTCCTGGAATTCTATTCGACAAAAAGCGCAAATAATGAAATCTTAATGAATTTTTTGTTGTTTTCGTTTTCGTTTTGTTTTAATTTGGTTTTTGTTACTTTTTTTCTTCAATGTGCTCCATCTATGGTGCTCAAGTCAAGTGTTGCTTCAAACGGCAGCCGCCGGCTTCAAAAGAACGCGATTTCTGATCATTGTTGTTGTAGCGAGTACCCAATTCTATATATATCTATATATATCTGTTTCTACCTGATTGTGTCAACCTTTTGGCTTAGCCACAAAGTATCAATGCGCTGCGTTTATATCGTTTTTTAGAGTATTTCAATGGAAATTTATGCCGTAAAAATGCCGCAAAAAACTCAACCCAAAATAGCTTAAAGTATCTGTATCTGTATCTGAGTCTCAAACAAAGTCGCTGTCTCCCTCGCAGTTGCACAAGTCTTTTGTACATTTTTTCCACTGAAAACATTTGGTTTCGCTTTTGTTTTTGTTTTTCTTTTATTTTTTAATGTTTTTTTTTCGTTTTGTGAAATATTTGCGCTCGGACTAAGCTGCAAATCGGTTTAAAAGCTTACAAAATTATACAAAAAGTCCGCTTGGTCATTAGGCAAATGCAGGCGAGAGCGCTTAGCGCACATTAGAGGCGATCGGCAACATTTCCACTCGCATTCCCTTGAGGGAAGCCATACTGGTGTGCTGGCCAAGTTAGTGTGAGTGCGTGGCTGCCTGCGCACAATTACCGTTAATTACCAAAGCTGCCAAGCTGCACTTTGCACCGCAAATGCAATTGAAGTCAACTCAAATATCAAAAGGACAATTTACGCTTGTTTCAAACTCGATTAGCCAAGTGACTCCCCCGCATGTGTCCCTGCTGCCAACCCATTGAAAGGGTCTTTCAATTATCATCGATGTATTGGCACGCAAGAGGGTTTAGTTCGCGACCACAAGGGTCAAAGAGGGGGGGCGGTCTGCAAAGTGGAAGGGTTCATCGGAATCGGAGCAGCACTTAAGCCCGCTTAACTTGTATTGGCCACTTGTAAATTGTAATTTAATCCATCTAAACGGGAACTAAGACCTTCACATGCAGGCCTACGAAACTAAAAGCCTTTTTGCCTCTATAAGAGGGTTAAATATCAAAGGGTTCTGACCACTTGTAATTGAATTTCCTTTAACATACATAATGCAAGTCGATGTTTGACTTTTGATTGATTTTACTTGTGGCCAAAACCCGTTTGCCGTTTGCTCTATGCCATTTGCAATTTGGCGCATACGTACTTGGCTCTCATCTCGCATTTATGTCTACATCAGCTAATTTTTGTGTGTCCTGCACACAGATACACTCGCACACACACACACACGGATACTACCCACTCTACTTGATAGAGCACATAAATCACTTGCACTTAAATCCGCTGCTGGCGACGTCTCAGTGTCTGTCTGCTGGCCATTAGAGCAGCCAAAGAGACTGAGAGAGATCTCAGTCCCCAGCCCCAGACCCAACCAATTCCCCAACCCCCACAAACATATATATATTTGGTTGATAAGGGGGCTGCTTTTGTTTGTTGTGCTGGCATTTCTATTGGCCCGGAAGCAGTGCGGCCAACATCTACAAAATAGTCAGCCAAAAGTTTTAGCCCCATTCTCTAGCCACTACATAGACTACACACTCTTGGCCTGGTCGACAGCCCGCCTGGCTGGCAATTTTTATTGCCTTTTTGTGCTTTATTTCCTGCGCACTATTTGTGCCGCTTATGGGCCTCAAATTTGCCGAGCAGATTGGGATTGGACTTGGCTTTTTTCTCGTATTCTTTTTTTTTTTTTTGGGGAATGGAGGGAATGAGGATTTGCCTGCACATTTTCGGTTTCGGGGGCTTTATGCCTCAATGGCGCGCCGAGCATTAGATAATGGTGTTCCAGCTTATTGCTTACATTGACTTTTCTCTCTTTTCCTTCCCCCTTTTAGTGTGTGCGCCTTCCTTGGGGTTTCGTAGGGGGATTGCGCATTGGGATTTTCTATAATTTGCAGGCAGCTTAGCAATGCCAACAGAAAAGAAACTAGCAAAAATAATTTATTGCATATTTAATAGCGCACGTGCCATGTTCAAGGCACAGAATTTAGCAATACTTACCAAGAGTTATTTTGGCCAGAAAACGTAGATAACTCTGGCGAGGCTTTAAAGCTAATTTGATGAAAGTCTTGGGGAAAATAGTTTTATTTATTATACAAGCTCAAAACAAGTATTAATACAATTTATTCTTACTTGTGTTACTAACAATTCTTTTCCTACACTTTTAAGTAACTTTGTTGCCTATTCCTCGCAAACGTGTTTGATAAAGTTATAAGCTTTTGGCTTAGTGTTTTAATTACCATTAAAAATGCTCATGTTCATTCATTAGCAACTCGAGACGCGACCATATTGACACATTTTGGCCACACTCCCCTTCGCTCGCACATCTGAAAGAATTCTATTAGGCAAACGCCCGCCAAAAAGTCCACATAAATCTTTAAGCTACTTTACTTTGACGCACTTTACTTTCAGTTTGAGCTCAGACAGGCAATTTTCTTGCTTTTGGCACAGGCAATTCCCATTTGGGCGACTTCCACGTGCTCCCTTCCTGCCCACCATCCTGCCTGCCTTTTTTGCCTTCCTGCCCTACTTCCCTTTTCTGCATATGCCCTGCATTATGGGCATAAATAAAAATGCTTGTCGAACTTGCCGCCAACGCGTTCTTTTCTCCACCTACAGTGCCTGCTAATAAATGAAATATGATGCTCAGCGTAGTGCCACCCCAGAACCACTCCCCTACCCTCTATTCTACCCTGCCCATCCCTTTGCACGCATTGTCGTAGCTCCTGTTTATTGTGCTACTCCCGGGGCATTACAATTTGAAGTATTCCATAGGCGAGCGACACAATTTTCTATATTTGGCAAATTATTTTTCTGTGTCGTATTGGATTTCCAAGGCTCAACTTTGGCTATGTTTTCCGCAGCGCTTTTCTTTACTTAGCTGGGCTTTTCCTTGTTCTCTTTTGGTATGCGCGGTGCGAAAACAAAATTGACGTCAATTACGCAATGCACAGAGGACGGGAGAAGGAACCAGTTGGCACCAGAGGCAAACCGCACCCTCCATTGCCACATTCCATGCCACATCGTCCTTGCCTTCATACTAATCCGCTTCAGGGATTTTGGGAATACGCGTAGCATACTTTTTGGGGTTTTAAGCGCGACGCCTCAGATGATGCTCTCAAGTTGCGCTTGTTGGTGTGTTCGAGTGTGTGTGTGAGTGTTATTGTTGCTGCTGTGTTTGCACCCTCAGTTAGCGGCTGCTGTTGCTGCTGCGTGGTGCTAATTAACGCATTAAATCATATTAATGTCGCCAAATGTTTCAAAGTCAGACTGCGCTTGTCTCTTTCGCTCTTTTGCTCTCTCGCTCTCCCTTTCTCTTTCACTTGCTCTGCTGCTTTGCATACACAGTTATTGGCAGCTGAGCTGCTTTTTGGCCTGTCAATAAGCCCGGCATAAATTGCAACTAATGCTGATGCTGTTGATGTTCCTGTTGCTGTTGCTGATGCAGAAAAATCACAAATTAATTAAAGAGCTGCTGGGTTCGTTCGACTGGTTAATAAAACTTATATAATAATTGTTCATAAACTGCACAATATTATGGGCTTTCAAATTAGTTTGTCATGCCTGCCGTCTGCAACTCTCATACATTTGTTGATGTTGCTGTTGCATGTTGCTTGCTGCTTGCTGCTTGTTGCATGCAACAGCAACAGCAGCAGCAGCGCATCACAGTACTGGCGGCCATGCCATGCCGTGTTGTCAACTATTTCTTCGGTTCATAAAAATTGTTATTAATTGGCACTTAAATGCTCAAACGCAAAAGTTGAGAGACGTCGTCCGAGACGACAACAACGTCGCACTTTTTGCTGTCGTTGATGCTGTGCCTCTTTGCAGCCAGTTGCTGTTGTTGTTGCTGTTGCTGGTGGTGTTCTTGTTGTTGCTGCCGAGCGTGTTGTGAAATTTAAGCTTTTTAGCAGTTGTTGCTGTTGCCGTTGCCGTTCGTTGCATGTTAACCTTTGCCTCGCTTGTAATGAATGCAACTGCAGGCGTCGAATGGTAGACGCTTGTTATGAGGTTCTCCTCGAGAGAGGCAAAGATTGAAGACTGCAGACGAGAGACTGTTCGACCGGAGACTTACTTAAAGCTTTCATATATAAATTTCTTTACTTCATGGCACTTGTTTAAAGTCCATTTGGGCACTGCGTGAGTGTTTATTGAATGTATCTTTTTTTTCTGGCTGTCTTTCCTGGCAACTGGCGTGAAAGTTTTGCTAAAAAATCAGAGAATTAATACTCAGAACAGACTTCGTTTAGTGTAGGAAACGTTTGCCATTTCTCCAAGTGTACTTAGTGCGAGATGCTTATAGTAATCACTGGTTAATTAACTTGAAGTTGACTTAAGCAGCGTTTAAGTCTCGCTCTGTCTCACGCACACACACACTCACACAAATACACACATATTTCATGGCAATCAGCGAAGACACGAGCTAAAGTGCCTTATCATTGCCACACACATGCACTGCCATAATTCCGATTCATTTTAAACTCGACACACCTTACCCTGCCCCTCGCTCCACCCCTTGGCCCCCTCATGGGCAGTGCAGTCATTAAAGAAATTAATAAAACGACATAAAACGACAATAAAATACAGCTTCATACATATGAAATCAACCAAAAGCGAAAAGCGAAAAGCTTATTAACTTTTGTTAAACATTTATTATGATTTTACGTTCTTTCTCTCTCTCCCCTTGTCCCCTTTGTATCTCCTCGTCTCCAACTCCCCTTTTTTGTTGTTTTTGTGTTTTGTATTATTCAGCTGTGCTGTGAATGCGAATTGCAATTTTAAGCAGCAACAACAGCAACGACGTTAATTAAAATTTTAAAAAAATGTGCAAAAGAACACCTTGAAAATATAATTTTGTTATTTGCGCGCCACACAGCAACAACTTACCCCCTCTTACACCCCCTAGCACCCTACAAACTGCAGCTCCCCTACCCGCCCTGCCAGAAATGTGTATTCATAAATACAACAAAGACACGAGTGTGTTCAGTGTTCAGTTTTCAGTTTTTAACTCTGGTCCATTGCCATTTTTGGATCGACCGACCGCTGTGCGCGCGAATCGGGAATCGAGAATTGAGAATCTGTGTCTCTCTCTCTGCTGCTGAGTGTAAATGATATATATATGTGGGCAGGCGGGCGGTCAGCGAGGCGTGGCTGCAATCGCAGTCACAGTCTTGTCTGTCATTTGGAGCCACAGAAACCACACCAAGCCCCAGACTGTGGTTCAGACCCGAAACCCAAACCCAAACCCGAACCGAGTGCAAATGACTTATAAGAATTTAATATTTAACAACACAAATCAATTCAAAAATCATCAGAGGCTGGGCACAAAAAATAAAACCAAAAAAAAATAAACTCATTTGGTGCAGTCAACGTGGCCGTTGTTGTTGCCAGATTCCGGCACTGAAACCTGGACTTGGACTTGGACAACGGCAACAGGCAGCAGGCAGCACCTGGAACAAGGCCCAGACAAAGTCTCATTTCATTTCGTTGTTATGTTGCTCTTCGGTATCACTGCGCAAAGGTAACGAAAATGAAACTTTTACGTTAAGGAAACGCAGACAATGTAGAAAAGATGATGATGACGACGGAATGGGATGAAATTTTATACACTGAAAGAAATATCAGCAGTTGCTTGAAACAGTGGTGTTAGAGCTCTTTTGAGAAAACAGCTTTTGCTATAAATTTAAATTAAGCCAAATGGGAAATTTCGATATCTTTGAGACTGCTGAAATGATTAAATATTATATGGATCAGTTGAGGTTAAATCCTTATTACTACACAGTAATTTATTACATAATCCTTAGTTTATATAATTGTTTTTTAGCAGTGTAATCGATCGACCTGAGGCTGTTGTTTTATTGTTGTAGTTGTAGCTTTTGACCAGGCCCAAAAAGTCGTTAACATGAAGCGTTCGTGGTGGTCACTGCTCTTGTTGTTGTTGTTGCTTTTTTGTGGTCAGCGCAAAAATTATGAAAATCAAAAAGTTTTTGGCCCTGACTCGAGTTAAAAGTCTTTGTATGATTTCTTCACCGGGCCAACGTTATCTTCCTTCTTATTTCTTTCACTCGAATGGAGTCAAAAACGCTTTACTTGTATTTCGCATTTTATTATTTTCGTATTTTCGTATTTTGTATTTTCATTTATATTTATTTTTAGTGCGGCCCAAAAACTTCAATCTCCTTGTTGCCGTTGTCTCTTTTTTGGCCGTTGTTGTCTCTTTTTTGGCCGTTGTTGTGCACAAGGCCAACAGACATAAAATTAAATGTGAAAAACGCGAAGCAGCAGCTAAAGATACATTCTGCATTTAACATTCAACATTCAATATCTCCCGCTGTGTGCATTCAAAATCATTTCGATATTCCAAGAGACACACAGAGACAATGCAATTTGGTAAACGATCGTCGCTCAAAACTGAGAAAATGTGGCAAGAAATGAAAAAGGAAAAGAGATACAAATGCATACATGTGTAGGAAAATTATTGAGCATTTAACACCGACAATCGTCGGATCGAGAACTTAAAAATATCGAAAGATATCGCTGGCAACGCCATGTTGCATGCAATTGGGGTCTGTGGGGTTGATTTGGGAGGGGTGAAGGGAGTGGGGCCATAGACAAACACTTTGCACTCAACACCCATTTAGCTGGCCTCATCATGCTCATGATGACGCTTACGCTGATGATGATAATGATCAGGTTGTGGCCGCCAGCCGTCAGCCAAATTGTTTACAATAAAACTAAAATGAACAAATTTTTTTGCGATCGATTGCAGCGCAAAGGAAAATTGTGTGCAACCGCAAAGGCAACAACAGCAACAACAACAACAGCAGCGCAACACAACTGTAAACTATTTACAGACTCGTTGATTGTTTTTGCTGCAGATTGTTGCTGTTGTTGTTGTTGCATTTGCTGCGCTTTTATACAATAAAATTTATTTGATTTCTTTGCGCTGCTTTCATGGCTCAGTATTTTTCTTCAATTTTCCTGCACTTTCAAACGTGATCATTGCCGTTGTTGTTGTCTGCGTGAAAAGCGGAAAAATGAAAATGCAGCAGCGACGCCAGCAGCCGCAGCGACTGCAACTGCGACTGCGACGTCGCTTCGTTTTGCTTTTATAAAAATAAATTGTTCGCAGACGTAATGATGCGAAAGCAATTGAGAATTCTATATATGCATTTCTTTCTGTAGATGTGTGTGTGCCTGAGTGTGTGTGTGTGTGGTGTGTGCTGCATGTGTATTTGTTTGTTGTTTGTCGGAATGCGTAGAATTTCAATTGACTGTGGCAAAGCATAGAGCGCTGCCTCTCGCTGTCTCACTCACTCGCTCTCTTTCTATCATGCTATCTATGTCTATTCAGTTGCGCAATGGAGGCCAAGCATGGGATGAGCTGCTTGCACTGGCTGCTGTGCTAGCTAGTTAGTTAGCTAGTAATCCTAAGTAAGACTAGTAACAATCTAAGCTGATCCTCAGTCTGCCCTCGTCTCTTATCACAACTAGCCTTTGCCGACGTGTAATCAATGGCTGTTTTGACAAGCTGACACTGCCATAACCACACACACACACACACACAACAAAACAGTGTTGGTAAACGTGTGCGGTGAGATCGCACAATGAGATCAAGAGAGCTCAACGGGCGGTGACTGCTCGTTTCGGGTTTACTTTTTGTGCCTAACGACAGCCACGCCCACCGACAGTTTGTAAAAAGGAAAAAAAAAATAGAAAAAAAAGGGAAAGAACAAAAGTTAATTGTTAGAATTAACCCCCCTCCAGCCGTGTGTGTGTGTGTGTGTGCGCCTGCGTGAATCTCGATTTTGGTTTTGATTTTGATTTGGAACTTCGGGTGGTACAGTCTGTGCGAGTTAATCCGATTTGTTGCGCCCCTGAGTGCGTACAGGCAGACAAATATATAGGGTATATAGGGGTGGCTTATGCTACGCTGTGATTGATTGCCTGAAATGCTTTATTTGTGGACCAGGGGTTGTTTCCCTGCCTGTTTCCTTGCCCATTCCCAGACACATTCCCTTGTTTTCTCTGCAACGTGACTCAGTTGCTTTTCGAGGTGAAAATTTGATTAAGCAGCCCAGCAACAGCAACAACAACAACAAAATGAGACTGAAGAAAAAGCGGCAACAACATTTTAATTATTGCAATTACAAATTGCATTGCAAAAATTGCAAAAATCACGCATTTTATTGATTTTTAATTGCAGCTCGTTGCATACCAAAAACTTGGCTACAAGTCTTGGCCAAGAGAGCCGTCGACATGGGCATTTGTGCCTTTAATTATGTTGTTGTTGATTGTTGATCGTCTGTCGCCGCCTGTCAGTCTGTCCAACTGGCCAAAACACAGTCTGTCTGGCCATTTAGGTGCGAACAACTGTTGGCCAACTTGTAGGGAACTGGCCGCAAACAGTGGCCCACACCAGTTAGTCAAGTTGAGTTGTCATAATTTCTGTCGTTCAACAACAGCAAACAACCACGACAGCAACAACAACAACAACAACAACCACACATGACCAAGTTGTTGCTTGGCCTGGCCAACTCTGAGCGCGCCAAATGCCGCAAATAACTCAGTTAATATAATTAAGTTTTGCACGAAATGTGCAGCACAAATATGTGAAAAATGCCACGCAATCAGCCACAAAAAAGTCAAGCACACACAAAATTAAACACACACACACCCTTACCAACACACACACACAACAAAGGCACTATCAAAACTTCAACTAAAACTTCAAGTTCCTTCAGTTGCCACCAAAAACTTAAACTTTTGTTTATGAACTTGTCCAGGCGACAACACGTGTAAATGGCTTAGGCACCTACTGAAATGCCACAACGCATGTAAATTACGTAATGTCCACTACACACACACACACACACTGCCAGGCAACTTAATTTATTAACTTGTCAATTGCGTATGTATGGCAAATAAGGGCCGCGAGAATCCCGGAGTAGCCCAGGAGAATTTCCTAGTGACCATCAGAATTTGTGGCATTTGATTTCTTACGCCTCTTGCGGTTCCAAGAAGTTTACGTCATTTGATTACGCCAAAGAACTAGTTGTCGGTAGGTTGGTGTAAGCGAGTTATCAGAAACTGCATTTATTACTTTGTTTTTTACAAAGTGTCATTTAACTGTGCTACGTTTATCAAGCTGCTTACGTCAAACGTAACAATTGTTTAGTTACTATGTATGATTCATCTCAAGCTGAGTTGACTTTGGCTTGGTATCTGTTTTAGTAGTCAATTAAGTAATAATTAGTGCTTACGTTAGTAGAATTTCTTACGCGTTACGTAACGTTTCGCATTCTGCTTACGTCAAACGTAACAATTGGCTAGTTACTATGTATGATTCACCTCAAACTGGGTTGACTTTGTCTTGGTATCTCTTTAAGTAGTCAATTAAGTAATACTAATTACGTTAGTAGAATTTCTTACGTCTTACGTAAGGTTTTCCTTGAGTCAGCTATCTTCACTCCACAGATGACTCTGTAAACGACCTAACGTTACCTTTTTTGTTATTCTGTTGCATTACCAGTAAAAATATTTGTTATTCCAAACCATAATCAGCTGTTACGACATAAGCTTCCGTTTAACGTAAAGTCAGCACTACGTGTCTTGGGGGCAAATATTTATTATAAAGAAATATTATTTTTTGTCGATAGTTTAATCTTTTGTTAGTCTAGAAAACAAGCGCATAATCAATTTGCTTACGTCAAACGTAATGTTATATAAGTATTTATGCATGCACGTGGACTAGATTTCCCCCGCCCCCTTTTGAGTGCAACTGCAGGGTAATTTGATTACATTTCATAATTGGCTTACGTAGCTGCTTTTAGCGCCTGGTCAACAACAAACAACCGTAGTCACCCAACCCTCCCCTCTTCCCATTCCACTGTAAAGATTGAAAAAATCAAATTTCATATATATGCCGCCCACCCATAGAGGGCGCGCCCAGTTTTGAGCATTTGCATAGAAATCACGGTGACGTAGCCGCCATTTGCAACCCTTCAACTGCCGCAGACAACGTAAACAAATAACGTAGAGACGCAGCAACGTTGAGAGAAGAAGCAAAAATGTAAATGGGAAAAATATAAAAAAAAATTGAAGCGGTTCTAATGTTATTTTGATGTTGTCTCGATGGGTCTTCAATGGGTGCTACTGATTCACACTCATACCCAGCACCCAGTCAGACTCAGACTCAAGTTTGTGTGGCTGTAACCGTTGGAAACCCGCAAAATGCGTGTTTTAAATCCAATTTAGACATTATCTAATTTAGGGCATCTCACCGGTCTGACAGTCTGGCAACGCGTCGAGTTTCGATGGCTTTTTATGCAAATCTATGGAAATTTCATTACGCCCCTGATGCACCCCTTTTACTTCTGTGTGTTTTTTTGTTTTTTGGCTAAATGCTGTTAACGGTAAAACGCCAAAAGACGTAATAAACTCATTTAAACATTGCTACCATTCACTTGGCTTGGGGTAATGTAATTTCTGCTCTGCTGGGGTAGCATCTTGCCAAGACCCCACGATAATATGCAAATGGACCTGTCCGTTGGGTGTGGTCTAAACTGAAGCACAATCTCTGTGGCAATAATCAAATTTTCTAATTTTTATGACTCTCTCTGGACGACCAAATGGACAAAATTAGTTAGAGGTGAAGGAACAGCAAATCTAATTGATTTTTGCAATGGAAGTGATTTTTGACTGATTTACTAGTGGATGAAAATGGAAAAACGTTGTCGGGGACTAAGTACTCAAAGGTGCTAAGTGCCCTGTATTTAAGAGAGTAGCAAGGGTGCTTCAAACTCTTATGTTCTTGTAAGTTTCATTTATTTGTCACACCGCACAGTACAGGGTCTGTGTGAGCTGGGCTTACTCCGCTCAGACCTTTCCCTATGATTTTTATACGTTTATTTTGGCAAGTCATCGCGATGACGATGGCGACGTCGTCTTCTAGTCTACTGCGCCTGATCCACAATGATGGGACAGTTTTTTGAGGTTTTAGCTTTGGGTTGTCTGATGCGGCGCAAGCCAGACTTTTCAGAGGGCTGGGGGCGGGGCACCCGCTGGCCGCCCCCTTTTTAGAGGCCTTTTAAGACAATATACGACACGGCGTGCTGAAGTTCGCGGCAAGCATGACTCAGCAGCAATTGAAGTTGGGATTCGGGGCGTTGTTTAACTGAAGTGTATAAGTATTTTCGGCATTCTATAGAGAGTTCAGACCAAAGAGACTATAACAATAACAACAACAGGAACAGAGAGAAATGTGCGTGGCTGCGAATCTTTTGATCTAGTTTCGAGCCGCGGCATTTATCAGTGCATTATATCAATATATACTTAGTATATAAAGCCAAACATCGTATATGAGCTATAGCGTGAGTTGGCACATTTTCGGAGTGGAGAGAAGACAAGCTGAAAATCCTTGTAATGCCTTGTCTATGGCCATGTATCCGCCTTGGCCAAGCTAATTTCAAATGTCAGCTTATCTGGCTAACAAGATGAGCGCAAACCGATAAGAGCACGTGAAAGGGAACGGGTAGGAGAGAGGGGGGAAAGAGAGCGGTAGGGAAAGGGGTAACGCCAAATGTCCAAACACCTTGGGTCTTTAGTCTTTGGTCTTTGGTCTTATCGTGTGCAGAGATTGAGATTTTGGCACGCTAACCAAACGGACATTGCATATGTCATGAAACCTGGTTTTAGTTTCTTTTTAGCCAACTTGAATGCAAATCTATAAAATCTCAACGGGCCTAAACGAAATGAAAATGTCTAAAGCGGGCGCTGACAACGAAATGTCCACGTAATTTGCAAATGAACTGAGTTCCGACTTGAGTTTTATAAATCTGGCCAAATATCGGGTAGAGTTGGTGCTGATCCCTGGCCACGATGTGGCTAATCTTCATGCCATGGCGCTGTCGTTTCTATCAGCCAGCGGAATCTATTTGACACTGTCAGACAGACGGACAGACAGGACAGCAGGAAGGCCAGCTGGACAGACTGTTGCCTGTTGGCTTGTCTCTTGGGTTTCTTTTTTTTGGTTGTGTGTAGTTTGATTTTTGTCTTTGGCACGCCATGTAAAAAGAATTGAGAAACTGTTGCCGGGTCTTGAGACTCGCATCTCGGTACTCATCGGGTCTCGGGTGTCGGGTCTCGGGCGGGTGTGACACTTTACATGAAATTACTTTGCATACACATGCATCAAATTAATTACACGATTAATGTTCTCACATGCAACAAAGCAGGCTCAGAGAGCAGCCCCCTCTCTCTCCCCCCCATTGCTCTAACTATATCACTGTCTATCTGCTCTCACACCCCACTCCCTCTCCTTGTCACTCTATCTCTTTCTCGTTCTGTCAGCTTATGCAAATCTATTTCGCGCGATCATTGCAGCATTTGCATGTTGCTATCTTGATATCTTTTGCCGGCAAGAAAATGATTCCATTGCCTTTCGTGATTTCCCGTCTTTCCTCAGTGTCTGCAGCTTTCTTCAGTTGGGTCTGGACTGGAAAAGAATGTGTGTGTGCGAGTGCAAGTGTGTGTTGGAATTGTGTGAAACATGCCATTTGAATAATTATCTTATTTGCATTGCAGCCGCAACAAACAACTGCAGTCAGTTAAAAATTAAAAAGTGCAAAGTCCACTTGAGTCTCACTCGCTCTGTCCCACTCACTGGCCGTGCTTCTGTCTCTGTCTCTATCTGTAGTACACATGTTAATCTCTTTTGGCTGGGCTTTGCGAAAAGTTCAAATTGATAGCTGAGATTTGCGGCACTGATAAATCCAACTGACACTCTGTGTGAACATTGCCCAATGCAAATCGCGTGCAACGCTCCATTTTCATCCCAAAACATTCAAGGCTTTTCTATCTCTATAGTTTTCTTCTGTAGTTTTTTCGTTGCTGGAGTTGAAACTACTTTTCCACTGTTTGTATAACATAATAACAAAGTCAAACAAATGATAAGTTGATAGAGCCACAATTGTGCGCTCAGCTCTGAGGTCTACTTTACTTCTCTTTACTTTACTTCTCTTTACTTTACTTTACTTTACTTTGCTTATCTATTTAATATTTCTTTGTTCATTCTTTTGCTTCTTCCACATTTGTTGTTGTTCTCTTGTATTTTAGGTAGCTTCTGAATTTTTTTATTATCAAAATACTAATTTCTTTGTTTGCACAAGATTTCCAAAAAGGTAGACGTAACACACCAGCTACCTAACAGCTATTACCTACGGTACCTGCTTCAATTTGTTATCAGCTTATAAATATTTAATCACAGACTTGTACTTGGGCGTGCTTTTTTTTCGACTCTATGCGATATCAGCACACACACACAAGATTTCCTGTGCCACTAAAAGAGACAGAGCGAGACAGAGTGAGACAGAATGCAAGCACGTTGCACGTTAGACAACATTGCGTATGAGTAATGTCACTGTGGCTCCATCTCCATCTGATCTCACAAACAGTTGTAGTCGCACAATTATGTCAAGTGCTTCTACACGAAATTAACATGTTGCCACTCGAGTGCCTCCTCCATGGTCAGTTTACCCACCTAGCTATCTATCTATATCTGTTTATGGGCACAGTTCCCCATTACAGATAGCAAAGCTGCCCAAAAAAAAAAAATTCCCATTGCTGATTATTTCGAGTTGCCTTTAACTGCAAATGTAAACAGATATCGCCTAATACTTCTTTACGTTTTCGATTTATTTTTTATTTATTTATTTTTCTTACGTCTTGACCAACATTTAACGAGTGCTTTTTTTGTGAATTGATAGCACGGTGTGACTATTTATGGAACTTGCTGAAAAGAATTAGGCAATTTTGGAAATGCTACTCAAGTGATAACAAATTGATAATAGTTTATTACGTGTGTTTAAATAAATTAATAGAAATTGAAAATAATTGAACGTGTTTTAATTATTTGTAATTTAATTAGACTTGCTTACAAACTCTGGCTGATTTTATTATTAAATATTTTTATATTTATTGTAGTTTACTTTTTCTTATTCTCTACATTTTTGTGCGTCTTAAACTCATATTTAAATGATTTAATATGTGTTGCATTTATGGCATATAATTAAAAGTCTCTTTGCTTGTTATATATACCCACTTGATTACAATTTTTGTACTTTCCTGACAATTATAGGCAATTTTGTATAAATTTTTAAATAATTGAATTTGTAAATAACACTTTTAATCATTAATTGCTCTTGAGTTCTCCACAAACTTGCTGCAAATAATTTGAGCACAACAAGCTGCCACTCACGAGTGTCTGTGTGTGTGTGTGGTATAATTGTGTGTAATTAACTTGCAATTTGATTGAAATTATAGCCTGCACTTGCCGGCTGATATGTCTGTAAGTTTGTATCTAGATACAATTGTATCTGCGCCTGCAAAACTGAAGCAATTTGCGTGTCGTGCCTGGCAAAACGAGGCTTGGGCAACCCCAAAAAGACAGCCATATTGTGAATTGTTTTTAGCAGTGCCACACCCCCTAAGCGCCCCCACCAAAGCCCCCACACTTTATAACTGTCTGATTGGTGTTGCAAGGAGCAATGCTCCTACGATGCCAGCCACTTTAATTAAAAATTCAACCCTCAAACAAAATGGCACACAGCACACACACACACGCACATATGTGAAGACGCTAACACACACATGTGTATGGGGAACAAATTTCATTTCATTCAGCGAACATTTTACAACTTGAACAAATTTGAAAAACAATTAAATGCCATGCGCGCAATTAAATACACAGAAGGTGGCAACAACAACAACAACAACTGCTCAAGTGGCATAAGTTGTTGTGCGTGGGAGGGTGGGGGTTGAGGGCATATATACAGGGTATATATACATACCGTTAATTAAGCAGAAACAGCTGAAACGCAGTCTGACAATGGATTCCAAGCAGAAAGGATATTCCTGAGAATAACGCAAGAACTGCGAGTGGGGCCACGAGGGGTAGGAGAAGAGGAAGGGGCAAGCAGATTGGGGTTGTGTTTCTTGGCTAAGCTGTGCTCGAGGGCGCTAAACCACAGCCAACACGACATAAACAGACAAACAAAAGCTTTTGTGCTCGGGCAATGCCAAACATGAAATCCATCAAAATAAACAGCCGACGGGGTTTATACGGATTGGAAATGGTATTTGCAAGAACTTGCTGGGGAGAGAGCATTCCAATTTTCCCCTTGAGGCAACCACAACACACACACACCGTTACACACATTTAAAGAAAACTTTGCTGACTGTTGTGCGGCCATGTAAAAAGGATTTAATTATTTGTTCTAAGGATATGGATTCGAGTGTTGTTTGTCTGCTTTGTGGTTGTCACAGTGTGTGTGTGTGAGTGTTTACACAGTTTGAGCGAAAAAATATGTTTCACGTCCACTTTTTGGGCTCAGCAAATAGAACTTCATTTGGCCACAAGCAACAACTGACAATGATTATTGCTGTTGTCCTTCGGCTAAGCTGCAGTTTTTCTCCTTTTTTTTTAATTGTGAAACGAGGCCTGGCCTAATCCCCTGCTAGCCTCAGGACAAACTTCACTCAGTCCCACAGCCACAGCCGTTCCCAGTTCCCGTTTCCCTTTCCAGTCTCAAATCCAAATCTCTTTCCCACTGCTCGAATGTCAAATGCACGCGGAAATTGCTGCAGGGCAATTAGCGAGAACTAGCAAGAGTCTAAGTAACAATCATACTCAACAACAATAACAACAACAATTTTATTTTGAGATGGCACACGCGCTGCCACGCCCCTTATGCCCGCCCAGCACCCTGAACAGCAAAACAAATTCTTCCCACGCGCTGATGAAAAGTTCTGCTGCTAAAAGAATCAAATGTTTGCTTCGTTTGCCATAATTTGATTGTTGAATTTGTGTTGGGAAGGGTGGGGGGTGGTACGTAGGGGTGGCATGCAGTGCGCCCCTGCGAGAGGCAGCTCGACTAACTGTTGATTGTAGTGATTAACTCGACGACGCTGTGATTGCCAGCTAGTAAATTATATAGTCGAAATCTCTGGCGAAATATCTGGCGAAAATTGCATGTTTTGACACCCTGCACTAGTTTGCCTGCTGTGGGGCATGCCACGCGGCCAACAGCAATTATGTGGCAGCTGAGCCGACTTAGCCAAGTCACTTGGAAAGTTGACCAGCAGCAAAAAGTCGAGGCCCAGTAATGAAGTGCACGCACAATCAAACAAAAAACAACTTTTGACCAAATTTGTTGTTTATTTTGTTAGGAGGAGAAAGGGGCGGGGGTCGGTGGGATTTTAGGGGGAGTGATTACATTTTATCGCACGTTTGGTATTACAATTTTGTGGCTGTTTAATGCTGGCCATGTTTAAATTTTTAAACAAGCGAATTGTTGTCATGTCGAGTTGTTGTTTCGTTGTTTGTTGTTCGGTTTCATCAAAAATTTAAAGAGCTACCAAACGCCATTTTGCTTATTGACGCTGCGTTTAGTTGATAAATAAATAATTTGGCAGTCGGTTTGTGGCATGTGGCATACGGCATGCGGCTGCTACCCCAAATCTCCCCACAGAAAACGTGGCAGGTCCCCAAAACCCACAGCAGCGCCAAAAAAGGTAAACGAAAATTGTTTCTTGATCATTTTAATGCACCCAAAGGGACGCCAAAGTGAAAAAGTTTTTGCTGCCTCTGTGTGTGTGTGTGTGTGTGTGTGTTTTGTTTGGGGGGTGTGGGGCAACATTACGTGATGCGAAGTGTGGCATGGCATGGAGACGTGGCTGGGGGACTTCACTTTCATTAATATTGAAGGCGGAGTCAAGCAATTCTCGAGTCTCATCATTTAAATAAAAACCAATATTTGATAATAATTGTCGCAGGACATGCAACACGATAAGCGGCAAGAACAGCAACAGCAGCGATCAGAATGTGGCAAGTGAGTCGTGCCAATGGCAATTCGATAGCTTAATTTCCTGCCCGTTTGCTAATTGAAAATGTAATTAATGCACGCATCGCTTAACTGAATCGAGTGGACTTGTCCCACATCCTTTTAGCCGGGCCTTGTCCTGCTGGCTTGCAAGGAGCGCGACTGGCATTTAGCACGACGCATGCCGCATGTTGGCACGCCAGCAGGCCGCAAGCGTCTTACTGGGCCTGGGCTATCTGCAACACTCAACGCACGTAACTCGATACAATTTCAATAGGTTTTAGCGACACACAAGTGTGTGCGGCAAGTGTGAAAGATTCGAAAAGTTGACCGACTCGAACCCAAAAGGAATCCAATGGGTGCACCAAAGAGTCCACTACCAGGCCGAGGCCCAGGCCGACAAACCTATCAAGTTTCATCCCAACTTGCAGCTCATAAAAGGAAAGTTTCGTTTTCGTTTGGGAAAATGCAGCCCTTTATGTCTTTTTTTTAAAACTCTCTCGGTTTTTATTTTATTTTCGTTTTTATGCAGCTAATTAAATAGTTTCATTTGCCTGCTTTAATGAGCCACAAATTAGGCTGCGGTTGCCCCGTTTTTTTCAGTTCTTTTTTTATAGCCCATAAAGTTGGCCAAAAGCAACATAAAAACCCAAAACGACAATTGCTACAATTGCGCCAATGAGAGATTTAAAGCTAATCCGAAGCGTGTTGTGTCCGTTTTGACTTAACAATTGTTTATGCCTCTATCAAAAGACACCTTATAGTGCATAGACAGAGACGGGTAGCTGCAGAGGGAGAGAGACTGAGCTGAGTAGTTTTAAAATGCAGACAACGTGTCTAATTATTAATACTTGTATAGCCCATTGGGTCTTGGGTGTGTGTTTGAGTGTGTTTTGAAACTGAAAGTAGCGTTGAGGCAGGAATCAAATGTGGCTTACACAAATTGGCAACAAGCCAAGCAAATATTCACACAGACCAGACATCCGTTTGACAAAAGTTTGGCTTCAAATTAATAACTTGAAATGAAAAGTATCTTGTAGTTTGCTGCTCTTTGCCTCTCAGTGGATCATTTCCCAGTTCATTGCACTGACATTGATGCCGCTTCTATGATTTAACATCTTGTTGCTGCTCGTGCTGAGCTACTCAATTAAGCACACACACTTGCACACCCTCCCACACACCCACATTCATGGCTTGTCCATAGCAGGGCGCTATTAATATGCGATTTAACAAATATTAAGCGAAAACACATGCGATGCGTTCTGCATTCCAAATGAATCAACCAAAAAAAATGTTTCGAAAATTTATTGTATTCGAAAGTCAAGAATTTTTACGAGCTTGGGAAAATAATAATTTTATGGGCAAAAGTAAAAAATAAAACGAAAATTGCCAAAGTAGATGAGGTGGAGGCACATCTATATCTTATATATATATATGTGTGTGTACATATATATTTTTTAAATGCACGTGCATGAAATTAATGTGGAATCGTCTTTTTTTTTACTTTTGTTTGACTTTGTTGAGCGACAACAAATTTTGTCGTTATTAGCAGAATTTAAATTGCTCTTACCGATCGATTTCGAGCAAAGACTTTAAGTGGGGCAAAGGGGGGACAGGGGCGTGTAGAAAAATATGGCTAAGGCAAGACTGGACATTGACATTTTTGGTCTTTGGATTGAAACTGAGCGCTTAATATGCCGCCATCGTCGTTGTCGTTGAAAAAGATGACGAGGCTGTTGAGCTTGAGCTTGAGCTGGAGGTTTCTACTCCTAGTTAGAAGAAGACGTCCAGAGTTCCTCGGGCTGTGGTAGTAGTAATGCCAAAGGCAGAGTCACAGCCAGCTGCTGCATATTAATTTGATAACTTATAGTATATACACACATATATATATATATATAGTTTTATACATAGATTTTTGCACACGACTGTGTTGTTGATTGTTTGTTGTCGGTTTGTCGGTTGTCGTCTAGGCCTAGACCACGATCGCCGGCGCATTTGTTTGGCCATTATATGGTCGGTCTATGGCAGTTTTGACAACTTGACAGTCGTGCAGACCAGACCGGACAGCCCGGACAGAGTCAATGACATCGACATCGGAATCGAAATTGCGACATCGTCGACATTGAGTCGATTGTTGATGTCTTGGTCTTGGTCTTGTACTGGGTCTGGGTCTCGGTCTTGCTCTTGGTCTTGGTCTCCGACTTTATATTGATTGTATGTCGAGTTTTATGTGCCTCATTTTATGGTTGGCGTGTCAATTTAAAGCGACATTTATAAGCAATTTGTAACTAATTCTAACAAACACCTAACGCATGCTATATCCAACTTGATCGACTACCTACACACGCCTCAAATTTTAACTATTTGTGCATGACAATAGCATAAGTATATTATATAATTAGCAGTACTAATCGGCATACTTTCTTTTCTTTGCTTTTTTTTTAGCGGCCGCCCAGCTCATCGTTGTCCTATGGAGGCGCAATGAACGATGACGCGCGTTCGCCGGGCGCTGGTAGTACTCCCGGTCCATTATCACAGCAGCCACCTGTCTTAGATACATCAGACCCTGGTAAGTTTAGCAGCAGCTTGTACTACATTTAGGGGGTAATAGTGATTAAGGACATCAAAGAAGAGACTAGTGAAATGTGGTCTGAAAAAGCTGTTCGCTTTTAATCCACTTAAAATAATTTATCTTTTAACGATTTTGAAAAGAGTTTGTGTCTTTTGAAGTAATATAAATTTTCCAATTTTGTATTTTTTTTTGGTTTTTGAAAACTACTGTCATGATCGTGATGTGGTAAGAGTGTAAGCTCTTCACACCTTTGGCGATTTGTCGCTTTGTCGCTCTTTGATTATGTTGTTTGCTTCAGTTTGAAGTGCTGCTGTGCGGCATTTTGAGGCAAAACTCATGAGCAGACAACTACTTGAATAAACAGTAACGCGGCTTAAAGCTTAAACACACACACACACACACTCGTGTATAGATACTTTGAGTCTGATTCGAAGATACTTAGGGACAGCCCTAAAGCTTCACTCGTAGACTGCCTGTCTTTTGCATGTTGCAGAGTTGTTGCCAACTCTTCGCTCTTCAGTCTTCACTTCAAAATGTTGTTGTGTGGCAGCCACAGCTTTTTTACTTGTTTTTGTTGTTTCTTGCTTTATTTTTTAAATATTTTTTTTGAGTGCGTGCAACAACAACAATAACTTCGCACTTGGCGCTTGAAGATTTTTATGCTCACACAACTCGATGCTTGGCAGAGTCACTCGTAGCTCTCTCGGAACGTTGAATTATTTATGGTGATAGGCAAAATAATTTTATGTGTTTTTTCAGTGTTCAGTGTTCAGTGTTCAGTGTTCGCTGCTCGGTGTTCAGTTTTCAGTTTACAGTGTTTAGTGTTGCCGGCAAAAGAAGAAAACAACAAAAGCACACCACTCGAAAAAGACACACACTCTTTGCTGCTCGAGTGTTGCCCATGGTGATAATGCAGTTTCTCAGTTTAGTTTTTCGAGGAAGGCGCAACTTTTGGGCCACACTCAGTACTCCATACACCATACTCCATAGACCAAATGACGCGCTCTTAAGTCTTGCCAATGGCTTTCAAGAGGGAGCAGGGGTGGGCAGCGGACAGGGGGCGTGCTGCACACGCCAAAAGCCAATCCACTGGACTCACGTCAAATGTTACTGCAAAAAAACACTATACATATGTATCTGTATATATACTATAAGTATTAAACTTTAAAGTGCGCCGACAACAACAATTCTAGCCAAGTTTTACGAGCTGTTTTCATACATTTTTTTTCTGTTTATTTATTTAGAGTTTGCTCGGTTTTTTTTTTTTGCGCCATTTTGATTGATTTATTCACACGTCGAGTTACTTTGTAGACAAATTAAATTTTGGCATTGTCGTGAGTAGTTGAAGCTGTATTTTCAACTCAATGAAAATTATCTACAGTTGAATAACTTTTTGCGGGCAGCGTTAATTTCATTTTTGCCATGGCGATAAGAAAATTTCACCGCATTTCAGTGTTCACTTCGTTTCCCTTAGCTGAGCAAATTTGCGACGCGTATTTCGGGCGTAGCAAATAGATATTTTCCACATTTTAAGTAGACAGACAGACAGACAGAGAGAGAGAGAAGTGGAAGAAGTAGAGGCAGAGCCAGAAGAAGGCAGTCAGGAATTTGGTTGCCAAAGAAATTCGGTGCTGCTGCAGAAAATTCCATTGCACACAAAGACAGTGAGTGGAAATAGAGAGTAGGTAGAGGGACAGCACAGGCAGGCACTGTATTAGGGGTTGGGAGGAGTACTGGGGCCAGGGTAGCAACCACTGTCGAGGGTTGCCGTAATTTTATGCACGAATTCGTAAAATGTTATTCAAATGGAAAATGTGATTTTTATCAATTTTGACAGGAATTTTTCGCAGAAAAGCATAAAGAAAAAGCGGCGCAAGGATGTGTCCTCAGCAACTTTTGAGTGTTTCTAGTCTAAGAGTGTGTGTGTGTGTGTGAGTGTGTGTGTAAATTCACAAATCGTTGTGAATTATGAGGTCAGGCGATTGTCAGAAGACAGTCACAAAGTGACGTAAAACTTAAAGCAAGCAAGCACTAAATTTAAAGCAAACTTTCTCTTGAAATATACAAATTAATAGCTACATTTCAATCAAAAAAGTCAGTTAATTTTGAAACAGTTTCCCACAGTAATTAAATTGAGGGAATACAAAAAATAGATTAGCTTGGGTATAAAGGAGTTTAATTAGATCTGATGTTAATAACAGCTCTACAAAAGCTTAGCAGAGATCACAGGATATGCAGAGTGGTACTAGCCTAATGATCTAGGGTAACGGAGTGCCATATGATTTCAGTAGAGAAACTTGACGATCTCCCAGGTCTGCTTAGTTCCAGCTCGCTTCACTTAATTGCAGACCTCGAAGCGATCAAGAAATGAGTAGAAATTCAAAAGGAAAGAAATTGTTTGGGGCGTTAACGCGACGACTTTTTGGCTAGATAGATTTCCATAAATAAATAATCCCAGCAATTAGTTGATGGAAAGCCACAAGTCAGTTCATGTGTCTGCCTGCCTGAGTGTTTCGTGTTCGACTCGAATCGAGTTTTGGAGTTGAGACTTCGGGGCCCTGTAATTATGGAGCACCCTCATCAACGTCGCGCTTACCAACAAAACGCTGCATTCAATTAAAAAATATTTGTATAGCTCTGGGTTGTGACCTGCCCAAAAAACAAAAAAATTACCAAAAAACATTTTGGAAATGGAAAATGAAATGAAAATTACGATGATGACGGGTATTTTCTCCCCTTGGCCCTACTCAACTCGCTGGCCAGTGTTTGGCGCAACAGTTAATGCGCAATTAAAGAGCCAAACCAGGCGATAAATGTCAGCAAATGTCAGACTATAAAAATACGTGCATGTGTGTGTGTAAGTGTTTATTTACATTTACATTTAGTAGAGTTTTTGGCTCGTCAAGTGTCGCTTAAATGCAAATCAAAATGAGATCAATTTGATTGCCTTAGCTGCGAAAATCCAAATAAACAAGAGCAGCAGGCGACCAAATGCTCAACACAACTCTCTCTCTGTCTCTCTCTCTCTCTTGCCCTCTTTTCTACCCTCTCTATGCTCAACCCCTTTGTGTTGCCTCTGACATTGATTGAAAATGCTCTGTGACGTAAATTAACTTTCATGGCATGGGGCAGCCTCAGAAGTGCGTGTTATCCTTGCCGCATCCTTCGCGCCAAGCCGCAAGACCCACACAATTGCCAATTGTTACAGTTTTAAAGTGACACAAAAGGGGTGGTTGTGTGTGTGTGTGTGTGAGTGTGTATAGCAAGCAGCTTGTTGTTGTCAATGCGGCTTTAAGTCCGCCCATTCACACAGTCGCATTTTCATACTCATTCCAATTTCCCTTCAGTTGACATGACCTGAAGTGCACTTTTCGTTTCTTTTTTTTTTTTTTTTGCTACTAAGGCGATTATCTGTAATGTTGTTGTTGTAGACCAATTTCTGCTTATTTACATTGACGAAATGTGTTACGGCTGCAATAACATCCAAAACAACAACAACAATGGCTATAACAATGACAATAACAGGAAGCTCTAGATCTGGCCTTAGCCATGGGCTGTTTGTTATCTTACCACGCACAATTAGACAATTTTCCTGGCCCTGTCCAACAGAATTTCTCATGAGAGCCTGAGAGTTTTCGCTCTCTCTGACATTGTCAGGGAAAAGCAGTATTTTTCTAGCGTGGCTTTTAATAGAATTACATTTGCTTCGTTTGGCAAGAATAAGAGAGGGGTAGAGACGGGTAGAGATAGTTACACAGAGAAAAACAGCAACTAATTTAAGCAAAACTTCATTTTCTATGCAAATGCGAGTGGGAAACTCATTAGAAGTTCAAGAATCAATAGCCAAATTAGCATAACAGTTAAGAATTGATGGCTGTTATCCCCAGGTTAGAGTACTCACTGCCTCGTAATTTAATAAATTCATAATAACAATTTTAGAGTAACTCCCTAAACTCAAATAACCATTCACACCTTGGCATCAGTCAATCTGATGATTTCAAGCCATCTGCCTTTCCCACAACTTTTTAACTCTTTTGTCAAAATGCTGACACAATTTCCGCCACCAACGTGGCACAACAACAACAACAACAACAGCAGCAGAAATTAAAATTTTACGCACTAAACAACTTTTGAATAGAAACTCTAACGCGGCTGCCAAAAATTACCCATATCTTGTTGTGCGTATCTACACCCTGAACTGAATACCGAACCCAATACATAGAAACAGTATTACTACGTATAAAAACCAATCCCAAAAGGGGCACCAGCTGCTGCTCCTGCCCTCTCGCTCTGCAACAGAAATTCGCTTTCATACAGAATGATCACCCTAAGCGAAAAGTCGCTGCTCTTGTCTCCTGCTCGCCCCTTTCTGTCCCAAAAAAAAAAAAAGAGCTTATGTAACATTACGTCAAATTGCACAAAAGGCAATACATCTTCATCCCCTAACAGACGAGAGTTTTACAATCAAAATTTACGAACTGACTGTTGCATATTTGGTTGCCTCTGCCGTTGCTGCCCCTTGCTGCTCTTGCTGCTGGCACATTATCATTTTTCTAGAACCGACACGCCAATGAATAGAATGCGCATCGAATTTCTCAGACCTGGGATTGGGCCAGGTTTCCTTTTTTCCTCTTCGTGCGTTTTGGCTTTTCGGTGGGGGCTTTAGAGGGCTGCGCGTCTGCAGACATCAAACTCAACGAGCACATCAACAAAATCATCAACACCAGCAACAACACAGGGCGGTAAATGCCACAAACAGAGGTCGCAGCACAGTTGACAAACAAGCAACACCAACAGCAACAACAACAACAACAATGAGCTTAGAGGGTTGTGGTGCGGCCGCGTGCAGACAAAATGCAAACTTCCTTTTGCTACGTTTTGAGGCATGAAATTTTCATATACAATTTGGCTTTTTTTCGTCTTCTTTTGTATTTGTAGAAAGGGGGCAGCAGGGGGAGTGGCAGCAACCACGACACGATTTACATGGTTTGGTTTGACTTGAATTTGTCTAGCTTCAAACTTATCGCTATAATATAGTTATGATCTCGCTGCCTCTCCCGCTCCCACCCTTTACTCTCAGCGCTTGTTACACTGGCTGCCGCATAAATTAGTCACAGCTGAAACTCTATCAGTTTCACACAGTAACCATATGCTGATAACAACTGTCCATTTAATAAGAAAGTCTGAGTGTATGTGTGTGTGTGTGGCTATTTTTTGTTGTCTTTGGTTTTTATATACTCGGTGATCATTCAGCGGTCGTGTCAGTCATAAAAAATCATGTTCTTCTTGACTTTTATTATTCATTATTAGCACATTTATTGAGGGACAACTTCAATAAATGTAGCGCCATTTTGCCAAGCGAAGCAACAACAACAACAACACGAACATTAAGCACACTGTACAGTGGACTCTTAATAAAGCTATCAAACAGTGCAGTCTGCTGATGATGACAGTGGCTTATCAAGACTGCAAAGTTCTCCACGTTTAAAATTGCATTTCTCAACTCGCAAATCACAAATCACTGCGAAGCATGCAATCTCTCACACAAATCATTCCATTTTTGCCCCGATGCCAGCGTCGTGTCGCGTCGTCGATGTTGACGTTGACGTCGACGCCGAGTGTCATTAGCGTCACACGTCTTCGACGTCAGCGTCGCCGTCGCGTCGTTAGCTTCATCGTCTGAATGTTCGTTCGCTTTAAGTGTTTATTAGTATGAAACATTTATCAGCAATTATAATTATATGGCTATATGTGTGTGAATTAAATGGTAGCGAACTTTGCGACCCGAGATAGCAAGTGGACACGCTTTTACAGCCGCCACTGTCCTCTTTGGCACTAAATGCTTTTTAAATGTAAGCAACAAATGTAATAGGCTTTAACAACATCTCAAGTGTATACACACACACATACGCACACACCCACTCTCTCAACACACACACGCCCAGTCGTTCAAACGCTAGAGCAGCTCCGGTTCCGTTAAGAGGGTGGCAAACATAGTTTTTTATGCAAACAGGCAACACCTAAGACATTAAGGCCTTGCGTTCTGACCAGGCCAAAAGCCACACACTGTCCGCCGTCCAAAAACCAAACATTCAATGACAAATTATGCGCTTTTACGGGGCGTAACCACCTGACAGAAACCCACCCGGCTAACAGCCAAACCGTCGAACCACTGAACCACTACTGAGCTGAGCACCACAGCACCACCTACATAACTAGCTAACTGAACGACTGACTACCTAAATGAACTACTACCTGATCCGACTCCAGCATTAACATTACCATGTTGTTATGCCACCTACAAAGCATTCCAATTTTCTCGGGAGCGTGTCGTGGGCGTTTTGCTCGGCTTGTTTTGTGGGCGTGTCGGAGTTTTCCTTTTTTTTCCCTCTCGCTTTTTTTTTGGAAATTTTTTGACATTTTGTAATGGGAGCACAGACAAACGAGGCAAATTATCTTGCGTCAAAAGGAAGAAAATGTGTGGAAAAACATTCTTGTAAATACATTATAATTTTTGGGTTTTTTTGTGTTTTTGGGGGAAGCCTAATGATAAACGACATTAGTGAAACTTATAGTTATATTAGAGCAAAGTTATTTGAGGAACGTGGGGATGACTAAAAGGAAACATTGAAGTGCATAATGAGAAATGAAATGCCACGAAAAGGAAATGAAGTTGTCGAACTAAGGTGTGTGACTAACGAGCAGAAAAAGGTACAGAACGAGGGAGGATAAGGAGGGAAAGCTGGAAAGTAGAGTAGTCAGTCAATTCAATAACCAAAAGATCTGCTAAAGATTTATATTTAAACAACTGCGAAGTAGACTGTTTTATAGTACATACAATAACTAAAAGATCTGGTGAGTTAATTGGTTATAGTACACATTTTAAGAGCAAGACGACATTCGCAGTGAAAGACATTAACTTTTCGCCTCTATTATTTTTGCCACTCTGAAGATCATTGAACCTGTCTTTGTGCCTCGACAATATCATCTGCAATTGTCCCATGTCCGACAGAAAGAAAACAAAATAAGAAAATGATGACAAACCAGAAGAACGCAGAATGCTGGCTACTGGCACTGCTTTATTTCTTTCTTTTAATTTTCTCTTATTTTACCATACTTTTCTTGGATTTTTATTATTTTTGTTGGTTTCCATACGCACTGTTTCCTCTCCGACCCCTCCCCCCACACACCACACCCACTGCACACACATGTGTCGGTTGCTAAATTTAAACAACTTTTGCCTTTTGCAATGCTTTCAATGGAAAAATATCTTTTGTAGCGCCAAATGGCGCCGTGGCAAAAGTTTCATTTTGTTTGGTTTTTTTTGCTGCTGCCTCTTCAAATATTCATTGAGTTTGAGTAAAAGGCCAAGAACGTGGCAGGAGCAGCAGCAGAGACGCAGCCATTTCATTAGCAGACTGAGCACAGAGTCCGACATATGGAACTGGAGCTGGTACTAGTATCGGTGGTACTGGAACTAAGGGCTATATGGAAGTTGCTCCTCTTCACATTTAAATGCGCACATAATTTCTAATTTGTGTCTCTAATTTATGTGCTCCAGCAGCGAGACCCAAACTTAGCACAACAAACTTGCCAATTTAACGGCGCCCAAAACAGACAGAAACAGCAACAACAGTGGCGCAAAGAAAAAAGAAATGGAAAGGAAAGGAAAAGCTGAGGAAAATGGCAGGGAAAAACTTTTGCCGCCACTTACATATAAGAAATAAATAAAGCCATTTCTTCTAATATACAAAAAGCCTCGAACGAGAACAAGAAATGAGAAAATTACTTTTTTATAAGTACGACAGGCGGGCAGCACAGTACAGGGCAGAGGCAAAATCATCCACCCAAAAGGAAAAAAATAGGAAGAAGGGAAAACCCATCCGAAAACGACAATGCCTACCCCCTGCATGCCACGCCCCCCCAACCACAGCACACCTTGACAAGATGGAGAAGTAGCACTGAGAGTACTTGGCCTAAATAAAGGGGCCAAGTAGAACATTGGCAAACATTGCCTAATTTGGAATTGCCTACAAAATGTGCATTAAAATAACTAGAATCTACTGTTTCTCCCACTTGCTTTACCTCCGCCTCCTTCTCCCGACCACGCCCCCTGCCGCCCACCAAAAAGGTGTGTAATAAAAACAAATGTCTGTCGTTTGTTTATATCAGCAAGCGACAACTTCCCTTTCCTGCTTTTCTATTTTATTTTTACACTCATCTACTTTGCTCAGTTTTTTTTTTTTGGGCTAGGAAAATTGCGTATGCGACGCGTGGGCGTCTGTGCGAAAGGAAAACCCTTTGCAACACCTGGTGTGGTCCAAGAGGAAGACAGAGGCAGAGAGGGAGAGGGAGGCCGTTGAGTTTTTAGTGCGCTGCAATGACATGCAATGAAATCAAAAGGCATGCAGCAAAAACAGCCACAAAAATCGAACTAAATTTTACGACACAAACATAAATTTTATGACAAGCGAGCGAGCGAGTGAACCTGGAACCCCGTTCGAAGTTAGCCAAGGAAATCAATTTTATGTGCTGGCCAAAATAGCAACAACAATAACAAATAATTTCCATCAAAGCGTGTTGCTGCCACACCATGAAGAGCAGTCCGAGACCGGCAAAGACCGGCACCACAAGAAAGCGGGCGTAGAAAAATCTATAAAAAATATGTGAGAACTATTAAAAAGTCGTAAACTGAAACCGAACTGAACATCCCCTTCATACCGTAAAGGGGTGTGGTGAAAGGGGAGAGCATAAAGTGTTTTGCTTTTGGCTTTGCATGTCGTAAAGTCGCCATCAGATGAGATAGAGATAGGTATAGACATAGAGATAGAGATAGTTATAGTTATAGCTGTAGCTATCGCTTTATAGGTATGCACTGACTTGTGACTTGGCCCCGGAAATTGGAATTGTGTAACACGCTTGAATGTTGGAATACTTCTTAGTGAATACTGGCATTAATAATGCCATTAATGCTCGCATTACAAGTGTAATAATAATTGTCCTTGATAGATACTATACGCTGCAATTAGGCCAGGCGAAGTGTCCAAACTGTCTGACTTGGCTCGAACTGCATTTTGGCCTAATGTGAACGCATTTAAACACAATTACTTTTCACTCTGTGTGTGTGTTGTGTGTGTGTTTTCTTACCAACTGACACGTACCAAAGCAATTGCTGTTGTCGAAGTTGTTGTTGTTGTTTCAGTTGTTGTTACTGATGATGATTGCCGCCGTCGCTTGGAGTGTCGTCATAAAGATCCTTTATCAAAACGTTAATGGATTGAGTTATATGTACACACTTACTAGTGTTAGTGGGTCGCTTCATTCGAGAGTTCCCTGTACAATTGCATTACCTTTTTTTAGTTGCCACTTTTAGGCCCTTTCGCTGGGTACATTTAATGTAAAGTTAATGAAATGTCTCGTCCCCATGTGCGTAATTGTTGCTAGTGTTGGAGAATTATGAAGAAATATAGGCATTACCTGGTATTAGTTATGACCGACTACGCACCCCAATTTCGTGTGTGTTTTGAGATACGAAGTGTGTGTTTTCCATTTCCCATGTCATAAACGTGCTGAAAGCCTATATTAATTGCATTTTAATGAAACTAGAACATTGTCTACCAGATACCGATACGAAAATTAACCCTTTATTTTTATGTACCTTAGTCCTTGCAGGACATTTGCGTGAATGTAGTTAAAAGAAGATCAAGCTATCAGATATGACAAAACAGAGGAATACGCACACTTATCAGGCGGTTGTTAATGGCCTAGAGCAGAGGGCTCAAAGGAAAACCAGTTAAACAGTCACTGAAATTAGCATATGCACAGGCAAATTGTATGCAACTATTGTGTGCTCGCTTGCACCACTGTAGCTCTGTCTCTTTCTTGCTTGCAACCGCAAATGAAATTAAATATAGGCAGTGGCAAATGAAAATACAAAAATTAACAAAAAAACACAAATAAATCCAATGAAATGAATACAACAAAAAAACAAAAATCGCTGCGGTTGGCGCTTGACTTTTTTTGTATTTATTCTATTATCAGTAGCCAGGAAAAAAATATACAATAAAATGAAATAAATGATGGGAGAGAGAGGGAGAGGGAGAGTAAGCGAGATAGCTTATAGTGCATATTTGAGTAGATGGAGGCGTGTGCTGATAAAAAATTCATTAATTCATATGCAAAATGCAATTAAGCGCAGTGGCAAAGCAACAAAAAATAGTAAATAAAAGTGCACAAAAAAACAAAGATGACAATTAAAAAATTCGTGGCATAAATAAATGTGGAAAACAGAAAGCAGAAAACAGCAAACACAGCAGCAGTTAAATTAACAAATTGCATGCATATTTTAAATAAATATAAATATTTTAATAAGATTAAACTATAATGCAGGCAAATGTCAAAACTGAACACACACAAATTCTCATATCCCCATGTCCCCAACGGAATGAACATTTATAAAAAATGCGTTTTTCGCTTAATTTATGCGGTTTTCAATTACCCTTTTGATATGAATTAATGACCGCATCGGATGCTTTTTCGCATTTTGTGTTATTTTTTCTAGCCACATAATTTAATTAAACATTGCAAAAAATGGAAGAAAAAAAAAATAAACCAAACAGCAGGCAGACCACACAAACAGAGCCACCTTTCTATGCGATTCACAAATTGTATACCGCTCTATGCGCTTCTCAAATGCTCCGTTTGTTGTTGCATGCTGCACTCAATCATTTAATCCAAATGTTTTGCTTGCAATTACTTTGAGCCAAGCACATTCCTCAGCAGAAACAGCAAACAGCAACAACAACAACTACAGCAGACTAACAACAATTGGGAACAACATTCTTTTGGTGCTCACTGTCTGTGCAGAACAATTTCATGCCCGTGTAAACTATTTGTCGACAATTTTGTCTGCTACAAAAGTCCGCGTGCCACAGTCAAAGTCAAAGTAAGCAAAGCAACCAACCAAGTCCACAGTGAGTTCAAGACCATGTTTTGGACTAGGTCTAAGTCGGAGTTGGTTTCGTTGGAGTCCAACAAAGCGTTAAGGCACGATACTTGGCCAAGAGGTTTTTCGTTTAAGGCCTGCTCAATTGCCGCTCTAATGACTGACTGAGTTGGTCAGTTGTAACGCAGTGGAGTGTTCACTGTACTGTCTGCACATCCTGGCACAAAATATGCAAAGTACAACGATTTAAATCAATTCTAAGCTGCTATCAGTTTGTTGCTCGCTGGCTCCGTGAGGCGCTTATCAGCGGACTTAACGCGTGTAAAGTAAGTTTACGTGTAGCACGGCAAAGTGCATTGATAAACTTGAATTCGACAGCGACTTTGACTTTCTTTGCTCGCTGATCGGAGGCCTTTTAAATATGCAAAAAAAAGAGGATAAATAAAGCAAAGGGCTAAGAGGCTCTTAAGAGCCAAACTCAGTCCCTTGGACTGGCCAACTCCATTATAGCTCATTATCGCCTCGAGCAGCAACTTACATTATGTTGATGAGGTTTCTTTTTTCCTCTTTTGCTGGCAATTCTAATAGAAAAGCACTGACTGAAGTGTAAGAGAGAGACAGAGAGCGAGTTGAGTTACGCTGCGCTGTTCATTAAAAGACTGCCACGCCCACAATGGCTTTCATTAATTGTTGACAATGATTACCTGGGGCGATGGCCCCAATGGCAACAAAGCGCAAAGCGAACGAATCAAGCAAAAATAAAAAGGAAAAAACTGAGCACAATAAAAGGGCAGAGAAGATGAAGTTGGAGCAGGAAAGACCAAGACGAAGACGACAACGGAGTTGTGTTAAACGAAATGCAATTTCAATTTCCAACGACAGGTGATAAATAAATCGAAACGCAACGAATTGAAATGAATCGGCAACTGAAACTCAGCTAAAAACTCAACTCCAACTTCAACTTCAAGTTAAAAGTTAAAACTTCAAGTCCAAACTGAATCGAAATCGATTCGTTTTGTTGCGTTGCGTTGCGAATGAAATTGCGCCATATTTGGGTGTTATTTGTGGCTGCCACTGTGCGGTACAGTGAGGCGTTGGCATTGAGCGACCGATGGCATTTAATTGCCACCACAGCGTTGTCTTCTGACGTTGAAATGCCCGTTTGGCAAAAGGTGTTTTGTCGCAAGAACCAAGCAGTGAACTCTTCTGCAGTCTACAGTGGAGTCTTCTGCAGTCTTCTGTCTGCTACAGTGCGAACTGGCATTTTATTTTGCGCATTTGGCATTTTCGGCTACACGTTTGTGCATTTAGACGTGTTTAGTGTCTGTCTCTGCTGCGCTTTTTAATTTTCATTGGCCATTTTGGCTTCTTTTGCCTCTGTTTTTATTGTAGTGTCAGTGTCAAGTCTGGATTCGTTTCTCTTTTCCCAATGCGTTGAGCCACAGGACAGCAAACGAAATGATTTAAGATGTTCGACTGTCAGTGCTGACAACATTGACAGTAAAATTATTTCTACGCAGGTTAATTATCATTGATTTATTTACAATAAAAGGCAGATTCAGGCTATAGCGCACTTTCCAGCTTGTGGCCTAAATTGTTCAAGATTCTCGCTTAGATATGCAACAATTTGTGTTTGAATTTTATGCCGTTATCTTTCAATTTATTGGCATTATTTAAACATAATTTTATATATTTAAATCTTTTTATGCTCGCACATAAAATTGCCATTGGCAGCCAGCGAATTGTTTATGGGCGCCATATGATTGACTTAAAATGCCATTTTATGCGCCATAAAATGCCAAAAACATAAAAAAAAGCAAATGCTAAAATTAAAATTAAAATTAAATAATTTATTGAAATGGAAACGAGTGGGCAGAGGAGCAGAGAGGGAGTGGGGCAAACAGAGAGTATGAAAAAATTAAGCATGACAGCTATAAATATTTTCAAATAGACACGAAAAAAATGTAAATCTGTGCGTTAATTTGCATTTTTGTTGCATGATAACAAACAGCAGCAACAACAACAACAAAATGCCAGCAGCAAAAATTAAAACACGAGACAATGTTAAAATATTAAATTAAATTAAACACGGGGCGGGAAAACTGTGGGGAAAACGTTGGGAAATCATTGGGAAAATGGGGAACGGGCATTGCGGTCAATAAAATTGCTTGTCAAAGTGAATTTAAAATAATTATTGTGCATAATGCGGCCTGGCATGTATTAAATTAAATGCAGCACAATAAACAGATTAATAATAATAAAATGTATTAAAAGCCAAAAAAAAAAAGATATGGGAATAAAGAAAAATGAAAAGGTGACAGAAGAACAAAGCAATCGTAATGACAGCACAAAGGAAGAGGAAACTATTATTTAATTGCGCATATTTAATAACAATTTAATTAAACAGTCAATAATTAACTAATAAATTTGTGTGTTTCTCGTTTATTTGCAGATGGTAAGTTCTTATCATCACTCAATCCTTCAGAACTAACATACGATGGTAAGTCACATTCCACATTAAGTCATTTAACACATTTATGCATTGTAGTTGTACTTGTAGTTGTACTTCCCCCTCTCTCTCTCTCACTCGCTCAGCACACTTCTCTGCCGTTTCGCACATTAATCAAGTTACCAACTTGCGCCTTGATCAAACTTTGATCGTCTGTCCACCTTTTGTGTCTGTCTACCTGTTTACCTGTCTGTCATCTGTAATCCTTGACTCTTCTTAGCTGCTGCTATCGCTCACGTTCTGTCCTTGTCCACGCCCACTTTGCGCGCCGTCGCCGCTTCCTGTTTTTCAAAATGAGAAATTTCTTTTTAATTTAGACTTAAACTGAGGCAGCTGATCAAAAATCATTATAAACTTAAATTTTAATTAAAAACTACAATCGATTAAGCAAAGAGGCACAACAACACAAGGCCAGACTGTCTGCGGCTCGTAAATTGAACACTGGCGGTCTTTCGAGAGCTTTCAACGTGCCTGCCACGCCCCCCAAAGCCTAACCACTGAAAAACCTGCAGCCTCTGCTGCTTCTTTTGCTGCCTGTGTTGATGAACTTGTGCCAGTTTTTGACGTGGAAATCGACGCGGTGCAGTGGCAGTTTGACGTACCGATAACCAACCCAGATTCCAAGCCCTTGATGTGATTATATAAAACTCGCGCTTTTCGCTTTCATTAATGAGCAGGAGCAACAGCAACAAAGTTTGGCACGTGATTTTTGACTGGAAATTTTGATTTATGACCATGGTTGTTGTCTCGACTAAGACGACAGCGCCTGCAGTTCATAAAAAATGAACAAGAACTAAGAGTCTTGGTAATGCAGATGTTGAGCGTCTGTTTTTATGACGTCACGCTGTGTTAAGTTGAAAAATGGTGTGTAAAATCATAAAAATCGTTAAAATTAGCAATAGTTGTTAAATATAAAAAACAGTGGAGTGGGTGAAGGGGGTAGAAAGAGAATTCTGTTACTACTCTGCTACTGGCCGACGTGTCCTTTTATGACTCATACGCCTCGTTGGCCGTTAGCCGCAATTAATTTACTCGGTGCGCGCCAAACAGGACCTACTAACCCAGTAAACAGCGAGGCAGAGTGAGCGGGAGCACAACACTTTTTAGGCTCAGACAGTGTGAAGATGAAAAACGAAAATGAAATATGCCAAAAAGTGTAATTTGTATTAAGTCTGCAACTGGTGTGTGTGCGTGTGTGTGTGTGACTTATGTGCGCCCACAACAACAACAACAACAGCAGCAACACCAACAAAGACAACTGCAATAGCCATGACCATGGCCAGACACAGACACAGGCACAGACAGCGAGAGCGACCGAGAGAGAGCGAACATTTAAGCACAACTTTAAATAATCGTCTGTCAGAACTGTCAAACAAGCCGGCGAGCGCTAGAATTAATGGCACTCTGTGAAGACAAAGGGAGTGCGAGCGAGATAGCAAAAGCCGCACACAAACACAGCGAGTTATGCACAGTGTGTGCAATTTGTTTGCCCTGCGCAGGCGCAAAGCGTGCATTGAACCTGTGCCTGTGATTGTGACTGTGACTCTGACTGTGAACTGTTAGCTGTGACTGTAATCGTATGTGGAGCACACAAACACACCACACACACACATACAGACCGACACAGTCTACAGCTACAAGTTGAATTATTGTTTTTGCGCGTATTCGTATTGAACGCTGTGCGGAGTGTGGGGGGAGCGAGAGAGTAAAAGAGCGCGTGAGAGTAGGAGTGAGAGTGTTGAGTGAAGGGGGTGGGGTGGTGAAGCAGTGCAGCAGCAACGGGACACGGCGACGCAGTCGCAGCCGCAGCGATGCTTATAAAACAATGTCTGCCCAGGCGTCGACTGCGCTGCTAGCGTTTGTTGCGGTGCTTTATCACTTTTGCTGCTGCTCCACTGTAGCTGCCCAGCCCCCTGCCCTACCCCGCTCCACTCGCAGTGTCTGTGTCTGCCTCTACGTGTGTGTGTGTGTGTATAAACTTTACACAAAATTAATGCGCTGTGCCGCAGCGGGCGAACTTTCAACTGTTGCTGCTGCTGCCTCAAGATGAAAAATTATTGCTTTTAATTTATTGCATAAACAAAAGCGGCGTGTTTATGTCGCTCTCTCTCTTTCGCTCCCTTTCTGTGTGTGTGTAACGGCGCTCAAGGTCATGGTTAAAGTGTGCACACACACACACAAACACGCTGTTGTGCCGTCGACTGCGCTGCTTGGGGCTTTCCCCGACGTTGCTGTCGCAGTCGCAGTCTGCGTCACCGTTTGCTGTCGCAGCGCCGCCAACTGTCAAAAATGATTTAGTAGTTCAAAGCCGCGTTTTGTTGTTGTCCGTCGCCGTCAGTTTTTCGCACTTTTGCGATTGCCGAGCGCTGCCTGTCAGAAGCAACTCCAATAGCCATGTCAGCAGGGGTGTAGGGGTAGGTGTAGGGGGCGTGGCAGGCACTGGCAAACATTTGACACTTTGTAGCGGCCATTTTTGACAGCTGGCAAAGGTCAAACTGAAAGCAAAAGTGAGACAAACTTTTTGACAGATTGCCGTTTAATATGTATGTCGACGTCATACAAACACTTTCGACTGTCAGTCCAGCAGTCCATCAGTCTGTCCGTCCATCAGTCTATCAGTCAGCCAGTCCATCCGTCAGTGAGTTGTCAAATGCAGTGCCAGAGTTTAGTTTTTGAATTAGCTTTCAGCGCTGAACGTTTTTATAGTTCATTGGGTTTGCCGCTTTTGCCATTCAATAAAAGCCAAACTAGCAATGACAGCAACAAACAATAAAATGCCAAATCAAAATCAAAAACAGGCTAAATTAACTAGCCATAAAAAGCCAAAGCGAGAAGACGACCAGAAAGTCATAAAAATATAAATTTAAACAAAATAACACACTAACGGCAACTGTTGATAGATCATTTCAAACATTTATAACTATATACACACACATAGAGAGAGAGACATATAGACAAACTGACAAAATCACAACTGAAAAGAGCACACACACTGAGAGCGCGACAGCTATAAACTTTGATTTATGATGTTGATAAATGAGAATTTAATAAATTTTTTTGAGTTTATTTGCTCAACGCTTTTCGCGTCTCGATTTCGTTTTCAGTTTCAATTTCATTTGAGTTTTGAAATCCCCAAAACATTTCGAATACAAAACTGAATCTGTAACCGAAGCCAACATTAATTAAGTGCCCCAAGCAGAGGCCAAAAAGGTATACACATATATTTATATATACGAGTATATAGACAAAAGTTCAGACGATGATTTAATAGACAAATGATGGCGCTTATTTCAATAGATTAACATGACGCTTAATGTTTGTCTGTCTGTCTCGTCTCGTCTCGTTTTATATCATTTATCTCTCTCTCGTGTTGTTTGGCTTTTATTATTGAAGCAATTGGCAATTAGTTTGCTTCAAGCTGTTTAAGATTTTTCAAGTATTGCTACTTAAATTAATTAACAATAAAAGTAAAGTTTTGCTAGCACTACTATAATTTCTATTGCCTTTCACAACACTTGACAGAACTAATAAAATGTATGCGCTACTGCTTGCCCTTTGGGAAAACTCATCATAATTCCGTAGCATATTTAAGGGCGCTTTAGCTTAAGCTGTCAGAAGTGAGGCCACTCCCACTATGATTATGTATGACGCCCGGAATACATAAATCCACCACAATATGCGTTGCTTATGCCGACGATAGTCCTACATGAATTATGCATGCAACAAATTGTATAAAAATTTGTGCAACTTTACGTAGTTACGTGCCGAAAATTTGGAAATCAAGTCCCAAAAAGACCCCACAACATTTTGAGCCATACTTGTCAGACAGCACATCCTTATCGTCTGCTGGTCTTTTGGATAAGTAGAAAACCCTCCCCTCTGAGGGGGGAAATGGGAACTGGTCTCTGTACCGTTTACAAAGTGATTACTCGTGTTTAAAAATTGATGACTGCTGTTGGACACGTTTTCAATTTGAAAACGGCCAAGAAAACGCCGCCACCTTTCACTTTTTCACTCCCCTTTTTTGCACTCTTAACGAAATTGAAACTTGTTAGGATAAAGCGGCAAAAGTTTTAGGTGAAATTGTCACATAAAATTATTTAATCGACCTTTGGCATGTCGTTAAATGTGAACGATACAAGTTCTCAGTCCCTTTTGTATTTGAAAACAGCAACTGTTGTCATCTGTCGTTGGGGCAATTAAATGTTTGTTTGTTTTGTTTTTTGAGTTTTGGTGGCATCGTTAAATCATCACTGACTGATTGACTGATTGACTCGTGGCTGCTGTCCGTCCTTGAAGATTTACGGCCGTTAAATGCTACACACACTCGCCTGCACTCTCACACACACCCATTAAATCCACACAAACTCGCATTTCGGTTGTCACATCATCGATAATCGATAAACGATTTCGGCCTTTTATTATTGGCCATAAAAATAGCGCGACAGCATGAATATAAACGGGTTTGCTGTCGCCTACTTGTAACCAAATATGCTAAAAAGCCAACATAAAGCATTGAACAATAGTTTACTGTGTTTTTTTCGATTTTTAATTACCGTTTTTTTGGGGTAGAGTTGAAAACTGGAAATATTTAGAGTGCGCCTCGAGGTATGCAATGCTTTTTGTTGCTGTGTTTTAAGCACTTTTAAGGGGAACTTTTGTGGCAGTTGCATGTAAAGTTTTGGACAGGTTTTTTATTAGCCAACAAAGCTGGCTTAAAGTTTGATTAAACTTCGTGCATTGATAGCGAGCAACAAATTTATAGACACTACACACACATGTATGAGTAACTTCAGTGGGGTGTGGGGGTGTTTCAGCTGTTAGGGGCGTGGGTTGGGGGCGTGTATCCATTTGCCAAAATAGCAAAACTTGCATAAAAACTTTTGCGCAACAACTTGGACTTTTTCATCAAACAAAACAACAAACTAAAGCGAAATGAAACAAACTTTTAATGCAGCCAGCGAGTCAGAGAGCCAGAGCCAACCAGAGTCAAGCAGGAGCCAGCACACACATACACCCTGCACACACACACACAGCGAAAGAGAGCAAACTCTTTATATGCACTACATTCCGCGCCCTGGCACAGCTGTCAGTCAGTCCAAAATATTTTCACTCATACACACACACACCCATACACTCTCAGAGATAGCGACACGAATACAGCTGCAGCTGGGGAAAATTGTAGCAGCCAACATGGCGAACAAAAGTTTCCACGCTGCGGCAAAAAAGCGGAAATGCATTCAAAATCTAATATGGCAGCCATGGTCATGAGCAACAACAACGACGACAACAACAACTGCTGGGAAAAGTAGCAGCTAAACAAAAAGACTAAAGAGTGCCAAAGAAGAAAATGCAATTTTCTGAAAAACCCATTAAATGTTAGCCAGCAAAAAAGCACAAAAAAAAAAAAAACACACACACAAGCAGAAAGAAAGCAAATAAAGCAAAAGCTGAAGAAGATTGGGAAAGCAGCAAGCAAGAAAGGAGTTGGAGGGGGGTAGGGGTGGGGGGTGTGGGTAGTGCAGGCGGAGCCAGTGATAGACTGGCTATGTATTAGGTACACATATATATTTGTATATCCTAGAGCGCTGTGTATATAGAGAGCCCCGAGATGACTTGTGCATTTTTATGAAGCCATTAAAAGCACTTTAAAACGGTTTGCAGCTCCAAAGACGACGCTTTAAAGCCAAGTCAGCAGGCATGCATGTGCCTGCATGTCACACACACACACACACACAGAAGGACACACAGACGGACACCAACACACACACAATGGCACACCAAAAGGCTGCTTCTGTGCTGATAGAGCCATTTACGCCGTCAGCACATAATGATGACAATGCACAGAGTTTTTGTGGGTGTTACCCAGGAGAAAAGGCGGAGAGAGTGGAGATAAGGGGAGCCGAGGGGGAAGCTGCAATGTCTGCTGACGGATTTCCATGGCATATAGAACAAACATCGCCTCAGGCCGCGATGCGCGTCTGCCATTGAAAGGCGCAGACGTTGCTGCAGCTGCACGAAATGTAGACGAATGGAGGACGCCACCCAAGTGGCCATGGAGGTGGAGGAGGAGCAGGAGGAGGGGACGCAGAGCTAGAGTCTGAGCAGCAGCTGTTGTTATTTCTATGCCATGTCTGTCTATCTATAGCTACACGATGTGTGTGCGAGTGTGTGTGTGTGTGTGTGGCAAGGATATATGCCTGACGATGAAATTTAATGGGGTGCTTTGATGCGATTGGTTTTCATATAACGCAGGCGCTTAAAATCATCGAATCATTCAAAAGAAAAGTGAGCTGACTGCTCCATACACACACACACTACAGACTGGGAGCAAGCGCCAAGAGAGCGCCAAACATTGCCTGGAAAAGCAGCCAAGGAAAACTGAAAAAAAAAAGGAAAACACGCAGCTTGTGTATAAGAATTTTTTCTGCTGACTGGAAATAAAAGAAATGCAAAAAAAAAAAAACAACGAGTATAGAAAAAATTGGTAGCTGCTGCAGCAAATGTGTCGACTGTAAGTGTGTGTGTGTGTGTGTGTGTGTGAGGAATTTTCCTTGGCTGCTCGACGCTGTCGCTGTCGGTTTTTATATAAAAAAGCAGCGCTGACGATGATGACGACAACAGAACTCAACTCAACTTTGAGCTAGAGCTAAAGCGGAAAGCGAAGAAGAAGTGGGGGGTGGAGGGGTAGCTAGGGGGTGAGGGATAAAGCACGAGGCGCCGCACGAAGAGCACACAAAACGATGTCCGAGAAGGCGAAGCAGCAGGAGCAGGCAGCATAAGGAATCGCTATCCCTCTCGTAGTCGTAGTCGTAGTCACAATTCTCGCCAATACGCACACAGACAGCTGCCACATAGCACACACACACTCACACACACACACACACACACACACTCGCAGCACACACAGTGACTGCGCATGAAAAAAGCTTTTCTTCATTTATATGGTTAGCAGTTTTTCCTTCATTTTTTTCATTTATTTGCTGCTTGTGGTTGGGTGCCAAGGCTATGTAAAGATACAAGATACATTTACAGACACAACTATAGATATTTACTCAAATTCAAGTATTTAAATTACTTTTTTTTTTTAGTTTTGAGTTTAAATTATTAATTTGAAGCCTTCTCTTCAGCTTATTAAGCTGGCTTTAATGCACTGCCTGTCTAACCACTTTAAGTCGTCTCAACTTGAAGCTAAATCAACAAGTTTCACACAAAACGCATAAATTTGCAATGACAGACGACCGCGAGTTGTGTGTGGCAAGTGCAGCAGAGACACATTAACAATGGGGGGCACTACAGCCCACAGTGTCCGCCCGCAACCCCTTGGGCTGGGGGACTCCCCCTGGAAAGCATTTTCCACGTCTGCACTGTGAAAACCCCTTGAAAACAAAAAGAGACGCGACTCAAAAGCCCACGAGCTGCCATGACAAATCGCACAGACGAATTAAGGCGCTGTCTCTGTGTATGTGTGTGTGTGCAGTCAAGCAACAACAAATAACACACACATACAACGCTTGAAGCGCACAGTTATCGATTATTGTAGCATACTTACTGGCGTCATTTAAGGCTGCCTTTTGTTGAATTGCTTCAGCTGCTGTTCTTACTCGGCAAAAAGGGCTAAAATTACTCAGCAAAGCAGTTTCTGTCGAGTCACGGCCAACTGCAAGTAATGCCAATTTGTTGGCCAAAAAAGACTCGTCTTCCTAAAAAGAAAAGTAAAATCGTAGCGCACTTTTAAAGCTGTTCGTTCGCATTTATGAACTCAGCGCACTGAAGTCTGGTCAAGAACTGAACTTAATAAATAACGGCAGATAGCACACACACCCACACACACACACACCGCTACACCTACGAGCAGCAGACACAATGACAGCGAGTATTTAACACGCATCATAGCATGAATTTTATGCGTAAAGTGTGTGTGAGTGAGAGAGAGAGAGGGGAGAGAGGGGGCAAGTGTGTGTGTGTGTGTGTGTGTGAGTGTGGTGTCGTCTGTGCCTGTAAAAAAGGAAAAACCAGTGTCAAGGTTAACGACCAATGAATTTATTTTGCTTGAATAAATTTTACGATAATGAGGAAATTGTCGTTGTCGTTTTGGGTATTTTTAATGGTCGTAATGCTCTGGCGCTCTTCCTTCTCACTCTAGTGGGTTAATGCGCCTGCGTTCCAAATGTGCAAGCGAGAGGCCCAACACACACACACACACACTCACACACTCGTGTTAGTTTGTTATTAAAAAATGTCAGACAATTAAAAGGCGCACAGACACACACACACATTTGTAGCTGTATCTCGCATAGCTGTATCTGTATCTTTACACGATTTGTTTGTCTCCGTCGCTTATCAGCAATGCCGCAAACGTTTTTCAATTTCCGGCTGGCACAGTTTCCTCTGCCTCCAAAAATTTCTGCTTTGATTTCGATTTTGATTTCGATGTTGGTTGAGCTCAAGTCTCACACTGTTATCCTGCTGGCTGCGTAAGGACGACGTGCACAACTCCATTTTACGTAACATTAATTCTCTGATTTATTAGGGTCACGTGTCCGTCGTGACGGACGACTGAGTCACGAGGCGACCAGACCTTGTGCCATCAAACTTTTCCCACTGACCGCAAAAGGCATTAAGTCAAAAGGGAGTGCAATTCATCTATTCCCATCAGCGTCTTTAAATCGGGCTGATTGCAAAGCGCATCAGGCAGATATAGGCATATAGAAAGCGACAAGTTTGTTAGCTTTTGGTCAGTTTGAAATTTGTACTTTAAGCAGCAAAAAGAAAGTAAATGAAGTAGGAAAAGAAAGTCAAGTTTTTGGGAATTTATTTAATAATCTAAAGCATTATAAAATTTATTTATAAATAAAACTTGTTTATTAATTCTTTAATTATCTACCAATGAATTTATTTTTAATTTAATAAAATTCTAGTTGTGAAACTAAAGGCTTTTTTGATATCATGATTGACTCTTTGTTTAGTTTAATTAAAATAGATAGAAACTTAAATGTTTTAAAAATATTTTATTATTAAATTAATAAAATATTTTAAACACTTTTGTTTATAAACAAACTGATTATTTACTGAAAACAGCTTATAGTTTTAAAAAAAAACTGTATGTGCTTACAAATTTATGCATATAAAAGTATCTTTTTATAGTGTAAGGAATTCTCAGCGCGACAAAACAAGTTTGGCTGTTGTTGCTGGAGCTAATGTTGTTGTTGTTGCTGTTGTTGGTGTTGCTGTTGTTGGTGTTGTTGTTGTTGGTGTTGCCTGTGTAGGTGTCATAAAGTGCATTCACATGAATGCGATAAAGTTTATTGTCAGACTGCAAACTGGCTGGCAACAAGAAAAATTAATACCAAAACATTTGCCTCGCAACGTTGTTGTTGTTGTTGCTGTTGTTCTGGTTGTTGTTGTTGTTGTGGCTGTGGTTGTGCTGCTTGTTGTTGTTGTTGGTGTTGTCCCGGAGATCGCACACGCCTACACAAAACATGTCGCAACTGTCATTTCAGCTTAAGTTGGTCCATTGTACGTTTATATTAGTCGACTCAAGCAGCTAAAGAAAGAGACACCAGAAAGGGACGGAGAGCGAGAAGACTCAGTGATTCTTCTACTCGAATTCTTCTGCCCAACGTGTGTGTGTGTGTGGTTGTGTGTGTGTGAAGAGTTACGAGTTGTGCGTCTGACTTTCAAATTCATTTCAAGTGTAAAGCGATATGTCGTCAGTGAATGTGGCTAAGAATATGGCCAAGACGAATGCTAAGCAGGGTGGGACAAGGGTAGGGCGAGGGGCAGGGGGAGTGGCATGTGGCGAGTGGGAAATCTTGTCGCTTTGGTGACAAACTTTTGCCTTTGCTTTGCTTAAGTTACAAGTCATGTTTTCGCTTCTTTCCTCTTAATTTCAAGTTTTATTTGCTGTTTTCTGCTCTCGCAAATGTTATTGAATTTGCAAAAAACGCAGCGAAAATCGCCTGAAAGAATCGCACATATGTCACTTAAAGCTGCCACGCCCACACGCCAAAACACACGCCCTGTTCAAAATAAAGTTTTGTATTTGCAAATTCATTTTTGGGCTTTTGATTGCAGTTTTTTAATGCATTAGAGTGGCAGAGAGTAGGTGCTGGTGTCTCTGTCTAACACATAAACTGTGGCTCTCTCTCTTTTACTCTGCCCCTCCCCCTCTCCTCATCCCTCCCCACTCGTTTAAGCCTGCCATTATTTTCATAACTACGCGCGAAAAGCTTTTTCATTTTAAATTTAACAAAAATGTCGCGTCGCCATGGAAAATGTTGTAAAAAATTCGCAACGGCAAAATGCCGGCAACAACAACAACAACAATGGTGACAACAACAACAGCAGCAGCAACAACAACAACAACAACAATGGCAGCACACAAATAGACAACTCCCGTCGTTGTTGTTGTTTTTTTGCCGCTTTTGCAAAGTCGTAAAGCAGCTGCAGCAGCGCCACCTTCCGGCCGCTCATGGCAGATAGGTGCAAGCGCATAAGGAGGTATGCTGGCACTAAAATACCCTGTAGCTTTGAGTGTCAAGCAAAATGTTTTGAATGAAATTATGAAAATAATCAAATAAAAAATAATTAAATAAAAAATAATCAAATAAAAAATAATAAATAACAAAAAATAATAAAAAAAAAATAAAAATTAATTTAGTTCATTTAGAAAGAAAATAAAATAATAAAAATGTTGTAAAATGATTTACAATTAAAATTTTTAATTTCAAAGTTAATAAAAGTAATTTTTAAAGCTTAAAAAATGCACCATTTTACAACAAATAGTTGCGCCCACCTGAGCACACCTTTTACCCACCCAACTGCAGGGCATGCAAGTGAAATAATGCAAAAAAAAAGTTAATAAAAACGTTGCTCTTGCATTTTAGTGCTTTAAAAAAATGGCAAACAAAAAAAAAGTTAAAAAAAATGGAATATAAAATTCGTTTGTGCACGTGAATAATTACGAAAAAACGCAGCAAAATGTTGCAATAAACAACAAAAGGCAAAAACAACGTGTACAAATGAAATGTGTGTGCGAGTGAGAGGGAGTGAGAGCAAGAGGGAAAGAGACAGGGATAAAAATGTCAGCTCATTTAAACGAAACTTTTGTGCATTTTTGTACAATTTAAAATTTGATATTTTTTTGGATACAGGGCAAAAGAATCTCAAAGATTTATAGCATTGGGTGGTAGCTACAGGGTATGAGTTGGAGTTGAACTTCAAAATTTTAAATGGTGTGCTGTAAGATACCCTTTAAATGAATCAGTTATAAAGTTTTATATCCAAAAACTTCAATTTGGCGATGATTTGTATTTTTTCATCTACAACACTTTACAGGGTATCTTAGCGTATATAGGGTATATCATATTTTAATGCCTGATACCTGGACTTCCCTTTAAATATTATAACTCTTTAAAATCTTTTCCATTTTCCAACTGTTTTCCATGATTTCCTTGACTGCCACTTGCCGACGGCATTTGCATCGCATTTTCCAGCTCTTTTCCTACGCTTTTCCTCAGCTTTTCCTTGGCTGCTTCACACCAGCTTCTCCTCTGTTAAGTTCTTAGTAAATTCACAAGACTTTCAGCTGTGCCACGCCCATTTATAGTGTTATCCAGCCGCCCCTCTTGACAGTGTCGCCCTGGTTTTCGGCCAAGTTTATCAGCGCGTTCAACCAATTGGAAAATTTACACGTGCAAAATGATGAAAAATTGCTGCGGTTTTCCTTTGCCCATTTTCCCACTTTTCCCCCATTTTCCACCATTTTCCCCCTTTCAGTTTTTTTTGGTTTTTTTGTTGTTGTCGCGTCGCCGTCAGTCGAAATTGTTTGGCATAAAATTGGAAAAGCCAACAAATATTTTCACTGCAACATTTTCATTTAAAGTTTAAAGTGACGCACAGCTACAGATACAAGCAGACGCACAGATACAGATACATCTGTATACACCGAGATACATTTGAATTTGCTTTTTGTTGTTTTCTTTATAATTTTCTTTTATTTGTTGTGTTCATTTTGTGTGTTATTTAAATGTCCACATTGTTGTCGTTTTGTCAATTGTTGTTGTTGTTGTCGCTTGTGTTGCTGTTGTTGTTGTTGTTGTTGTTTGTGTTGTTGTTGTTGCTTTGTAATATTTTTAATTTTGCGCAGGCAGCGACATAAATCATTTTGTCGCGCATTGCAAAAATTCCAAAAGAGCAAGGCGAAAAAATTACAAAAATTTTTAAATTAGCTCGCAACACACACACACCACATACACACACACACTCACACACACAGTGAAAGATAGAGAGAAATACATGAAAATGGAAAAATGGGGGCGACGACTGGGTGGGCCAAGTTGAGGGGCTGGAATTAAATTTTCATATGAAAAACTGGCAGAATATAGCAACAGTAAGGGGGCTGAAGGCAGCAAGGGGGCGTGGGAGGAGCGACTGTAGTCAGTGGTGGGGGGAGGTGGCAAAAAACAAAGCCAAATAGTAGAAAATTGGAAAGATGAAGTTGATTGTGATAGCAACAATGTTGTTGGCACGTACCGCAAGAAGGAGCGAGCGAGTGGGAGGGGTGGGGGTAGTGGAGTAGGGTCTGGGGTAGGGACTAAGGGTAGGCACTCGCTGCTTGTGGAGACACAGCGCGGGTGGGGGAGTGTCTGCGTCTAAAGCGAAAAAAAGCAATTTTCCAATTTCTTTTTTTTTTCTAACAAAAAATGCGAGCTAAAAACTTTGACGACAGACGGCAAAGGCAGAGGGGGTGGTAGAGGGGGGAGTAGTGAGAGTGAAAGGAGCAGGGGTGCGGGGGGGGGGGTATGTGCTCTGCGCTGCTGGAGGGGTAGACGTTCTGTGCCTTACAGTAGTCGCTGGCAAAGTGATAAATCATTTCAACTGTCACTTTCGAAACACACAATTTTATCTAAACACACACACACACACACACGCAGCAGAGACACACACAGATACAGTAGCATTTTGGGGTTCAATTGTTGTTGCTTTTAGTCTGGGGTGTCTTCTGCTGCTTCTTCGCCACAATTCTTCCATACTAAATGTGGAAAATATGAACAATTTGTTGTGTCCCTGTGTGTGTGTGTAAATAGACTTATTAATGTGTGTCACTTGGCAGTGATAACAACAAAAACAAAAGGAAAATGCATTTCGGGCGCAGCTCCCCTCCCCTTTGGAGCTGCAATCAATGCACTGCGACTAGCGCCATCTATCAGCACTTGAGTGCAGCAAAGGGGTGGGGGAAGCAGAGTCACTCAAAATAGTTGCGCCTATAAATAGCACTCAAAAAAAAAGAAAACAAAATTTTTGAAGGCGGAAAAATCATAAATATTTTAGCTTTAATTCGAGCATAACATTTTCTTGTGTAGGAAACGCGTCGGCTATTTAAAATGTCATAAATTCGTGACAGCAGCAACAAAGGAAAAGCGAGGAAAACTATTTGTGGAAAACTCGATGGTTATGAGTTTTTGGCGCGCACTATTTAGTTTTCTGAAATTATTGATTTAACATTGCATAATAAGCAGCAGCAACAACAATTCAGCTCTGAAAATCATTAACTTGGCTTTAACAACAATAACAATAACAACCACATTTATATTGACTAATTCGCTGCGTCTCGCAACTCAATTCGCCCTAAATTCGCCTCATCTCACACACCAGCACTCACACACACACACACACACAGACTTGCACTGTCTTGCCCATACCACGCTCATTCGCATTTAACTAGCGCCGTCTCGCTTGCACTAGAGCGACACAGCTGCCAGCAGCTAAGCAATGGCGCTGCCTTCTTACGATATAAGCAGGCAAGTGCTCAACTTACGATATGCTTACGATACGACGGGGAAATGTTGCCATTGAGTGTGAGTCGTTCTCCTCGGTTTGCTTGCGTGCATGTGAGTCTGTATGTGTGTGAGCGCTCTCTGAGAGAGCTACAGCGCAGACTGTTTGGCTACCGCTGCTGCTGCGAGCGACGCTGTCAACGTCGCTGCTGCCATTGAGTAGTTTTTATTTTATTTTAGTTGTTTTTTTTTTTTCATTCTTTAACTATAAAAACGACAATAAAATTTTTAGTGCAAAGATTTATGTGCGAACAATTTGGAGTAGCTGTCTCTCTCTCCCGCTCTCTCTGCGTCTGTCTGTCTCTGTCGCACTCGCTGTCTGCTCAACTCAATTAATTTGTTTGATTATGGATTTATTCTGATTGGACAGGTGCGACAGCTGTGCAATTTAATATGCCATTAATAATTTGATTATTTTAAAAAAGAACTTGACTTACTCTTAAATTGTCAACCCTCCACAATTTCTTAGAGGGGGCTCGTGGCGGGGGCGGGGTCATCCCCTTGTGTACACGATAAACACCCCACAAAAGTGTCCATAAAACATTCCCATTACGAACAAGAAAATTGCCCATTAGGAAAAAGCGAAGCCGTCGAGTTCAACCTGAGTTTCTTTCTGCTGCCCTTCCACTTCTCGGCCATTTTCCTCATCTTTAAATAAAGCTGGAAACTGTGGGAAACAATTTTAATAGAAATCGCAGCCCTCGTTTTGAACCTGGCTAAAAAAAAAAAACAGAAAAACTTGGCCCAGTGTCTTCATTGTACTTGCGAGCCAATAAACCAAATTATTATTAGCGCCATTTTCATGCTTTCCATTTTCTTTTTTTATCTGCCCTGTGCCTGAACTGAAAAAGGTATTTAAGTTTTGCCATCAAATAAATTTTAAGGCGTTGAAGAATCAAATTTGGGAATTAAGAACTTCAATCCGCACAAAATGAGTCAAAATTCAAACTCTGCCAAGGTAGTATTTTACTACCAGGTCTTCTGCAGCCTTGCTTACTCGCCTGCCGCTTTTGCTGCTAATTTACACGCTCTTTGTGCACTTTTAGACACTACGTATTTCATTTAAAGTTTTATGCCCGCAAATTGGTCATTTCGGGGAATTGGGGGAAGCTAAAAATACTTGATAAGGGCGTGGAGGGGCAGTGGGTGGAGGGCGTGGCAGTGGCAGGCAGCTTAACGTATTCCAATTGTGGGCGCACCTGTCAGTGAATGACGTCTGACGAAAGCAGCTCACAGCGGTCTTAACTGGGTCTAAAGAGGAGTGTGTGAGACAGTGTGTGTGTCGGTGTGTGTGAGTGTGAGTGTGTGTGTGCTGGCTTAACATATTAAACATACTGTCAATATTGTGCAAATCTTTAAGTTGACAACTGTTACAAATCGCGTTCGAAAAGAGATGGAGCATGAGAGACAAAGAGAGGGAGAGATAGAGGGAGGGAGGGAGGTAGGCAGAGAGAGACATAGACAATGACAGGGCTTTGAGCGTCCAGCAAGATGGCTTAAATACTTAAGATTGCTGATAACAGCTGAGATAACGCGTTATCGCCATAGTTTCCCTGGAATATTATTATTAGACTTGTAATTGTTATTGTTATTATTATTATTATTAAATGAAAATTGTTATTTTTTAACTAATGTGCGGCTTTTCCCACTTGCTTTTGCAGGACGATGGTGTCGAAGAGAATGGTCCTCACCTGCCGATGCTCGCAACGCAGACGCCTCCAGGCGACTCTACTCCTCAGTCTTCCTTGGTAGTCCTGGTAAGTAGTGAATAACCTACCTTCATAACCCTATATAACATATCAGTTAAAGGTTTAACGAGTCACCGCGGCTCTTGTGACCCAGTGACGTCAATGTTTCCATTAGATTTCATTGATTTACAATATCGATTTTGATTTCGATTTTGGTTTCGATTTCGTTTTCGATTTTTCTTTACTAAATAGAAAACCTGCCACATGACACCAGTGTTGCCATACTATTTTGGTTTGTTGTTGTTAGCCGTTTTATTTTTTTGCGATTGTCGTTTTTTTTTGTGATGTTTTGGCTGGCCAAGAGATCCGTCGGCCAGATTGTGCCAAAGAGTTAACGTTAATGGCAAACTACTAACAATGGCCGATGCCTCACGGCCTCAGCGCAGTAGGTAATTTCTATAATGATATACGAACTTGCCACAGGCCACAGAAAATGCCAAACAAAGGCAGTCCAGTCAGCCAGACACAGACACAAACACAAACACAGACACAGTTGGCCAACTGCTTGGCCTGGCCAACTGGCCAACAACAACAACAATCTCCGCTATGATGCTGATAATGGCGTTCATAGCGTTGTGGCAGCCAAAAGAGCCAATGGATCAGGATCACAGCCAGACAATTCACATCAGAGTCAAGCCAATGCCACTTACCATGGCCAACAACAATGTTGTGGAAACGCACTACAGCTGCACTGTCCAGCCAGGTTGAGGTTTGAACAGCTCTGTAAGCTGTAGGAGCAAGAAGTGTATTATATGAGTGGAGTTATGGCTTATTAATATGGATTTGAAGACATCTGGACACTCGCTTTTTTTATAAAACTAGGCATTTCGTACTTGAGTCTGCTATGCTCTGATTACTTGTGTTCTTCTCATAAATTGTCACGATCTGGCAACTCTTCTTTAACAAAATCAAGTCATTTGACACATGTGTCTTTGTTATTCAATGCTTAATAAAATTCTTACTAGAAATTGATATGTTTTCTTCACAAAGATAGTCACTTTATCGATCTGGCAACTCTGTCTACCAAGATACAAGCGATTCTGTACTTGAGTCTGTGCTCTTCGCTTTTAATTCCCGATCTAGTTAATAAATACGTGTAATTTCAGCACATAACATGTCACTTTAGCGATCTGGCAACTCTCTTTCTAAGAGTCAACATGATTTGGCTCTTAAGTCTCAGCAGTCTAAAGCCTTTAAGGCAGATCTTCAATAATAATGTTTACTTCAAATAATTTGGTTCTATAAGTGATCTGGCAATTCCATTTAATAAGATTTTTCCAAAAATATAGTTTCAAATAGTTTTCAGCTAAATGTTATTAAACAATTCAGCAGTCTGGCAACTTTGTCACATAGCAATTTTTAGTTAAGCCCGTAAGACTCTTCCCATTTTTGCTAACCATAACTTCCCATAGTTCATGTCATGTAAGTTGCTACTTGGACGATCTGGCAGCGCCAGCAGGGTCGCCTCATTAAGTTGGCTGCGTTCGCAGAAACACTTTCTTTTAATTGCGTAAAGAAAAACCAAGTGCATTTAAAGTTTTGCGAACTTATTACACTTGAAGCTGAAACTTGTTGGCGTGTGTAACTTTCAGTGTGTTGCTCAGTGTAGTTTCACTATTCGCTGCAATTCAAGGGGCGGAGCTTTGGCTCACAATGCGTGCCAATTATGATGCAGCTTTCTTCTAATACAGACACGCACACACACACACACACACACACTTACTCCCTCTAGCTTGCTCCCTCCCACTCGTTGGCTGTCTCTTTCTAGGTTCTATGGTGTAATCAAAATTCCAAGTGCCAGCAGGTTGCTCACTCGAGCAATTCGTTAAAGTCAATTTGCAAATCATTTTTCCATTGAAACTCAATCTACGTCCACGTGAAAATACCCAAAAGGAATGAACTTGTGGCTCAGTCTGCCTTCGTGCCCCTCCCTCTCTCCTCTGCTGAATCTCTAGTCAGTCTTTGGCTGTGGCTTCAGCTTCACATCCTCCTTTTGCCGCATCGATAATAATGATTTTCTTTGAAATGCATACTTGAGCCTCGTTCTCTGCGGCCTCGTGGCTAAGACGCTCTGGCTTAAACGAAAGAAGAGGCTGAAAAGCAGCAGAGAAAAAAAAAAATGCTGAAAATAACTGACAGACAACTTTGTGTGCGCTGTCTTCCCCCCTTTCCCCTGTCACTCCGCCCCCTTTTAGCCAGCTAGGCCTCTTCGGGCTTAGACTTCGATGGCTTCGAACGTGGTGTAATAATACTAAATTGTTGCTGATTATCCTTTTGGCGGTTCGCCTTTGGACATGTTCTCTGCTCTCGGTCTTGGTCTCGGTCTCGGTCTGGGCTTAGTCTTGGGCTCTGTCAACGTCTGTTTTTTTCGTTCTGCTGGCTCTTTTGCATACGCCAAGTTGTTGTTGTTGCTGTTGTTACCTGAAAATGGCGTCACAGTCAAGTGAACAAGAGCCAAAGTCGCCTCACATTTGTGATTCTCGCTGCTCTGCATCTCTATTTTGGCTTTGGCTCGGAACGCCCTCTGTCCCTCTCTCCCTGCTCGCTCTCTCTCGCCGTCTTGATTTTGAAAGAAATCAAGCAAAAATCAAAGCCAAAGCCGCCAAAAGCACTTCAGCCAGCACCAAAGACTCGAGCGGAGAGAGTCTTCAGTCTTCGAGTCTTTGGGCCCACTTCAATGGTCACATAAATAGACTTCGAGTCTGGCTCTGAGTATTGGGGGAAAAATCGTGTGGTTTGTTTTCCTTCTTTTTCGGCTTTTCCATATGGCATTTTCATTGCTTTGTCGGCACTTGAGACGCTTTTCCACACGTTTCCACACGTTCTTCAGTTGTTTTGGTTTCGCGGAAAGTTCTCTTGCCCTGTTTGGTAATTACCGTTAAATGACCCAAGTCTGAGACCAGAACCTATGAGAAATTGTTGGCCAAGTTTGTTGCAGTCCTTGACAATTGTCAAGCCTCAAGCCTCAAGGCTAAAACAAGACTCAACTTCAGTTGAAACATTTAAAAAGCGACTTGAAGTTTTGGTTCGTTCGCTGTCTGCAAATTAATTGCGCCCAGGGCCAAACAGAATGAAAACCAGGCTCACAACTTCACAACCAACTTGGCCAAGTCGGTAGAGTCGGCAGACAACAAATTTTGCATACGAAATGCCAATTGTTGTTCTCGTCTCAGTTTCAACTTCTCTCGGGTTTTTTTTTGCGCTCTAAGTTGCACTTTGCATTTTTGAACAGACAACTTCCAGCAAAATCAATTAACAAACAATAAACGTTTGTTGGCCAAGCCAGACACGTATTTTATTTAAGTATCTAGAATATTAAAATGGGATCAGACACGACGACAGCGAAAGAAAGGGACAGAGGGAGACAGTGGGAGAGGGAGACAGCGAGAGTGACAAAAATTGAGGCACTGCGTTGGCGACATTCATTGAAACGTTTTTGGAATATTTGAGAGGCTTGAAAAACGCTTTCTTCAGTGCAGGGAAAAATATCTTTGAGTTTTTGTATCTTTTTTTTTTTGTTGCAAGTCGAGCTTAATCTGTCGCTCAGCAACCACCCAGCGAACGAACAACGAACAACCAAAGAAACAACCGAACAGACAACATCGCATCAACTTAAGACGATTATTTATGAACTGCTCGCAGTGCTGCGAAACGGAAGGGGAAACGGCGGAGAACTTGGCAATGGCCGCGGCAGGACACTGACACTGACAACAACAACAACAGCAGTACGAAACGAACGAACAACAACAAGAACGACATCGACATCGACACCGTCACCGTCAAGTTTGGATTCATTGTCAGCTCGAAAGTCACCTCCATGTGCACATTATGTGTGTACAATGTTGCAATGCGTGTTCGATGACTTAAATGACAACGCAGTCAGCGAGGATCAAAAACAGCTCAGCAAGAAGCAGAATGAGTGGAAGAGGAAGAGGCAAAAGACTTGGCCAATACTCTTAGCCTTGTTACGACAAAGTGGCTAAATGACTGCCAAGGCAACAACTGACAACTCACAGGGGGGGCAGCAAGCAGACAAACTGAACTTGGAGATAATAATTAACACGCTAGTTCCTCAATCAACACTGACAAAAAACAAGAAAGAAAAGTACAGTCGAGCACGCCCAACCGTATAATACTCTCTGCATTTTTTTCCGGTTAAATTATTAAAATCGGTATCAAGATATTACAATGTATGATATTATACTTGCATTAAAACACGTTGAAATAAAAACAATCTAAGCAAAACATCTGTTTGTATTCGAATACACATACATTTGACATTATATGTGTTTATACATATACATATGCATGTTATATTCGGCCAGCGACTGCCGGCCGCGCTGTCGCCACACAAGCAGCGAAAACGTTTCTGTCTCGCTTGCACTCATTAGTGATATTGCGTTCAATTATCAATGTTGTGACGCTTATAGTTTTCTTGTTTATAGTCCGATTTCAATGCGACTTTTTAGGATAGTTTTATATAGTTAGCCTCCATTCGAATTATACAATTACAATGCTGCACTATATGAACAAATGCCTGTAGGCGGAAGGAGTTATTTTTATGTATTGTGGGAAAAAGGGGCGTGGCAGTCCAAAATTTTAAATGCCAATGCAATTGCGCTGCCGCTAGGAACCTCCACACCAGAATTGGTGATCCTAGGTGCCATGGTTACTGAGATATTCGCCGAAAACAACGATTTTTTTCCGAGGTGTGTCTAGTTTTTTGCTCATTGTGGGCGAATGGGGCGTGGCATCAAAAAAAAAAAAAGATTCTTGTATTGACTGACTAAATATGTGATCGATTGACACCAAGCTCGAACTTGTAGCTCTTACCATCTCTGAAATCTGTTTGTTCATACGGACAGACGGACAGACGGTCAGACGGACAGACGGACAGACGGACATGGCTATATCGACTCGGCTTGTGATGCTGATCAATAATATATATACTTTATGGGGTCTGCCACGCCTCCTTCTGCCTGTTACATACTTTTGCACAAACCCAATATACTCTTGCAGAGAGTATAAAAACAAAACAAGGGCAAAAAAAATTAAATTTCACACAGACACATACAAAAACTTTTCATATTTTATTTATTGTTGTTTTATTTTGAGTTTTTTGTTGATTTGCTGCATTTGATTTGCTCCAAATATTTTTGGTTCACACTTTTGGCCTGGCTTGATTCCGGAGGCTTCATAGTTGGTTGATTGATTGCCAAAAGTGGAGACTGCACAATGCGTGCGAGAGTGTGTGAATATATATCATATTTTTATGGCAACAACAATCAGAACAACAACAACAACAACACCATGTTGCGGTCAGAGTCTGCACGAGAAATTTTAAAAATCTGTTTGTCTTTTTTTCTGCCGGATTTTTGGAGCTTGAAACCCAAAAAAACGAAACAAAATATTTATATCTGAAAAGATTTATTATGTTTCGAGGTTTTCTGAGGCCTGAGAAATTTCTGAACTTGTTGGGAAAGATAATTCATTTGTTTTGGCTTTGCAGCGATTTTGTTTGTTTTTAAATTGCGTTAATTAAATTAAAGTGAAAGGTGGGCGTTACTAACTAATATAAGCTGAATTTATAATGTATTGTTTACTAATTTTTGTACTTTTCTTTTAATTTACTTGCAGACAATTTCGGAACGAGTGCAAGTGGTAAGTTTTCTTTTAAAATAAAAATAAAAACTGTGAGTTTTGAAACGCCAATGAAAAGCTACAAAACTCGACCCCAAAATCACGCCCAGCAGCTACAAAATGGCCAAAAGAGAGAAGAATGTAAAAAAGATGAAGAATTTGCAACATAGCGTAACGTTTATGCGCTGTCTGTCTCTGTCTTTCACCCAGTGCCTGTCTCACTCTTACTATTAACTGAAAATTGTATAGCTTGTGACTTGCTGGCTGCCTTTTGATGCGCCCTTCATTTAGTATTTGACAGGACCCATAATTATAAACGGGCATAACCCATCATCAGCATCAGCAGCAACAACAACTAAATGCTGGGGCCATATAAATTTTCTGATTAAGAGCCATCTTATCATTATTATAGACTGTGCGCACGCTCGTTCTCCGACTGGTGAATGTGGAATCCGTTGGCTTCAGGGGAGAACCGAACCAAACAGAACTGAACTGAAACAAAAAAAAGGGGGAAAAATAAAATAAAATACCAAAACACACACACACACACACACGCACTTCATGCTCCATGTGCGGGTCTCCCTGGGTCCCTCGGTCCCCCATCCCTATGCCTCAGCAAAGGCATTATAGGGATTTAGTTTTTGGGATTTCGATTTCTCACACAACGAAGCGAGTCCAAAACGAAAATAAGAAAAAAATGGTATAAGAAAGAAAGAAAGAAATAAGAAATGTGTAGAACATATTGTTGCCTGGGTCTCGTTTCCGAAGATTTCCTGTGAAATACTTTAAGCCCCGTCCCCGGGTATGCCAGCAACAACAACGGGTAGGAGAACAAGAACAAGATTGTGACTGAGGCTAAGACTGCGACTGCGACTGTGACTGTAACTGTGACTGGAACTGAGACTCAGACTCAGACTCAGAGCTCTTCGTTTCGGTTCGATTTGGTTCTGAGTTTTGTTGTGTGGTGTGCGGTGGTGTGCTGTGTGTTGTGGTGTTGTGTTGTGTTTTGGGTTAAGCATACTTGAAATTCTTGTTTCAACTCAGCGGCGAGTGTTGGAGGCGGTGGCGGGGAGATTTGTGTGTGTTTGTAATTTAATACGCTTTCGAAATTAACAAAAATATATATAAATATATTTATATATATATATATATAACTCGATATGGTTGCTTTTGGTAGGCATGAAAGGTCACAGCGTAAGAAAGATTTAAATTTGAAATTAGTATGGCCGCATCGAGCCACATAAATAACACCAAAGGCAACAACAACAACAACTTGGACAACAACAAGCACTTTGACAAGCCTTTTGTGAGTGAGTTTTGGAGGCATCTTTTAGGGAAATATTTCATTATTATTAGACAGTTGCTGAGCAGTCGAGCAGCGTCTTACTAGACACACACAAACACACACTCAAAACACACACACAGGTCATTGATTTCTGTTTCAAGTTCAAATTTTGTTTCGTTAATTTATGCAGCTGTTTTAAGCGTAATTTGCATATTAATATTACGGCCCAAAAGCCGATTTCAAGCTCATTTTCTACGAATTATTTCATTTTTTACACAATTTTATTTTTAAACTTTAGCTATTTATTTTCTTACAATACTACAGTTTTCCCTGGCTGAAATTTGCTTTTTTTTTGGCCAAAAATGTTTTATTTTGCAGTTGAAAGATTTTCACATGCCAACAACACCACAAAGTGGGAGAAGTCGGTGGAGTGGCGGGAAAATTGAGGGGTATTCGTGTCGTGACTGATGCGTTATAATTTTCATGCTGTTAAAAAAGCATTTTCAGTGTGTTATTAAAAAGAAAAGAGCAGAAAAGCAAAAAAAAATACAGGAACAACAACATTTTGTTGTGCTTCTTTCTGCTGGACACTGAGCTGGTCGCTCCCAGCTCCGAGCTCTCAGTGGTGTGTTCTTTTGGGTTCCGCCTTGACTCTTGTCTGCTGCAATTTGGATGTCAAAAATCAACGGCAGACATTTATTTTTTTAGTTTTGTGCTAAACGAAATTACACGCTTATGAATTGCTTAATATCATGTTGAAAATAATAATATGAATTGCATTAAAAAAGCAACGAAATATGGTGGAATAACGTGGCTTAGACAAAAGAGTTTAAAGAGGCAAAGAACATTCCAAACGGGGAATATTTTTTGGACTTTAAGTCACTAATTTGTTCTTTATTTGTAGTCTGATTTTAAAAAATGTTTAATAGACAAATTTGGCGAATATTTATAATAGAAATTCTTAAAATAATTTAATAAATGAAAAGTTTTCTTTTGAGTACAGAACTCTACACCTTTTCCCAACTTCTTGCTCTAAGCCATGTGCTCATAAGCCTCCTTCTCTGCATTTTCCCCCGCTTAAGTTGACGTGTCAATGTGAGAGTATTATCCTACACATAGCACGGCTCGATCTGGGTCTCAGTATCACACACACACTCAGTCACACACACACACAGTTGAGTCTAAGCCAAGGAGACTGAGAAGAACACCCAAAAACAAATTAAAAGCGTTGCCATTAATCTTAAAACTTGTGAGACGCACATCATCATCATACACACACACACACATGTACATGTCTATACCTGTATGACTGCAGCTACTCAAGGAGTGGCGGGAGAAGCGGTGTGGGGCTGCATCTTTGGTGGCTCTACAAGTCGGTTCCACAATCAAGGTGAGATGCATTTCAACATGTCTCATAAATTCGTGCGGATTGAGCGCAAAAGCGCACAAAAATCTTGTCCAGACGTGCGTTGTCTGTAGATTTGCATAAACTCCGTGAGGAGAAGACTGCAACACTGTAGAGTCCATATACAAATACATATAAACACACACAGATACAGATATTTATTTATATGCGTTTGTTGTGTATCTTTTTGGTGAACTGCGTTCATAAATTTGGCAAATTTGACAATTATGCGCATTAATAATAAATAAAATTGACAATAATTGAATTTGAATAATTTGATTTTGCATATGTGAAGAGAGCGAGAGTGGCAGCAAGAGAGGGAGAGCGGGAGAGAGAGGGAGAGGGAGGGAGACGGAGCCCACATATGGCTAATCTGCATATAAGGCGGTTGCTCTGACAGCTTTTTTGTGGCTGTTGTTATTTGGCTTTTTTTTTGTGGTAGGCGTGAAAACATGTGTTGGCTTTAGCTTTTTTGTTCTGCATTGTTTTTTCATTGTTGTTGCTGCCATTTATGCTCGGAATTTTAATAAACTTTTGAGCACTTTGGGCGGCTTTTTAGTTTTTGTATGTTTTTTGGCTTGTACTGCAGTTTTTGCAAAGTCCAAGGCGATCGACCTAACCAATCTCAACGGACCGCAAAATTCCGTATATGAAAATAATGAGGCATGAACATGTTGCAGCATCAACTGCAACTGCAACAACAGCTAACAGCAAAATGGCCAGCAATATTATTATTATTATTATTATATTTTTTGTTGGCAGCAAAACAATGCAAGTGACGCCACAAAAAATTGCAACGGATCACACAAATCCGCCATAAAAAGTGTGTGTGTGTGTGTGTGTGTGTGTGTGTGTGTGCGTGTGTGTGTGCACTGGCAAACTGGTCAAGCCAAAAGCTAAAGCCGCTTTTGTGTTAATACCTCAAAAACCTTTCGTGCTCTCCTCTCTCACTCACAACTTTTCGCAGCCTCCTCCTTTTTGCAGTTAAAAAGCGCAAAAAATGGCTACAAAAATTGCTATTGACTTTAGAGTCACTCGCTCTCTTTCTACCCCACAGTGTGTGTCTGTCTGACATGTGCTATATCTATATATATGTATATACATGTGAGTTTTGGTTAAACCTCTGCGGCTTTTGTTCAGCTCTTCTTATTGACTTGTTGCCATTTTATGGCGTTATGCGATTGGTGATCCATCATCATTTTTGAGGCCTGCACATAATTTTTGCAGAGTTTTTCGCACATCGAAAATCGTTAGGGAAATTGGGCATATTTAAGTGCTTGACGGTAAATTGCTTATGGAAAATAATGGCTGTGGAAAAGCCATTTCCAAAAGTATCGACAATGAGCCTGGGAAAGCTGAAATTAGGCACGGGAAATGGGCATGAGAACAAAATTGGGTCTGGGAAAAAAGTAACTTGTTTTAGTATATTAAACAACTTCAGTTCAAAGCAGAAAAAATACTCAAAATTCAGTTACTAACTAATTAATTTAATAAGTAAATTGATAATGAAGAACAACAAATTGCGGCCAAAAGAAATTTATTGTTGATTTTGAAAGACACTTAGATAAAATTATTTCAAATAAAGCTGAAAAAATATCTAACAAATAAACAATTGATTTAAAATTTTGTTCTAGACTATTTAATTAAAATGTATTAAATTTAAAAAAAATATTTTATAACTTTATTACATTAAAAAATTAGATTTTTTTTATAAATATTCATAATTTACCTCAAGTTTTTTTTTTGTGAAAATGTAAGCAAATGATTTGTAAATTTTGCTATAAATCAACGACTTCTTAGAATGTTTTATTTGCTTTTATTTGCCACCTTTGAACTTGGCTTAAGCCTTTCGACTTGGCCAAATGTGTGTCAACTGGTTCTAAGCCCCATTGGCCCCATCAATTGCGGTGCAGTATGGAAAACACAAAACTGAAATCCCAGCAAAAGCAACAAAAGCACAAAAAAGCAACAATAATTTTAACCCATCAATTATTCAGGCGCCGTGCAATTTTTCAACATTTAATTAAGTCATATGGCAAGTCACTTTAAGCTTTATTAATTTGCCGATCATATAAAAGTAATAGCTTTTCATAATTGTCGTCAGCTCCAGTACTGAGTACAGTCTTGACTGTGAGATGTGCGACAAATGGAAGCGAGTGAAGTGTCGGGAAATTAATTGCCGATGTTTATCATTCAGGTAATATTCAATAAACTTTTCATAAGCAATGAAAAGTGTTTGGCTCAAAGCGGCGCAGGCGCATAAATCATTACGCCGAGTGTACGTGTGTGTGTGTTTGTGTGTTGAGTGTGTGTGCTTGAGTTGGCTAATAAGCGAGATCAGGCCAACAGCAGCCAACACCTTGGAGGTCTCACTTGGCTAGCGAGCAGATAAGTGTTTGTTGTTGCTGTTTAGCCACCCACTTCAAAGCAGTAACAACAACAATGACACTGAGGAAGACGCCCCTTTTTTCCTCGTCTTCTTCTACCTCCTCTTCCTCTTCCTCTTCTTCATTTTCTTTTTGAAGCTTTTGTCATGCGTGAATTGCCCACGACTTGGACTCAAGTGGGCAAGCTAAGATCTGGTCTCATCCCATACCCAAACCCATTCCCAGTCCCAGGCCCTTGATTGCTGGTAGCTGCGTCTGCTTCTGGCCACACTTGAGCGTGTTGCTCGAGTGTTTGCATTTCTCGAGCTGTTGGCTCTGTGACAAAAACAAAGGCTAAAACATTTAGCTCGGCCAGGATTGCCACCCAAGGCGTTTTTGCTGATTTCTCTTGACATGTTTTGAATTCAATTAAATGCCTCAAGTTGCGAGACTGAACACGTCGCAAGTCAATTGCTGCCGTTTGCTGCCTCTGCTGCTGTTTATTATTATTAAAAGCAAAACTCAATTAGTTGGCCAACTCATGCCACCTCTGCCTACTTGCCCCTTCTACAGGGCTTTGAGCGCAACAGAGATAGACAGACGCCTCTCGTGCCAGGTTTTCTGTGTTTTGTGAGCTTAAGCAGACTTCCGCCATATTCAGTGTTCACTGTACGCTGTTCAGTGTTACTTTTGGGGAGGGCAAAACGATTTCCCATTGGAAAATGATTGACAGACGATTGGCATGATTTTGTATAAACAAAATCGACTTCGAAGTCGAAGGCGCAAAAAATTGTTTTAAATGAAAACTCACAAACACATACACCCTCTCACACTCACACACACACACTGAGGCACACTCGCACCTAGCGTGAAAATGGAAAGTTTCGCGTTTGGTTTTCCTTTTGTGTGAAAAAGTTTATTTAAAAACTAATTGAAAACTGCTTGCTTGCTTAGTTGTTGTTGGCTGCGACTTGCCACGGTTCGTTTCAGTCGAGACACCCACCCATAGGCCCTACCCTCAGCCCCTGTACCCACCCCCTTTTAGCCCCAATTTCCCATTTTCCCATTTTCCCCATTGCCTTCATAGTCAAGTGCTCGTTGTTTTGTCTATTTGGCTACGCGTTTTTGGCCCCAAAAAAAAAGTGGAAAATAAAACAAAATTTTCTAGCTTTTTTTGTTGTTTTTTTCTTCTACTTTTTGTTGTCTATTTGAAAAGCAATTTGTTTGTTTTTCTGCTGCGCCGTCGAACAGTTTGTAAAAGTGCATTTTGTTATTCAGAAATTTATAAATGCATTTAGCGCATATAATTTTATTTATTTTTCCTGGCAATTTTCATTTCAAATTTGTTTAACATTTTTCAACTCGGGAAAACAAAAGAGAAAAACTTTTTAAAAACTGTCATAATAAAAGCAAATGTTAATGAATATATCTGCATAATTTGTGACGGAAATAAAAGCATTTAAAATGGATTAGTTGCGGTTACTAGCAGAGTTCATAGTATTGATTAGGATTTTTGTTGGGACTAGTAAAAGTTTGGGTTTAAAACTCAGTCTAAAATGTAGCCAAATGTTGTCAAGGTTTAATTATAGTTTTTTAGAGTTTTTGGCTATTTGGCAGTTGGGTTAAATCACAGTCTCTTGTCAAGTGAAATCTTTTAGCAAATGGTCAACAGTCTTCCATTAAAACCATTCACAATATTTATACGCAGTCAACATGCAACTTTGTTAGACTGCTCGGCAAATAAAGCTCCGATTTGGAGCTGGGGCTGATCGGGAGGAGGAGCTCCAACTGAATGTGGGTGGTTTTCCAACTAAATACGTGTATGTGTGAGAGTTTTCCTCAGTCTCTGTGTGTGTGTGTAAGAAAAGCCAGCAGGAAACTAAAAATGTTTTGTATGTCCGTATAAAGGAAAAATCGCAAAATTTACTGCAAATTGGAATTTTGCGCAATTGTAGAAAAAATGTGGCAAGCAGAAGGCAACCAATGGCAGCACTACATGTAGGGGTAGTAGGAGGTGGGGAGGGAGCAGGGGCTACTAAGGGTTGGGGGTTATTTGCGGGCAATAATAACAACATACGTCGGTCTGGCTGTCTGTCTGTCTGTTTGCCCCACTGTCCCTCTGTCTGTCTGTCTGTGGCAAAGACGCAGTGGCTCCTGCATCCTTTGTACGACTGCTTCTCGTTTGCCGCCGTTTTAAGCCAATAATAAATAAAAATGCTTGTTACACTGCCACCCAAAAGTAAACTCACAGCTGCCACCCGCTACGAAAATTGCGATGCCTGCGAATTTATTTGGTCAAATACAAACTTATGGAGCAGTTCAGAGGGGGAAAAGAGAGGGAAGTGAGAGCTGGAGCTGCTACCATAAAGTCGCCAAAGTTATAGTGAAAATTAATTAAGTTTTGCGCTGCGCTTAACAATTCAATTAAAAAATACGCGCCGCTTTATCGCTCCCGCATAGTAAGTACTACAGCGGAAAGCACTTTGGAGCAGGCCCCCGTTCCCGCTGCCCCTGCCACGCCCTGCTGCATGCACCCCTGCTTCAGTCGATCTGCTTCCAATCTCTGTTACACGAGTGTGCCGCTCAAGTGCCACAAGTGCTTTTGCACATCGTTATTATAACAATAATAAGCAGCGGCAACAACAGCAACTAAGCGTCTCTGGGCTAAAGATTAATTGTGTGTTTTGGTTTGCCAGATTCCTGCCACGAAGTGAATGTAAAATTGGAGCAACACTGCCAAAGAAAATGACTTCGATTCGAATGGAGTCGAGTTGAGTTGGGTAGAGGGAAGTGTGGAGAAACACAAGAGTCGAGAGTGGAGAATCAAGAATCAAGAGTCGAGAGTCGAGAGTCTTTGGCGCAAAGTGCAATCCACTTGAAGGAATTTACATATCAGCAGCAGATACTGACGGCACCAAAGCAGCACCAAAGAAGCCCCAACTCAGCCCCACTCTCCACTCTCCCTACCCACTCCCCACCCTCCACTTCTCCTACGTATCTTTCAATGTTGCAGCCAAATGCATTAATCAATTTCATGTTTTCTTAAGCGCGCGCCTGGGTGCGATTTGAGTGCTCCAACAAAAGATACTGTCTGCCTTGTGGGCAACGTCTGGGGACGCTTTACGTATGAGTGGAATAATCAATTTCGAGGATCATAAACAACTTTTAATGAAGTTGTTAAGTGCCAGCAGCTAGTTGCTCAATGTGCCCAAAGTGCACAGTGCCCAAAAAGCCCCGACATGATAAGCAAAACCGCAAAAAGCAAAAAATCTAAAGAGCAACTGCATCCATAATGGACTTTACCATCAGTTCCAACTCTCTTTCGGTCTTAACATGGCCAAAGAAACCAAAAACACACACAAACACACGGAGAGAGGGCATCACAATCACGCATTTCCATAATTGCTAAATTATGCAGACTCCATTCAGAGAGAGAGGGAGAGAGAGGGGGAGAGGGAGAGAGTTCCAAAGTGGACTCGACTTTATAGAAAGCCCAATAAAACAGACCAACAAGTGCCACATTCCGTTTTTTTTTTTTTTTTTGGGTAAAAGTTCTTTTGTTTTGGCCAGATTTTCTGGCTGTTTCTGCTAAATTAATTTTACAACTTTCAAGACGTTAGCTGCGGAGTGGGGTATGACAAATCTGGGATGCGTTTGGAGACAGCGAAATAACTAAAATATATTTTATAAAATATATTGTATATAATATAATTTGTACAGTATTTGCTGGTTTATTTTTTAGGCTTACAAAGTAGACGAGCAGAAAATAGTTGGATTTACACAACTCTTCCAATGTTGCCTCTTTAACTTGTAGTCCATTTCTTTATCAAAACTAAAGTATGCACAGTGCAGGGTATTTGTAGTTTCATTGTCTCTGGCCTTCTTTTATGGGCATGTTTTGGAAATCAAGCACACGGACCGCCGACCACTCAGCCAACGTCTCCATCGGCGAATAAATTAATCAAAACGAACTTCCGGTTTACGCAAAATGGCGTGAAGTCTGCCACCAACACACACACACTCAACTGTGTGTGTGCGTGTGTATGTGCTACTGTGAAATTTTTCAATGTTGAAAATTAATGAATGAGTTAACTGAAAAATTAATGAAAAGCGAACGTTAAGCAAATGCGAAAGGAACGGCAAAGAGGTGTTAAGGAAAAGGGAGAGGGGCGAGGGGCGGGGCAGAGGCTAGGTAAAGGTAAAGGTGTTGTGCGAAAGATAAAGCATGGAAAATTTATGAAGCAAGCAACGCAGGAGAGGAACTCGCTGTCATAGCTTTTCCAAGTTAGACATTCACAGACGCACTATGTTTGGTGTTGAGAAATATTTGTTTTGGCACACTGTGCCATGGCGGATTGCAGGGAGTGGGGGGCAGAAGGGAAGTGGGGTGGGGCAGCGGGGTCAGAGCGTGAAATTATGCAATATTAGGCTAGTTGGAGCGTAGATAGGGAAATTTTTTGGACCTGGTTTATTTTGTTTGCATGTGCGCAACCATTTGGGGCTTCCTGTTTGAGACGAAGGCATTTGAGTTACTTAAGTGTAACTAAAACTTAAAGTAAACACACAAATAACATACTTAATATTAAACAAAAATATACAAAATCATCACGATGAAGATGATGATGGTCTTTGGGACGAGGAGAAAGGAAAACAAATTCCAACGGAAATGCTTTCGACTCCAGAGTGTGCAGGAGTGCGAATGGCAGTGGGAGTGACTTTTGAGGGGCACTGTTGTTGTTGCCCAAGCAAACAAAAGATAAAAGCTATAGAAAATTTAAATTAACCAAAAATTATGCATGAACATTACCAAAAAGGCAGCGGAGTGGGAAGTGGGCAGTAGGAGGGAGGACTAAAGCTAAAGACCTAAGACTGCGTATGACAAATATTAATATTGTTTATAAACCACAGGCACAGGGCACAGTTAGCTAGATAAAGAAGGGGAGATAGAGGCAGAGATAGACTGACCTGGCAGCCACAAACAATGTCATCCATATGATTATCATTATGTTTAAGCAGCAACTGAGGCTAAAACCAGAGCTAAGTAAAGTTATTTTATGCCTGCTTGACAAACAGCCATAAACCAGAACAGTAACTACAACTACCACTACTACCACTACCACTACCACTACCACTACCACTACTACCACTTTTGGCCAGCATGGGCAAACAACATTTGTGAGTTGTGTGGCAAATGGAAATGCGAATGGGGCGAATGATGTTGCACATTGTTGATGTTGTGGCAATATTGACTCTACTTGAATTTTCATCACAAATTTACCCACTTTTCTAATGCTTTTCTCCATTTCTCCATTTCCTGCTGTTTTACAGGTGATGCCAGCAATGCCAGCATAGGCAGCGGCGAGGGCACCGGCGAGGAGGACGACGATGCGAGCGGCAAAAAGAACCAAAAGAAACGTGGCATTTTCCCAAAAGTAGCAACAAATATATTGAGAGCGTGGCTGTTTCAGCATTTAACGGTAAGTCCAACTAGCAATTATTGCCTCAACCTGTCCCCACACCCCCCACACCACACCCCCTCGGCTTATCGAAATCTGAACACTGTTATTAGCGCTGTGATAAGTGCTTAGCCAGGCCCATAGCTAGTTTTGGGCCAATTCTATTTGTGTTAGCAAACAGATAAGATTAGCAACAGCCAATCGCAAGTTACAATGGGTGTGGTTACACTTTTTTTTACTACCTGTTTTTGTTACTCGACAATGCAAATAAATAGCGGAAGTTCTTGACTACACTAAGAAAAACTAATTAAAACAAAAGAGTTGTTTTAGGGCTTAAAAATAGTAAGGGAAAATAATTTTTAATAATCAAGAATTTTTTATCTTGTGGATAATAGAAATCTCAGTTTTGTTAACTGTTCTTACGTTTGTAATCTCCTCTTTTTCCTCAGTGTAGCTCAGATTAGATAATGTGGAGATGTGCAAAAACCCGCAAATTAATGATCTGATGTCGAATGAACTTGAAGTCTTGGGACACTTGAATCAACTGCGCAGTTAAAGTGGCTTTTTGCGAGTCCATTCAACCATTGAGTTGTTACGTAACCGCAGTGCTTAAGCAACCATTTAGGCCAGTTTCTTAGCCGGGCCGGTCAACGCGTCCAATTAGATTTCCATTTGAGCCATCAAAGTGCTCAGATAAATGGACATTTGGACGATACTAAAAACAAATTGCAATTGCCAACAAAATATACTTAAACCTGGTCAAAGCCTTAGACAAATCCAGTCAAATCAAAGTTCAAACTATGGTCGGAAATGCTGGGAAATGCGGATGTAGAAAATCTACTCGTAAACAGATTTGTTATGCGCCACTTTATGCTAAAGCAAAAGGGTTGTCCCAAAATAATAAAAAAAAATAGAGGAGGAAAAATAAAGGAGATAAAGTGGAGTGGGGTAAAAACAGTGGAGGAAAAGTAGAGTAGGAAAAATAAAACTATAAGATTTTATGCGGAACGGTCAAGCGGCTGTTAAGGAAGTTCAAATTGCTGGTCTACGTTTTTGGCCATTAGCCACATTTTGCCCTCTTGGCCAAAACTTGCGGCTGCTGTTGCTGCTGCTGCTGCGTATGTAAAATGATAAAAATCTTAATGGAATTTTCTAAAAGTCTGCATGTGTATCCGCTGGTAGCCAGGGCAGACTGTACAGTGACCAACACCCAACGCCAAGACCTTTAAGGCCAAGGCCCAAAAGCGATAAGCAAACAAATCGGAAATTAAAGTTGAAGCTGCTGTTTGGAATGTTTATCTGCTTTGGCTGCTGACGCAGTTTTTAAAATAGCCACCCCCACGGTGTGGGTACCCCTACCCTCCACCTCCCCCATAAGTAGTGCCCACCCTCTGACATTGATGGATTGCCGTTTAAATCAGCGCATCACTCATGTTTACTCAGCGAAGGCGTCGACGTCTGCGGCTCGACTTTCACAGCCTCCCTCCGCTGCCGCCCCTTGGTATACCCCTGCTCCTTCACTGTCTGCATCTTCATATCCTTGACTGCTTCTCTCCATGTCCTTTAATGCTATTAAAGAAATTGTTTTCGTTAGACATGCATTCAAAAGTTTCCCAACTCTAAAAAAAAAAACAATTTTGTATTCATTGAACGCTTCTGCTTAATGCAAATGCAATTTGATTTATCACTCGCATTTTTCCAATTGGCATAATTAACAGTTTTCCACACACAAACTGAGTGAAACCCAATGCGAAGCTTGTCAAAGTGATGGCCAACAGCCATGGCTGATGATGGCAACGATGGCGTTTCTAAAGTCGTTAAAAAACCAGACCCCAAAAAAAAAAGACAACACGATGGTGCTAATGAAGTGCACCGAGAGCTGGAAAGAGGGGCGGGGCTGCGGTAGGGCAGTGGGGTTGGTACAGGGGCTGGGTTAAGCGCAGTCGTTGGCCAACCAAAAACAAAAGTCAGACCAAAAGCAGGCAGCAGAGGGGGGAGTAGGGAGGTGAGGGTGGAGAGGGGATCGAGGGCAATACAATGCATGGCTGCTTTGTTGTTGCTGATTGCTGGCATGCAAGTTGCTGTTGTTGCCGTTGTCGTTGCCATAATTATGGCAGGCGCGCGAATATTTTGTTTACATTTGGCGCGCATTGCAGACAGCCAACAACAACGTGCAACTGCCAACATAAAGGGGCACAAAAAGTTTCATTTCGCGTGCTCCGCCTACTCTTTGCCACAGTCGTTTACCGCCTCCCCCCCACACCCAGCCACGTCCCGCTCCGCTGCGCTCGCTTTGACTGCAACCCCGTTCACATATGCAATTTTCTTCCGGTCGCAGTCTGGCTTCGCTGGCAGTTGCTGTTGCCGTTGCCGTTGCCACAGTTGCCACACTTAAAAGTAACCCCCGAAAAAGAAAAAAATTGAGGGGAAAAAACAAGCGCAAAATGGCTTAAATGGTAGGCGCATGAAGCGTAGAGCGTGAAGGGGGGCAAGAGGGGGCAAGGGGCAGGCAGTGCAGACTGCTGCAATTGTTGTCAGCGCTCATGTTGCATGTTGCTACAGCCGCGAGCGACAGCGGCGCTTAGTGTGTGGCATGTTCATGTGTCGACACATGTGAAGGACAAAGACGAACTCAAGATGCACTACAGCAAATAATGATCACGATGAGTAGCAAATTAAATTAAAATGTGTGTACGTGTGTGTGTGTGTGCGAGTGTGTGTGTTTTTATTGAACTCTTGTAGTTTTTGTTGTGACAAAATGAAATTTCACTTGCGCTTGTCACTTGCCGCGGGGTCAATTCCAAAGATTGTGCCAGCTTTGTGCCCTTTTCTCTCTCTCCCTCCCTCCGCCTCTCTTTCTCTCGCGGAAACACGGCAATGCATGCATAATTCTGCTACCTTTGCAAGTTTCTTGACCTCAACACACACACACACACACACATGCACACACAACTTGGCCAAAGGGCATCTTTATAACTTTGTGTATGCCTCGCGTTTGTTGCAAATTATTTTTTCTTCAGTCGCTTTAGCTTTTTTCCCGCTGTTGGATGAGGACAAACTTGCGATTAGTGTGCGCTCCCTCTCTACGACTCTCTCTGTCTCTGTCTTGGCTTGCCACTGGAGTGGAAACAACACTCATTTGGCGCTGTTTAGACATGTAGTGCAACTTGCAACGTGCAACAAAAAAAATCTTCATAATGGCTGCCACAGTGCGACGTCGTCGCAGTGCAATTTTCACCGCCGACGCCACAGCAATTTGCAGTTGCCTCTTGTTGTTGTTGTTGTTGCAGCTTTTTGTTGCAATGGTTGTTGTTGCAGCTTGTTTCACAAATGGCGTCGCATTTGGCGTTGTTAATGGCGGCAGCGTTGCCCGCGTTGTACGTGTGCATTACCGAGTTGTTGTTGCTGTTGCTGTTGTTGCTGTTGCTGTTGCTGGAGTCGACGTCTTGGGCTTGTTGTGCCATGTGTCACGGCATTGCAGTCATGTTGACATCATGTGACCAAGCAGCGCAGACGTAGAGAAAGGGAGAGAGAGAGACATAGGCCTGAGGTTGCCTGGCACTTGTCGACAGCACAAGAGGGGAGTGCATGGGTGTCCACATGTGTGTCCATGTGTGTGTGTGTGTGTGTGTGTTGATTGTCTTAAATTCATTTGCCAAGTTTAAATAAACACACAACACGAGCGAAAATATGTGGAAAAAGTGGAGCGAGTTAAGCGACTAGACAAAGCAGAGAAGACAGAGACGGAGACAGAGAGTGTAGAGTGTAGAGAGGGAGGAATGGGTGAGAGGGGGCGGCGACATGGCAAAAGCAACTTAAAGGCGTGACAGTAATTAATTATTTTGTCGTATGGTAAATTAATAAACCAAATGGACTTTGTTTCACTTGACATGTTTGCACTCGTTTGCTTCGTTTGTTTCGTTTGTTGCCCAACACTGTCGATTGACAGTGCAACACTGTCTATGTGAGTCTACGTATGAGTGTGTGTGTGTTGCAAAATGCATAATTGCTTACATTAGCGTAATTGGTGCAATATGAGAAAGAAAGAAATGCCAACAACTTTTGGATTAATGCACTTTTGATACGCTGCTAAAGGGGATTGAAAGGCTGACTAGAAGACTGTGTAGCAGCGGAGATATAAAAGTCGGGTTTACCTATATAAAGGTATATATAGACAACTCAGGAACTCAATGTACTTAAAAATATAGTTTAGGACTGTATTGAGTACCGTCAAAGGCTTACAAGTTTGTAAAGCCAACAATAATGTCAACCACAAGCAACTTTCAAAGATTATTCGAACTACAATTCGAACGGAGACTCAGAGGCAGGCAGATACAGGGCCTGGGGCTGGGTTAGGGGTAGGTGCAGGGACTGGCAGACGGGCAGTTGTGTAAAAGCAATTCTCTAAATAGATGAGCGCCACAAAGTATGCTATAAATTCTATTTTAATTTACCTGCATGTAATTTATGCCTTTTGACTTCTTAAGCATTTTATAACTCCCTCCGAAAGAGGGACCATGCAACAGCAGGCGGCAGAGGGAAGTAGGAGGAAAGGCCAAAAAACATTGGCATTGGCATGTCCATTGTATTTACATGGACAGCTACGTTTATTTGTCAATACACAAATTTCATATACTAGTTTTAGTATTGGCTATTGTCAGGACTTGAACTCTGGCAGTGGAGGGGGAGTGGCAGGACATTGGGCGTGCCATGGCAAACAAATATTGCTGTCGGACAGCTCGACACAAGCACACACAGAATATCTACAACAAGACAACACGCAAAATTTATTAAACACAAACAATAAGGAAAATGCATTTAAGGAGCAGGCGTTTGGGCGGAGTAAGGCGGGGGGGAAATGGGTGTGCACGGCAAGGACAACAAGGCAACTAAATTGCATTACAGACATTACGCAGGACAAGCGGATAGAGTGGGACACTGTGTGGGGGAAGGGAAGGCAGTGGAGGGCAGACCGACAGTCAGAGGACAGACAAGCGACAAGGATGTTGCAGCGTTGCACATTTCGAATGGAATACGAAATTCCTGCCACTTGAGCACTTGCATATTGAATACCGAATGTACAAACTAAACAATATACCATGTACCAACTAAATATATATAAAATATATGTATGTGTTTAGTTTATATAAAGTTGTGTACATAAGTGACAGTCCATATATTTTGGAGACATTGGCAGGCGGACTGTAGCTTCGTGGGTGTGGCTAAGAAACGGTAAATTTCACAGCCAGCAGCACAACAACAACCACTACAGTGTCCTCCATGTGTGTGTGTGCCCTGTGTGTGGCAAATTGCATTTGCAGACAATTGCGAGCACATCGCTCAAATGTTCAATTGGCAGCAAACCGCAAAACCTGTGAATCACAATAGACACTGAAGTTGATTGTGAATTGTGAGCGACGAGTGCCCAAATTTGTGAAACGCCCACAGCTGCCGGAAATCTAAAATAAAAATTTAAGGGGCTCAAAAGGGTTAAACAAAGGGCAAAGGCAACGGGCAACGCATGCGCCAAAGGATCGAGAGAGTTTAACAAAAGCCAAGGACTGACAGGCGTTTCCGCTTTAAAACGGAGGTAGGGAAGAGAGGGAGGGAAGAATGAACTCCGAGGAAGACATAGCCAGGTGTGTGTTGTACTGATCTGGCTACTGGTCTGCGCACTCGCTTTTTGTTTCCAGTGTGAAATCATTGAGTCAATATTAGAAAACCAAAACGACGACAACTAAAACAAATAGAAATTTGTAATAAGCGCCAGCAACGTCAGTCAGTGATTAGATTAGTCTGCAACTGCAACTGCCACACACACACACTCACACACCTACACAGCTCCACTTTCACTGCGTAGGGCGGGGCTGTGGCCAAAGGGCGTGGAGGGCAGGGGGCAGAGACTAGTCTGTTTGCTCACTGACGCCACTGTGGCGGCGCGCCGGCTGCAAGATTTATGAGAAGCAGCGGCCAGAACCTGCGTCTCCCTACCCTACCCTACCCCACTCCTACCGCAGCGCGTTATTTTGTGACTTTGTTTGCCCATTTGGCGCTACAGAGAAATGCGTTGCATTCACAGGCAGCAAACGACCCAAAATTGAGGACATTTTGAGTGGCAGCACTGATAAGCAGGGGCGTAGCAGCCGTAGGGGGCGGGGAAATGGAGGGAGGTTGGTCAGAGATCCAGATAAACATGGAAACAAAATGTGAAAACGAGTACATGATAAAATAAACGCCATAGGAGCAATAGTTTTTTCTTTCTTTCTGGGGTTGGAGTCGTGGTTGGGGTTGGGGTTGGGGTCGGGGTTTCAAGTGCAGCAGTTCAGCAGACGTTGACAGGTTCAAAACTTTTCCATACTCCCATCGAATGTATGTTGTTGTGTGTGTGTTTTATTGGCCTGGCAATGATTGATCGAGTCACGGATCGATTGTAAATCTTCTATGCCGCAGTCGTGTTAATTGAATTGTGCGTGCTGTAAATTTCATTCACTGATTTTCAACCAATTTTATTTTATTTACAGCATCCCTACCCATCCGAGGACCAGAAAAAACAATTGGCGCAGGACACTGGCCTAACGATACTGCAAGTAAACAATTGGTGAGTATTGATTGAAGTAGGGTTAGAAACAAGCTAAATAGTGGGCTAAAAACAGTACTACACCTGAATGTTATAACACCTCTTGGTACATTTTCAATTTCACATTCGTTGCTCATGTGTCCGTCACGGCAAATACAGGGCCATTAGGTGCACGTTTCATGTATGCCAAAGCAGAACGAGAGCACACACAGTGCCTCAAATATCAGCTTACAGTGCTAGTCGGGTAAATTTATAAGACATCTTGCGCCTACGCCAAAGAGGAGAAAACTTGGCATGCAAACCTGAGAACTGCAGGTAAACAGCAAGAAATGTGGCAAATAAAGTTATGGAGCATGTTGTCTGTATTTTGGTTTGGCAAACGGGATAAAAGACAGGCCAACAAATCCTAGAGACTGTCCAAAGCTACAGAGAGCAGTCTGCAGACTTCATCAAATTTTGCACATTATGCGACATGCAGCAAAACTTGACACCTGGCAGCCAATGCAAAAGACAAGACAAGCTTCTAAGCTGCAGTTGTTGTTGTTGCACGAGCTGCAACTAGATACTGAAAGGCTGCTAGGAGGAGTAGGAAGGGGTGGAGGCAGAGCTGTGGGGGATTGCCACAAAAGCTTCGAGAAGAGAGCCAGTTAAAAGCGTTGCTGAATCTTTTATGCAGTTCCCATTGCCGTTGCCTTTGCCGTTGCCGTTTGGCAACATGTCTGTGTGGCATGGAATGCTTTTAAGCAGGGACAGGCCATAATAAAATCTAGCGAGAAATGTGTGAGCCAGAGTGAGAGCTGGAGTTGGGTGTAGTCGGTGGGAAAGGCACTCAGCTCAATTAAATTGAATTTCGCGCTCACTGAAGCACACTGCAAATTAACAAATACGACGCACAAGGAGTCTCTGGGACATCAGCAAGGACCTCTGCCCATTTCGCTTAAGCACGCAACGCTGCGTAGACAACAACAAAACTGCGGGAACAACGGCAAATGCTGACTGCGAAAGAAAGACAGGAAAAAAGGCAGTAGCCCAAGAAAAGAAAGGCACGAAAAAGGACAAAAAAATTAGAGAGAGAGAGAGAGAAAAAAAACGTTAGCAGAAAATAGCAAAATAAAATGTTGACACTTTTGGTTATTTATGGGCTGGCAGACGACACCTTCGCCAAAGCACTAATCCATGGGGAATGACCAAGTCCATGGGTAGCTGCTTGCCGCTTCCTACTCCTACTCCTCTACTTCTCCTCCCTCCTCTTGAAGCGGCAGCTAAATGTGTATTTATTTTGCGCAATTTGAGGAGCAGAAAAAGAAACTGCGCGAGCAGCAATTCAAATGACCAACAGATACAGAGATAGAGAGCTACAGAGCTGGAGTTGGAGAGCAGAGAAAAAGTCCATTAACACCCAATAAGGGGAAAAAGTAAGACGCTTCGAGAGCTAAGGAAAAAGGACTTGAACTTCACTGCTTACTGCTTACACTGCGGTAATCGAAAAAGTTTTGTTGTAGCCAAGTTTTAAATATTAACGCTTACTTACAGCACTCACAAAAAAATAAAAGTTATAATTATGGCGTAAGTACATAAATAACACTGCAAATGGTACTCTATGGCCAGAGAGTCGGCGTAGTCTGAGTTTTTGTGGCACTACGAGCCACATGCCACACACTACCCTGATGCCTCTTTGCTCCGCTCTGCGCCCTCTTTTCTCTCTGCCTCTTTGAGGCAGCCAATCAAGTCAGCAGCCAGCGGCCAAATCGATTTAGAGCTTACAACGTCGCATCGTCTCACATTCTCGTCTTGTGTTCCCGAAATCGTTTGCAACGGAACTCAATTCCATTTTGTCGTTTTGATAAACGATTCCAGGGCGTTGCAACAATTTCCGCTTCAAAATGAGCAACAGAAATGAACTGCAAATTGAAAAAGAACAAAAAAAAAAAAAACACATTCAGAATCCCAAAAGAAACACCAACTACAGAAAATATAAAGTAAAGAAAAGTATCTTATACATATGTAAGGAATGGGATTTCAGCGGCTGCTTTCAGTGCATTAACCTCTACTAAATCGCAATGAGTTAGCTGCTTTTTTTTTGGCTAATGTCTGACTTTGTTCTGTGCTTGTTCTTGTTCATGTGATTGTTGTAGGTTGGTATTTTTTTGCTGTATGTTTTGTGTGTCAACGTGGCTTGAGTTGCCCCCAGAAGCGACTGTCAAGTCAATCCTGCAACGGCTGCGATGGCGGCTTTTTGCTTTAATCATTTCATTTCTTTGGTTGATCCTTCACGCAGCCAACGGATCAGATCAGTAACTGCGACGGACTGCTTATTATTTCTTATTGCATTTATTAAACGACAATCATAACCAAAGTCGGCATTGGGCCTTTGTCGTCCATTCCCAGCTCTCGGCTCACAGCTCGGCTATTGATGTCATCCGACAAGACTTGGCCAGCAAAAAGTGTGACTCTGGCTAAGATTTGGTTTAGTTTATGGCTAAGTTGTGCACATAAAGCAAGCCTGCTGCAAATCCCCGCAGTCGGCTGAAAATCATTTATAAATAATTCATAAATCCAGCGCTTGTCATCTGCTTAATTAAAATGAGTATAAAATAAAGCTCTAACTAAAATTGTTTTCTCTATCTTTCGTTACAGGTTCATCAATGCGCGACGAAGAATTGTGCAGCCAATGATTGATCAATCGAATCGAGCAGGTAAATATGAGTACTTTTCACCTCCCGTTTCCCCTCCTCTTCCTTGAACAAAAAAATAACCATAAATATGAAATGGCGCAGAGCAAAATAAAAAAGAAAAGAAAAGATAATTAAATAAAGAGCAATTAGGAGCTTTTTTTTGTCGAATTTTGAACGCAATTTCTAATTATGTGCATTTTTTTTCTCTCTATTTGAATTTGCAACAAATTCAACAGTTTATACACCGCATCCAGGTCCCTCCGGTTATGGTCACGATGCCATGGGCTACATGATGGACAGCCAGGCGCATATGATGCATCGTCCGCCTGGAGATCCCGGCTTCCACCAAGGCTATCCCCACTACCCGCCCGCTGAATACTACGGACAGCACTTGTAATGCAACGCTAGCGACGGATACGGGATGAATCCGCAAGCCGATGTGGAGGCCACTGGAGGAGCTGTAGCTGAAACTGAAGCTGACACTGGAGTTGCAACCGAATCCGGAAGTGGAAATGCAAGTTGAAGTGCATGTGCTGGCAAAAGCGGAAACGGAAGCGGATGCTGAGCAGCACGCTGATAGCGACAAAGCCAAAATCATAGCTTAAAATTACTACTACATAGCAGAGAGAGCAAGGAGCCAGTAAATATCAGGAACAGAACCAGAACAAACCGTGTGGCAATATATCAGTCAACCAATTGATCAAACTTAAAAATTTGTAGTAAAAAAACATAAGTAATGCATTAAACGATGATATTAGCTAATCAAAAGGCAGGAGCAACAACAGTATCTACAGCAGCAGCAGCAGAAACAACAACAACAACAACAACAGCAGCAACCACAACAACTAAAAGAGAAGAAAAAAAAAACAATTTAAAATGAAACTATTTGTGTATACCTTAAACATAAATAACTACAACAGGCATCAAAAGAAGCAAAAGGAGAAAGATATTTATGCATAAACAAAATGAAACGCTTAGCTCTAAGTTAAATAAACACACACACACACACACATACACACACTCACTCCACACACATACACACATGTTTGGCAAACAACAAAAGAGGTTTACTAATTGAATTCTTCTATGCAAATCTTGACTTCTTCATAAAAAAGCTACAAAAGGCAATTTTTCGCAGTATGAATTTAGGCGCAATCCAAAACGAAACTTAAGCTACAATTTTGGTCGAATGCAAACCAAAAAAAAAATATTAAAAACAAGAATAAACGGTTAACTTCGGCTCGCCGAAGATTAAATACCCTTGCAGTCATGAATCACCAATTATTTCTATAGTAGCTATATGATATAGTAGTCCGATTTAAATGAAATTTAGACAACAGTTGGAGAACGGTTGGAGAAAGCGTGAATTTGGTTGAAATTGGTCAATAGACACCCAAAATGTTCATACATTTGCATGCATTTCGACCGATTGTTCCTATGGGAGCTATATGATATAGTGGTCCGATTTGTCCGATTTTTACAAATGATCTGCGTGCAGAGAGAGTACACAACTGTAGTAAGTTTCATTGAGATAGCTTTAAAACGGAGAGACTAGAAACAGACGGACAAACAGACGGACATACCCTCTGCAAGGGTATAAAAATATTAAAAGAGTAACCGATTTATATAAAAAACAAATAAAGTAGTTTTTAATTTGAATTTAGTAAATGGCCCCGCCCACTAGCAGCATAGCCCCGCCCACAAAGCAATAGAGAGATCCATACTGAAAACAGACCACAAGCTGCGTACAATTAAATAATTTACAAATTTACAATAGGAAAACACGAAAAGATAAAAGTGAAAACTAATGAAAATGGATAATGAATTGAAAAGGAAATGGAAAATTCTTTGCTAGAGTTTAGTTTCTTTGTTTTAGTTATGTAACAAGTCAGTTGTAGTAAACGCTTTTGTTTTCTTATATTTTAAACATATTTAGTATAATTACTTACCTTTGTTTGTACGTATGCATACAAATGTACATATATATACACATAAACAGAACGATAACTAATTAAACCTAATGATAACTGATTAATTACCAACTATTTACTTATTACTATAAATATGTATATGTACATCATAGGTTTAGTACCTTAATTTAAATTAATTGAATTGTTTTCTAATTTTACGCGATGCAAAAACAAAACGAAAAAAAAAACTAAACGGAAACGGAAATTGAACTTTATTTTGGTTGAAGAAATTTGAATTATTTTTGGAACATATTAATTTGGTTGTGTGTGTGTATTCGTAGTATTATTTCCAAGAAAATCATAAGTTTGACTATGAATAAATATGCTAAAATCTGATCACTTACACTGAGATACACACACACACAGACACACACATAAACAATCAATAAATTACAAACTATAGGCATGCGAGTACACATAATCATACGAGTATGCATACGCATACATACACAGATAAACTTAAAGATAAACATATAAATAATAATTAATAAATTATGATTAATTTCTAATTGTACTTTTATTTATGTATTTTAATTTGTATGCGTTATATTTAGTTACTATTATTATTATTATCATTATTATTATTACATTTACTTAATTAATGATTTAATTTTAAAGAGAATACAAAATGGAATGATTAAATGAAGAAAATACGAGTAAAATGCATCTATGAAAAATAATTGCAAAAATAACATTTTCTGTGTTTTTATTTGATTTCAATATCTTTTTTATCCGATTTTCCTACTGTTTTCAGCATTCAATATTATCCTTGATTATTTTTCAAACTATGTTAGGCACAGGGCTATGCACAAAGGGACGACTCTAAAAGAGAATGTTTTTGAGACTTTCTGTTGGATTTTTGCGTTGTTGTTTTCTTTAAATTTAAGCAATTGAACTGAATTCAGCAAGCACAAGTGCTTTTAAATTGAATTTACAATAAAATGAAAAACGGAAAACTAAAATTGTAACGAATATACGTAAATGCAAAGAGAAACAAACTGAAATTTAAATGTTGTACAATTTGATTTCGATTTTGAATATAGTCTACTCGAGTAGACAGCGAGTACCTTGTTTGAGCTCAGTCTTACAATCTAACAAAAAAGTGGAATATCATTTGGCTATTTATACTCATTAAGTGAAAATGAATCAAGAGCTTCTTTCTTGTAGAAATGCCTAATTTTCTTAGCATACACACACATCACACATCATCATATTAAAGGTAACAAAATACTTAAAACAAAAATCACTCATCTACTTATAACTATACTTGAAACAATCACTCAAACGTATACGAACTTCTTAAAGAATACCCCCAGAAAGGAAAATTATGCTATTGTTTTGCACAGTTGAAATGGAAATATAACTGAATAAAATTTATTTACAAAATTGCTAAAGGCAAATGTTTTTTCGCCAGCCCTAAGTATTTAAAATTTTAAAAGGAAAACGCAAAAGCAAATTGCAAATTTTCACTATAAATATACAGAATTATACGATTTATGCATCGATAGTAATATATATAAATATATATACTATTAGACATTATGGTAGTTAATTAATCAATCCAAACCATTGACTTGAGAAACGATAAAACGCAAATTGTACAGAACGCCTTAAATGAAAAACCCAATATTGAATGAGCGAATGATGTATACGAGTCTATATATATAAATATATATAATATATATGCATATATAAAATATATATGTGTAAGTATATATATAGAATATAAATTATAAATACCTAGATATATTATTATTATTAATTTTTAAAACCCAAAATTATATATGAAATATGTATGTATTATGGCTTAAGCACAAGGAACCAAAATTCAGATGGAATGAAAGAGAGAGCACGTATGCAAATCATCTTCGCAAGACTGTTAACATGTTGAGAGAGCAAGCAGGAAAGGGGGGGAGATAGAAGCAGACATAAAGAGAGAGAGAGAGATCATGTTTGTGGTGCATTTTATACAACAAATTCTGGAAGAATTCAAATAATTTTTAAGTTTTTGACTGAAAACGAAGACTTTCTTTCCCATAATTCCCATTTTCCCTCTTTGTGCCAACGTGTTAACTGCTTTCGAAGCATTTCGCATCGAAACCAAAAAAAGCTTGTAAATTTAAACCGCTGTATGATGTGTTATTATGAACAATTAACAAAAGGAGTTTAGAAAGTAATTTAGAAACGAAATGAAATTGATTATGCTAGTGACCATCGCTTGGATTGACATCTTCAAACACGATCGTCATGTGTCAGTGTTGAAAAGCGTTACGAACATGTAGGATGGTAGTACGGATAGTTGAAAAACTAAATGAAATGCAACATACGATTGAAGAAGAAATATAATAATAATTAATTAATAATTGTATTGTATATGAAATGAATTTTAAATGCTTTTTGTGTTACAACCTTCTTTTCGTATCAGAATTTAAATTAAAATGTGATTTTTCTCGAAACTTTAATGTATACGCCGTAAATATTTAATATATGATTATTAAGGACGACAGCAACATTTATTACAATGATTATATTTACATACGAAAATAATTAATAATTATTGTACATTTTTGATAAACTCTCATTGAAAATATTTTGTAAATAGTGCAAGAATTTGCATAAATTATAAAAGCATGCGTAATTAAATCCAAAACAAAAAACCAAAAAAAAAAAAACTTAACAAAAAAAAAAGGAAATGAAGTAAACTGTATTTAATGCTAGTTTGTAATTACCGGAGCAAATGCAACCCTGAGCATAGACTAAAAGTGCACAAATGATTTATACAACTTACAACTTACCCACGCGACAGCATCGGAAGCTATAGAAGAGCGAGAAAGACATAAAACAGAGAGAAAGAGAGAGAGAGCGACACTCGTGCGGGCGAGCGAGCGAGTGAGCGAGAGACAGACAGTGTGCACTTGATGGAGTTAGAACAGGAGAGAGAACTAACTCTTTAGTTGCAATAAATAAGCAAATTAAACAAAAACCAAAAAAAAATATGAAACAAAAGCAAAAATAACACTAATATATTTATATGAAATAAAAATAAATCAATGTTTGTGCGTGTAAAAATTAACTTTAACTAAATTTCTAGGTTTAAACTAAAGGAAAACGAAAATAAATATTAAAATAAAACTTGAATATATTGAAAACAAAAGTATCATTAACTTAATAAACTAATTGAAGCTTCTATGTAAAGAAATAAAAACAAAAACAAAACCCCCTAAGATTATGATCGATTTGAAGACGTATCTAGAACAACAGCTCTATGCAAGTATGACATAAAAGATAGAGAGAGAGCGAGAGAGCAAACGAAATGCTAGAGATATGAGAAAATATTGAACATAATTTTCAATTGTAATAAATTATGAAATAAAAGATTATGAAAACCAAAAACTATTGTCTATTTTATTAAAATGGTTCATGGGATTTTCCAGTACTCACAGCAATTTGCAACTGACAACTGATGTGGGTGTCTCTTGGCCAGTTAGCCAGTGTCAGCTGGTCAAATGCATGCCTCGATCTCCACTGACCAACAGACGGACCTTCAAGGGTTACGGGCTCATGGCGTGTCTTGACCGTACCTCGTATATATCTTCCTCGGTCAATATAATTGAACTATAATTGGCTGGAACTTTGGTGCGGGGCACACGCTTCATTTGCTTCGACTTCCGCTTCAGATGCCGCTCCGAGTCCCTGCTGGAGTAGGCATTAGTTGGTCATCAGTTGGTGTGAACAGTATGCACTTTTCTTTCCATTGGCAGCCGCTGCTCATTTCGAACCAAATTCAATACAACAACAGCTGTGTGGATTGCCACGCTCCATACCAACACACACGCAGTTTGGTTGACCAACAAATTCAATTAATATTAATTAGCCAAGGTGCTGAGCTGGTTGCTTGCTGCTCGCACGCTGCGCTGCACGCTGTTGCTTCACTACACACACTCGCACACACTTTCACACACACACGCACACCTACAAACAAATGGAGTTTTAATCATTTTCCAAGTGTGAAAATTAGTTGCGTTTAAGTTGCCTATAATTAGTAGACAGACACCACATTAGACAGTTGGAGGGACGCTCATTTGTGACTTTGCCAACAGCCCCCTCAACACCAGCGCCTTAGAGGCATGCCCTCTTCCACTCCCACTCTCAGCACCCTCTCCGACCTCTGCCCCTCTGTCCACATCTGTAATTACTTTTACGAGCTGTTTACAGCTGCTCCAAGTGCCCATTATGTGGTGGCAAAGAAGAAAAACAAAAAAAAAAAAAATCTTCGCTGTCAATTTATGCAAATTTCTTATATATTTTGGGAAAGTTTTTCCTGGTGTCCACCTACTCACAAAGTTCTTAATATTGTACATTTGTCGCAATTGCAGTTGCTGGACTGCCGTACCTCTGCCCCTCCACCCCTCCACTCCACACGCAGTTACCGGTAATCTTTGTCCTCCCTCCTGCTCCCCGCCTCGACACCGCCCTCTTTATACTCTACTTTCAGCTTGTTGTTTCTGAAACTTTAATTTATTTTCATTGCGCATTTTGATGCTCGTAATTCCCTCGTTATTGTTGCCTCCTGTCGCCTGCTGATGTTGCCTCCTCATCCTGTTTCCGTGTGCTGCCTCTTGCTGTTGTTCCTGTTGTTGCTGTTGTTGTTATTGTTATTGTTGTTTTAATGTCACGCTTGGTGTTGGCATCATTACTTTTTGCCATTGTGTTGTTGCTCTCGTTTTGCATATGAATATGATTTGAGAAAACGAGACAAAGCAAAAAAAAAAAGAAAACATTGTAAACTGCGCTTACAAAGCCACAGCCCCTCCTCCATCCACTTCCACTGCCTGTCCACGAACCGCTCTCTCCATCCCTGGCCTAACCCAGCCCTTGGCTTAGTCTTTCCCGTGGTGGTTGCTATTTTAATTTCATATTTTTTTTCTTTTCCAACTTTGTTGCTGCGTACACTCCACTTTTATAATTTCAAAACAGATTAATGTTGCGCATATGTGACACCATTTTATGCGACGGGTTTATCTCTTTTATGGCATCATCATCATCATCATCGCCACCATCATCATTGTCATAGCACCAAGTCTAACACAGACCTACAAAACATTCCCATATAGAAAGAAGGGCGTCTGACTGCCAGCAAAGGGATCTGGCAGTGGACTTAACTGGGATCAGCTCAGCCGCCTAAATAGCGGCCTAAGTACTTGCCAAGATCGAGGGAGATGCAAGTGCAATACGAGCTTAGAAAAGGACTAATCTGAGTCCACACATAATAAATTATATTAAGTATATATAACTCATTGAAATTTCCTCATTTAAACCTACTACAACTTTGTCTTCCAAAAATTTGTCTTTTAATATCGATTCGATTACCCTAAAGTTTTTATTCAAAAATGTCTTTCTGGGAAAGTTAACTTAGGGTAGATTTTAAGACCCAAGTTTTTACCCAACCAGACAAAATTTAAAGCTCTTTTTTCATAATAAATAATTTAAATAATTTAACATTAATTTATATTTAAGCCACTCACAAATAATGAAGAACTAAAGCTTTATGTTTATACATTATAATAATGGCTCAATAGGCTGTTAAATATATTGACTTATTAAAAAGAAATTTCTAAAAACCCCAGTTAATGATTTCTGTAGATTTGCTCAACAGCTTTAAGTATTTCGACGAACAACAAATGCATTAACCCATCAACAATGGAACTCTTTTGTGAGTTTGAAATGAAATGAAATTTATACTCAATCAGCAGAAGCTAATTTGGTTAGCTCGGCTTGCAGTTTGAGCTGCCAAAGACTTGTTATGGGAGGCAATGGAGTCCATTGTCTTTTGTAATGTGATATGAAGTCTATTCATGTTAAAGCTGTCAAGGCATCCATCCACTCATTGGGATTGCCTCGAGCTATGAATTTGAATTGGAGTTCGAGTTTGAGTTTGAGTTCGACTCCAAGTTGTAGTCCGAGAGTCTCATTAATGCACTTTACATAATCGCAAAATCATTCAGACAACGATAACAATGGGAGGCAGCGACTATTCAGGGAATACAATGGGAAAAGCGAGATAAACTTGGAGTCGAGAGCTGGACGAGATATTCGTGAGTATATATGAATGACATAGTGTGTGTGTGAGAGTGTGTTTGCGAGTAGAAGTGTGGGTGCAAGTTACAAAATGAATTGAAATGTTTTCGGATAATTTAAATGACTTAAATTATGTAAATTGTCGCTGCAGACAAAGACTCTGCGACGTTCTCTCATTTGTTCCAGTCTCCAGTCTCTCGCAGTTCCTCATTGTCAACTCTTGTGCCTGCACTGTCCTCCGATTAAGTGGGGAAAGCTGCCAGAATTGTAGCCAGAGATATAGTCGTAGTCATTGCCATCAGCCCGCACTAGATTCACTTACAAATTTAATTAAGTTCAATTGAAAGTAACACCACGACTGTTCCAGTTCCAGTTCTCGTTCTCGTTGTCGTCATCGTCATCGCTGAGGAGATGAATACGGCGGCGGAGGACGTAGACAGTGGAGGAATATCTCCGTCGACTTGGGCAATGTGGCGACAATCCAAAAACTTTGTTTTGACAATTGATACAATGAAAAATTTAGTGCGATCAACAACGAGTCTCTGTCCACTTGCTGCGTGGGTTGACTGCCGGCAGATGTAATGTGTGCCTCGATTCGCTTTACACTTCCAGCAGACAGAGAAAGAGGGGGAGAGAGCGGCGGGTAGCTGTGTGTGTACTTGCTCCATATATGGATGAAAGCTTGTGGCATTCCTGGCATCATTTTTATATAGCCGCAGCTATATTTGTATCTACACACACTTGTAGATACATGTGTAGTGTATCTGCTTGATGTCTAAATTTACATAATTGAATTTGTTTGCTTGATTGTCGAGCTGTCGATGCTGTGCCACTGCCACTGCCCCGTGTCCCCTTGCGGGGGCAACACCGCCACTCACAAAAATGACAATTGCTAGTTCCGGTCGTTTGCAGTTTGAAGTGCCATTGACACAGGCCACAGACTGAAGTTACAGAGTTGCCAGCATCCAGTTGGATGGCAGAGGAGGCAGGGCAACCCTCATGCCGCACGGCTTCTGCCTCATGCCACATTCAGAGCGAAGAGCAGCCAACGATGAGCGCAAAAATCAACGCAATTTGTCAATAAAAATGTAACTCGAACAGATTGTGAAGTGTGCGAATGTGCTTGAAACAATCGTTGGGCATAAATTATAGTATCCCACAGATACATGTATCCATGACTAAATCGAACACTGGAGTAACTGCATCTGCGGGTATTCGGGCATTTGGGCATGTGGGCCTCGGGTTTGACTTTAATGATTATAATGATTTCCAATGCAGATTAAATGATCCGATTATGCGCTGCTTCAGTTTTTCGAGTGCCCGCAGACTTTCCATACCCAAATTGAGTTACTTTAAGGAGAAACGGCAAATCAAATTCGCCTTTAAATCGAAGCTGGAATCGGGTAAAAGACATAAAGGAGCTCTACTTTTAATACAGACATTTAGGTGTGTTTTTGGTATTTTATGTGCAGGGAATCACTTTAATTCAAGTTAATCAATTGCATTCTGCAGTTACCGTTTTGGAATGCCATAAATAAAATTTGCAATTAATTTTAATGCATTTGACTGCAATCAAAAATATATTTGTCTGCCAGTTGACTTTTCGCCAGGATTCTCGTCCCGCACTCATAAAGTCTTTTACTTGGTAAATTCATACAAAAGATTTCAAGACAAGGGCCACACCCACTGGCAGTTATACGCCCACTTTCAGATTGGATGCCAGCAAAAATACAAAAGTAAATTCTATTGAAAACATGGCAGAAACGACAATTTCGTTTTGTTGGAATGCGAATGCGAATGCATCTGCATTTGTTAAGATATTGCAGATGTGGCTAACACCGATACAATAGAATAAAATATATATATATACGTATATTCTTTTTTTATATATATGCTATACTATATAAATTGAATGTGGAGACCGAGACGAGTTTGTTGCAGCACAACAAATTTGTACAACAATTGGAAATGTCTTGTTGTTTTGTGGCCAACATTTTGCGCATGTCAACAAATTTGTTGTGCGTGTGTTGTGTGTGTGGGCAAAATTATAAAAGTCGCAATAATTTCTTAAAATCCTTGAATATTTTTGGCTGCCAAGCGTGCGAAAGAGAGGGAGCAAGCACTGTAATAGGGACAGATATATGTATAGATTGCAATGGCTGAAGACGGCACTGCTGCTGCTGCTGATGTTGATGATGATGTTGATGATGATGATGATGTTGTTGCTGCATTTTATTTTATGCTTCCTTCCGTTTTTAAGACGAACTTTGCTCAACTCTCTTGCAACTGCTTCCCCCCCTTGCTCCCCTGCGTCTGTCTTTAACCCACACATATATTTTTCGGTGGGGTTGTTTATATATCCGCACTTAATGCTTAATTCAGTTACATCTGCTCTGCTTTGCTGCTGCCGATTCAAGATGTTGTTGTTGTTCTTGCTGCTGCTGCTGCTGCTTCCATTGACAATGACATCATCATTATTGCGTGCTGAGCTTTAGCTTCCTCGTCCAAGTGTGTGTATGGGTGTGTGTAGGTATGTGCTCGTCGTCTTCTTGTTCTTGACTGTCACATCTTTGTTATATTTTTGCACAAAATAAATGAAGTAAAGTAATATTATTGCACTTAGACCGCATTAAGTTGTACGTGGCAATCTGTGCTGCTGTTGCTGCTTCTTCCACACTAAGGGTAAGATGGCACTGGGGTTTACTTAGTTTTCAAATTTAAGTGCCAAGGATTTTCTACGAAATTAGCTAAAGAAAATGCCAAAGACAGTCACTGCGACAGCGACAGTGGCTGCGACAGTGGCTGCCACAGCAACTTCCACTGCAATGGCAATAGCACAACTCTGTGCTAATAAAACCATAATCAAGTATACACACTTACGATGCTGCAGCTATGCTCCATCTCCAACATATTCTTTTGCTTATCCTTCACCTTTTCCATTTCCATTCCATTTTCCCCCCACTTCTTTCATACAGAGATATCACTACTTCGCTCTCTGTTAACAATGGAAAATTGCTGTTGACATGATTTTGCACTCTGGCATCGACTGCATTCGGCCATTAGATTTCTCTCCCCGCACACACCCCTTGGGCTCTTGAGTAACTGCTTTGGATTTCGGATTCGGTTTCCGATTCGTTTTCAAGTCGGTTATTTGGTGGACAGAGTGGCAAAAGTGCAGCGTTGCAGTTGCAGTTGCCATTGCGTAATGTGTGGCTGTCAATTTGTTTGAATTATTTGCCAACCTCCACCTACAGCACAACACCCACTGCACTCCGCACTACACCCTCTCCATCAGGCACCCTTCAGTAAAGCCGTCGAAAAGCGCTTTTAATAAACTCTCAACACAACAACTCGTATCTCTGTCGACTGCACTGTGTTCTGACCAGGTCCAAACCAATGCCGGCCTGTGCTGAGCCGTCTCTAGGTGTCATTTATGCAACAGTTTGTATTTTATGACACACGGTCGGAGCGAAGCTTCAGGTCCGAACACTTGACCATTTTTGGTGGGCCGGTCACTTTTGCAGGCCATAAAACTAAAATATAATTATTACCAAGGCTTTTTATGCTAGCGGGCTTTTCAAAAAGCCTGCCACATTCAGTTTAGCCAACAAAGGACACAGCGCGAGAGAAAGGTTGCTCCAGCCCCACTTCACCAGCGGTTTTAAGTCTTAATAAATATGTGAGGCGATGGAGCCGCGATCGTTAAATGATATATGCATTTTCATATCGATAGGGTATAAGCCTAAGCCCTATGGCTAGTTGCTTGGCCAACTGTAGCTGCTGAAATGCCCTATCAAAAGATAAATTTCCTACATATCAAGAGTGGATTTAATGTATTTAACTTTATAAATGATTTTGCAAAATATTTTGATTTTAGTACTGGGATTAATCCTATTTAAAAATAAAATACTAGAAGTAAAGTGCATTCTACAAATAGAGAGTTTAAATTATTTTATTTCTAGATTAATTTTCTACTTAACAAAATTTGTTAGAAATTTTGAAGAATTTCGTAATAATTCGTATAATTAAAATAATATTAATGATTTATTTTATTTTTTTTTAAAAAACAGCTTTAGAAATAGTAAAGTATTAGCTTCTTATTACTATTGAATAATTAACATTGAAGTATATTTAGTAGACAATAAAATACACATTTAATAACATTAAATAAAATTATATTTATTGTTTTAATTTATATTTTCATATGGATTTTCCCTAAGCAATAAATTTATTTGAATAAAAAATACATTTGATTATTATAATTAAGAACTTTCTTTATTGATACAAAGTTTACTTGTTTCATTCAATAAATTTAGAACGTCAAACATTCTATTTAAAAACTGATTTAGCGAACTCAAGTAGCTGATCAGCGCTAAGCTACTCGTTGAGGGTAGAGCACTGGAATGCCCATAGCTTTGGCAAATGTTACGTCCAAAAAGCCACAAAAAACGCGTAAAATGCGCAAATTGAAAGAGGGCCCAAAGCGAGTTGGCCACAAAAGTGCCGCTTGGAGCTGCAGTGGAAGTTGGAACTGAAGTAAGGGCAAAGCTAGGAAGCACAGCGCTGACAGACCGAGAGATATTCTGGCGCGAATGGATCACGGAGTTGGTTTTAAATACTTGACCAAGTTGTTCAGAGATTTGTTGTGCATTCGGTGGGTGGACACCACTTTAATTAGCCTGCGCTCATATGCGAGTTTGGCATTGAATTTTGCCGACCAACAAACAGATGGGTCAAAAGGGCTTTAGGCCCAGATGAATACGTGTTTGGATGGTTGATTGGTTGCTTTGTAGTTAGATTTAAGGAATGAAAGAACGTTCGAGTAGATTGACTTCTTGGCGGGTGTTTGAAGTGCGCCAAAGATGATTTTTTGGAGTCTGTCTTCGAATATCTTTTTCACTGATTTTTATTCCACTGTTGGAATCAGTTGTGTTTCTTTCATTTGGTGGTTTCTTGTGCTGTTGTGTGCGTTTGGCGCGTAATTAATTTTTACAACGATTTTTCATTTGCCAGCGCTGAATGAAACAAACAACCGCAGCAACAAGAAGCAGAAAATGTGGGGGGAAAAACAAGCAAAAAGAAATGTTATGTTTGCTCAATGAAAAGTGCCAAAAGTAATTAATTTCATGCGAAATGCAACGAAGCGCACTAAGATCTGCCGTCTCCTCTCTGCTGTCTCCTGGGCCGAGGAGGAGCTGCTGTTGTTGCCACCATGTTGCATGTTTTTGTCATCTGTGCCCATGTGGCGAAAAATTACTCATGCAGGGCAACGAAACGAGAAGCAACAAGAAGAGGAAAAAGAAAAAACAAAGTCGATTTCCTTGCCATATTTTCTTTTTTGCACTGATAATTGCTTTAATTTTCTATTAATAAGCATCGGAGGATTCAGCGGGAAGCTGCTAACAATTAGCCGCTATGTTGCATGCGACTTATGACATGGCACCGCCAGACTGTGAGACTGTCATACTGCCAGACTGTCAGACAGAGGGACATTCAGATTTCTGCTGAATATTGGAAGCGACGACAGCGTCAGGTTCGTGTTGGTTTCGTTTGTGGCATGCCTCCTGCTCCTGCCACGCCTTCTGCCCCCTCCCCACTGACTGTGTGGCAACAAACATGGCGACAGTTGCCAGTTGTGGCAATTAATAATTTTGCGCTGTGCACATACGCGATTAATTATGGGACTGGGAAGAGAATTGGCCAAAGAGATGGGACGAGGAGTAAAGCGCTGGGCACAGAGGAATTTTTGGGCAACAACTGTGCTGCAACTGTCACGCGTTGCATTTTCATTGAGCCGTTTGCCGAAAATAGACAATGAACTGGCCCAGAAGCCGCGGCTAGCCAGGAGACAGAGGGCGGGGAGGGCGACAGGCCGGGAGGGGGTAAAGGGAAAGTGGGGTAAGCATGGAGTTTCATTCATTTTCCAATTAATTGAAGCACGCGCGTTACTTTCACTTCCACTTGCCATATACCAGGAGCTTGCCACCATTTTCATCGTTTCGCTCTCGCTTTCAGCCACATGCGGGCGGAGCACCTCGCGCGCTGGGCAGCCAGAGGGGGGCGGGGCACGCAAAAGGGGCGGTGGCGTGGCAGGCTTAATGGCACTTGAAAATCAAATTGGTAAAAGCAATTAAATGACGCCCCAAGGACACATTACAACAGCAGCCACGACAACAACAACAAAGGCCAGACGCACACGCCCACACACACACACACACACACACAGACACACACACGCACACACATGCACGTGATTGCCTATAAAAAAGAAATTCTAATTATAATTTAACGCAAATTCGCTGTCTGCTCTCAATATACTTATAGCAAGTGTGTGTGTGTGTGTGTGTGTGTGGTTGTGTTGTGTGTTTTTCTAGTTGAATGCCTCATTTTTGCTTTAAAGGCATAACGCATCAAAGCCAAGTCGAACCTTGGACAAGCCACCCCCGAAAGCAATAAAAACTGGGTGATCTCTGCAACTCTTGCAGGAGCAGGAGGCGGACCCGGAGCTGATACAGGACCAGGAGCAAGCAAAGTACCACAAGCTATCCCCTGTTGCGCGACGGTTGCTTTTGTTGGCGAGTCCTAAAAACAGTCGCCGGCACAATGCGTCCGTCAATTGCAGGCCACACTGTTTGAGAGCTGCGAGTGACAGCTTCTTTTCGTTCAGCTTTATTCGCTCTCTTTTTTCGGCACTGCCAAGTCATCGACCCATCCAAGTCAGACAGGCCAATAGACAGACAGCAAGACAGACAGACAGTCAGTCAGTCAGTCAGTTCATTCACTCACAAAGTTATTCATTTTGTGCCAGATTTGAAGTTCATCTTTTAGCTTTATTCCAGCTAAAGCTTTAGCTAGAACTCAGCTTCCTTCTCTCAGTTACTTTTCTTGACTTTGCTTCGCAAATTGGTTCCATATTCATGCCCCCTTTTCCCACCTCTTCTTGTCGCCATTGTGGTCTCCATTCCGTTATTGGCGTCGCTTTCATTCCATAAATCTGCGAGACGCCATTTTGTCTTATTTATTAAAATTAAAATGCATATTTTCTGTTTCGATTCACACAGACAGCATTTGTCGTCGTACTAATGCGACTTTGTAAGCTCCCCGACATTCTCCTTATTGCCGCAATCTGCCAGAACAATTTTACCTCCAGTCTCGCAGACCTAATTCCTTGAAAGTCCATTTGGATTCCACTCTATTTGCTAGAAGAGCATATTAGTTGTTTACTTGTTTCATATGTAAGTCCTTTGGTAAGTCTGTATTTATTATGCTACCAGTTACTCGTCACGTAACTCTCGTTACTCGCTAATTGTTACTCATTACTCTGTGTTTACTGTTCACTTATCATTTAGTAGGATCTTTATCAGTAACTCGTTTCTTTCATACCCACTATTGTATAGATTATTACCCATCCGTTATTGGTTACACAATAGTTAAAAATTAGTTACATTGTTTAATTGTTAAAACATTCGTTAGTAATTATTAAAACATTCGACAACTTATAGGTTTGTGTGGCTTTATTATTTTGCTATTGGAGTTGATCAGATTATAGTGTCTCTTAAACCGCCTACTCGCTACTCGCTTCCCGTTACTCGTTACACACGTTACCTATAACAAATACTCGCAAATTTGCACTCGCTACTTTCTACACGCTATTTTCTACTCGATACTTTCCATTCGCTTCTTTCTACTCTCTACTTTTATACTCGCTACGTTCTACTCTATATTTTCTACTCTATACTTTCTTCTCTCTACTTTTGTACTCGCTACTTTTTACTCGCTACTTTCTACTCGCCTCATATGTCATATTTCTCCATAATTCGTTTAGTTCCTAAACTTTGTATTTATAAAGTACACCATTTAAAGAGTTTTACTTTAAACATAAGAACTGCTCTTTGCTTAAGTGACGTCATCACAGGACTCTACAGGACTCTCCAGTCGTCGAACTATTTGGTTAATTCAAATACTTGCCTTTATCCGAATTCTCTATCGCATTTTCATTCCCCATTCCTAGCGCAACAACAACTCATCCAACAGAGAGGATGAAAATAAAGCAAATAACTTGTTATGTTAGTTGTAGTGTATTAAATTATAGCACATACCGAAGGTCATGAATTCTTATTTTCCTTATTTTCTCATTTAACGTATTGCTTTTTTCCGAGCCGAGCTGAGCTGAGCCGCACGAAGAGCAACTCCAGCAAATAAATGAAAATTGTCTAAAAGCACAAAAATAAACTAAACTCGCATATTCGCATTTTTGTCGAGAGGAACGCAGCAGCAATCCCGAAACCAAGTTCCTCTCCCCGCCGCTCTTTGCTCCAGAGTATGACGTAGAACCCAAGGCCCAAACCCAAGCAGAAAGCCAACCCAACATCAACACCACCAAAGCCAACTGAAAAAGGCAACAAACAGCACAGAGAGCATACAGAAAAACGCAAAAAGTAGCGGAAAAAATAAGAGAAATTGTATAAATTGAAGTCCTTTCGGACCATATATCACTTTACTTGACAGAGCAATTCCCTTATCTTTGAGAAATCCTGTCGACTGGAAAGTGCGCAAGGACGCGGCACAGGGCGGGCCAAGGGGGGGACGAAGGTGGCTGGGAGCAGGGGGAATGCTGCTGAGAAAGCGGAGGACGACAAGGACCAGAATGAAAAGAACGACAAATGCGGGTTGTGCCCGGCTTGAAGCGCTCCTGACGACGGCAAAGCTGCTAAGCTCAAGTTTAGCAAAACCCACAATGGGGAAAAGCAGCGCCAACTGCAGGGAGCATGGAACTGCTATGTATTGGATGTGGGCGTGTGCCTGGTGTGGGTAGGAGGCGTGGCATAGCTTAAGATGACAGCGCGCGCGGTTTATTTGAATTTCTTATTATGGAGAAAGCTGACTCTAGCTGCCGTCTCTATGTAAGTGTGTGTGTGTTTGTGTGGATATTTTTTTTTAATTTTCCCGGCTTTTCCTGTGGGCCAAATCCTTTCGACGAGTAGAGCGCCTTTTTTTAATGCCAGCACCAAGGCGTATTCAATTAGAGCACCTTTTTATGCAAATTTCGCCGTTAAAAGTTCAATAATTGGCGATGTTCTACAAGTCAAATCAATGCGGCAGGTAAGCGAACCCTTAACCCAAGTCCCAACTCAAACCACGCCCACTTCCTTCAGGAGCTGCTGCTCCTTTTGGATAGGCAGGATAATTTACAAATGAAAGCGAGGCGGGTTTGGGGCTGCTTTGGAATTAGTTTTCTAACCTGAGGGCGCATTGCTGATAATTAAAAATGCAATTTTTTATACACTCCCTCTGAGTGAGCGCTATCACAATGTAAAGGAAAGGGAGAGAAAGAGGGGGAAGAGATGTGAGCGAGGGAGATGGCAACTCAAGACAATGACGGCGGCGTCTTTTGCGTCTGACGCATAAACCAAAACGCAAAATGTCGCCCTAGGGACTCTGGATGGGTTTTGTGGGTAGCACAACCCTTTCAACGTGCCACAATATATACGTGTATATAGGTATATCTATATATAGCAGATCTGTGTGTTTTGGTAAACAAAACAACTTCATTTTGGCTTTTGGCAGCGGCTTTTGCATTATCCAAGCACTGCAAGCGACCTTATCTACCTTTTGTAGTGCCTCGAAAATCTTAATGGCAATTTGAGCTGATTTTCAATGTTCCACCTGGGAGTTGGCCAGCTCTTTATCAAGCCATTATTTGAGCCAGTTTACCTCCCACTTCCACTCCCACTACCCAATCCCAAGCCCAGACAAACTGATTAAGCCATCGATAAGTTCCTGAACCGTTATGTGACTAAACCTGTGTACCTGTGTGTATCTGCATATCGCTACAACTCTTCAAATTCCTTGTCTCTGGCAATTTTCTCACATTTGTTGAGAAAAAAGAAAACTTAAACGTCCGACTGTGGCTTCATTTTAATGAGGCGTTAATTAATTGCTCCTCTTGCGCGTTTTGACACTGCCCAACAAAAACAGAGCAGAGAAACCCACAGTCGAGTGCTGCGAACTGAAAGCCAAAAGATTTATTGTCTCTCGCACTTTTAGCCCTGTCTTCGCGAAAGTGTTTATTAAAATATTACATTTGACATAATTGGAATTTATGAGACACAGTCCCGAAATAACAACAACAACAACAACAACAAAAGCAACAACAACATGGAAACAATAGTGTGAATTCGCTTGTAGGTCGAGCAATTAGAAAACCTTTTGAAAACCTCTATAAGTTTTAGACAAACCCACAAATCATGTGAGCAATTTTTCAATTAGTTAATTCGAAAAGCCGACAAAATGTATTCAAAATGAGTCCAGTAATTGAATTCAATAAATAAAACGGAAAGCAAATAATTCGAATTTTCTGAGTTTATTGTGTTTATTAAGTTTCGCTTTTATATGTCAAATTTTATATCATAATATAACTTAATAATATTATGTTATGAAATTAAACATATAAAGCGAAACTGAAATAATTGTTAAATATTATATTTTTAATCAAGAAAAAAATAATGAATATTCTAATTAAACGAGTTTGACAGTTATGATAAAATCAAAAATATATATTATAATATATTTTGTTTTTATAAATAAGTTAATATTCATTATTTTCCGATTTTTCTATTATTAATTTTTGCCTCAAAGAAGTTAATTTTTATACAGATTAAGCTTAATATATATTTCTATTTGTAAATAGTTTATTTTAAACATTAATATATAAAGGTAGTCTCAAAAAAAAAAAAACATAAACAAATTAGAAAATGTAATTTTAAGATAATAGTAATATTTATTAAAATACGTAGAATGTTATTAATTTAAATAACAGATATACATTAATCAATATATTATTTTTTAAATCAAAACAAATTCTATAAGTTTTATGTTTTCATGAGCAACAAATATATTAGTTACTATTCTACAAAATCTATATCTCTTAAGTGCACTAGCTGCTCTCTTCTTTCAACTTAAACCTTATTTCATAAACTTAAATAAAAACCCATAAACAAACTAAATATTAAAATTTAATGGTATTCAAAGTAATTGTAAATTCTACATAATAAATTCAAAATATTAAAATTAAAGAGTTGTCAGTATATTCACTGGACTTTAAAGCAAAGTACACACTCATAAACAAGTAGATAGATAACAGCAAATAAAAGTTATTTCGGTTCATGACGACCCATTTGCCAATTAGAAATGATTTGAAGCGCCTTAAGCCAATTGACATGGCGACCACACAATGAGCATACAAACAACCAGCAAGTGAGACTCAAACAAACAACAGACAGACGCCCGGACAGAGGGACAGACGGACTGATAGACGGATAGACGGATAGACTGTAAAACAGACAACCCCATGGCCATCTTAAGCGTCTGATCTCTTGTCTAAACGCACATAAAAGTCATCAAATTCACTGAAAACAACATTTGGCTTTGCGTTTACGTTTTGTTGTCATTGTCACCGTCACCGGGAAAACTGTGACGGGGCGCGTTTGGGCTTTTAACTTTTTTGTTGCCATCAAACCCCGGCACGCCTCCGACCGCCTTCACCTACGTACGTACAGTCCCCCCTCCTGCCCACAAGCCCCGCAGTAATCAACAAGAGTGGCGATGTGCACTGTGTCCTGGTGCGTTCTGGTCTCCCTTCGTCCCTTTGCACGGTAGTCCCTGCGTCCCGGCGGCAAGCGACGTTGGTAGCCCTCAGGGAAACGTCAAACAAATGACAGTTGATTAGACAAACATCTCGACGGCGGCAGGAACAAAACGACAAAACGAGCATCAAATGGAAAATTGTGAAATTATGCAATACGCTTTCGCACTCACCGTTCTGTCGAGTCAAATGAAGTAGTTTTGGGCCCCGGCGATCTTAGCACGGCGATAAGATTAAACTTCAGCCTACGCACAGCAGTTCCGACGCCAACCAAAAAAAAAACAAGAAACGAAACAGAAAAAAAAACATAAACGGGGAAAACCCACCCGCCTGGCCTACGGACAGAAACAGATACAGATACTTGTAGTCGTACTCGTATAGATACAGATACATGACGGAGGCAAGCACAATGCCGAAATAATTGAATGCGATGAGGCTCATAGCCATCGTTGGCGTCGTTTTTTGGCATCAAGCCGTTAAACAACAGGCGTAAAGTACAACAACAACAACAACAACAACAACAATGGCTAAGGAAAATGGGAAATGGGAAATGGCATTACGGCATCAACGGGGCACAGAATGTGCCTCCAAATGGGCCTCATAATAATTTGTGAAATAGGCAATATCAGTCAGGCCAAGTAGTTACAATTACTTAAGTGCCTCCCAGCAACTTGTATCCTCACTTGAGACTCAATGTTCGGGATTCGGGACTCGAGACTGAAGTGCGCCTCAATCCAGTTGAGTTTGATCCTTTGGGAAAGTTGTGAAAAGAAAGACATGTCAGGAATAGTTTTAGTTGGAGACAGTATGGCTTAACAGAAGAAATAAATAAAAAGTATCTATAGTTGGAAAAATAATTAAAAAGTTAATAATTATAAGTAGCTAAGAATTGAAACTTATTCGATCATTGAAAAGATGGTTAGATTTATGGAAAGGCAATTGATGAAGGATAGGTTAGGTTAGGCGTCCTCGGGGGTACTGAACAAAGGCCGGATACGGCCCTTACTAGTCCGGTCGCGAAGGTTGTCAAGGCTTAAAGTCCAGAAGAATTTGGGAGCATTTCGCGAACGTTAGTTGGTCTTATTTAGGCCATGGATGAAGGATATAATACAGTAAATGATAATTTATTTATTTTCGCTTCTAAACTTATAGAGTCATTAAAGCTTAAATATTAAACTATTTACAGATATATATTCTAGTTGAGTTGGTTGTCTCAAAGGGCATTAAATTAATGTAAGAAAGTTCAACAAATATTTTAAGAACACTTACATGTAAAAGTTTTATGTGAAAGTCTTATAAATATTAGAAAATAAATTCCAACAGTTCCGTTTTTTGCTTCATAACCGATTTAGATACATTTGATAGTTATTGGATTTAGCATCTTAATAAATACAAAATATATTATTATGCTCTTTGAAAGCCACAAAAGTCCAAAACACTGCTCGACCGACAGCTGAAACTATTTGGCATTCCAGAAATATGCTCGCCATGTAGCAAACGTCCGAGTCATGTAGAAACTACAATTTATCATAGACCAAACACATTTAACGTATGTTTTCAAGCAAATTCAAATGCAGCCAAAAAGGGGCCAGGTATGCAATCACCGAGCACACTCGACAAAAAAAGAATTAAGGAAAAGAAAAACAACAAAAAGGAAGAAAAAAATAATAGAAAGTCGGCTGGAAAAGCAACTGAGTGCAGAATAGAAACCCGGATCTGTATGTGGACCAGAGCCACAAATGAAAACAATGCAAAGCGCAGCAGTTTTTAGTTTTCTACCTTTGTGCAAGATTCGCTCAAATGAATGAAATGCAGGAGCAGCATCAACACACACAGGAGGAGGGGCAGAAGGAGCAGAAGGGGTAGAGGGAATAGCAGCAGCAGCAGGAGCAGGAACAGGCGCAGGATCAAGGCAGAGCGAGCTCAGCTGCGTTGAAACGTCTGTTTCTAGAGCGTTTGCTGTTTTTATTGTTGGCAGGAAAGAGTAGGAAAAGGGGGAGTGTGGCAGAGGCAGTCGCCTGTAGACTGCAACAAAAGCCAAGCGCAAAAAAAAAAATGTCTCCTTCTGTCGCTGTGGTTGTTGTTGCGTGGGCGATGCTTAACAAACAACAGAAGCTGCCGTTTCCCGTTTTGTTGATGAAATAAAATCCGCCTTTTGTGCATTTAATTTTTAGAATACCAAACAAAGCGCAGGCAACAACAAAGGGCGTACCGAATATAACGCAAGCAACAGCAACAACCACAACAACAACAACATCACCCACAACAATAGTCAGTCACAATGGGCAACAGGACACTAAAGCTGTGCACACTGCACACAAAAAACCTGAAAGGTTGTCGTCAGTCCTCGCACATCTTCTGCTGCTTCCCTTCTCTCCACTCCTCTCCATCTTCTCACTTCTCTTCTGCTTCTCAGTCTCAGTTCGTTAACAAAGGAGCAGCAACTGCATCAGGCTTGCAATTTGATGCCATGGCCAAAAAGGGTTGAGCCACAATCAAACTCAAAGTCGCACCAGGAGTTGGAGTCAAAGTCTGACTCTCTGTTGTTGTTGTTGTTGCTGTTGAGTTTCGGGGGCAACTTAATTATTGGCACGCGTTGCAATTTTTCTCATTGACTTTGCAGGCTTGTTCCTTGTGATTATTATTATACTTTTTTTTTTTGTGCTAACGAATTTGAGACGCGCCACGCGTCGTATGCGCAACCTTTGACCGCAACGCTGGGACAATACGCGTTATGGCAACGCCAGTTGGGCAGGCAGCAACTATTAAACAATAACAAAGCTCTCGTCATAAAAACAACAACAACAAAAACAACAGCAAAAAATAACAACACACAAAACAAGTCCCAGTGCGCTCGTTTTGTGGCATTCCATGAAATTGTTGAGCTTGTGGAAGCCGCTCGGAAAGCGGCGCCAGAGAATCTCAAGACGAAACATTGTAAAAATTACATCAATGGATTTCGTTGAGCTCAGGACTCCCCACTCCCTCTCTGTCGCTCTCTTGTTGACTCTCTCTGTCTATCTCTCTTATCAAAGCAGCTCGCTCGTGTATTCAATGTGAAAATAATTTCTTTATCCTTTTTATGTGCCCATTTGGCATGTGCCGTTATGCCAAAGCCAAGCCAAGTGCCAAGTGGAGGTTAGGGATGAAGTTGGCCCATAGCTTGAGAGTGTCGGGGGGTACAAGTACGCCGGGTTGGTCCGGGTTGCTGTTGTAATAACATCCCCCAAATGGGTCATTTGCGTATCCTCAAACAGCGAATAAAAATCAGTGAATAAGAAAAACAGGAAGTGTCAGAGGACATCCGCATGTTTGTTGCTGTTGTTGTCGCATTGTTCTCACTACAACTCTATGGCTGTAAATACACACATGTACACATATGTAAGCACTATCCTTGTGTGTGAGTATGTGTGTGTGGGACATAAAAGTACCACTGTTTTTGGGACTCAATACTTTTGATTAAGGATTCAACATCGTAGTCCTGCTAATTGCAAACGACGCTCCGTCTCACGATTTATGTTGTGTCCGAAATGTTGTGTCCTTATTGCTCTGTTCTGTTCCGGTTCATCGGTTCATTGGTTCATCGGATCAGACAGCAGATGGAGCTGCTCTCAAATGGGGTTTCTACACTAATTATCGATGGGCGTGTGGTCTGCTCCTCAAGTGTGTGTGTTTCCGTTTGTGTGAGTGTTTGTGGGTGTGGGTGTGTCTAGAATGAGAAACGAGTGAACAGATTGCATGAAACTTTAAACACATACTAAATTATAAGGGTAAATTGGGGAGGAAAGAAGAGAAAAAATAGGTTTAAATTGGAATGCTTGAGACTTAGTTTAATTTTTGTGTGCTTATATGTTCAGTGGACTTTAATTAATTAATTCCAAGTGTAATTAGTTGTGTATCACAACTCTACCTCTTTAAAAATGCTTAAATAAATGTCTGTATGCAAATCTGTCAATCGTTTGCGCCCTGAAGCTGAAATATTTGGTTTTATCTTAAAGACTAAATCTTTCGATATCTGTTAGATTTATTTACTGACTGGCTAACATGCTAATCTCAAGACCTATTCATGCAGTTCAACTTTCTAAACGCTTGCATGTAATCTGCAGCCAGCAACGTCTCGTAATCCTTTTTTTGCAATTAACAACACATACGCATGTCAACACAACAGCGGGATGGAGCAACAGCAGCAGCAACAACCACAAGAACAACCTAATGGCCACAACTCAGAGATGCAGTCAACAAGAACGGAGAGTCGGGAACGGAGAGTGGAGAGCGGAGAGCGGAGAGCGGAGCACTGAGAACCAAGAACCGCTAAAGCCATTGGAGCTCCGTGTCTGGGGAAGATTAATGTGCGAGTTGCGTTCCTGTTGTGGCGACTTATGGAAATTCATCATTATCTCTCTCTTTCTCACTCTCTGTCGCCCTGTCTCTCAGTCTCCTTGTCTGTCTGTGTGCTGAACTAGCCGTTGTTTGCTGTGCGTTTAATGAGTTCTCAAGCGATGTTCAATTCAACTCATTAGCTGCATTTTCCTGCTAGCCAAAAACTGCACATCCCTTCGCCCTTTACTTGTGTTTCTTTTGCATATATTAGCTCTGTGGATATGACTATGGATGTGGTTCTAGTTCTGCCTGTGCCTGTGGTTGGGGCTCGTGTGCGTATTTGTCATTGTCAACATTGGTGTAGAACATGGCGAAGGCAATGGCGATGGGGATGGCGATGGCATTTTGCAGCTGCCCGTGCTTTCACGCAGGTGATTAACATAAACGCCAAATGTCATGTTTTGCACTTTAAGTCGCCAAATGTCTGAGCAACTAGCCAGGCCACGCATCTATTGGCCCCCCAACAAATTGTCCAAGTGAAACCTTTGGTCATATAGCCTTTAGCTGCATATCCTATATTCGTATCCAGCTGGATTTCTAATCCGAGACTTGGCACGCGTTGAGTCCCACAACAACAAACGGCGAAAAGTTTTAAGGTCATAAATCACAGCGATTGCCAAACAAAACAAAAACCCGCCCGGAATCCTCCAACCGCAGCTAAGCAAACAAACAAGTCCTGCCAGTCGGGAAGCTCAGCAGAAAGCACAAAGGACGAGGGCAGAAAGGACGAATGAACGAATGGACAATGCCAGCACCTTGATAAATTCAAAAGCACGCACTTTTGATTTAGGCAAATCCCCAGTAGGATATAAGAACACGGATACTCGCGTGCCGTATGTGAGCTCTACTTCTACTATATCATTGCATTGGCAGCTCGAACCGGAAACAAAGAAATCTCCATAATATATGCCCGAACATATTCCGCACACAAATTGCACAGCAAGCTCCGTGCCCAGTCCACAGGATGTCCCCTAACTCCTGTCCAGTCCAGCTGAATTTCTTGTCCCCAAGTAAGTGGAGAATTCTGCACAATATTATAATTCAAATTTATGCAGCCAAGAAACCCTTTTCACACGCACTTTCTTATCGACACCATATGATTAGGAACGTCTCCGGGTCTCTTACAATATAGGAAAAAAACGAACTTGTTTCTATCATTGCCATTTCCCCATTAAAATCGCCGAGCTGTGGGCGTTGGGAGTTGGACGGTGGTTGGTGGGAGTAAGGAAACGGAAATGAAGCCAAACGGAACAAGCAAAACAAATTTACAAAATGAAAATGCCACACATAGAACATGAGGAGGAGACGGAACTGCAGATGGCAACGGGTGACAGAGTACAGAAAGCACACAGAGTAGAGTATAACGGAAGACAGGAGCAGCATCCCCACGGTATTCGTTTGGCGATTTGCCTGTCACAGGGTTGTACTATCCAAAACCCTATCCCTCTTTTAACCCCCTACCCCACACTGCTCTCCCCTACTCCTTTTCGGCCATCCCTTGTCCTAGCAAATAGCTTGGCTGTCGCCGTCGATGCTTGTTTTATTTATTGCTTTTTTAACCCTTTTTTGGTTGATTTGCTTTCGCTGTCGTTTCTTCTTGTTTGTTTTCGTGTTTTTTTTCTGCGTGTGTGTTCCCCGCTCTGCTGCTCACACCACGCCCACAATCTACACAATCGCCTCCACGCGTTGTCCATTCGAATTGGCTTAGCGATTGGCAAAGTTTCACTTTTGCATTCTGAAATTCAATGGTCGCTTAATGAACTCAACTCCATTCGGAATGCATCGATTTTTAGTCGGCCCAGAACTTTTGCTGTACTTGGCTGGCTGTTTTTCCATTTTCCATTTTACTTTTCGGCTAAAAGTTGCTTTTAGTTTAATGAAAAGAGAGCTTAAAACATGGAATTGCCAAATTCTGTTGCATTCGCAAGGTGTCGATTAAAGGATTTTGTTTAAGTTAAAAAAGTTTATGTAAAAATGGCATGCTGATTAAAATTTTAAATGTAGAGTTACTTTAAATTAAACTAATTTAAATTTAAGAAATATTTTAAAGTATATAATAAAGTATAAATCAATAATTATTAACCCAAAATAGTTCAAAATTCTTAATTTTTTTGTTTCTCCAACTTTTGTTTAACGAAACTTTATCTAAGAACTATAATTCAAAGTACTTGCCATTGTAAACAGCCACTGTCAGTAGCATAACTTAAAGATAAGCTGTGTTAATAACTTGGTAACTCCATCCCATTCATACTTGTGTCTCCTGTCTCCTAGTTGCCATTGCTTACACCCAAGGCTTTGCCTGTCCAATTCTGACCGAAAACAGAGCAGCAATCGTAAAATGTATGACTAATAACCTGATCTTAACTCAATGCAACTTCATTAAGTGTAGATTTTTTTGTAGATTTCGCAGACGCTTAATTAAGATGCCATGTTGGTTATGTTGTTGCCAAAGTTGATAATTTTTTCATTAGTTAAATTTATTAAATGGCAAGGCTGTTAAATTTTCCAACATGCAGTGCCTGTTTTTCCTCTTGTTTTTGGCGCCAAGGCAACTTTTAGTGGATAATACATATCATTTTGAAATTTTGTAGTTTCAGAGTTTTTTTGTCGCTTTATTGCAGATGATGTATGCGATGGTGATGATGATGCTGCTGCTTATTACGATGATGACCTCATTGGGAGTGGAACACACACAGAGAGTGCTTGGAGTCTAGCCGGGATTCTGCTGTGTTGGCCAACTTGCCTCCATAACCATCTGCCTCATCTTGGCTAATAATTTCAGTTGTTGTTTGCCGTGTGTGTTTTTTTTTTCCGCGCTGGATGCATAATGACAAAAGTTTCTGTTTCTGTTTCTGTTTGGTTGTTCGGCGTTTGCTGTTGGTGGTCACTGCTCAGTTGTCCAGTTGGCCAAATGGACAGCTGGCTAGTTGGACAACTGGACGGTGGGACAGTGGGGCAGACAGTCAGTTGGCCAGGCGCGCACAACAGATGACAATCATTTAATTAGAAACTTTCCCATAGGCTCGAGCCAGCTCTCAGTGTTTGTTGTTTCACTTATTTTATTTTTTTTGTTTTTTTGCTTTTCGTTATGTATTTTTGTATACATATACTCGTATAGTTTTGCGAGCTGTTAATTAACTTGTTTGAACAGGTGTGAAAAAGTTGTCAGCGCCGCGAGGGGATCGAGCAGGGGTAGGGGAAGGGGAGTGGAAACTGTTGCCGGTAATTACAGTTGGCCAACTTTTCAGATGCGTTTTCAGATGCTGCCCAAAGTCGCCTTTTTTGTCTTTGTCTGCTCATATTTGCATACAGCTGCGGGTCTTATGCATTCTGTATTCGGTATTTGGCATTCCGAGTTCTGCGTTCTGCATTTCGCAGTGACATCCATCAAGACAAGGAGCCCAGTTTGCGGCGTCTGTTTGGCCGGGTTAAGGCCTTGGCAGAAATTAAAAATTCCGATTGGAATTCCCCGATAAGTTGCCGCCGCAGAAACAATTAAATATCGCTGGCGTCGTCGTCGTCGTTGTCGTCCAACAACTCCACGTCCAAGTCCACGACACGATTGGCATTTGTTATAGGCGCCTCGGTGCTCGCAAATGCGTAGCAATTGGCGCTACATTTGGCCACAAAATGCAGCGGGCGCTACGTGACCGATCGCTGCTCCAAGATATGGGCGCAGGAAAGCGACAAGCCGCCAGTCTCCCAAGCCCAAGCCCAGTCCCAGTGCCAGACATACAGCACAGCGCAGAGAGACCAGCAACAATACAAGACAGACCCAAGACAGTCCAATCCCAGACAAGAGACAAGTCAAATTGTCAAGGCGCCGTTCGAGCGTTCGAGCGTTGGATTTGCAATTTGACTGATGATCGTGATTAGGCTACATTTGAACTACTGGCAATCCCGATCTGTAGCCACTGTGCTCTGCCTTTCACGTAGCTGTACGACAGGCATTAGAACTAGTTCAGTTCAGTTCGGCGGAATTGAATATTAATCAAACTGCTGTGATTATTAGTACAGCATCTGCTACTAAATAAAATTACTACTTTTGTTTTAAAGGAATGAATAAAGTGAAAGAGCTAACAGCTTGGTAACGTAGTTAATTTTACACGGGTATAGTATTGGCTTCAACTATTTTTTTGAATTTACCAGAAAGGAAAAAAGTAAAAAAACAAATAAATAGAATTCATAGCCAAACAGTTTCTTAATTAAAAATTGTTTCTTTAAGTATACAATCAAAATACTATTTAGTAAATAAACCATTAAATTTATTAATTTAAACTTACATTCCCAATTTATTTTATAAACGTTTAATTTTTATACACTTAAAATAAACAAATTTTTTCAGTATTTTATGAATTTTCTTAATACAATTCTACCTAAATAAAATTTATAATTTGTTTCATTATATTAGATTACAAAAGATTTTTATGCGAATATACCTTCCATATTTGAGCTTACTTCCTTTGACATGGCTTATACCCTATATTTGTGTTGTGTTCTGAGAGCGTGTTTGAAATTTTTGCAGACATGAGCTCTTGAGGATGCAGGCAATCGCCTCGAGGTGCGTCCCAAGTCGCAAGTCCCAACTCGCAAGTCCCGTGCGATCGTTCATTAAGCGAACGCTTTGTATAAATTATGCTAATGATGCTACAATTGATTTGTAATAAAAATCCAAAAAGCGGTGCAAAAATAAGATAAATATGCTCAAAGCACGCACTTTGCTGTCCAACGACAAGGAGTTCGATCTGGTCTGGTTATTGGTACGCAGATCTTGGCCCAATGTTGTTGCTGCTGTCGCTGCGTCTGCGGCTGCGACTGGTGCATGTTGTCGGCATCTTGGCCATGGCTATGACGAAGACGTTGACCATGGCCAGCGGCAGTTGGTTATAGGCTGTGGTTTCTGCAGCTGAGCGCTCGGTGCTGGGAAAATTGCAGGCAAAGCAATTCCAATATGAACAACACAACAACATGAGATTTACATAATTAGAAAACTGCCACATATGCTGCCGCCCACACTAAACTCATCATTTCCAATCCCGTTGCCATGCCCATTATCAAACTGTTACTTCAGTGCAACCACCACGAGGCCTTTACCAAGTTCAAGTTGCCGTTTTGAACCCTTTCAGCCAATTTGCAACAGGGACCGCGCCAACGTTTTCCCGTTGCCCAGCTGCTGCAATTAATGCCACAACCCGTGCTCCATGTGGCAATGTGGATTGAGGATTGTGTTCATATATGAGACTGTGTGAGACTGGGTGTGTGTGTGTGTGCAAAATTGAGAAAACATGCCTAATTTCATGTAATTGCTATTTGATTTATTACAAGCTACAAAATTTGACTTTTGGCGCAGTCTGCGACGCCGACAAAGTCCCCAGTTGCTGCTGTTGCTGCGGTTGCCTCTGCTGCTCGTAGTTTGGAACTGGGAACCACCAACAAACGGAGTAGTTTCTACACGCTGTTTAGTCGCTTGTAGCTTGTGTTTACTGTTAGACGTGCCTGGTGGCATTTTGGAGCCATTGCCACCCACCAGAAGTTGTTGTTGTTGCCGTTGTTGTCGTTGTTTCTTGTTGCCGTTGTTATCGTTGTTGCTGCCAGCAGAATGAGCAAATTTTCTAATGAGTGAAACTGAGCTGCCTTGTTAATGATGTGCGTGTTAGGTGAATGAACAAACTGAAGAGAGCAGAAAGAGAGAGAGAGAGGGAGGTGAGAGAGGGGGAAAGAAAAAGCTGGAATGCAAGATAAGATTTCTGCACTGAGTAATGGCTTATTACAAGACAAGCTGCGGGTTCGCCATAAGCATAAAAGATAGAATCCATCAGAAAGGCAAACAGCTTCTAATGATGTGCTCTAACTAGACTAAACAAACTTGAAGCTTCAGTTTCTCCTTTCTTTTGTAGTGGGAAAAGTTTTTGAAAATAAGCTTTAATTTAAGCAAAATATAAATACTGGGTGGACAAATGGAATTCGGAATTTAATATTTGAAAACTATGATAACTATGACCAGAAATTGGATACAATGAGGATGTATATAATCGTTTCTTTCAATAAATAAAAATTTTAAAAAATTCATAATGTCATAAAAACATTCTACACTCGATATTGGACTTGATAGTCATAATCCACGTTGACATCCATGAGTAAAGTCCTGAAAATTTTGACTTTTCAATAAGGAAAACAGTCTAAGGATTCTCAATTTTATAGTAAGAAAGGTATTTCAATCCTTCCGATGTTAATAAGTTCAGGATAACTAATTAATTTTATTGGTGAACATTCTTTGAGCTTGCTTTATAATTCATAAATTTGTCGAGTGGATTGAGTGTGTTAATATATGGACTTGTGCACCACCCAACCACAGCACACACGCACCTTAATGAAGCCTATCTGCGGTGCGTCCCTCCTTGTGCTCCTGCACTACACCTGCTCCTCCTCCCACGGCTCCCTCTTGGCCTTGGCCATTAAGCCATGGCTTGCAGCTCATGTCAGACGACAGACGGCTTTTTGCGTTGACAATTTTGCTGTGTGATGTGCTCAAGATTGATGGGCCGCAATTATCGCCAGTTGAGTAATTTATATGAATACCAAAAGGGGCGTGTCGCACATGTGACAATGCGCAAACACATTTGCCACACTGTGTGTGTGTGTGCAAGTGTGTGTGTGTGTCAATTCAATTAAAATGAAGTGCAATGCAATATTTTATGCTGTAATTCGAATTAAAATTCAAAACTAAATATCGATTTCAAGCGGGAAAAGCGGCAAATGTCTAGCAAGAAAGGGCACAAACACACACACACACATATACATACACGTAATAAGGTAAGTGTGTGTGTGTGTGCGTGTGTGACTTCATATGGCAATAACACAAATTACACAACATATGGTGCCAATGATGTCGACGTTGCCCTTTTCTGGTGCCAGCAACAAAAGCCAAACCCAAACTTGAGGCACTTGTATAAACCTTTATGGTGTATGGTGTGTGAGTGTGTGTGTGTGTGTACTTGGTGGTGTGAGTGCGGCACAATCCTTTTGGCTGTCAGTGATTTTAATGCCTTTATTTCTCTCCATTGCAAGCAACTTTCTTTTCGCCTGGAAAAGTGGAAAAGTGAATGGAAATGGGTTTCCTTTTATTTTTTACTTTCGACAAGCTTTTTACTTTTTTAATCTCAGGTGACGCCGCCTGGGTGTCGTAAATCACGCCACCCTCGCCTCACCCTGCAACCCTCTTGATCCATCGAGACATCTAGAAGGGGTTGCCACTGAGCCTGGGTGTGTGCCTGTGTGTGTGAGAGTGTGCGATAATTGAGTTGTGAATGTTCTTTACAATACTCTCATATATTTTATTCCTTTTCTTTTTTTTTTTGGGTAGCGCGACTCCCATAAGAAATTGATATGCACGAATTGTTCAGGATGTCGCGAATTATCGCATTATGCGTTTGCGATAAAGAGAATAACAGCAAAAATATGAGATACAAAGGTAAAAGGCTTCCCAATGCTAATTTTCAAATATACAGCTGTGTTCAAAATAATAGCAGCGCTATTTTTGGCTAACAAATATGACTAAGTTTTAAGCATGTTCTATCTTAAAGATCAAGCACTAAGTGCATATCTTTTTTAGAATAGAGGGTGGGGAGGGGGAAGGAGGAAAACGAAAAAAATCCCGTTGGAATTGCTTTTCTTTTCCGTTTTATTCATAATTTTGTGTGTAAGGATACAGAAATTTTTTTTTTTTTTTTTTTTTTTTTTGCCTTTTTTTTCTATTTTAAAAATTTTCAAGTAAAAGTTGTTAATTTGTTGAAAGTAAGTTTAATTAATGAGTTTACTATTATTTTCATGGGAATAAAAAAAAAAAAAAAAAAAAAAAAAGAAAAAAAATTAAATTGGAGCGCCCCCGACCGTATAATACTCTCTGCATTTAATTCCCGATTTTTAAAAATTTTATATTATATTAAAATCGGTATCTGGGTATTTCAAAATAAACAAATTATAATCGAAAACGCCCGATTACTAGTAAAATTCGCCGCTCGAGTTCGTTCCCGATTTAAATAATAATAAATAACTTAAATCGGTATCCAGGGAACACCACGTGGAGGTAATTGCAATGCAATTAGATCTTTTAAAGAGATCTTCGAGTCGACTTGAAATGTGTAATTGTTTAAATAAATTACGCATTTCCATGTTCCCCGCGCGGAAAAAAAAAAAAAAAAATTCCCGGCCTATCAACTTACAGACTACCTGAAATGCTAACTGAAATCGCGTCGTGAATGCTGTGCACAGTCTCATATGTTTTTGCGCTGGCTTGGCCAAGCGACACATTTGAAAATGCCCAATCAATATGTGTATCGTCACGTGTTGTGGACATTTTCAAATCTAAAAGGGATCTAAATCCCTTCCTAACCAAACTTTCATAAGTTTCCCTAGCCTGAGTCAAAGATCTTAAACATAAATTAAAATCTCCTAAAATGACGGAATCACTACCTAAAATCAAATAAATCCTCAAACTCAATTCTAAATCTAGGCAACGAGTAATGGGGGCTTTTATAAATTATTAAAATACCTATAGACTTAAACTTTAAAACTGAGTATTCGAATACATGCGAACCATCAATATTGCGACCTGTGGAGCAAAGACTAACATTCTCAAAAAGTTCGTTCCTAACGAAAACAAGAATGCCTCTTTGTGATCGAGTCCTACCTTCACCTAAACAATCTAAACGTACAGCAATTCTAAACCCTGGGACTTCATAAGTCTCATTTGGGAAGGTCGAGCCTTCAACAAAACAAAGCATTGATGCCTGAAGCATCAGCTTATCTAACTGAACACTTTTAATATGACAGTGCAGACTTTGGACATTGTGGAAAATTATCTCGAAATTAGAACTATTAACTAAATAGTCGAAATGTGTACTAAGTAACTTAATGGAGCGTAATTTTTCTAACTCTTCCTGAACTACATTTCGACCTTGGATGGGCCTCGGAGGGTTGAAGTTGCCTACTAGAAACAGTCCAGCTGCACTTGTCGCTCTACTACAAGCAACATATAAAGCTGCTCGATCTAAACTATCGGAAATGTGGACCACCACCTTATTGAAGGTTGCTCCCTGACTTTTATGAATGGTAATACCTTCTGCAGGTACGATCGGAAACTGTTTGCGATCTATCGTAACATTTTCATTTTTCCTAAACTGAAAACTTCGAACAGTTTTGACTACTGGGGTCCACAATGGATTGGGTAGATTTCTATACTTTAATCGTAATTCTTTTCCTACTCTTTCCTCAAGGAAATCTACCCATAGAATAATTGGATGACTGTTTGAGTCTAAATCTATTTGCCTAAGTATTCCTGTTGCTCCATTTACTAAACCATCTGAAGTATCTATGTTCACAGTCATCATATATTTTGCTGTAGTTTTCAAAATAAGAGTACTACACAAACCCTGGGTTTCTGAAGTTTTGAATCCTTTAACGGATTCAAGAATTCTGGCCTTGTTTGCCTCACCTAAATTACTACCCTTTACAAAATCCTCAGCACTAGAACAATATTGGGTGGTCGCAATTCGATTCAGTTTTAAAGTGTTGTATGAATTTGTTGCGGCGTTGGAGTGGAAGAGATGAATTGCATCATCTGGTATCATATCTTCCCTTACTACTCTGGATCTAAGAAGCTCAATGTCAATGTCTGTCATATGAGCGGATGCCATATTATTAAGGGCTACAGCAAATGGTTGGTCAAATCGTTGACGCATTATTTACGTCAACTAGAAAAATTCAAATCTAATTAGATTATTCTCCCGCAGTGTGCTATGTAGTTCACTGTAGTCATCCCTAGAGGATTGCTAAAAAATCCACCTGTCGCCCACAGGCCTCAGTTGTCTGAGATCGCCGAGCACGATGACAGGTTTCACTCCAAAAAAGTGATTACTTTTGATAATCTGCGGCGTTTATAAAGCGAAACATTTTGGCTTTGAGATCGATCAATCTCACATGTAACGTATTTAATAAGTCTGCGGATAAGGTCCCAATTCTATCGGACTGATTTACAGGAAGGCTAAACATTGAATGGACTGTACAACCTCCTATTCCGAATGCTGCCTTCCCTGTTGGAGCGGACAAAAGAAACTTTAATTAACTCAGAGTTTGAGCCTCTTCTAATATTAAACCTAGCTGTAAGGGCTTGATATAATACCGAAATTAGTCGGCTTTTGCCGACACCAGCTCCACCACCTACAAATTCATAAAACTTTTTGCCTATCTTAAAATTATGCAACACATGGTTTAGATAAGTTCTCTGTTTTAAGTTTAGGGAACATACTATTTCCTCTAAACATGACGATGTCATTAAAACAGGCAACTTAACAAACTGAACAGTGTTGCTGCTTGGCCCATCTGCATTCTCGTCATTTCCTATATTTAAAATATTTACCTGGGGATCTATTTCTGCTACACCTAACACTCTAAATCTATTGTCTACATTATCCTGATTGTCAGCATTACCTAACTCTTCTTCCTGATTATCGTTTAATACTCTACTGAGAGCATCTTCTAACTCACTATCATTTAAAACATTGAATCTCCTACGATTAGCCTCAATAAACTCCCTATTCAGATTACAAACCTCTTCGCAATTTTTACTAACTAACTCCTCTTGTTCATTTCTCCACGGATAATACAGCATTACTAGTTCCCTAAAATAATTCTCCCTGTCGTGACTAACATTATATCTCCTATAACGTATTATCCGTGGACTACGCCTTTCTCTAACAAATCCGCTACCATTGCGAAGAGGATAAACTTCGGTTCTACCGAATCCTTCATTTCCTACCTCATCCTGTGATTCTTGGCGAGTCCTACCTGCCGTTTTAGAGAATGTATAATATGCCGCAAAATCTGCTAAGCATAAACTATTTAGATCATCTGGACGGTGAACGTAATGATCTAATAGGCCTACTTCGAAAATATCCTCTGAGTCTTCGGGCAAACTTCTGAGTTGTGCCCGCGACTTGAGCATTTGAACTCGTTTGTCAGGCAATCCAGTGTTTATAAAAACTTCTGCATTGCTGCTCTCTGACAACGACATCCCTAAACAGCAATAAGCTGCCTCCTGTGCAGATATTTCTGAGCCATTAATAAACTTGTGACCTATGTGCTGCAGTTTCTGCCTAATACTAAAATTTCCTAAACGCGCTTCTTCTACAGCTTCTCGCATCAGCTTAGACATACCTCTTTGCGACTTATTTATGTAATTGATAACGTAACTGCAGCACGCATATGGATCTAAGATAAACTGAATATCTATGTTGGCTCTCTGCATTGACAAAATATGCGTGTTATACGCATTCACCATAATGGCGTCGAAACTTCTCTTTAAAAATATTTTTGGTCTATTTAAACTAGATCTAATTGCTAAAATATAATCCTCATAACTAAGACCAATTTGAGGTTGCGAGAGAAAATTATTAAAATCATTAAGGGTTTCCCTAACTTCGCTATCTATGGGAGAACTCAAGAAACTGTTTATATTCTCAAAATTCTGTTGATGAATTGAATTATTCGGACTGTTTTCAGGAAGAGGAAAGAGAATTTCTGTACTAGGCATTGGAGGATATGGTATACCAAAACGACAGATTTGCCTATTTCTGATGCTACGCTGGCATGACGGAGTATGCTTATGCGTTTGGTATAATATGAAAGGTTTCAATTCATCGTTTGTTGGATTTTTTTCCGTCGTAATGAACTGGTCAACAAACTGTACAACAGGCGGACAAGTGGAAGGATTAATAGAATCAAATAAAGGGGCATCCTTCAACCAAAACATTCCATGAATGTGTGGTGAACCCCGGTGTTGAAACTCAACTCGCCAATAATACTTATAAACAGAATGTTGGCCGAAAATGCCTCCATCCTTCTTCATAACTTTTAAAAGCTGCCTATACCTATACTCAAAATACCTAGCGCACGTAACTGGGTCTGACCTAATCAGTTCTACAACTTCAGACCTATCTATGCTAGCTGCCTCTTCTTCGGTTAGAACTTCCTTCCTAACTGTTTTCTTTAAAATAACTATAAGTTCTAACCATTTACTTTCTGCAGCAGAGAGCGTTATGAAGAAAGAAGGTATGCCAAATTGCCTAATCATGGCCATTACCTTCTTCTTCTCTGCTTCCCAATGCGCAGGAGACGAGCGAATGCCTTTTAAAATCTTAAATCCCTCATCAAACTGAATGAACCTATCTATTTCATCATCATTAAGGGCTGTCCTAGCTGTAACGCCGCGGGAAGCGCTGTGCTTTCTCAAGCAAATGGAATAATTATTCCGCATATTAATCAGCTGCATTTTCCTAAGATTGTAAAAAAGCTTATCTACCCTACAAGCCCTTCTATCAAAATTCCTAAGCTCTGATCTAATGATTTTTGTGTAGCTTTCTACACAATTCCTTTTTACTCCTGCATAAATCGTGGGAAAGGACAACTCCTCTGAATCACAATCAGTTATCATGTCCAGAGGCCGTTGTCCTTCCCCAGGTGCTACAGCTAGACTACTACCATCTAAATTCTCTATTGGAATATTCTCCATAAGGGTTTCCTCACCTCCAGGATTAAGCTCTTGCTCTTCTACTGGAGCATTCTCGTCTACTATTGGGTTTGCAGCTCTATCACCCATTTCTCTAACTAAGTCTATATCTTCTGTTGATGCAATAAATGGAACGACTTCAGATGTGTGTGAAGCCAACCATTCCTCATTAATGCTAATTCCATGCTTTCTATAAAGCTCAGTACCTACTAAATACCTAATTGCATCAACAACACGAGATGGAGATATAGTTTCCACCATAAAGCTGTGACGATATTCTAATCTACGTTTGAGGTGGAGCTGAACTACCTCTGCGTCACAGAAAGCCCTTGGAAGGGAAGTTACGACATTCGCAACTGGAATAGGCACATTTACTACAGCTCCTTTAATACTATTTTGCCGATCATAATCTAAAGATTTTATGATCATGAACGGAAGGCGTGGAGAAACTAATCTTTCTTCTAAACTTTGTAAGTCCTTCAGACATTCTGGAAGTTCTGGGAAGTCTAAGCCATTGGTAATGGAATTTTTGGGTTTTTTTTCCATCCTTAATTAAACGGCTACATGATTTACAAAACGAGTGCATGCCGTTTACAGATGGAAACTGATCGGACAAAAACAGAATGTCTGCGCTAAACTCGTTGTTTTCTACAATATATTCCCTACTTATCCTATCTATCTGGTGAGGAAACCACAAACCTTTACAACAAATGCAAACATGGTCTGGGCCTTGTTTAATTAATTTATTGTAGGTGGCTATAAGACTTTGTAAGCTGTTCCTAGGGGGTCGTGCCTCATCTTCAATGGCATTCGCTCGTGTCTGTTCATTTCGGGCAGCATTACGCTCGTTTTCTGCTGCTCTATTCTGAGAAATACTCCTATACTGACTAACTCTTTGACTAAGACCTCTAGCTAAATCTACTGCATTCTGACGTTCTCTTATCCTAGCACTTCTCCTTTGAGCTGTATTACGAGCTCTTTCAACTAACCTACGAACAGGGTCATTTCGCACCTGTGACCTAGCTATTCTATCTACCTCTCTTTCTAAAATTCTAATTTCTACATTCTGCCTCCTATCAAAGTGTGCCTGGCTATTGCGCACTTGCTCTATTCGTCTAACTAAAACATCCTGTCTTCTTTGCGATCTTCGCAAAGTGTCTTCAGCCTGCTCTCTTTGCCTAACCTGTGGATTTTGTCTTCTAATAGATCTACGCAATGAATTTTCTGCCTGTTCGCGATCCCTTTCTTCAATATTTTCCCTACGACTTCGTCTGTGATGGGCATCTGAAGCCCGTTCACTCTGCCTAACCTGTGGATTACGCCTATTTATTTGTCTGCGATGGGCATCTGAAACCCGTTCGCTCTGTCTAACCTGTGGGTTCAATCTCCTAACTGTCCTACGCGAAGTATTGGCTGCCTGTTCGCGATTCCTTTCTTCCGAGTTTTCCCTACGACTTCGTCTATTTAGGGCATCTGAAGCCCTCTCGTTCTGCCTAACCTGAGGATCCTGTCTCCTAACTGTCCTACGCGAAGTATCACCTGCCTGTTCGCGATTCCTTTCTTCCGAATTTTCCCTACGACTTCGTCTATTTAGGGCATCTGAAGCCCTCTCGCTCTGCCTAACTAGAGGATCCTGCCTCCTAACTGTCCTACGCGAAGTATCAGCTGCCTGTTCGCGATTTCTTTCTTCTGAATTTTCCCTACGAATTCGTCTATTTAGGGCATCTGAAGCCCTCTCGCTCTGCCTAACCAGAGGATCCTGCCTCCTAACTGTCCTACGCGAAGTATCAGCTGCCTGTTCGCGATTTCTTTCTTCTGAATTTTCCCTACGAATTCGTCTATTTAGGGCATCTGAAGCCCTCTCGCTCTGCCTAACCAGAGGATCCTGCCTCCTAACTGTCCTACGCGAAGTATCAGCTGCCTGTTCGCGATTTCTTTCTTCTGAATTTTCCCTACGAATTCGTCTATTTAGGGCATCTGAAGCCCTCTCGATCTGTCTAACTTCTGGATCCAGTCTCCTAATTGTCCTATTCGAAGTATCGACTGACTGTTCTATTACTCTTAAACGCGCACTTCTCCTACGGCGTGAACGTTGCTGAGAATTCCCAATCTGTTCTAGTATTCTATTTTCACTGACTGCCCTACGGATTCTTTGAGATTGGGAATTCAACTCTCGCTCTCTTTCTGCATACTGTGCGTCTTCTCTATTTGCCCTATTCCTTTCCCTACGCCTTCGAGACTGTGCAGCAGCAGACAACTGCCTTCTGCGCGGCATTTTAAAATTTAAAAAAAAACAATTAGTAAAATAAAATAAAATGAAATATGTAAAATATTATAATTATATACCTTAAAATGTGTAAAAATATAATATATTATAATTTTATATAAAAACAGAACTTTTTCAAATTTAAATATATGGAAAAAAAATTCATAAATAAATTTAATCAATTTAATAAAATAAATGAAAAATATATAAAATGTATGTATTTAAATGGAATAATTATATAATGCAATATTATATAATTGTTTAGCAATTTTTGAACGGACAAAGTCGGAAAATACTTAAGACTTACTGCAATACACGTAAAGCGACAATTAATACTCGATAACCGAAACCGATACAAAACGATAGTATTTTAATTTGTGCGCGCATAAAATGCCTACGTCACAAACTACGCGTCGTTCAATGTTAATCGAACGTTCGCGAGCAGATGAATGTCGATTGACACACACACACACACTCACGAACTATCACTTATCGTAAACTTAAATATTTAACTGATATATTAATGTTCACTATATTAATATATTATATTATATTAATCGCAATTAAAATCACGTTTTGTTGAAGTATTCGCAATTAAAATCACGTTTTTTAAAGGTTTTTATTGCAATCGACGACAAATATGCAAATCGATGGACGATAACACCCGCTCTATCGAAACGTTCGCAACGAATTAACTCAAAACGAACGCGAAAATTGCACAAATGAGAGCATGAGAGAGGATTTCTCTCTCACAGAAATGAGACAAGCATAGTCCGAGTCTAGGAGTGAGAGAGACAGGTTAAAAGGACTAACGGTAAAAGTCGTTACTTTTTACGCGCGCACTAAAGCAGTGCTGTCAGAATCGTCGATGAAAAACAGCTAGATATGTTAACTAATTTATAAAAACAGCTAGAATGTATTTAAAAATTGGTAATACAAAATTGCTATATCATAAAACGATTTGTATTTAACAGAAATTCAATGTCTTAATTTATATTTTATATAATATATATAATATAATATAATATATAATAAATATATAATAATTGTATTTAACAATTAGAAAATATATATATATATATATATATATATATATATATATATATATCTAATATATACATGTATATATATATATATATATATATATATATATATATATATATATTAGAGAATAATTATAAAGATGTAGATCACTTATAATAGCTTATTTCCAGATCTAGCAACTAAATGGCTTAACTGGCAGCACTGATGCTAAGCGTTGTCTTTTGTTTTGCTTCGCGGCCGCCAAAAGTAACGACTTTTTCGCTACTCCTAACTATTTGTCTCTCTCAATGCTGCATGCGTTTGCATGTGTGAGAGGCAATGCATAGAAACAAAGCAATAGAAGAAAACCAAAAACAACAAAAACCAGAGAGAGCAAAATGAGAATATTTCTGTTTTATTTGTTTTTGTCTCCCTCTCCAATGTTATTGTTTTGATCTGCTTGATAATCAGCTGTTGTTTGTTGTTATTCTTTAAATCAGAAATAGCAAAAACAAAAAGGGAAAAAGGGAACAAAAGAATAAAGCATAATTCGTTATTTTCACTATTAAACATTATTTAATTATTTGTATTGTTAAAGTATTTGGTGGCGTAAAGGGCGCAGGTCATTAACACAATTACTTGGCATATACATATAATATAAATATATATAAACATATATTTAAATATTCATGTGTATATAAGAATATATATTTGTATACATGTTTTATATAAGTAACACACATACATATGCAGCGCAAATATACGATCACATTTTTGTATGTTTCTGTCTCGCTTGCACTCATTAGTGATATTTCGTTCAATTATCAATATTGTAACGCTTCTAGCTTTCTTGTTTATATTCCGATTTCAGGGCGTCTTCTTAGGATAGTTTGATATAGTTAGCCTCCACTCGAATTATACAATTACATTGCTGTACTATATGAACAAACGCCTAAAAACGGAACGAAATTTAAGAATAAAATTTTATGTATTGTGGGAAAAAGGGGCGTGGCAGTCCAAAATTTTAAATGTCAATGCATTTAGGCTGTCGCAAGGAACCTCCATACCGAAATTGGTGATCCTAGGTGCCATAGTTACTGAGATATTCGCCGAAAACTACGATTTTTTCCGAGGTGTGTCTAGTTTTTTGCTCATTGTGGGCGAACGGGGCGTGGCATCAAAAAAAAAAAGATTCTTGTATTGACTGACTAAATATGTGATCGATTGACACCAAGCTCAAACTCGTAGCTCTTACCATCTCTGAAATCTGTTTGTTCATACGGACAGACAGACAGACAGACAGACAGACAGACAGACGGACAGACGGACAGACGGACATGGCTATATCGACTCGGCTTGTAATGCTGATCAAGAATATATATACTTTATGGGGTCTGCCACGCCTCCTTCTGCCTGTTACATACTTTGCACAAACCCAATATACTCTTGCAGAGAGTATAAAAATCCACTATAGTGGGTAAAGGATGTCATTGCTCAAAGAAAAATCGCTTTTCAATATTAAGCCTTAGAAAAAAATTAAAACATACAGGGAAATCGGAAGATTGCTTGGATGTTCTACTAAAATGGTCTCTTATGCCATTAACTATCACCACAAACCCGAAACCCGCGGCAGGAAAAGAACTAGCACTGAAATTGATGACCGACGCATTGTTCGCGTCAGCAAGGATAATGCATTCGCGTCCGCAGAATCAATAAAAGTAGACCAAAGCTTGTCAGTGAGTAGTATAAATATTGGGCGAAGACTTCTGGAGTACAAACTCAAGGCCCGAAGTCCAAGAAAAGTGCCTCTACTTACTTCTAAACACATATAAGCTCGAGTGCAGTTCGCTGAAGTGCACCTGAAATGACCCTTAACAAAGTACCGCAATATTCTCTGAACTGACTGGACTAAAGTTGTGTTATTTAGTGGAACTGGGTCCAGACAATATGTCCGACGTCTGCCAAACACTGAATATCAGCCTATCCACACTCCAAAGACAGTTAAACATGGTGGATTAAAAATCTTAATATGGAGCTGCTTTTCACATAGCGACGTAGGCCCTATCCATACGTTTAATTCGGATCATGGGTCAAAATGGATACTTGGACATACTAAAAAATGTAATGCTACCATATTCCTCTTGGGAAATGCCAATAAAACGGACTATTCAAAAGGACAATGATCCTTAGCATACCAGCAAACTTGCCAAACAGTGGTTTTCAACGGAAAGGATCGACGTAATGACGTGACCAGCTCAGTCCCCAGATCTGAACCCAATTGAAAACTTATGGGGGGACGTCAAACGAAGTGTGGGCAAGATGAAACCGTCGACTAAGCACATCTTTGGCCAGCTGTTCAGGATCCATACGCTCAGATTCCTCTGAAACGCTGCCAGGACCTAATTGACTCCATGCCGCGGAGATGTAAAGTTGTTCCAGCTAATAATGGGTTCACAACCAATTATTAGTTCGTAACTAACATAGTTAATTCAGTATATGAAGTTATAATCCAAATTTTGCTAACATATTTAATATTTTTGATTTTTGCTGCTATTATTTTGAACAGGACAATTTCGCCATTATTAACATTTGTTAAATAACTTTAAAAATGAAAGAAGTTTTTTTGATGAAGAAACACGCTTATGTTGTTTGAAACTAAGTATAAATACTATATAAAATAAAAAATTATTTATCTGTAGTCATTATGATATTATATATCAACTTTAAAATCGGAGCTTATATGCGCTGCTATTAATTTGAACACAACTGTATGTATAGAGAGACTTGTGCTTTTGAGGGGACCTCCCGCAGAGTGCGGAGCTCGTTCTAGGCGCACTTTCCATTAGTTAAATTTCACTTTGCCCGTGGCCCATAAAGAATTATAAAATGTCTTAATGGTCGCATAACAATTTCAACAATGGGACTCGCCCCCGTCGTAGTAGCGACACTAATCGCCAAAACAAAATGAAATTTACACAAAGTTTTTACCCCCTTTTTGTCTGTTTGTCGGTTGTCGGTTGTCTGTCGTCTGTTTTGAGATGCCATGACAAAGGCCAGATAGCTTCAGTGGCTTTTGCTGCTGCTTTGTGGTGCTTTGCTCAGCGGAAAGTGTTAAACATGTCAGGGAATTTGTTTATTGGGTTCCTTAGGCCGCCATGGAGAGGGTAAAACAGTAGGCGAAGGGGCGTGGCGGGGTAGAATAGGCATCTGTTTGGTTTGCCAAAAGCCAAGAGCGACGGCTCTCTCACTGGAAAGCAAATTTTAATTACCAATGCTGCAAGTTTAATTAAAATTTAACAGAGCCCGAAAACTGTATGCGCACTCGAAGTCGACGTCGACGTGGACGTCTAACCGAAGCAGTTGCCTCTGTTGCCCGCCAGGTGGCGGCATATTTCTTGCGCAATTTTGTTGCCTTTGCGCTAATTTTTAATTAGCTAAAATTGCATAAATTGCTGTCAGTCTGAGACCACCCCCACTACCAACCCAAAGCAGCTAGCACTATCCGCTGAAAATACAATTCAAAATGGCGGCTGAGAAGCGCAATTACAATTAGTGTTGCATAGTTTTGTGCGCTTCGTATATAACCTCAAAAGAACCGCTGGCAAATGTCATTAAATAAAACTTAATTGACAATTTGAAAAGCCTACGAAAGGGGCATGGCACGGAGCGATGCTAGTGCAACAGTCAATTAAATTTGTCCCGTAACAGACAAATAATACAAAAAGACAAAAAAAAAAAAGAGGAAAAACAACCGCATTTGACTTTTGCATTTATTTGTGCGAAAATTCCAACCAAAAGGGCACAAATTAAAAACTGAATCGGCAATAATTTAGCACTTCTCGGCATTTATCGCACACACACACATTCACGCTGAGTACAGCCTGGTAGATGCAGAGTTTGGAAGGAGGGGATACGGTACAATTGGCATGCAAACAAAATGGCGTTTTAACGCTAACTGACAGCTCAAGTTGAAAACTGTCTGCTTATCAAATTGGGAATTATTTAAATATGCGTTGCTAATTAGGCAGCAAACAAATTCATTTATTGAACGAAATGTGTAAAGTTCCGCAGATAAATAAAAGTTAACTCTGCACTCAGTAGCATACATAGTATGCCCAAAATACGAGTACTAACTTTTGATAAGCTTATACGACTAGCAGATATATTTAACTACTAAAAGAAGTATTAGGCGATAAAAAGATAAAATAAATCTTAGAATTCCTTCAGCATTTCTGTGAGTAGAACTATTTGTATTTAAAATAAGAAGCTAAATTTAATAAACACGTTTTACTAAGCACTTTTATTCATTTAATATTTTTTCTTTGAAGGCAGTACTAAAACTAATCGTATTTAAACTGCTAATTTTAGTTTAAAGAGTACACAATATTCCTCTTAAATAAACCTATTGGGCACATGGAAAGTACTGACAGTTTTTACTCTATTTAAAGCACTTTCCCGCTACCCTGTCGCTATCATGGTAATTGCATTGCTCCGAATGTCAATTTAGATTCAGGAAGGATATGCGCTAGAGTTTAATTATGCAAACAGTCAACGGAGCAAACCGAAAAACCCAAAACGGAGAAAAAATGTGCACGACCAGCCGAAAAATGATATACAACTAATTTATTTTCAGTTTTGGTAAATCATGAGCGCTATTAAAATTTAGTTGCTGTTTGGCTGACTAACTAACGGACTACTTCTCATATAATCAGGAGAGCAGAAAATGTGCCATGAAATTTTTGTGCAGCACTGGACTGTGCAGCAACATTGCAACGAACTGTTGGCAGTTTGCTGCCCAGGATACTCCTGTGGCTCCTGTGGGAGGGAGGAGGGAGGTGAGTAGGGAAGGGATCGGCTTGTGGTTTGGGGGAAAAATGGTGGCTTTTTATTTTTGCATTAACAGCAACAAACACGACAATAAAATGACAACTGAAATGTCCGATTATATGCCACACACTCACACGCACACACACACATGTACACACATATACAGACACAGTTTGCAAATAATAATGCAATATTATTTTATTTTCAAGAGGAGTTGATGCAGTTGGAATTGAGTGGAGTGGGGGCTTGCGTTGCTGATGGAGGAGCAGAAGGAGCAGGAGGAGCAGACCGCCGTGTTTGCTATTCATTGCGCTGACCGGCGGCCATTGTCGGACGGATGTTAACTTCCACTTAAATGGCTTCGTTTCCGCTTGTCGTTTATTTGGCTTTTTAATATAATGTACATAATTTTTCAATTTTTATTTATATGCATTTTGTGTGTATGCATTTCATTTGCAGTCGCCATCGTCGTCATCCCTGTCGTTATGTTGCATTATCGGCCAAATAATAATAATAATAATAATGTATAATAAAAAGCGCTTTTCTGGGGGAAAACAACAGTTGGAGCAGTTGCAGCAGTTGGAGCTGCATTGTCGACACAAATCAAGCGTCAGCATTTTTCACAATTCGCCTTTTTCTGCTTAATTTTGCAATTTTTGCCACAAAGCGCATCACAGCTCAGCCACGCCCACTTCCCCAAAGCGCCACAACTCCCCATTGGTCAGAAGGTGAGAGAAAGACACAGCCAAAGAGAGAGTGAGACAAAGGAAACGTAAGAGAGAGAGAGTGAGAGAGAGGTCGTGTGTCCATCTGTCTGCCTGACTGTATCTGTCCCTTTGTCTATTTGTCCTTCTGTTCGTCTGTCATTTCATCTGCAGCTGTGTGCGTGAATATATGACTTTTATATGGACACACACACACACACTACTGTCACACACACACACTTGTGCACTCTGCATTGTTTATGAATTTCAAGCATGGCATCCCCTCGTGACAGCAGCCATTGCCACAGCTGTGCGCTCTTCAATTAAATATGAAAATTTGTCAATTATTTTGTGCAACATGCGACAATTGTTAAATTTTTAATTATTTCTGTAGGTATTTTTCACTAAATTAAGTTTCACATATCAACATTTTCATTGGCAAAAACAGGCTTGCCATCAAACACAAAGTGTATAATACAAATTTAGCAGTCTCCTGTTCTTTTGTTTTTCAATTATTATACATTCATGCTAGACCTACTTGAAATAATGCATTACATAAAGGGTGTACTTTTAATAAATTAATTTAATTTATTTAATAATAAATTTCATTCAATATAAAGACCATGTTATGGGCTTTATTTGATTGAAGTACCTTCACTTTAACAATTATTACTATAGTTGAAAGAAATGCCTAAAGAAATGCTAAATTAAATTTTTTTAATATTGAGTTTTTGTTTTCTTCATTGGGACTAAGATACGGATAATTTTACTCAAAGTGATATGTCTTGTTTTATTTTGTTAAGGGTGAATTGCTTAATTATATTTCTGTGTACACCAATGTATAGCATTAAAAGTTAATTTATATGATCAATATAAAGCTTAAGTCCTAGCGCAGATAAATCTTCCATAGTAAAATCTTCTTCCAAATAGATGATAGGTAAGTGCTTCAATCGAACGATTTCAGATTTTTTTAATTAAAGTCTAAGAATAAACGTACAGTTAAATTTCAAATATAGATCATAAAGAATAAATGTAGTTAAATTTTATCTAAAATACTTATTTTGGGGCTTTACTTTGCTTTTTAACTAATCCTAGTTGTGCTAGAAGTAGGAAACACCAGGCTTTCCAAAGCCGAGAATGAAATGCTTTATTTGTTAGAAAAATATTTAGTTATATTTTTTTGTACTAGAACTTAAGCTTTTCAAGTTTATTTATCCATTGCTAAAGTTGTAAGTAATAGCCATTTAAAAAATATTTTATTCAATTTAAGTACAGATTCTTAATACAGCCTTAAAAATTAAATTTTGAAACAAGTATTTTTATATAGTAATATTTTAAAATTACATTATTTTCTGTATATGTTATATAAAAACTTTATGTAATGGCCAACAGTTTTGGTCTGGCTTCTAGGCCTATATGCAGTCAGCCATTGCAGCTGTGGCGCCAAGAAACAACAGCCATTCCTATCAGCGTTGCCATCGAAGCAAAATTTGTGTAGTACATGCACAGCTGTGTGAGGGGGTTACACACACACTCATACGCACTCACACACACACACTCTACCACTCATATTTGTGGCAGTTGAAGTTTTGGTAGTGTTGTTGCGTTGTTTGTGACTTGTGGCCATAATACCGTACTTGCTCCCATTCCCATTCCCGTTTTCGTTTTCTTTCTCTTTCTGATACTCGTACTCGCACTCGTAATTCTGCAGTCATATCTGAATGTGGCGACACTGAGACCGCGACGTGCCTTAAAAAGAAATTGCATTGTAGTTGTTGCTGTTGTTGTTTTCGCTTGACATGCGCTACAATGTTGTTGGTGTGTCTGTGAGTGTGTGTGTGTGGCATTTAACACTATCAAAAGTCAAAAGTGCGTAGTGTGTGCCATATGCACTTAGGAGAATGCGAATGCTCGTACCAATCGCAAACTTAACTCAAAAATGTTAGCATGTTGCGTGCCAAGCAAACATTTTGTGCCACCTCCAGTCCAAGAGGGCGAGGGGGAGTCGTCCCATTTGCATGCCAGATTGGGCGCGCGCATGTCCAAGTTGGCATTGGCGATGGAATTGGCGTTGGCGTTGGCGATGGCGATGGCGTTGATGTTGAAGTTGGCGTCGTTCTTGGCCATTTGCCCTCTTGCAGCTGAGCTGTTCCTGGCTTGTGCCTGCTGCTGCTGCTGCTGTTGCTGCCTTTTGCGATTGGCTGCTTGAGTTGCCCTTTTGGCCATTTCTCGTGTGCATGTTGATAAGCCAAAATGCATGCAAACTTCTTTTTTATCCCTCCGAAGGGCAGCCCCCAGTAAAGACGACGACGACTTTCCTCATTCCTTCATTGCATTCCCAGTCGCATTCTCAGTGCGATTTTCACTCTGTCCCCATCTCCATCCCCTCCCTTGACCCTTTTTGGCCTTTTCTGTGACATTCAATCACAAAATGGCGTTTTCTTGTCAACGTCTGCCACAGCAGCTACCCGAAGCATGTCACGCCCACCAGCTCTTGCCCATCTTCGTGTCCACATTCACAACAAACAGCAAAGCGCCCAAACAATAAGTCAACCGAGCAAACAAACATGGAAACAGTGCATCATTTGAAAAATGCTACACCGGAAAATAAATACACTGCTTTGGAAATGTATTTATTTAAATATTTACTCACTACATCAAATGTTTAATTATTTGTATATAAAAGTCTCTGCAATTTTAACTATTTCTTAATATCTTTTGGGGCTAAGAAGAGCGCATCACGAACTTTAAGTCCATTCATATTTGAATCAAAATGACTAGTAAATTAAACTAAAACTAAGTGGATGCATATTTTCAATTTTATTTGATAACACTATATATAAATTCGATTAGGAATGGATTTAATCAGTGCAAACAATTTTAGATTCTTATATTAATTTGAAGGGCTTATGCATTACTTCAAAAACTAGCAGTAAATTTTAAACATTTGACTAACTTCTTACATGTTTGAAAGCCTCAAATAGCTATAAATATGTAATGGAAAAATAGTATTAAGTGTTTAAAGAAATTAACTTAAAAAAAAACTGATAAATTTTTAAAGCATTTAATACAAATTTAATTTAACAAAATTCAATGCTAAGGAATTTTTACCCAAGAACTTATACTCAACAAATGATTTTATATTTCAGTCCTAATAAATATTAAAAATTATAATTATAGAGCATTTAAAACGCATAGTGTGCAATTCAGCTATATTTTTACTTGTAGCGCTAACTGAGTGCATTAGGATACGAAAGAGAGAGAGAGAGAGAGAGAGAGAGAGGAGAGGGAGGAAGAGCAGGGAAACTAAAGAGGCGTTATGGGTCTCCGAGTCAGCAGTCAAATGTGCGCGACATTCAGTTCAGTTCAACTCGAGGCTGCAGCTCGTAAAAATGCGCAAAGTCCAAGAAATGTCAAATAATTTTAGCAACGATATAAACCCATTTCATGTTTACGACAGACCCAAAGAGGCAAAGAGGCGATGGCAAAATTTGCATGTGCCACACAGCAAATGCCGCACTGCAACACCCGCACCTTGTCTGCAGCAAACTCATGCCTTGTGCCTGCTTACCCCTGACTACCGCATGTTACCTCCCACCTCTTAACACACTACTCCCCATTTCCCTCCCCCTCCTCCTCCTCCAAGTGTGCATGTGGAGGCGTTGCTGGCTTCACTTTGGGCTCGTTGCCTTCGCCTTTGCTCTGCACTTTCCCCCGTGGTTTGTTCCCCATACTATATGCTCTGTACTCTCCACTCTCGAGTCTGGTGTTTTCTAATGTCCTGTCATGTACTTTATGAGATGTCGAGCGCCAGCGCATTGCCAAAGATGGTTGGACTCTGTTCCGGCCAGCGGCGTTGGTGGCAAAAGCGGCGAACATGCAGCCGTGCGCGTTATCGTGTCAAAATGAAGGGACAAACGACAACGACAACGACAAGAACGAAACGAAACGAAACCAAATGAATGGCACTGAGAATGGAAATGGGACTGGAAATGGAAGTAGAAGTGGGAATGGGAATGGGAACAGGAGCGGAACTTAGACTGGATATGGTAGTAGAGCCTCTTTTGGCTTGGTCAACTGTCGCTGTTTTCTGCTGCTACACTGCTAGAAAAGTCGATCACATTTTAAACTCCATATGCTCAAAGTATCTTATATCACAACCCTTTTCTCGGTTTAACACTATTAAATATGATCATGCTTATGTCATGCTTCATGAAAAGATTTTATTCCAAAACTATTTCCTAAGCTCCACATTCTTTTCAGTGTATTTATGTCTGTACTCCCAACACCCCACCGCCCACTACTTTCCCCACTACCACTATGATTGTTGGTTTTTGGAGACGTCTCTCGTTTCTCGTAGGCTCTCTGGCATTTTACATTTGGCTGACACGGGGCACAAGTGCAGCTTTTGGCCGTTTGCTATTAAACTTGCTCTAGGTTTGGGTCGCAGTTGGCCTAGGCTCCCAGTCGCATTAGCTTAATTTGTGTGGGAGGCATCGTCATTAGAGGCATCCTACAATGAGGCAAAAGGGGCAGCCATACACACTTTGTAATCAAAAGCATTGGACAACACACACAAAAAGAGAATGCAGCTCAGCAATCAGCAATCGTGAAAGATGAGGCAAACATTCTGGCCAAGCCCATCTGTCACTCAATGTCCCAAAGTGTTCATGCGACTAAAACGGAAGCTAGAAACGGCATAAAGGATACACGATGCCTGCACATATCCTTAAGTAATCCTGCAGTTTTCAGAGTATAAAACATATACAGCTATAGTCGTGTAAATACTATTCTTATTAATGAGTATACGCCATAAACACTTGGCTCATCTGATAACTAATCCAAAATTAAAGCACTTTCCCTGGGGTTAAATTAAACAATTAAATAATATATTTAGCTACAGTATTGTTGATAAGCAAAAATGTTTCCTCCGTTTGAAATCCAATTAAAATTTATTGCAGCTAAAATTTGTTGACTGAGAAATAAACTCAGTGTCTTGAAGAATTTCTATTGAAAGCTGTTTGATCAATAAAACGTTTATATAAATACTGTTGAGGCATATTTAAATTTATTTCATTAAAAATGTCTGCACGAGGAAATTTGAATTTCTTTATCTGAGCAACAACCCATCGACACAAGCAGCACAAACATGGTATATTTTGATATATACATATACATATAGATACTTGCCATACTTACAATCTAAATCCTCACACTTGCCATAAACTCGTATACAATTTTTGTATATTTTACAAACTGATTTATGCATGAGATAAAACAAACTTTGTAGACATTGAAAAGGCAAGAAGAACAATTTGCCTGAGCAGAAAGAGAGCAAAAAATACAAAAATAGAAAGGAAGAAAAAAAGAGAAAAAATTGTATATTAGAGCTAACAAAATATGCATAATATTTGATAATGCTTTCAGCGACATATCCTTGTTTCTTGTTTCATGTTGCTGCTGCTGATACTGTTGCCATTGCTGGTGTTATTTGTGTCAGGACTTTCAGCACGTCTACGCACAACAACGATGCCTGCGGCACGAGGCACTCCAAGCACAAGATCTTATCCGAGGCGCCACATGAGCATAAATTTCGCGTCGTCGCCGTCGTCGTCCAACGTCCTCAGCCGTGTGGCAAGAACAAAAATGCAAAAAGGTCACGAGCAAATATGTCTTTCTGCTCCGAGTGTTTATTCCAGTTTGCTTAAGTGGAAATACAAATGCCTAAATAATGAAGGCAGCGGCAAGAGGCAGAAAGGCAAGAAATCGAATTCAAGTCCAGTTGCCAATTGGTCTGCGCTGTGGGCGTGGCACGTGGCAGTCAGCAATTACGAGACGATACTACAATTACTTCTAAGCCTTTTCCACTCGCTGTTATCTGCAAACTGGCAACGTTTGTTCGCTCGAGCAATTAATACCAAAAATTACACACTTCCATGAGATGTAGTTGCAGCTGGAGTGGGAACTGTGGAGGAAACTTAAGCTGGATTAGGACGAACTCAAGCCGCAGGCGTGGATTTGAAGTGCCTGCTGGTTAGTTGCTTGTTTAATCGCTGATTTCCTGCCGGACTCGGCAAATGCCAAAGCTAAAACTTCAGTCAACTAACGACTGGAAGACGGACGCACTGAACGACGAACTGGGAGCAGCGCAGGACCAAGTTCTGGGTGCCCGTTTCCGTTTGCACTTGAGTGATTTTTGTTTTGGCATTGGTTTTGTGTGTTTTGGTGTTTTAGGTTTTCGGATTTTGGATTTCGGTTTCTTGGGCTTGTGGGCTTTCTTTTGTTTCTGCGCAGTCGAACAAGCTCATAAATAAATTTACCAAACAAATAAATTCCATGCCCATGACTCGTTTCATAATCAAGCGCGTCTTGTCTTTATCGCCGCTAAGTATCAGCCAGATAGCCAAGAAAACTTTCCGTCCCCCCCCCCCACTCCTTATGGATTGATGCCCTTTTTGGCCGCCTTTTGTCTTCTCCCAGAGCCACTGAAGCGTCAAGGTGTACCAATTTGCAGCGCATGCTTCACTGCGCCTAATAAGTTCGCCAACCGCAACAGCAACAACAAAAACTTGTACAAAAGAACTTCTTTTATTTCAGAGCTTTTTTTTGGGTGGTGGGGGAAGGGGAAGGGGGGGAGCGGGGGCTGCTCGAAAAGTTATCAGGCCAAATGAATAAATTTTAGTTGGGCGATGCTTTTGATTTCCAACTTGTCGCCTGATTGTCACACGTAAACAAAGCCTCAAATTTGGTGATCCGACAACCAAGCTGCTGTACAGAGAGTGGGAACTTGATGGAGTGCATGAGGGAAGAGTGGAGTGGGTAGGGAAAGTGGGGGAGAGCTGGTCAAATCACCCTGAACTGGGGTATAGCCCTCGGCTGTTCGTGCGCAGCAGCGTGCAAATGATTAATGGACGGTTAGACAAATGGAAATTGTATGAATTACATTAAAGTGTAGTTAGTTCGAATTTGGCAAAAGGGGAATAGCAAAGTCCAGTAAACTCAGTAGAGAAAAAAAAACAAAAAAAAGAATCAAATTCTAAAATGCTGACACCTTTTTTTTGGATTTCAAATTACACTAAAGTTGGGCTGTGGGCAAATACTGAATGAATCTTTTGACTAAAGCGATTATAGCTACAGGTGAATTGTGTATATGAAATAATTTAAACAATGCACAGAAAGACGTCAAGTTTAGTAGTCTTAATTGTTTGTTTATTGATTACAAGTACTTCATGATCTTTATTAAATTTATTTTTGTCTTCTAACTGATATTTTTTTGGGGATTTTCATTAAAAATCCATTGGTTAATTATTAATTTCATAAATTTAGTTATATGTTAGTACAAAACCAAAGATTATGTTTGTTTCTTAAATACTAAACTTCTTTTTTAAAGTACACAATTTAGTTTCAAAGGTAAAAATTATGTTTAAGTATAAAGAACACACCATTCTTGCCCACTTTAATTTTAAAAGTCTTGTAGATCATCCGTAGATATTCGGCCCATTCTGAAGTTTGTGAGAAACCATAGTTGTATGTCTATTATATTTATTAGATCTACTCGAAAACTTTCTTTCAGGCATTTTCTCCCTCCTTTTTGCAGCTCAAGTGTCGAAACATGTGAAACTCAACTAATTTGCCGTCTGTGAAAATATATAATTCCCATCTTTGAGAGTTTTCAAATTTGGACAAGTAAAATTGCAGTCAAATGTAAAGGAAAAGATGGGACCCCAGCGAAAATTTATGATTTATGAGCGAAACAATTACGACGAGACCACAAAGATGTTGCAGGCATTAGACGAGAAGCCAGAAAAGCAACAAGAGGAGTTAGGGGCGAATGGGTTGAGGGGAGCAGGTGGAGAGGAAAGTAACCAACTTGAGCTGCAAACGAAAATTAAAGTCGTGGCTGGCAGCCCCTTTAGCTTTAATTTCCGATTAAAGCAAGGAAAAAGCTAAGTGGGGGCAACTACAACTACAACTACAACTACAACTATACAACACGAGTAAAAAACAGAAAGAAAGAAGGAAAAAATGAGCAGAACAAACTGTAACAACATAAGAAATTGGCAGCAAACAAGCCAAATGCAAGTGGACGGACAACAACGGCAACAGCTACGGCAACGGCCATTGCAATGGCTGTATCATATAATAATAACAACAGCAACAACAACAGCAACAACAGCAACAATAACTGCAAGAACAACAAAAAGCACAGAGCAAAACAAAATTATTACAAAAGGCAGCAAGCAGGCGATGGTAAACTGGCAAACTGGCAAACTGGCTCCGTGTCTTGGCCAGAATTGCCCGCCACTCGCACTCGCATCATTTTGGAAAATCTACCTTGAAGGTAATTATAGTAATTACTTCACGAATCGCAAGTAGTGAACGCTGCTGCTGCCGTTGCAGTTGCTGTTGCTGTTGCCGTTGCTGTGGCCGTTGCTGTTGCTGCTGTCGCTGACGACGTGCGACCGCCTAAAAACATCAACAGTTTGCCGGAACAACAGACATTGCTAGGGTCCATCCAACTGCAACTTCAAACTGACCAATATGGCGCAGCAGCAGCAGCGGCAGCCACATTTTGGGCTGGCAAACTCATTGATACCCATTGCTGGGGGCAAGTCTTTGACTCAGCCATGGCTGCTGCTGCTGCTTGCTGCTCTGGTTGCTGTTGCAACTCGCTTATCTGCTGGCACCGCGGGCACAGTCTCGGCCTCAGTTTTGGTCTCAGTCTGAGCTTTAGTCTGATCCACAAAGTCAAAGCCAGTTTCAGTTGTTGTTGCTGTTGTTGGTGGAGCGCCTGCTGTTTGGTTCGCAATCGGATTGGATTTAGTTTAGCCCTTGATTAGTTTTTTGCTCTGCTGAGGATACCGACAACTTGCTCTTATTATTATATAAAAGTTGTTTTATTTTTTTGTGCCTCCATTCTTTCTTATTGGCTGACTTGTTGTCGTTGTTGTTGCTGTGGTTGCTGTTGTTGCTGCTTGCCTTTTGGCAAGGGTTTGCAACCAAGCAAGACTAATTTTCTTGCACACGAAGCAATTTGAATTCGCAGATCTTTCAAGGAATGTGCTGCTGTTGTTGTTCCTCTTGTTGTTGCTGTTGGCGGGCGCTTGTTTCTACTGCTGCTGCAAAATTGCTCTGAACTTTGTTGCACTTTGAAAATTTGCAGTTTCAGATCACGATGTAATTTCGGAAATTGCCATGTTGGATATTCGCAGTCGGAATGTTGCGCCGCCGCAGTCGCAGCTTCAGTTGCTGTTGCTGTTGTTGTTGTTGCTGCTGTTACAATGCGCCTAATTTGTCGCCGGCTGCAACATGAAACAAAACTGTTTTCCTTTGTGTTTGGAGTCGGTCAAGTTCTTTAGGAGTTATGACTTCCCGCTGACTCTGGCAACTGCCATAATTAAAGCTTCTGCTTCAATCCATGACTTCTCGTCTGCTTTCATTGATAAATTCTAATTGTTAAATTTAATAGCCATATCGATTGCTCCTCTGACATCAGAGCCCAACTGCAACAGCAGCACAAACGCGTTCCCATTCGAATTTATTGTTACAAATGGTATTCTTAATGATGCTCGGGTTACCATTGCGTACCATCTTGGCCAACTCGGCTCTTTGGTAAGGCGCCCGCTTTATGTTCCTTTGTCGGCAACCGCAACGCGCTCACTTGAAAGTTGTCGCAGTAGCCAAAGTCGAAACGGGCCGTAGGAACTCACCGACGTCCAGTTTTCCCAATGCCAGGGCATTATAACCGATTTTTATTGCATACCATATATTTCATCTTATTGAGTCGTTTGCCTTCCCTTTTTACCAATTCGGCTTCTTAAAGAGACTGATGACAACAAGTGCCTCGCTTACGGTTTGTGAGAACCGATGGGGATATAGACGTATAACAAAAAATACATTCATTTAACCGCAATTGTCATTAAAATAAATTTAAATAACAAATCAATATTTGTAATTATATCGTTGGAAAGAAAAAATTCCTCATCGAGATGTAATGTTTAGTTCTAGTTGGATTGTATATAGTATCTGCATTAAGTAAATAACTTATGTATAATAATAATTAATGCTCATTAGCTTATTTGTTTTAATGTAATTAATCCTCAATTCTAGAATTAATAATAATTAAAGAATAATTCATTAATAAGATTAAAGTTTAAAAGAAAATCAATTCAGTAAATCATGATCACTGACAGAAAAAACAATTTATAGTTATAATTATAAATTATTTCAACACTGTGGACTATAAGCCAAATACTTTAAATGAACTTTTCAAATTAAAGTAAAAATTGACAGATTTTATTAAATGTTAAAAAAAGTTATTCTTCAGTGGGACCAAGGAAAACCCTAATCAAATCTTGAATTTTAAATCAGTTTGATGTGACTAGATTTCATAATATTATATTTATTATTTTATTTATTTAGATCAGTTAATTTTATTTAATATTCTAATGAATCACTTATTTAGTTAATAAATATTTAGTATTCGATAATTAAAAAGTTTAGTTAAAACATTCCCAACTCATTCAAACTATATTCAGACCATTTCAAAGTAATGACACTGCCATTGACTTTATTAAAATCGAAGATGAATGACGTGTCGCAAGGAATCGAGTATGAGTAACCTGGAATTGATCATAATTAAAGTTAATCCGCAATCTGTAGTTAGGATGGCATTCCATTCCGCGAACTCTGCAGTCATTCATGAGAAACTCCGAGGAATGCCAAAGAGCTGAGATCAGAGCAAACAAATGTGAACCTGACACAAGATCAGCTAACAATGGGACTTAGCCACACCCAAGACGGGGGCAAAAATGATGTTGCAAAAATTGTTGCTGGCTAGCAGAATTATCCAGCTAATCAACACAAGGCCAAACTATGAGCGCAGATCTCCAGAGGCATGGCCAAATGAGTGCCCTGCCCAGTAAATAAGAGTAGCTTATGATAGCCATCAACAGCGCAGAAATGAAGAAATGCGTAGGCTGAAAACTGCAGATGAATCGAGTCAGAGGATGGGGATGTGTATGTGGATGAAGTGAGCTCGCAGGCAGACTTAAGTTGTGCTGTTGTTGTCTCTAATTTCGCTGGACCAAATAAATGTCGTTACAAATCACGATGGAATTCAAACCAAGCCGATCCAAGGCGATCCAAGTCGCGCCGTGTCGAACTAGACGTCGCCAGCAAAGCACAGCCCAGGGAGCGATAAATGGCAGACAGTCGCAATTGGAGGACTAGAGACTGGCAGCTGGAAGACGGGAAACAGGCAACTGGCAACCAAACAGTTGACTGTCTAGTTGGGCAGCTTTCTGGTCGACTTGGCTTGGCTCATTATTTAATGGACTGATCGATCATAAAAAATGAGGTACACGTGAGCACAGTATGTAAGTACAAGTTGTAGTTGTACCTGGACACAGATAGAGCCTCGTTGTCGTAGGAGCGGCTCTAAACTCAAATATAAAGCTTGTCACGTCTGCGCTTGGCCTCATGAGTTGTACAAATGTTTTGGGCCACAATTGGAGCACTTCTGTTTGACAGTGCGTATGATTTATGTGTGCCTCTTGGCCACTCCAAGGAGCACACGGAGCGAGGGAGATAGGAAACGGTAGAAGGCGAGTAAGAGCGAGTGAGATGTAAGTCATTCCATGCGCACTTCCGGCGGAATTTCAGAGTTGACTTTTTGCTGCTCAACGCTTGATTTTAAAATGCAACAGCTTGTGAACTGTGTGAAATTGTACAAAGTGCGGTGTGATGTTTAACTGGGTAAAAGTGTGGAGCGAGTAAAGTGGGAGCATCCTTGGCAAGTTTATTAGAGTGTCCCGCAGGACTCTTGCCTGCCACTTGCCCACTTTACATCCGCTGTCAGCAACAACAACAACAACTACAACGACCACAACAACGAAGTCAAGCAAAAGGCAACAAACAAAATTCAGTGAAGCAATTTCTATGAAATTTATTTCACATGAAGATTTATCGCGATTTCAGACAGCACTGGCGACACCTGCCAACGCCTACAAATGTAATTTATGGCTCTCCCGCATTATGCACACCAAACACACACAAACACACACCACACAGCGTGTGTCAACTCCCGTTCCCGCTTCATTCACTTAAATCCAAAATGCTCATAAGCGCGCGCTTGGACCCAGTCCCCTAGCCGAGTCCCCTTCTCGATCCCTGTCCCTGACCTCTCAGCTCCCGCTACATAAACACATACGACATACGACACCCGACCAACCAACCAGCCGACCGCCCACGGGCCAACTGCATAAAATATATAGTCGTATCTGTCGCAAATTTTGACTTTTAGTCATTCAAACTGCATGAGTCGAGTGCATTTACTGCAACTCTTTTATTTTGGCTTCTTTTATTTATTTTGCTCTGCTTCCTACATTCCTCTTGTTGTCACTACTGTTGTTGTTGTTGTAACAGTTGCTGTTGTAAGTACGCGTGCATGCAGCTGAATTCCAATGTAATTGCATTTCACATATCTTTATAATATTTAATTAGATACAATTTTAAATTAATATCAGATTAACTTGTTTATGAAAAGTAGATGTGGAATTTGCATAACTTTCTTTCTTTCGATATCTGAAGTATATGTTAATGATTTTTCAGAGATTAAGCTTTAAAAAATATATAATGCAATACTCTGCCTTTAAATTTCTAAATTGATTTAACTAAGCTAAATTTTTGAATTACAACAACTGATTGGTAATTTTAATGGAAACTAGGTTTAATCTTGTGGTATTATAAGAATAAGTTTATAATTGCATATTAAATATTATCGATAAGCATTGAGTTTGTAAGTATCGATATAGAGCATAAGAACACTTTGTAAATAGAACGATCAAACAGTTTTGATGATGGAATAATCTAGCGGAGAGACAATAAAACTTCACTTTGTAATGAACGCTTGTACAGACCATGATACAATAACATAAGGTAGGCTCGTCGGCGGCAGAGGCTCGTCGGTTTACTGTCTTAGCTATGCTTCCTATAAGTTTGCGCACTACAGCTAAGACAGTTAGTCTTTACTATAACGTGAAATTATTTTCATCATTAAAATTATTGGGAATGAAGTAAAGACACTGATTCCAACCCGATGAGTTTCTTTTAGTCCGATAAATTTATTAAAAATATACAAATAATTGATAATTTTGATATTTAACATTACAGGTACTTAATGTCAAAATATATGCTTTAAAGTTGATTTCTGATTTGTTATATTACTTAAGAACTAAATTTAATACGAAATTAGCGTAAGTTTAATAAACTTGTACCATATGCATAGTTTGTTGCCCCCAAAAATTTGTAATCGCTATTTGGGACATAAATTTGTAAGTAGCCTTATTATCAAAATAAACCCTTTTTAGTCAGCCACAAATCCGACGCTTCGGACGAAGGCAACTCAACTCGGCAATCCTTTGATATGTTGAATATCATGCCACTTGGCGCAGTTCTGGCTAAAAACTGTATACATTTGCATATGGCAAACTGAGCTCTGGCCTCTACGGACCGAGCCCAAAAAGTACTAACAACAAGAACAACAACAAGGGGAACAACAACAATTGGAACAACAACAGGAACAACAGTAACAACTGTCACTGTGAGCTTTTAGAGAAATTCATAAACTGAAAAAGTGGATTTTCGTATGAAATTTTGTGTATGCAACTCAGAAATTCAAATGCGGCAAAATGACAGCCACCAACGCTCCTTATGCCACCTCATGTTGCACCTCCATCTGCTCCCAGCTTGTGCTCCTTCTCGTCCTCCTTCTTAGAAAAAGAGTAGAGAGCACAGCGTGTCGCACGCATGAACACCTCGTCTGAGGGTCGAGTTGAAGAGAAATGTTCCTGGACGCAGCAAACAACATAAGTCGCACTAATGCCCATAAAAGTCGCACTTGGCACAGACACTGCAAGACCCGAAAGGAAAGGGAGGGAGGGAGGGGGGTAGTGAAAGAGACAGCGGTAGTGTTAGTAGTACTGGTAGACTGAACTGGACAACCGCACTCCTTCGGGCAGCGTCATCATAGTCGTAGCCAAGTCGTGAGCTCGTTTTGGCCAAGTGCTTGAGATAAACTTGAGCACCTGGAATAGAGTGACAAGTGGGCAGCATTTCATACAAATTGCTGTGGACGACGTCCAAACGTATGTACGACAATTTAATGATAAACATTCTGGCTACGAGTATTTAGTTTTTATTTTCTAGACCCGGCACCTGCAGTGTACAAAGAGGTATTTAAGTTGGTATAGTTGAGAGAGAGAGAGATATTTGTAGGCTCCCTTGATTTCTAAATACTTTCTGGAATAATAACTTTATCTAAACAAGAAGACTTTAACAGAGAACTCCTCACAAATATTAAATCTCTATTTCCTTGAGGAAATGTACAGGGTCTAACAGTTTGATGCTCTCAACCGTAGCTCTACAAGTTTTCTTTACAATGTGCTGGCATCTAGATCAAGTTTTAGCTCAGCTTTAGTCGCGTATCTGTTGCCACAACTCAATAAAGTTTACGGCTATGAAATTGTTGTTTGCAACAAAAACGCAATTTAACAATTAACAGCACGAGCAATGAGAGCAACAACAGTAACAGTAACAACAACAACAACAACAGCAATGACGATAACGTTTATTATTGTTATTAACATTTTTAGCAATGCCGTGAGGTGAGTTTTAATTGATGGTCCCCTTGCTGCGCTGAGCGGAGCTCAGGTGAGCTGAGTTGTGCCTCTAATGCAGTTGTACAAAAGCTGATGGGGCTGGCGTTCCATTCGATTCCCCGTTTACCCCGATGCCCTCCACCCCCTCCGCTTCTTCAACTCAGCAATGCTGACTCGCTCTTTTGCATGTGACACGCCCACTAGCCAGTTTGCCGTCTCGCTTCCACAAAGACAAAGTCGTCGGCTATTACGAAATTATCGTCGTACCGAAGACATTGCCCAGCCCTGGCCCTGGGGCCATAAATACATGAACCGAATGGGCAGTCGCTGTTCTCTCCATTTATGTTGTTGTTGTTGTTGTTGTTGTTGTTGTTGCATTTGCAACCAGAAGCCGAAGCCTAATTGCAATTTACCTTTAACTTTAGCTTTGAGTCTGTCTCTATCTTTGACTGGCTCTCCCTATCCCTCTTGCTCTCCCTTCACTCCATCCCTCCATCCCGCCCTCTCGATCCTTTTCTCATCCCCGCAAGCAGTTAAGAATTTTAAATTGTTTAATGGTGACTAACTTACGATTCCGAGCCGAGTTAATTACGTCGGGGTGCATATTTGCCGATATGGCTGGACTGACGGCCTCGGGCATTGGCCATAGAAATGCTGGCCAAAACAGGCTGGACACTCTCACTGGGTCCCTACAATTGGCAACAGGTGCCCCGCACAGCAGGGAAGGGGCTGGAGAAGAGGCCAGGGGGGTGCGTGGAGTAACATTTGTGAAAAATTAAACAAAATGAATTTGTAATTTCATGTCATAAATAATTGGATGCTAACTTGGCCCCCGTTGGAGACACACAGTTGCAACAACTTACTACTTGCAACATGCAACTTGCGTTCAAACTCAACTCATCGCGGCTTAAAGCCATCGTAGGTTTTTGGTCCAAACGTTCGGACTGTCGTAGGAGAGACCAGGAACCGCGCTCAAGTCCAGAAATTGTAAAAGCTGAAATTACGCTAAATGCTGATTAAGTGAACATTTATCATCGCTCGTTGGTCGAGCTGCAGCTGTATTAAGGAAATGGAAGTGAATGGGAATGGGAATGGGATTGGACCTGGGGTAAGGGGAGTGAAGGGATCAGCAGAGGAGCAGGCGAGGGGATCGCTTGTTGGGTTAGTTAATTTTCTTGGAAAAACGACGGGCAACAGAAGCTGCTCTTCCAATGTATTTGCTGCCAGAGGGCCTAGTTGTATTTTAGCCTTTGAAAACAGCTGTTGCCATAAAGAGAACTGAGTTAAGTGACTGAGCAACTATTTCTACGGAAGCTATGTGTCAAAGACCTTCAAATCTTCAAAGCTTTGAGTTAGTTCAACACATATAATAATTGTTAATTAATGTTTTAGACTTTTAAGTTTGCTATTTAAAGTCAAAGAATCAAGACTTTGAACTAGAATGCGAATTATTTAGAGTCTACAGATCATTTATCCCCAAACTGAAACTCCAAATTTCACATATGTTAGTAAATTTCATTTGGCCGGAAAGCCATTATTTTTGTCCGCCCAAGGGAGATGTTCGCCTGTGAAAATCATGCAAAAAACTATAAACTTCATCCGGCAAGGGAGCTGTCCGCCTGAGGGAGCTGTCCGCGAGTAGAGCTCTGTATATGTTCTTGAATGCTTAGAGCAGTTGAAATTTTTTTTAAATGCAAAGTGTTCCGTCCCATCTTCTATTGATTTGTAATTTACTAAAAATAGTTAGTAATAAAGTCCAGATTGTATCTGAAGTTGTTCTTGCGATTAAAAATATTGGTAAGAGGACTCAGATAAATGCAGTTATAATACCAGGGACATCAGAAACACTTAGGTCTGTCGGGTAGGTATATACATATTTATTTCACACAAAGAAGTGAAAAATTCATGAATAATTTCTTTGTATTAAATTAAACCATATACAACCAAATGAAGCCCATCCAGCTCCAAAACTTTAGGTACTTGCAGCCTAGAATACTTTGCGGTGTATATAGACTTGTTACAAGGAAGTTCGTTAAATTTTGTTTACTTTGAAAACCATGGATTGCCCAACCGCCCATCTTTGAAAAAAAGACAATGCGATGGTTGTACCAGGAACAAGAAGAAGAAGAAGAAGACGAAGACAATTGACAAACATACAGCGACAGATACTTACACCAAAAAACTGCCACAACACAAAATGTCGGCTTATCAAAGACGACTGACCAGTGTCCAGTGTCCACTTGAATGCCCATAGACAATGACAACCAAGGCAGTGGGGGAAAGGAGAGGGAGGGAGAAGCAACCGCTGCAGGAGTTGAGGAAAAATCAAAGACAATGACAAGTAGCCACAAGATGAAAATTCAAGAAGAGGCAACGTCAATTTGATACATATTTATGATAATATGCTCAATGGAAGCGGCCATAAAAACAGTGAGAGGGCCATGCCCCAAAACAGAGTGCAGGCAGTCTAGATGGGAAGGACGGGGCATGGCCAGGGTCTTGGTTAGAGCCATAGCCATCCAGGATGACAACGGGAACAGCTTCAGCGGCGGCAAAGAAACCAAACGAAGCGAAAAACTTTGAACGTTGAACGGTTCCGGTGAGGAACCACGGCTCCAACGGCTGCTTCTAGGCAGTAACTTACACTGACAAAAAAGAGTGTGCAGTATTTAAATTGAGACCTTAAATAAAATTAATCCTAAGCTACTTAACTTTCAGTTAAAATTAAAAAATTTTAATTGCTTTCTGCTCCTAAAAATGAAACTCTGTTGCCTTATTTTTAAGTGTTCTCTCAAACAAAACTGTCTATGTAAGTCTAAGTTTTCTTTCAGTGTACCTGCTGTCGTTGCGCATGGCAGGCTTGTTAGCCAATGCCGCTGCGAAAGATGTGCGACGACAGCGACGCGACAGTCGACAGTCGACCGCTAGTCCCGAGCTCGGGAGCTCAGCAGACTGAAGCTCACATTGTTATAGAACTATATCAAAATGATCGGCAACGTTGGCCACATTTGCGTACCCAAAGCTCGGAGCTGCTGCTGTGATTGTGCCGCAGAGCTAAAGGAGCAGTAACAACAACAGCAACAACAACACAAAAAGCGCTACAAACAATCGCCGCCAACGATCTGAAGGCAGCGGTAGAAGCGGTTGCTTGGTATGCAGATCAGCAGCCGGCAAATCCAGCGAGGAGCAACAGTCAATGTCGCATTTGCATGAAGAGCAGCAGTGGGCAGAGGAGTGGAGAGCGGAGAGGAGAGCAGCCGGAGTGGGGAGCACAGCGGCAACTGTAGGCAGAGTCACAGTCAGTGGCAAAAGTAGCCTGCTGCCGTGTGTAGCTGAAGTGCAGCAAACAGGAGCAATGGTCTCGGGTCTCCGTTCTCCATTCTCTGTTCTCTGGGATCTCCAAGGCAGACCCAGCGACGACGGAGCCTCCGCTGCTGGTGCTGCTCCGATGCCGATGATTGCTGGCCATTGATAAAGCAGCGACTGCCTCGTGTACGCGCTGAAACTAAAAACTAGAAGCATTTACCGCAATTGTAATGTCGAAAGTACATGATATAAGATCATAGATAAACGCTTCAGATTCTGTAGCATCTTTGCCCCTCTGCTCCTCCACCCTCCTGCCTTCCTCCCACCATTTGTCGGCTTGTTCTGCCACTGCGTTTGTTCTCTCATGTCGCAGAAAAAAAAAGAGAGTTTAAGGTTTTTTGTTCGATTCAAACTCGAATCGGGAGCTCGGTTTGGTAATCCACGCCAATGTTGAACTGGTTTCCAGCATCGCCATCGCCATCGCCATCGAGTGCTGCACTCGTTGTAGTTTTTGGTGCGGTTTGGTTTCGGTTTTATTAGATCATTAGTTGTCTGCAGTTCGATAAAGATCACACAGACTGTTCGCTCACCTGACTAGATCCAACTGCAGTTCGAAAACCCAAAGTCTTCAGCTACAGTTCCGACGACAATGGCATCACCATCGCCATCGTCATCGCTATCGATGTGTGTGATTGCCAAAGAGCTTCGTCTCTGGATCGGTTTTTGGATCGGTTTGCTTTTCGTACTTTTTGCTGTCCATAAAGTCGTTTTGTTTGTTCTTAATGACTGCGTTTAGATCTTGATAGTTGGCCCACATCAAAGAGACACTGCCGACGGCACTGTTCAGAGACAGCACCAGCCCCAGCTTCAACTCCAACTCCAACTCCAGGCCATATACACGTTGTTTATGGTACTGGTACTCCAGACTCAGGATATGAAGCACGACCAGTCAACTGCTAACTGAGAGCCTGAGAGTCTATCGAAGCCTTCGTTCGTCCCCACACAACAACAAAAAACTCCAATACAGGTGCGGATTGCACAACACAGAGAAAAAAGTGATGCAACTAAAAAACTTATAGCGCTGAACTTGTGCTTATCATATGTGAAATCTTGCTGATAGCTGATACAAACTATTGCAGAACTTTTATGGTACCATCAACAGTTAATTTAACTATTTAAACCAGTACTTATATTTCAAAATATAGGAACACAAAATATTAATGCCAAGTGATTTACGTATAGGAGAAAATAGTTTATTGATTAACTTAAATTAAAACATAATATGCTTAATACAAACATTTTTATAGTAACCTGTTCACTCTGAAGTTGACAAATAGGTGTTCACTCACAGAAAGGATAAGATGATGGTTAAGCTCAAAGTAAATAAATTACTAGATGTCCCTGTACCTAGTAGTTGTTAAATCTTTATATGGAAATCAGTCTGTACTGATGACATACGGACTTTGGATACCTTTATATTTTTGTATGATAATGAACAAATATCATAAACGTAATAAATTGTAATAAAATAATACAATCCGATGTAAGCAACTGAACTACTCGTATAAGTTGGACATAGTTAATTAAAGTTTATTTACAAGAGCTATAAGTCTGAAAGATTTGCACTGAATCATGGAATTCCTCCGACTACTAAGACTTACTATATAATCTAAAGAAATTTGAATATTAACGAACAACTTTTCTTTAAAATTATAATTTTATCAATTGAAATATACCAATTAATAATTTAACCTCAGCTCTGCAGTTAGTCAAACAATTCACTCATATTTGAGCCGCCTACAAAAAACAAAATTCTGTTTGAAATACCTATGGAAAAATTGTCTTGGATCAAAGCCATACAACGACCATAGACCAAGTGAAGGACTGTACAAGTTCGCGCCATTAAGTAAACGACGATGTCTACGCCTACCGAAAGAGCAAGAGGAGTAGGCTGTGTGGAAGAAGAAAGAGGACAAGGAGGGACTTTTCGGGTTGGACAAGAACCCACATTAGATGCTGTGAAGTGCATAAATCGATGAAAATGGCATAGACTATGCCACTAACAACCTAATAACTGCAACAGCCAGGCCAAAAACGGACCGGCTAAAACAACCGACAATGGACGGTGGACAGTGGACAGTGGACAGTGGACACTAGACAGGGGACAACCGACGACATCTAATCATGACCGGAGTATGAAATGCCCAAAGTAAAGCCACTTGCAGCAGCAGCAGGCATTGTTCTTCTGGTCAAGGCGTTAGTGGCTAGTGACCAGTGTCCAGTGTCCACTGTCCAAAGCACAGGGGATAGTGTAGAGGACAGTGTACAGTGTACAGAGTATGAACTGTGGGCGTCTACCTCTCACTCTGCGGCAGCTGTGCACCGGTAAATTTTGCACTTTAGCAAGCAAAATGTCATTGGCAGCAATGGACGCAAAAACCGCAAGTACACTTGAGTGCTACACTCCAGGTGCCGTTGTCGATGCTGGGGGATTGAAGGGGGAGTAGGAGTGTGGAAGAGGAGTAGGAACTGGGGGGAGCACGGAGCAGAAGCAAGTGTTGGGTGCAGGTACGGTCAGGAAAGCCTCCATGATGTGAATTTGAACGTGGCTGGGACATGCACGACGTTGTTGATGTCAAGGCAGAGCCAGGTCTCGGCATGGTTAGTTCTATCCCCAACACTATGCGTATGTATGAGTGTAGATGATGGTAGGTATGTCTATGTGTGTGTTTTGTCAAGGCTTCAAGCTAAAAACCACCAGACATGCCTGGGCCAACGGTCGAGCCGACGGCGAGAGATTTCATGTGAAATTAGCATGTCGTGACACAAATGACTTAAAAGCACTCAATCGCACCGAGTGCACAGCACAGCTCAGTGCAGAGCGAGAGAGCAAGAGTGAGAAGGACAGAGAGAGAGCAGGGAGAGCATCAAAAGAGGCAGAGAACTGCAGTTAACAGTCTCCAGCCGCAGTCTGCAGCCTGAAATGCATTCGTATGGGTACAGTGGGCACCTGGTAATGGTAATGGCAAGTCGACGAGTCGTCGAGTCGTCGAGTAGAGTGTAGGTTAAGCTGCTGCAAGTGTCGCTCGCCCGCTGTGTGCAAAATAATTTACATTCACACGTAGAGTTCATCAACTGTTTGTGGCAGCAGCAGCTCCACAAACTCCACAACTGCAGCTCTGCACCTCTAGCTTCAGCTCCGTCTCCAGCTGCAGCTTTCCAGTCACAATCTTCAGGGCTACCCAGTCACACAACAGGCACAACTTAATTAAGCCGACCAACCAGGAGGATTCAAGCAGAGGTTTCTCAGCTCCTACTCCGACTCCTTCGCCGACTTCTTTCTCGTATTCGCATTCCAGACACAACATCCCATTGATTGCATTAATGTATTTCTTCAAAATTATTGTTTGCCCAGGCGCGCCTGCTTATCATAAATTATGTAAATGGAAAAACGCGAACCGGAAAAAAGGCTTGGACTTAACAACAATTCTCAATTAATGAAGACCACGATATCAGTCGCCAGTTGCAGATAACAAATGCAAAAAACAACAACCGCACAACGAAAGCGAAAACAGCCAACTCCAACTTGAAACGGCTCTGTTCAGTACCTGGGACTACCTTTGGGTCAGGTCCGAAAAACTTGCCCGAGTGCGCCAAAAAATTAAGCAGTGACAGTTGATAATTTGTCAAAGCCGCAGAGAAAGACAGAGATAGTCAGTCACACTGGTCTCGAACTCATTCGGACTATGGCAAAAACTTGTTTAATTCAGTTGTTCCACTTGAAGAGGGCAGCTCCAATTTTTAATGAAGTTTGACCAGAATTCGATAACTAAACTTTTTGCAAAATAAGTATTTTAATATATGTACATATTAATTAATTTATTAAATAACATTTTGATTTTAAAGCAAATATTGAAGTACACGAATAAATAAAAACAAACCTCTAGTTTCAAAATGCAATTCTTAGTTCTTAACTACATATTCATTTAAATCTAGTTAAGTTAAGAAATTAAATCATTTCACATAAATATGTAAAAAAAGTACATAACAAATTATATATTTATAAGCCCTTTGGATTAATTTTACAATTACATTTTTCAGAATACTTTATTATTAAACTGGGTTAAATGTTGAAAGATAACTATTTTTAACTACATTTCTTTAAATATTTTCTATAGCAAAATGAACTTTAAATTAAAAAGAAAGCAATCATTTATAATTAAATAGTTGTTATATTTATTTATTTATTTATTTAATAATTTATTTTAGTTCAATTGAAACATTATCTTAGTTAATGCATAACTAATTTGTACTAAATTATAAATTATTCAAAAAGATTATGAATAATCAAAGAAGGTGTTGTAAGTAAGAGTAAAGTATATTTTAAAAATACTTTATATTTATTTTGCTTGTGCTCCTCAAGTTTAAATCGATATATTATAATTATATAATATTTATTATAATATATTATGTTTTTAATTTAAAGCATGCAGTGTAAAGCTAAATTAGATAGTCTCTAAGCAGAAAGGGATAGAGAGGGTATTGGTGTGTCGCCTTTTTTGGATAATCAGAACATTTTGGCTTTTAATGATGACGACATGCGTTTGCATTCGAAATTTTACCTTCGTATTCGCATTCGCGTCCGCGCCCGCGTTCGGTGCTCATAAGTCCGAGCAGGACATGGACACGCATGCGTAAGTTGTTGCCAGTGTAAGTGTCAGTTGCTGCTGATAATTAGCGATTAAATTTGCCGCGCACTCAACTGTACGCGTTGTAGTCGAATACTCGATGATGTTGTTGTTACTGTTGTTGTTGTTATTGTCGCTGTTTGAGGTTATGGTCATGTGGTTAGGGGCAACGGCGCTGATTAACTGGCAGCGGTTGCAGCAAAGTTCAAAGTGATGGTAACAACAACAACAACGACAGCGAGGAGAACGACAACCCTACGGGGCACAGGTATTGGGACTGGACTATGGTTAAAACAGCAGGAGTATTCTGGCGCTGGACATGCACGCACACGCACACGCACGCACACGGGCACAGTCACAGGCACATTTTGAGGTTAAGCACGAACATTTTAATGCGATAATTTAACCAGAATTTGTGGTTACATTGACTAATTGAACAGGTGTGGCTATTAAACAGCCGCAGGCAATGCAATGTAAATGCAATCGCATTTCAGCCAAAGGACACTCCAGTCCTCACAAAAGGACGAGCCCTCGCTACAATTTCATTTGCGTGACATTACCGGGAATCGGAAACGGGGCACAAGGAGCCGGGGACCTGAAATTGTGAACTGGAAACTGAAGTGACCAAAGAGCCAGCGACAGCTTGATAATTTGTTAGCCTGTTGAGTTGCGAGACATTGAACCGGAGAGACCTCTTCACTTAGACGGACTCACTGAGACTCGGACGAGTTCGAATACTCATCATGTATGTAATAATGCGTTGTTTCTTACCTGGTCAAAGTGCATTGCGGTTTTTGGTCAGTTGTTCTGCCTCCTCCTCTATCTGCTGTTCACTTGGCTCTCGCCGATTGTTGCATGTGGCACGTCAGTGACATAAGCAGAGTCCCTAAGTAGTAAGGACTCCCAAAATTAAACACTGTTGACAGCTCGCACTCACACACAATTTGAATGCAATGTCCGTGACTGAAACGGGGAATCGGATAATGGGCAACTGGTATCGGAGTTCAGGTATCTTTTAACCAAAATTTGGGTATTATCCATAGCCATAGAATTGCTTCACATGTCAGCGAGCGGCTCTTTTGTCTTGACAGTTGCATGAAATTGTGTATATCTTTTGACCATTGTATAACTATGGCTGACTGTTTGTTGTGCACAACGAACAAAAGGTTTGATTCGATTGGAAACATTTCGTATCTCGTCTCATAATTGGCTAATTTGAGTGGCCAACAAGCGTGGCTCTGTCAGCCAATTAGTGCAGCAAACAACTGACAAGCTAGAGATTCAAATTAATCTTGATAACACAAATAAACACGCAACATATTAAGTTCAAACTGTATGTGTTACTATGTAAAATGAAATAAGATCAACGACTGACAACATAATTGAAAAATTTACTTTTTAATTATAATCAAAATTCATTTGTGCTAGAGATTTTGAAGTATTCAATTTTTTTGTGTAAATAGAATAATTCTAAAAATGTGCTTTTTAATAGTCTTAGTTTATTGCTAAGCATCAATCATTATAGTCATTAAAATCAAATTCAACTAGTTAAAGCTTAGAATGATCCATTAAATGATTGGCTAGTTGAACATGCATTCCATAACAACTATGACACATTAATAAACTATTGCAGAAAGGACCTCATACTTAGCCCCTCGTTCTTAAATTATTTTAAACATAAAGAAGTATCATGATTTGATTATAGACAACCCCTAGGGCGGAGTTTGAAGAGAGCCAACTGTCCATCCAATTAGTTTTGAATTTGAATGGACAAAGAAATTCGATGCGAGCAATGCGATAGCAACAACAAACAGCAACAATTGTAGCAACAACAAATAACTTCAGATAATTTGAATTGAGGAATCGAAAAGCGTACAATCAGCATTGTTGCCACATTGAAGCGGTGCACGTCTTTGCACACACAAACACACAGTCACACACACACACACACACACAGTCACACACTTTGGTGTACATTTGCATAGCCAACGATTTTTTGACATGTTGACAGTTGATTTTTCTGACAATTTAACTGGTTTCAATGTAAAATCAGTTTCGAAAATTACACTCAAATGTCGACCGACGACTTTAAAGGAATTTTACAGTCGGCCTCCGATTTTGTTGCTTTTGTTGTTGCTGTTGCTGCTGCCGTCGCCACTGACCATCGCGTGCAGTAAATTGTATTTACATTCAAGTGTGTGAGTGTGTTGTAACTGTGTGTTCAGTCGTATGTGTGCTGATTGTCTCAGCTACAGTGCATGAAACTATTATTTTCCAAAAAGTCAGCAAGCAAATTATTTAAATTGTTATTTAAAAGTTGTAATTATATGCCAAAAAGTAATTAGTTTCTCAGATATTTTTTTTTTTTTTTTGTCGTTTTCCTTTAGTTTCATAATTATGATTGTTTTCAGACGAACACATCACGTTAAAGGCAAGCAACGTCATAAGGCACTAACAACAATGGCTGCGGACATCTAGAGCCGGGTAAAAAGTTGCTGCATACTTTTGGGATGCGAGTGCAAATAATTAAAATAAGAGGGAACCTTGTATTACATGAGAAAAATGAACCTTATTAAATATTTTTAAAAAAATGCTTAAATTAAGTTTTATGTCACTTTAGAAACTTTTTTGGGAAATTACTGCAGTTACATCAGAAACCATGTATTTGATGTTCGTTAGCAAATTTCTAAAAATTACAAAATTGTACTTATATCGTAATAAATAATAAAAAAAATCTGATCGTATAAAAAAACTCAGATTTTGTAGGCACTTATCAAAATATAACTAATAAAGAAAAGCATTCAATTTATACAAAGAATAAAACAGTCTTAAAAATTATATTGAATAATTTTAATGTATGTAAAGCATAACAATTGACAATGATTTATTTTAATAAAATATAAATCAACAATTGTGTATAATAATATTACTTTTAAAAGTAATTTTAATTTAATTAATTTATGTTTTTGTGGAATAAGCACAAAGTTAGCAATTGTGTTAAACCAAATTTATTTAACAGAATAATTCTGTGCAGTTACAAAGTATTTAATTAACTACAGTTTACCTAATCTTTCAGTCTCATTTGTGTAGAAATTATACCATTTAGCAGCTTTAAGAAAAGAAGAGGCAACATTCAATGAAGTGCCTCGCGAAATTTGTCAGAGTTGTGCCGAAAAATGTTGTTGCAGCTCCGCTTAATTAATTAATGCACTCTAGCAATTTATGAAAATATATCAAAAGCTGACAAGCTGGAAATTTATGTGGCCAACTCAGCAGCCCAGTCGCAATGCTACGCACAAAGCACCAGGCACAAGGCAACAGCAACCGCAAAAGCAAAAGACCTGAAATGGCAGCCGGCGCCGCTGCCAATACAATTTTGGCTCGTTTCAGTGGCAAAGTGGCTCTGACTGTGGCACTGCGGCTCTGTGACTCTGGCCATGACTGGAGTGGTAACAACTGCCGGCCCAGTTGCAGTTGCAACGCTTACATATGAGCAGCAAATGCAGCGCAACTAATGCGCCTCAAAATTCCTGATTCCGACTCTGAATCCGAATCTGAATCTGTATCTGACTCGGACGCGGAGTCTTTGGTGCATGTGGATGTTGGCTGCCGCTGCTGCTGTCATTGCCTCATGCTGCAGCCCAATGCGTTGTGGCACTTGTGAACATTTTAATTATATGTTGAAGAGAGTCAAGCGAAGTTGCAGACTCAGTGTTTCGGTCGAGGAAAGAGGGGAGAATGGGGATAGTGGAAAGGGGAAAGAGGGGCCCGTTGAGGTGATAAAACACTCGATAATCGCACAGATCGTTTTGCAGTTGCCTCTTCAGCGGTTTTTCACCATCGCCATCGCCATCACTGCATGCAAACATTATAATTTAATTGACAAGATTTATCGCGTACGCAATTAGCGTGGCAAATGCTGCCATTGCTGCTGTTTCCGCGTAATTCGGTGGAAGCAGCAACTGCAACAGCAACTGCCACTGCCACTGCCATTGCCATAGTCGCAATCATACTTGCCACCGATTTAGACAATTTTTTTTTTTTTCCGCACAGCTTGCATAAATCTCTCTTTTGGGGCCTGGCAATTATGCGCATTTTGTTTTAAATGTCGAAATTAATAATTTTCACTTTGGTAATTATGACATGGCTGCTGAAGTGACAACGACAACATCAAAGGCCCAAAGACGCAAAAGGAATTGCCTCTGGGCAGTTCCTCCACACCCGTACCCCACCACGAGACCATTCCTTCGTCTCTAGCTCACTGCAAGACAGCTCGGGCATTGCCTTGTGGAATTTTTGAACACCTAGCGAAATGTGCATAAATTCCACACCAGACTTTACACTGCTCAAAAAAATAGGGTGACTTCTAAACTTTTTAAAGACAAACAAATTGGGAATGTTTTAATAAGCAGTAAGATCAGTTTAGGAACACATTAATAACTCACCTACACTGCGAGAAAGCATTATGTAATTCTATTTGAATGTGACAAACCTTCTGACTGCAGCACCTGCCGCATTCTCAGGCTCAGCTCAAGTTGCTTCTGCAATTTAAGCCACATTCGCTACGCTTTTGGCACGAAGAAACCGCAAATGCTAATATTTCTGTCAGAGCTTTGCCACAGCACTCGGGAGAAGGGTTTCCTAAGTAGTGGGGCAGGGGACGAGCAGAGGATGTGGGATGGATGGAGGCTGAAAAGCACTTTGGATTTCAATTTGTGCAAAACGAAACGAAATATTTCAGCTGAGCTCCGCTGCTTGCAACATTGCTTTAATCTTTTGGATTTCTTAAAAATAAAACAGGAGAAAGATAGAAATACTACGGCAAATAGATAAACAAGCAAAAGGAGCACTCGCAATCCGAATCCCAAACCCCAAACTCATACCCAAATCCAAAAGACTGAACGCGGCACGCGCATGTTATCCTTCGAGGCACCTGCTCCAGCTACAGCTACAGCTCCTGCTGCTTGCCATATCTCCAGCTTCAGCTGCGGCTTTCCAAGTGACTCGGGATGTGGATGTTGCAGGCTCTTTGGTATGCATGAAATGTACGCGACGCCAAATTTGTTGTGCGGCGAGGCGAATGCTCAAAATGCTTTCTCTGCACGCGTCTGTGTGTGTGTGAGTGTGTGTGCGAGTGTGTAGCTCACCCACACGCACGTACATACACGTTCAAATACATATATATTTTCCAATTCTTATTGCATATAAATTCGCACGTGTTGCGACTGTAATCAACATGGAGGACACTTTACTCCTTTTACTACAAAATGTATTTCTAGTTTTTTACCCACTTTCTTTTTTACTTCCATACTTTTTTTATGCTTTCCTTTAAAGGTTTTGCTTCTACACTCCCTTTTCAGCGTTGGCTCATTAATCTTGCTAATGATGCTGCCCAGCAAATTGCATTTCAAACAATGGAGGCGAGA